>JANCRC010000004.1:40727500-41327500 GCA_024362995.1 Heteromeles arbutifolia
GAAAATACGTACATGTGTGTGTAATACGCGTATTATATGCAAATTTACTAACTATGATTGAGAGTATCTAATATCGAACGACAAACTCTCAAACATATGAAGGCGCTGCTGAGAATAATGATCATGTCAAGTAACCGAGCAACGAATGTGTTCCTGTTGTTGATTTCACAAGTATTTGAACCTATAGTATGTAAGATTAGAGAGATTATATTCACACACCCCAAATTACTTCTTCCACACCTTTTTAATTTTTTAATATTTTATACACACCACTAACCCTTGATAGAAAAATATTAAAAAATTAAAAAGGTGTGGGAGAAGTAATTTGGAGTGTGTGAATATAATCTCCCGTAAGATATTGTTGGCTTCTTATTATGAAATAAAAGAAGGAAATTGTTTGTGCTTGGCTTAAAAGTTCATGAAGATGTTTTGTACGTAACTTGAAAGAAAAGAATGATCTATCTATGTTTTGAGGTAGGTAGGGAGGCACATATTTTTCTTGCCATAACATGCCACACTTGTAAGCATGGAAGGAGGAATTTTATTGACATTATAAAAAAAAGAAAAAATAATGTACGGAAAACTGAGTGAAGATTCCATTCTGCTCTGACCAAACACTAACTAATTATTGATAAAGAGAACAAAATAATAATGTATGTGGTTGTTGCTTAACTCCTTTACACGTGTTTAAAATAAATTATAAGAAATATAGGGAACAAAAAAAAAGATTATGAGGAGAAATCAAAGTGTTCGTTCCTTTTCATTAAAGCGCTTATTTATGGACTTAGAATTTACATAAAAAGTCCTAACTAAATAATATATCATATTTTTCCAAAAAATAGAAAGAAAAAAAAAAGAGATTTTGTATGTGCTTATAATATATTGGATTACTCATCATATCGCCAATTAATTTTACGGTGAAACTTCAATTTTTTTCATTATTTCACTTACATGCACATGGAACAACCATAGTAGTTATAATACAGGGTAGCGTATGCATCCGTCTCTTTGTTTTTTCTCTTTAATTATCTTTTAATTCATTTGGAATAAAAATATAAAAGAGAAAATGAAAATGCGAAATGACTTTCCATGATGGAGGCAGATTGTCCGCCATTTTATTTGTCTGCCCTCCTTATCATCTCTTATTTGTGTGGTCACGGTTAAGCTACGTCAACAGTTTATATTCTTATTGTTTTTTGTCTTATTATCTCTATAAAAAAATTAATATAAAATGTTGACGTGGCTTAACCGTGACCGCACAATATATAAGAAGGGATGGGGAGGGCAGACAAATAGGAGGGCAGACAATCTGTCTCCTTCCATGATAAGAACCCGTATGACTAAATTGCCAGGATTATTATATTTTTCTATTTCCTTTATTATTTCGCAGATCAACTTGTTCCAGAAGCTTGACAGCAAAATGCCATTTGCCTTTATTTTAGTTTGTTAGTTTATTCAAATATTCCCAATATTTGCAGTGGCCACAATATCAATGGCTCAAGACCGCCAAAGGTCGAATTAGGTTGAATATCAAAATCCTCCATTTGTTTTAATCGTTTGGTCCCCATAATTCTAAATTCCAACTAAATCAATTTCAGTATGTGGACATACTTTGTGGCCTCGTTTGTTAGAGAGGGTAAGCGAAAATTTCTCTAACAAAACGAGACATGTCAGTCAATGTGATGGATTTCAAACACCTTCTACTCGATGCCGCTTCCACGTGAAGGCGAAATCTCAAACATTTATCGGTTGCTCGAGATTAAGGGATGGGCTTTTGAGTGCCTTGTTGCTAAAGGGTTGACAAAGGGAACTGCCAACAGAGCCTTTTCTATCGCTTGCCTACTGATGTTGTTGAACTCAAAAACGAATGAGCTTGGATATGCCCGCAAGTAGCCCAAAACCACCATCACATGAGAGTCCTTCATGGCCTCGTTATCCACACCATAATTTACTCAGGAGTGGTTCTTTGTACACTCAAGTTTTGTTTCTGAACATTCATAAAAAAATGACTCTTATATTCTTATATAAAATTATCACAAATGGCTCAATGATTTATTAAGGAAAACAGTTATTTTCTTTGGACACCCCTAGTGTTTTGAAATAGATCCAGATCCTCTCCGAATCTTAAAAGAAATGTATAAGAGTAAATTGAGTATTCAATGAAACAAAAGTGTCCTGGGACGAAACTTTTGGGTCGGAGGCCCAACTCACCAGGCCACCCTTAGCCATTCATAATCCATTTAGACGCAGAGCCTCATCCGTAAACCCAGCAGCTCTCTCCTCCCGCAGTCCCCCACTCTTAAACCCTTTCTTCAGCAGAACTTGTGGTCTGAATCAGTTTCTTCCGCCCTTCCTATCTTCTTCTTCTTCCCCAGTTCTTCCTAGGCGGCTTCCATTCCGACGACGTAACCCGTTACCCACAAAAGGTACTTCTCCATTTCTAGTTTAGGGTTTGATTTCTATTTGCTGTGAGTTGAGCTTCGCTGTGTTGCTGAATTGCTTCTGTTTTCTGTTTGTTGTGTGTGTGTGTATATATATATATATTTGCAGCTGTAAATGTAATTCTAATCTTATCTGTTGTGTTGTCAAATTTGGAAGAACAAAATTTAATATTTTGATACATTTATCTGTTTTGATTTTTGTAGCTTCCAATGTTTCAAAATATTCATGGATTATGTAGTTTATAGATGCCAGATATGTTACATTTGGACTTGAAATTTCTAATTTTGATGCTGTTTTCGTAAATTTGTACTAATTGAAGATTACTAAATACTAATCTGTTGTTATGGTGCATTTTCCATTTCGTTTTAATGTCAAATGTAGGGGTTTCCATATTTTTACTGATCTGATTTTTGGTTCAGTTGCTCATTTCTGTTAATTATTGAGTTAAGTATCCGTTAATATGCTGTCGAGATACGTATTTTGTTTTGGTCTTATCATGTAACTCTTGTTTCTTGCCAAATCTGAATTTGCAGCTCGAGTTCAATCCGATGGTACCTAATTAGTAAGCACCGGTGGGGTCTCTTAAAAGATGCCAGCATTACTCTCGCCGAGGTTGCTCCTTTTTGGAGAGTCTCTCTCCTTGCATAGGTTTCCACATGTTTCTCGGAATGCTTGGTTCCATAGAAGTGTTTGTAGTCTGAGTCTTGCAAGTCTTGGCTTCAAAGGCGATCTTGAAACGCCGGAGAATGGGAAAATCAATGAAGTCAAGGTGCTGAAGTCGCTTACGGAGGTCCCGAAGAGTAAAGCCAAGGTGGTTAGAAGCCATGTAGTGAAGGCAGCTGGGCCACACAGATCACTTGAAATAGATTCGAGTATCTTTAATGCGAAGTCGTTTTTTGAGCTCGGCCTTCCACCTTTGTTGATCGAGAGGTTAGAGAAGGAAGGCTTCAAGACTCCAACTGATGTTCAAGCCACTGCAATTCCAACAATTCTTGAAGATCATGATGTTGTAATTCAATCTTACACGGGCTCAGGAAAGACATTGGCTTATCTTCTTCCCATCCTTTCTGAAGTGGGCCCTCTAAAGACGAGAACATCTGAGGGCGATGGTGAACCTGGGAAGAAAACAGATATAGAAGCAGTAATTGTGGCTCCTTCTAGGGAGCTGGGTATGCAAATTGTGAGGGAGTTTGAGAAGATATTAGGGCCTGCACACAAAAAAGTGGTGCAGCAGCTTGTTGGGGGCGCAAATCGAACAAGGCAGGAAGAAGCGCTGAGGAAAAATAAACCTTCCATTGTTGTTGGTACCCCAGGAAGGCTTTCGGAGATTAGTGCAGCTGGTAAGCTTCACACCCACGGCTGTCGTTTCTTGATCTTAGATGAGGTTGATCAGCTGCTCTCATTTAATTTTCGGGAGGACATGCACCGGATATTGGAACATGTTGGGAGGAAATCTACTGGAGACTCGCATGGACCAAAAGGATCACTTGCCAAGCGGGCTGAGCGTCAGACCGTTTTCGTTTCTGCCACAGTACCATTCTCAGTGATACGGGCAGCCAGGAGCTGGGGGCACGATCCACTTCTCATCCAAGCCAAAAAAGTCATGTCCATTGAATCTATTTCTCCAACGGGGCCCATTAATTTGTCAGGACAATCGACCAATTCGGATCCATCCCAAAATTTGCAAGGTCAGTCTGCAATACAGAGCCTACCTCCATCTCTTAAACACTACTACTGTGTCACAAAGATACAACACAAGGTTGATGCGTTGAGAAGATGTGTTCATGCTCTCGATGCCAAGTCCGTTATAGTCTTCATGAACCACACTAAGCAGCTTAAAGATACCGTCTTCAAGCTGGAGGCTCGTGGAATGGTAGCAGCAGAGCTACATGGGGATCTTGGTAAACTTGGTAGAACAACAACTCTGAAAAAGTTTAAAAATGGGGAGGTTAGAATCCTGGTGACAAATGAACTTTCAGCGAGGGGATTGGATGTGGCAGAGTGTGATCTTGTTGTCAATCTGGACTTGCCAACTGGCTCAATTCATTATGCACATCGAGCTGGTCGGACTGGTCGGCTTGGCCGGAAGGGCACTGTCGTAACAATATGCGAAGAGTCACAAGTTTTTGTTGTGAAGAAGCTGCAGAAGCAGCTCAGCGTTCCCATTGCAGCTTGTGAGTTCACAGAGGGTAAGCTCGTTATCACCGAAGAAGAGAAGGCTATACCGGCTCTGAGGTGATGATAATTTGCTACTCTTTTCTTGTATACTGATTGCACTGCTGCAACTTTTGAGTATTTGCAATTAGCAAAATGACTAATATAGTTTCTCTTGTCATTAAAAAGAATAATTAATATAGTTATGTTTTGAGACAAATGAAAGGTTGATAAACCAAAGGAACTAAATGATCCAAACTGTTACTTCTCGTTTGTTGACAGTTATTTGAAAAACGTCAAATAGTAAATCAACGTTCAAGATGCTATAATCCTTGTTTATAATGAGTTTTGATTTTCAATTACTGTAAATATACTCCGAAACTATAGGCGGGGCTTTTTAGAACACTGCTAGTGAGCACCCCTTACAAATCTCCATTCTGGAACTTGAAGTGAAACATTTAGGGCCCGTTTGATAATGATTTCGTTTTCTGCTGTTATTTCAGCATTGTGTTCGATTCCAATCCTCGACCACTTGGTAATATTTGGTTGATATTCTTAATTAATTCTGTTTAGACTGATGTAGTTATTGGAAGGAGAGTTATTGTGGGTCGAAAGAGAAATTTTTGAAATCAAATTCTCACTGCAATTTTCTTTGCTTTTTCTGTTGATGAACTTGAATGAACACCAGGAGGATCCTCTCCGGATCCTCAAATCATGACCGTTCATCGTATATCGTGCGGTCAGTTTTCATTAGGTACTATTTATATTTAATTTTAAATAAAAATATTTAAAATAATTTTTGGCCACACGATGGACGATGAACGGACACAATTGAGGATCCTCACAAAGAGGATCTGGAGAAGATCCTCATTCGAATGAATATCGGTGGCTTACTACCATTTGATGCGAGAGAGACCCCAAGTTTCAAGCATGGCTTCTGATACCACTCGCAACAAATACAACTAGCCTTCACAAAGTTTGAATTCATCAATACCGCAAATTTAAAACGTCTCATTTACAAATGAAAAAACGTATCAATGAATTAAATATTTTATAACTGACAATGACTCAATTAAATATGTTATAAATTATAATTGATAATGATTTAATATTCGTTAACAAAATGAAAGAGAAAATGTTGGAGGGATGAACAAGTTGGAGGGGATATAATATTAGGTTCAGTTGACTTTCATTCGACACCAGAAGCTCAAAGAGTTCAACGCCAATACCGATACAGCCGTTTCCAATCCACCTTCATGTGGGCCCAGTGGCCACTTCCAAAATGCGTTCACGGTCAGGATCATTTCGCAATCAAGGAAAAGTCTAAACAGGAAGCGCCTAGGAAATTACAGCTTCCAATTTACATAGGAAGGAAACAAAATTTAAAGAGAAAATGTTGTTTACTAGTCTAATGCAAAACCAATTATATTTTTAATTCTTTTGGATTCTATTTCATCACAAATCAAGATTATTGTAAGATGTTTCATTTTGGCTGAAGAAAATTAATTAACAAACATACATTCGTTTAGATATGAGAAATAAACTTGAAATTTAAATAAAAATAATAACTTTTCAAATTGTCATACATCAATTTTCATTGCTGTTTATGAATATAGAAATTTGAAGTTTTGTGTGACTACTATTTCTTAACAAAATAAATTTGCGTGCAAAAAAAATTAGAATTTTAAATTTAAAATTCAAAGAAAGTTTTTTTGAAAGAGAAAAGGACCATGGCTACAAATCTCATGCATAACAACCATGCGAGGAAAATTTAGATTGGTGTTTCCACTCGTCACTTTTTTACTTCTCGCACATTTTTTTTAATTTTTTTAATTATGAATCGAATGAGATGAACAAGATCAATAGACAAAAATTAACAAAAATATGTAAGAAATAAAAAAAGTGTGAATAACACAATCTAAAATTTAGAATTTAAAGTCAAATTCCACGTAATCTTATTAAAAGTAAGTTTGTGAGGATAATAAATAGAGATATTATATTCACACACCCCAAATTACTTCCTTCATACTTTTTAAAATTTTTAATATTTTTCTATAAAATGTTAGTGGTGTGTAGAAAATATTAAAAAATTAAAAGAACGTGAGAGAAATAATTTGAAGTGTGTAGATATAATCTCTCTAATAAAGACGCACTAACTTTTAGTTCAATTAAATAAAGCTTAATAATGACAAACAAACGCACTAGTCCCGAAAAATTCAGCTTTGCAGTAACAATAAAAAAAACAAGAGACTTTTGTCTTGTAATTTCTTTTGGTAGGCAAAGTAAGTCACAAGTTTTGGTTCTAATTTCTAAACAGCAAAAGCTGACGCAAATAAACATTACACCAAACAAGCAAAGAATCCCCAACACAGAGAAAAAGAAAAGCGAGAATTCCCCAAGGAAAACCCACTCCCCTAATTATCCCAATTTCTCTCCTCAAATTCTCAAATCTTGGCATTTCGGTCGGTTCTGATTCTCTTTGATATTGGGTTTCCACAGGTACGCTTTTTCCCCGAGATCCTCACCCAAAATACTCAAAATCTTCTCATTCCCTTCTCTTATTCTCTGATCGTTTTGTCAACTGGGTTTAAGCACAGGACCATTATCTTGCTAATTCGAATTTTGATTTTCAATTTTAGGACTAACATCCAATTGGGTTTTGCTTGTCTGTGTTTATGGGCACAAATTTTTGTGGGTTTCTTGATGTGGGACTTGGATTGGTGTTAATCGTACTTTGTTGACGATCTGATTGTTTGTTATTTTGATTTGGGATACGTATTTGTGATGGGGATGAGCAGATAGTTGAATTTGTTTAGACCCTATTTGTTTGCGATTTCGGGTTTTTAATATTTTCTGGATCAATTTTGTGTAGTTCCGCTGTTTTCAATTATCGTAATTGAATTGGGATTTTCATAAGTTTTGTCTTGATGGGTAAGAAAATAATTTGTAGAACTTTTGGAATTGAACATGATTACTGACATCGAGCTAATTAGTGATGGCCTGGCAGGTGTCGTATGATCTTCCGTTTCTAGCATTTATTAAGTTCTTTTACATTCACAAGTGTCAGGACTGTACATAGTTGAACTTGTTTTTGGCTTCTGATTTAGGAAATTTTAAGGATAAAGACTTTCGTGAAGGGGATTACGACATGGCTGGTAATGCTGCGGCCTGTGCAGAGAGGGCAACAAGTGATATGTTGATTGGTCCAGACTGGGCAATAAATATTGAATTATGTGATATTATCAATATGGACCCTGGGTATGATTACTTTGTTTTCCCTCAATTTCGTTTTTTTAGATTGAATATTATGTATAGGTATATCCACCTGTTTAGAGTTCACATTACTTAAATTGTTGAGTACGTTGAATCTTTCTGAAATATTGATGTTGTAGTCGATGGTTGAAACTTGAAAGTGCTCATAGCTTATTACGTGGTAATACATGGATAGATTCATCCTAAATTTCTAACAAGGGAAACATTTTTAAATGGATTCTAGGATATGGTAAAAACATCTGATATCAAATAACATTCGCCAATTATATTCTATGTTCATCTCTCTCTCTCTCTCTCTATGTATATATTTATGTATTCATATATATATATATATATATATGTGTGTGCACGCTCACACACACGAAGTTTAATACTTGGCTCCTGATAGAAGAGGAGATCTCCTCCTGAAATGGAGATGTGGCTCATCTCATAAGGAACTCCTGTCCGCCTGAAAAGTAACTTGAAAAATTGACAGGGTAGTAGAATGCTTTCGCTACATTGATTTGCGATGAACTGGAAACTTCGTAGAAGGAGTAATTTATTTTTCAAATAGATTCCATGAGCATCTTGGTGTATCAGGCTTTCTTTTATATTTTGAACATTTCTTAGATCTTAAACCCTGCAAAAGACTCTCCTCTTTATTTTCTATTGTTGTAGATTATTTTTCCCATAGAATCTCTTTCCCAATTTAAATATTCAGAATGCTTTGTTTTGCCAATGAACTGGATTGAAATTTCAGGCAAGCAAAAGAGGCCTTGAAGATACTCAAGAAGCGCCTGGGCAGCAAAAATCCAAAAATACAACTTCTGGCTCTTTTTGTTAGTACTATTCCTTTTCTTTGTGAGACTTTCAGTATTTTTTGTGTTATTTCTTGTCTTGTTTTTGCATCTTTCTTTTAAAATTTTAAATTCATGATGTAAAGTTTGTGGTACCCTTCCCATCCCAAAATATGCATACATGTGAAAATGTCAATAAATTTGTGATTTATGATGGATCAGTCGTGGTTCCATGATTGCCTTGCATTAGCCTATCCTCAGCACAAAACAAGCTATTTCTGAGCAATGATGTCTTTTTCCTTCTCCTAATTTATTATTCGACGCAGGCATTGGAGACTGTGAGCAAGAACTGTGGTGAGAATGTTTTTCAGCAGATTGTTGAGCGTGATATCTTGCATGAAATGGTCAAAATAGTAAAGAAGAAGGTGCTGCATTTCTCTCCCAACCTTTTGTTTTATGTTTTTACTAACTTGTTGCTTCCTTTTTTCTTTCCAGTTTGTGCATGAATAGGATACTAACTTTCTTTCTGCTTGTTATTCTAATTCCATTATGCAGCCAGACTTGAATGTTAGGGAAAAGATACTAATTTTGATAGATACATGGCAAGAAGCTTTTGGGGGACCAAGGGGAAGATTTCCCCAGTATTATGCAGCATATAATGAATTGAGGGTAATTGTTTTATCTCATCTTTGTAACTTATACTCATGTTAAGCTTTTGTTTGTAATCTGTACCTATGTATACTGCATGTGTACTTGTGCTGTGTCCCCATGGAACTATCTTACTAATTTTTGATTTACTAATCAAAGTAGACTGTCTTCTAAAAAGTATTTCCTTTTAAAACTGCCTTATAGTATATTTCTTTCATTTGTCGAAGAATGGATATAATATATAGAGAATAGAATCATGTTGTTATATATTTATGATATCACCAGTCTGACCCGGTCCAACCAGTGACATTCTATGCTGTCATCTTTCTTTTGAGTTGCTTAATAGGCCATGTTTTTAAACATGTCTGTTTAATTATATGACCTAGTCAAATTAAGATTAACGGGTAAACATGTTCAACCCAAGTGTCTTCAGTTTTGATAGATGATAGTAAATGTTGTGAACAATGGAAGTAATAGTGCTCTTGTAAACCCTCCTCTAAGTGCAAGTCACTGCTATACGTCCCTTATTACATCAGTCTGTTGGACCAATATGATAGTGATGTTAGTTTCTATTCATCATGAGCATTGTGGTGAACTGAGTTTATCTTTTGGGGTTTTGAATATTGTATGACCAATTGAGTATTTTATTTTTGGGATTGGTTATTATGCTTGAATGACTATTATTACTTATATGTGGTCATATTGGGATTTCTTATTATACTTCAGTAACTCACTAGCACTTCTACTTATTAGTATTGCATTATTTATATGCTTCCTATAAGATTTCATGTCCGAGAGGCTTATGCCTCGCCTTGTCTGACAAAATACGCAACTACACCCCAGCTAATTGGATTTCAACTCATTTACCTTTATACCTTTTGGACGATATTTAATAGGTCCAAAATAACATTTCCATCATTTTGGTCAGCAATACTTAGATATAAGCTTGCTATTCAATATGTATAACTGTGGATTTTAATTATGTTCTTTTTATTCTGCTCCTTCTACCCCCCTAACTCTCTTAATGAATAACCGACAGTCTGCTGGAGTTGAATTTCCACCAAGAGAAGAGAACAGTGTACCAATATTTACTCCGCCCCAGACCCAGCCAGTAGTTTCTCCTGTTACATCATATGATGATGCTGCCATTCAGGCTTCTCTCCAGTCGGATGCATCGGGCCTTAGGTACTAGCTGAGAATATGGTTTTCTTGGAAACATACATTTTTTGGGCCTTTTCAGTATGGTATTTATTTCCTGTTCAAACAATTATTGTTTCCTTTATATGCATGTTGGTCACAACGATAAACTTGCATGTTAATTGCATGAGAGAGAGGCTCCCTAAAAATATTTGTAGGTGATTGGAAAATGTCCCAGGATTAAACCCCTCAGTATGACATGTTCTACATATGTTGTACTGCATAAATTGGTGATTCGATTGTTTCTCTTTTATTTGTTTCTTCTTCTCCTTCTTTTTCTTC
Source organism: Heteromeles arbutifolia (assembly GCA_024362995.1). NCBI lineage: Eukaryota > Viridiplantae > Streptophyta > Magnoliopsida > Rosales > Rosaceae > Heteromeles > Heteromeles arbutifolia. Next base: position 40,738,273 of record JANCRC010000004.1, read on the forward strand.
TTCTTCTCCTTCTTCAATTTTATTTTTTATTTTTTAATACCTTTCTCATTGTCATATTTGAATGTGTTGTGTGTGATTTAATACTGCAGAATTTGACTATATATTTGAAAGGCCTTAACCTTGTCAAGTATTCATCAATTCTCCCCTTGACATGAGGATGTCTCTTACTTCCTTACTATTATAAATCCTATAAGTCCTAGGGTCTTAATCTTTAATAAAAGATGTCACTCGGCATCTATTTTTTATGCTGTACAACTATTTCAGCAGAACTGTAATTTATGAAAGAATTCATCCTTGCTTGATTGAATTTTGTGCTAATAAGAAAATCGAACAATAGACTTCAAATCATCTCTTCTTTGTATAGTTATTCCATCATTCCCGAATCCCCCATAATTACCTATATACACAATTCAAACATAATGATATTGTAACGGATGCTATCTGTTTTTTGCTTTGGGATGCTTTTTTATATTTGGTATAAATTGTCTGAATTATTAATGAAGCTCTGATAGATCCTTCCTGATTGGAAATTGTCTTTAATCAGCCTGCCAGAGATTCAGAATGCTCGTGGAATTGCAGATGTGTTGATGGAAATGCTTAATGTGTTGGATCCTAAGAATCCTGAGGTAATATATTTTCTACCGTATTTTTTATTTGTGATTAATTTCTTTCCGAAAAGGTATTATTAGAGGATAATTTCTTATTTATGTTTTTCTAGAGAAATATTTTTGTTGAGAGGCCAATGATTCTATTTTTGTTTTTGTGTGGAGTTCTCTAGTGGTGAAAGTTTCATATGGGAGTCTTACCACAGTAGAAAATTCTGAAAGTTGTATATGGTCAATTGTGGAGAATATTTATGGTCTATACTTTCTTTACTTATGCACTGTATGTAAATTATTTGAGGAGAAATATTAATAACAAAACTTTATGTATAAGGCTAGTTATCCAGAGGTGAAGCGGCTAGTAATTGGGTGTCAATTACTGCGATTGTAAAATTTTTTGAAGTTGGGACTTTTAGCAGAGTCGGAATTAGGTGGTTATTACTTGAAACTTAGTACCTTTAAGGGCTGCACTGTTCTTGTGCTTGTAGAAGGGAGGAGGTATGGACGATTGAAGGGGAATGGGTGAAATAAAAACTTGAAGGAGAAATATAGAATAGTTGAGATTGATTTAATTTTTGGTTTAAATACCGTTCCATATTCATTTTAACACTCACCCGTCTGAGCCCTTTCTTTCTCCCTCTTTTCTCCCATTCAATTCCTCTTTGGCTTTTACTAAAAATAAAAAATGAACCAAAATCGTAATATTACCATCCGGGCTCTTAATATGTGCAAATTTAACGGTCATAAATGGTCAAAATGAAATACTATGGCAGGGTTTGAAGGAAGAAGTGATTGTTGACCTTGTTGATCAGTGCCGTTCATACCAAAAGCGTGTCAGGCTTCTTGTGAATGAGACTGCGTAAGTGATTTGATATGGATTTGAGATTTACTCATAGATTTGATGCAATAGTGACTGTGGTTGCTTTCCTCTCAGAGATGAGGAGCTTCTATGTCAGGGATTGGCACTGAACGATGATCTGCAGCGTGTAATTTCTCGGCATGACGATATTGTGAAAGGAACTACAACTGTAGTAAGCGGAGCAGAACCTTCAGTTGTGCCACTTGTGAACGTGAACCATGAGGAGGATGAGTCCGAGGATGAATTTTCCCAACTAGCGCACAGGTGATTGTTAGAGGAGCACTTCTAAGTTTTATTTTGTATTGTCGTTTCATTCTCACTTGTTTTTGTTTCTACCAATTTTACTTGTATGCGTGCGCTTCAGAATATGAATATTGCAAGTTCTGTTAATTTTTTATTTTAATATTCTTATCCCTTAGTAAAATTCGGTAAGATGCATTGCAGGTCATCAAGAGATAATTCACAAGGACAGGGCCAGAGATCAGCCAATGCCAAGTCTGAACCTGTGCGAGTCAGCCCACTTCTTCCTCCTCCACTGTCTTCGCAAAGGCCAATCACTCTAGGTCCTGGTGTGATTGATTATCTCAGTGGGGAAGCCTACAAATCTGAAGGATCCTCTGCAACATCAGAATCCACATCCTTTGCAGTTCCAGTTCATTCCAGCTCCACCTCACGATTGACTCCACTATCACCCTCACCCCCTTCTTCCCAAAACACAACTCCATCACCTATATTCACTGGAAGGCCTGTATATGATGAACCGGCTCCTAGAAGCAAATCTATAGATGGGCTACCTCCTGCTCCTTGGGATACTCAGTCTCTGGGGAATCCTCAGTCTCCTGGCAATGGTCACTCTCCTGTCAGCCTTCCACCTCCGCCTTCCAGGTATAACCAGAGACAACAGTTTTTTGAGAAACAAAGCGTTCCAGGAAGCGGATCTGGTTCATCTTATGACAACTTAGTGGGACAGACTCAGAATCTCTCCCTAAATTCGTCTACCCCAACAAAACAAGTAAAACAGGAAGATGCTCTTTTCAAGGATCTAGTTGATTTTGCAAAAGCCAAGTCATCTTCTCCTTCAAACCCGAATAGGTCATTTTGAGTTGTGCCCATCAGCGTATCAGTCAGTCCGGCTCTGGACCTCGTTCCTCACTTTCACACACATGAGATTATGAGATTACCTGTTGCTAAATAAATGTCGGTAGGAACTTTTTTGGTTTTGGTTTGTCTATGCTGTTTAGTTGGTATATTTCCGAGATGTCAGCGGGCATTGCATATAATTTAATGTATTGATGAACCTTATTGTTTGATTTCTTTGATCTCGGCTTGTTTTCAACGGTTGGCCAAATTTTTCATTCTTGTTTGTGTCTCTGTTGTATGTATGTATGTATGTATGTATGTATGGATCAAATTGTAGTACCAACCACATGGACTCGAGATGTTGAAATTTAATTTTGGTAGGTTTGCATATATTGTGGGTTAGTCCTCTCCTCGTTACAAGTAGCATTGTCTCTGGAGATGTAGCATCTTTCTCTTCCTGCCCAGTTGCTTGCCAGAAATCGTTGGCGGGTGAAGGCTGAGACACTGATGGTTAGTAGTTTTCTGAAAACGGGAAAAACAAAAAAAAAGCAAGTTAATATGGTGGCATTTGTTTGGGTCATTTCACAATTTAATCATTCTTTTGGGTAATCAATACAAAATCATTCGTGCAAAAATTTACGTAAATTGGAATGATCGAGCCTTTTGATTTTCATCCTGACATTTTATTGTTTACCATGGTCGTTTGCTTATAGTGTTGCCATTAGCTAGATAACTAAGCAATGTTCGAGTTGAGTGAGATTTTACATGAATAAAACTTATTCAAAGGTGGCCTTCAAAATGATCGGTTTGGATCATCATGAATCTTTGTGAAATGTGCTCAAACGTGTAGCTAGAGACGTAGTAGCTTACTAATAAGTTAGCGCTTCAAAATGATCGGTATGGACCATCAATATTTTTAAGGAGTTTATACCACTCCAAATAAATTTAAGTGTGTTCATTCCAAATAAAATAGTCCAAGAAAATTCATGTGTATTTCTGGTTTGCCATCAAAATTTTTTTGGTAGAGTTATTTATTTTTTATTTTTTTAAACAACATCGTTGTCTAAGTAAAAGCACTGACAACTTAAAGAAAATTAAATTTTGTGTATGTGGAAGAAAAGAACTGCAAGCAATAGACATATTACTTAGGGCTAGTTTGGTATTGCTGTGCTTTGAAAAAAAGCTGCTTCTGTTATGCTGTGAGAATAAGCAGCTGTGAAATAAAGGAGCAGAGTGTTTGGTAAACTTTTTTGTAAAAGTGCTTTTGAAAAAAAAAAGCAATATTATAGTGTGTGTTAAACTTTTATGTAAAACAGATGTGAAAAAAAGCTGGTTTTTCAAAGCTGGGTTTTGCAGCTTCCTGTTTTTGGCTTTTTTTTCACCCAAAACTATGAAAAAAAGCTGAAGCTGAATGTTTACCAAACATAAAAAAGCTGCCAGCTTTTTTTGGTAGCAGCTTTTTTCAGAATCACCTGGTACCAAACCAGAGCTTAGAAGGGGGATTAAATTGTCACCTCAAATTCGGGCCGGGCCAAGAGAAACGGAAGTGGACAGGAAAGCACGCAAGTTTGTTAGAAACATTCAACAATGGTGCTCTGCAGTACAAAAAATAAAAGTGGAAAATGACAGAAACGAATAAAATAATAATGGACCTACACAAAAATAAAAACGAATAAAATAATAGTCAACCTATAAAGAAGTGTTCGAAAACATGTTCTAAATGTTATATCGTCATCCATCGTATATTCTATAAAGAACATGGGTTATATAGAAAATATGATAATTCAAACTAGCAGCAGTAAGCATGTTATCTCTTAAAACGTTTCATAAAACATAATCATTAAATCATGCTTGTCATGTATGCATTTTTACTATTAAAACATACATTTTAGAAGGGGTCTACTCACAGATACTCCGTCGTAGATAAACCGTACAAAAAATAGGAATAACGGAATTGCCGTTAGAAATTGCACCTTGGCACATAAAAAGTACAATTAATAAAATTATACTCAAACGATTGAATTTGAGAAAACGAACGTCATAAACGGGTCCAGGACGTCGAAATTAGCCTAGGAAGGGTCTCGAACGAAATCTGAAAAAGTCAACCCAAACAATCAACAGTCAAGGTCAAAGTTGACCGGTAGAAGTTAACGGTCATCGTTGACCGGTCAACGATCGGGTCAAACCGTTTCAGTCAGACCGGTCCGAGTCAAACCGGGCCTGGGGTATTGGGTTGGAGGCCCTGGGTTCATGGGCTTGGGTTCTAAGCCCAAGGGTTTAGGGTTTTAGGTAAACGGGCTGGAAGCCCAAGTTCTATTAGGCCCTAAGGCCGGTTCCCTTGGGTTCTAATAAACGGGCCTGAGCTTGGAAACCCGGCCCAGGGTTTTGGGTGAAAAGGGTTTCGGGCCTGAGGCCCTAAAGGAAATGGCCCAAAGGCCTTTGGGTTTTAGAATTTATTAATTAAAACAAAAACATAATTTAAAAGGGTTGGGTTGGGTTTTAAACGGGCCTAAGGCCCGAGTTTTATTCACGGCCCAAAGGGGCCTGGTTTAACTGGGTTTTGGGTGAGCCGGCCCACCGGCCTGGTTTCGACGGGGAAGAGGACGTCGGACCCAGGAGGAAGAAGAAGGCCGGATTCGTAGGATTTGGCCGGGAACTTCCTAAGCTCCAATGAGCTCCCAAAACTTAACTAAAACTCTCCATTTATACCCATTCAAGGCCCAGCCGTGGCCGAAGTTAGCCGGAAATGCCCTACAAAACTCTCGGGTCCGCCGGAAAAATTTGGGAAAACTTCCAGATGCGTTCTCTGCGTCCATGAGTCACAAAACTTCTAGAAACTCATACTACAACCCGATCCATAAAGATTTGAGGTGATCTTCGAACTTACCATCACCGGAGGCTTGATCTGTGACTTCGTTTTCTACATACACCCAGGTTATTGATCATCTTTCTGATTCATGGTTATTTCTGTTCATGTTATTGCCTAATATAGTTTTATGAGTGCTGAATTGTTTTTCTGATCACAAGTCTATTTATATATTCATGTTTTTGCAAATAATTTTAGGATGATTGCTTGAAAAACTAGTACCATATTAATTGCTGCTATGCCACCATTTCCAGTTAGCTTGTATTCAATGGCATCGAGCACCCAACGAGCCACTTCATCTGTTCCTTCAGCTCTTGAATGGAAGTATGATGTCTTTTTGAGTTTTAGGGGTGGAGACACGCGCTTGGGTTTTACCGCTCATCTACATGATAAATTGAAGGAACAAGGAATTACAAGAACTTTCTTGGATGATGACGAACTTCAAATAGGAAGACCAATTTCTGATCTCTTCCCGGCAATTGCAAAGTCGAGGCTTCTTCAAAATGGTGCCTGAACGAACTTGTAACGATTCTTGAATGCATGGAAGAGAGAGGGGCAGTTATACCAGTTTTCTACTCAGTGGAACCCTCCGAAGTTGGAGATCGGTCTGGGGTTTTTGGGAACGGCTTCACTAAACTCGAACAAAAACCAGAGTATAAGGATAACGAAGAGATGGTGGGACGATGGAAAGCTGCCTTAACAAAAGTGGCCAAAATCAAAGGGTATACTTCGAAGAATAGGTTAGCATCACTTGTTTTTTTCACTCAATTCAAAAAATTTCGCAAATCAGCACCTGACCCTTCATTCTTCGCTATTTTTCTATAATTCGGTTGAGTTTTGCTAGAGTTCAATTCAATTCTGCCAAAGCTTGATGCATGAAAAAAGTGCTACAAGAATATTTGATAAGTTTGAAAATCGAAGAATTCTTATCATTTACTTTTTGTCATATATTTGGTCCATTTGAGAATCTAAGGGGCAAAAAGTTGATCTTTTAACTCCAATACTGCTGCGCTTTTTAGTCCTCCCCTTTTCCTAAACCGTCCCTAATTTGGTCCAATACCAAACCACCACCCTCTTATTAAATGGACCCAGAGACCACTTGGTAGTTCTATGACTTCAGGTGGACGAAAACAAAAAAAGTCTAACTTCTTTATTTCTTTGCGTATTAGGTCATATCTTGAACATTGTCTTCTTTTTTTTCCTTGTAGAAAGGAACCAGAGCTCATCAAAGAAATTCTTGAAACGGCACGAGATAAAGTCGGTCCTTTATCATTGGATGAAAACCTGGTTGAAGTTGATTCAAAACTGAAGCAATGGATAGGTAAGACAGCCATTGCCAAAGCACTTTATCAGAGGATTCGTCACAAATTTGAAGTCAAATGCCGTCTTGAAAGAGTCAGAGAGGATAAAGACTTGCGTGAAGGGGATTACGACATGGCTGGTAATGCCGCGGCCTGTGCAGAGAGGGCAACAAGTGATAAGTTGATTGGTCCAGACTGGGCAATAAATATTGAATTATGTGATATTATCAATATGGACCCTGGGTATGATTACTTTGTTCTCCCTCAATTTCGTTTTTAAGATTGAATATTATATATAGGTATATCCACCCGTTTAGAGTTCACATTACTTAAATAGTTGAGTACGTTGAATCTTTCTGAAATATTGATGTCGTGTCGTTGGTTGAAACTTGAAAGTGCTCATAGCTTATTACGTGGTAATACATGGATAGATTCATCCTAAATGTCCAACAAGAGAAACAGTTTTAAATGGATTCTGTTCATCTCTCTCTCTCTCTCTCTCTCTCTCTCTATATATATATATATGTATGTATAAATATTTATGTTTTCGTATATACATGTGCACGCGCACACACAAGAAGGGTAATACTTGGGCTCCCGATTAGAAAAGGAGATCTCCTCCTGAAATAGGAGATGTGGCTCATCTCATAAGGAACCCCTGTCCTCCTGCAAAGTAACACTTGAAAAATTGACAGGGTAGTAGAATGCTTTCGCTACATTGATTTGGGATGAACTGGAAACTTTGTACGAGTAATTTGATTTTCAAAGATTCCATGAGCATCTTGGTGTATCGGGCTTTTTTTTTATGTTGAACATTTCATAGCTCTTAAACTCTGCCGAAGACGAGATCTTCTATTGTTGTAGATTATTTTTCCCATAGAATCTCTTTCCCATTTTAAATATTCGGAATGCGTTGTTTTGCCAATGAACTGGGTTGAAATTTCAGGCAAGCAAAAGAGGCCTTGAAGATACTCAAGAAGCGCCTGGGCAGCAAAAATCCAAAAATACAGCTCCTGGCTCTTTTTGTTAGTACTATTCCTTTTCTTTGTGAGACTTTCAGTATTTTTTGTGTTATTTCTTGTCATGATTTTGCATCTTTCTTTTAAAATTTTAAATTCATGATGTAAAGTTTGTTAAAGTTAATCCTTTTATGTAATATGAAATGTTTTGGGTCTCTAATCTATTGCCACATGTATGGCTTAGATCTTTTGTAAAAGGGCCGTCTAAATGTCTTATTAGCTGTCCCATGTACTGGGGACATTCAATCAATATCAGAAAAATATCTCTTTGTGAGAAAAGCTCTCTGCCCTCTGTTTTTTCCCGTGCCCTGCTGCTGCTGACACCTAGGAAAATCTCCATCTCTCTCTCATTTTTATTCTAGTTTTGTTAATGATGAAGATGGTTTGAATACCAACAAAGTTTGTGGTACCCTTCCCATCCCAAAACATGTATACATGTGAAAATGTCAGTAAATTTGTGATTTAAGATGGACCAGTCGTGGTTCCATGATTGCCTTGCATTAGCCTATCATCAGCACAAAACAAGCTATTTATGAGCAATGATGTCTTTTTCCTTCTCCTAATTTATTATTCGATGCAGGCATTGGAGACTGTGAGCACGAACTGCGGTGAGAATGTTTTTCAGCAGATCGTTGAGCGTGATATCTTGCATGAAATGGTCAAAATAGTAAAGAAGAAGGTGCTGCATTTCTCTCCCAACCTTTTTTTTTCTGTTTATACTGACTTGTTGCTTCCTTTTTCCTTTCCAGTATGTGCATGAATAGGATTTTAATTATGCTTCCGATAAGATTTCATGTCCGAGAGGCTTACTCCTCGCCTTGTCTGACAAAAAACGCAACTACGCCTCAGCTTTCACAAAATTGGATTTCAACGCATTTACCTTTATACCATTTGATGATGTTTAACAGGTCCAAAATAACATTTCCATCATTTTGGTCAGCAATACTTAGAATCAGATATAAGCTTGCTATTCAATATTTAGTGTAACTGTGGATTTTAATTATGTCTTTTTATTCTGCTTCTTCTTCCCCCCAAATTCTCTTAAATGAATAACCGACAGTCTGCTGGAGTTGAATTTCCACCGAGAGAAGAGAACAGTGTACCAATATTTACTCCGCCCCAGACCCAGCCTGTAGTTTCCCCTGTTACATCATATGATGATGCTGCCATTCAGGCTTCTCTCCAATCGGATGCATCGGGCCTTAGGTACTAGCTGAGAATATGGTTTTCCTTGGAAACATACATTTTTTGGGCCTTTTCAGTATGGTATTTATTCCCTGTTCAAACAAGTATTGTTTCCTTTACTGCAAGTTCCTGACAACGATAAACTTGCGTATTGATTGCAAGAGAGAGGTTAAAAAAATTTGTAGGCAATTGGAAAATGTCCCAGGATTATACCCCTGTCGGTATGACATGTTCTACATATGTTGTACTGCATAAATTGACGATTCGATTGTTTCTCTTTCATTTTTTCTTATAAATAGAATCATGCTTACCGTAAGAAAAATTTATACCTTTCTCATTATCAAATTTGAATGTCTTGTGTGTGCTTTAATACTGCAAATTTTTTTTACTATATATCTGAAAGGCTTAACTTTGTCAAGTATTCATCAATTCTTCCCTTGACATGAGGATGTCTCTTACATCCTTATTATTATAAGTCCTGTCAGTCCTAGGGTCTTAATCATTAATAAAAGATGTCAGTTGGCATCGATTTTTTATGTTTGTACAACTACTTCAGCTGCTGCTTGTTGAATGTCATAATCCATGACTGTAATTTATGAAAGAAGTCATCCTTGCTTGATTGAATTTTGTGCTATTAAGAACATGAACCAAGATCCTCACCGGATCCATTCTCTAGGGATCCTAGGGATCTCGCAATCTTGTCCGTTCATCGTCTATTATGCGGTCAGAAATCATTTAAAATTTAAAATTCAAATATAAATAGTACCTAACGAAAACTGACCGCACGATATACGATGAACGGACAAGATTGCGGGATCCCTAGGGAATGGATCCAGCGAGGATCTTGGTTCTAAGAACATCGAACAATAGACTTCAAATCATTTCTCTTCTTTGTATAGTATTAGTTATTCCATCATTCCCAAATCCCCCATAATTACCTATAAACACAATTCACACATAATGATATTTTTTTTTGCTTTGGGATGCTTTTTTGGTATAAACTGTCTGAATTATTATTGAAGCTATGATAGATCCATCCTGATTGGAATTGTCTTTAAATAGCTTGCCAGGGATTCAGAATGCTCGTGGAATTGCAGATGTGTTGATGGAAATGCTTAATGCTTTGGATCCTAAGAATCCTGAGGTAATATATTTTCTACCGTATTTTTTATTTCTTATTAAGTTCTTTTCGAAAAGGTATTATTGGAGGATAATTTCTTATTTATGTTTTTTTCTAGAAATATTTTTGTTGAGAGTCCAATGGTTCTATTTTTTGTTTTTGTGTGTGGGGTTCTCTAGCAGAGAGTTTCATGTGGGACTCTTACCACAGTAGAAAATTCTGAAAGTTGTATTTGGTCAGTTGTGGAGAATATTTATGGTCCATACTTTTCTTTACTTATGCACTGTATGTAAATTATTTGAGGAGAGATGTTGATAACAAAATTAATTGGGTGACAATTACTGTGATTGTTAAAACTTTTGAAGTTGGGACTTTTAGCAGAGTCGGAATTAGGTGTTTAATTACTTGAAACTTAGTACCTTTAAGGGCTACACTTTTCTTGTGCTCGTAGAAGGGAGGAGGTATGGACGATTGAAGGAGAATGGGTGAAATAAAAACTTAAAGGAGAAAAATAGAATAGTTGAGATTGGTTTAATTTTTGGTTTAAATACCGTTCCATATTCATTTTAACGCTCACCCATCTGAGCCCTTTCCTTCTCCTCTTTTCTCCCATACAATTCATCATTGGCTTTTACGAAAAAATAAAAAATGAACCAAAATCGTAATATTACCATCCGGGCTCTTAATATGTGCAAATTTAACGGTCATAAATGGTCAAAATGAAATACTATGGCAGGGTTTGAAGGAAGAAGTGATTGTTGACCTTGTTGATCAGTGCCGTTCATACCAAAAGTGTGTCAGACTTCTTGTGAATGAAACTGCGTAAGTGATTTGATATGGAAAATGTTGAGTTTTACTCATAAATTTGATGCAATAGTGACAGTTGTGGTTGCTCTCCTCTCAGAGATGAGGAGCTACTATGTCAAGGATTGGCACTGAACGATGATCTGCAGCGCGTAATTTCTCGGCATGACGATGTTGTGAAAGGAACTACAACTGTAGTAAGAGGTGCAGAGTCTTCAGTTGTGCCACTTGTGAATGTGAACCATGAGGATGATGAGTCTGAGGATGAATTTTCCCAACTAGCGCACAGGTGATTGTTAGAGGAGCACTTCTAAGTTTTATTTTGTATTGTCGTTTCATTCTCACTTGTTTTTGTTTCTACCAATTTTACTTGTATGTGCGCGCTTCAGAATATGAATATTTTTTACTTTTAATATTCTTATCCTCTTAGTAAAATTCGGTAAGATGCATTGCAGGTCATCAAGAGATAATCCACAAGGACAGGGCCAGAGATCAGCCAATGCCAAGGCTGAACCTGTGCAAGTCAGCCCACTTCTTCCTCCTCCACCGTCTTCGCAAAGGCCAATCACTCTAGGTCCCGGTGTGATTGATTATCTCAGTGGAGAAGCCTACAAATCTGAAGGATCCTCTGCAACATCAGAATCCACATCCTTTGCAGCTCCAGTTCATTCCAGCTCCACCTCACGATTGACTCCACTATCACCCTCACCCACTTCTTCCCAAAACACAACTCCATCACCTATATTCACTGGAAAGCCTGTATATGATGAACCGGCTCCTAGAAGCAAATCTATAGATGGGCTACCTCCTGCTCCTTGGGATACTCAGTCTCTGGGGAATCCTCCGTCTCCTGGCAATGGTCACTCTCCTGTCAGCCTTCCACCTCCGCCTTCCAGGTATAACCAGAGACAACAGTTTTTTGAGAAACAAGGCGTTCCTGGCAGCGGATCTGGTTCATCTTATGACAACTTAGTGGGACAGACTCAGAATCTCTCCCTTAATTCGTCTACCCCAACAAAACAAGTAAAACAGGAAGATGCTCTGTTCAAGGATCTAGTTGATTTTGCAAAAGCCAAGTCATCTTCGCCTTCAAACCCGAATAGGTCATTTTGAGTTGTGCCCATCAGCGTATCAGTCAGTCCGGCTCTGGACCTTGTTCCTCACTTACACACACATGAGATCATGAGATTACCTGTTGCTAAATAAATATTGGTAGGAGCTTTTTCGGTTTTGGTTTGTCTATGCTGTTTAGTTGGTATATTTCCGAGATGTTAGCGGGCATTGCATATAATTTAATGTATTGATGTACCTCTTATTGTTTGATTTCTTTGATCTCGGCTCGTTTTTAACGATTGGCCAAATTTTTCATTCTTGTTTGTGTCTTTGTTGTATGTATGTATGGATCAAATTGTCTTACCAACCACATGGACTCGAGATGTTGAAATTTAATATTGGTAGGATTGCATATCTTGTGGGTTAGTCCTCTCCTCTTTACAAAGTAGCATTGTCTCTGGACATGTAGCATCTTTCTCTTCTTGCCCGGTTGCTCGCCAGAAATCGTTGGCGGGTGAAGGCTGAGGCATACATCGGAATGTTCTTTGCATTCTGTTAGAAGTGTGTAACGGCAGTGCCCACGGTCCTTTGTTTGGCCTGCTGATTTGGTTTCTTGTTCGCCCTCCCTTGTGACTTTGATGATTAATAGATTTCTGAAAAAGAAAAAAAAAAAAAAGCAAGTTAATATGGTGTCATTTGTTTGGGTCATTTCATAATTTAATCATTCTTTTGGGCAATCAATACAAAATCCTTCTTGCAAAAAGTTACCTAAATTGGAATGATTGAGCCCCTTGATTTTCACCGTGACACTTTATTGTTTACCATGGTCGTTTGCTTATAGTGTTGCAGTTGGCTAGATAAGCAATGATCGATTTGAGTGAGATTTTACATGAATAATCCTTATTCAATGGTGGCATTCAAAATGATCCGTTTGGCTCATCATGGATCTTTGCGAAATGTGCTCAAACGTGTAGCTAGAAACGTATTAGCTTACTAATAAGTTAGCGCTTCAAAATGATCGGTTTGGCCCATCAATATTTTAAAGGAGTTTATAACACCCCAGATAAATTTAAGTGTGTTCATTCCAGATAAAATAGTCTAAGAAAATTCATGTGTATTTCTGGTTTGCCATCAAAAAGTTTTTGGTAGAGTTATTTATTTTTTATTTTTTGAAACATCGTTGTCTACTTTGGAATGCTTCATTTGTGATATTGGGCTGTTGAGATCGCAATTAGGAAGGGTGAGGTTCATGTTTGTTCCGCGGAATGAGAATGCCGCTGCTCATGCTGTAGCCTCATATGTGGCCTCAAATTGAGGTGCTTTCCGTTGGGACGCTCTGGGTCCGAAGTTCTTATTTAATATTTTAGCTGAAAATGTAAACGTTTCTATTCGTTTTTAATAAAGTCTACCTTTTTGACAAAAAAAAAAAAGAAAATTAAATTTTGTGTTTGGGGAAGAAAAGAACTGCACGCAACGCAATAGACATATTACTTAGAAGGGGGATTAAATTGTCACCTCAAATTCGGGCCGGGCCAAGAGAATCGGAAGTGGACAGGAAAGCACTCAAGTTTGTTAGAAACATTCAACAATGGTGCTCTGCGTTTGTACAAAAAATAAAAGTGGAAAATGACAGAAACGAATAAAATAATAATGGACCTACACAAAAATAAAAAAGAATGAGGGAAAATAGAGCTTACGCAGTTTGACCGTCGGATGGAAAGAAGCTGTTGAGTCACGTCCATCAAGCTTACGTGGTGAAGTTTCGTTAGACGACGACGCCCACTAGACGACTTCTCTCTGTGTTTGTGGGATTGTAGGAATTTTAACATTTTATTAGTTTATTGCAGGTTGTATGGTCATGTTGTATGGTCAGTTTCTTCAAGTATTATTTATGTTTAATTTTAAATAAAAAAATTAAATAATTTTCTCGTTTATTGCATATCGTTCGGCTAATTTCTTCGAGTACTATTTGTATTTAATTTTAAATAAAAAAAATCAAATAATTTTAATTGATATAGGATAAATGATTAAGATGTAAAGTTTCATCCCTACAATTTGAATCAATTTAGATCGGATGGGATCCAAAGCCTGGTGGGTTGGTGTACCTAAGCATTGATTGGACTTGACGACATACAGACAGACTTGTAGCAAGTACACAGAGACGAAGTGTTTCTTTTTTTCTGATGGACCTTCAGCTCCTCTCATGCCCTTGATCTGTGACTTCGTTTTCTACATACACCCAGGTTATAATTTGATCATCCTTCTGATTCATGGTTATTTTTGTTCATGTTATTGCCTAATATAATTTTATGAATGCTGAATTGTTTTTCTGATCACAAGTCTATTTATATTTTCATATTATGAATGCTGAATTGTTTTTCTGATCACAAATCTTTTTATATTTTCATGTTTTTGCAAATAATTTTATGATTTGTAATCTCCAGCTGATAGCTTGAAAAACTAATACCATATTAATTGCTGCTATGCCACCAGCCACCATTTCCAGTGAGCTTGTATTCAATGGCATTGAGCACCCAACGAGCCACTTCATCTCTTCCTCCAGCTCTTGAATGGAAATATGATGTCTTTTTGAGTTTTAGGGGTGAAGACACGCGCTACGGTTTTACCGCCTATCTATATGATAAACTGCAAGAACAAGGAATTACAAGAACTTTCTTGGATGATGGCGAACTTCAAATAGGAAGACCAATTTCTGAACTCTTCCCGGCAATTGAAAACTCGAGGCTTGCCATCATTGTCATCTCTCCAAATTACGCTTCTTCAAAATGGTGCCTGAATGAACTCGTAAGCATTCTTGATTGCATGGAAGTGCGAGGGGCAGTTCTACCGGTTTTCTACTCAGTGGAACCCTCCGATGTTGGAGATCGGTCTGGGAGTTTTGGGGAACGCTTCACTAAACTCGAACAAGAGTGTAAGGATGACAAAGAGATGGTGGAACGATGGAAAGCTGCCTTAACAAAAGTGGCCAAAATCAAGGGGTGTACTTCGAAGAATAGGTTAGCATCACCTTTTTTTTCTTTCACGCAATTCAAAAGTTTTCGCAAATCAGCACTTGAACCTTCATACTTTGCTATTTTTCTATAATTAGTTTGAGTTTTGCTAAAGTTCAATTCAATTCTGCTAAGGCCTGATGCATGAAGAATATTTGATAAGTTTACGGAAAATCGAAGAATTCATATCGTTTACATTTTGCACAGTTATGAAGGTGCTTGATAAGAATCATAAGACAACCACTTAATCCCATAACAGCACAACTTAATGAGGAAATATTGTGGCCTTGTAGACTTTGTTTATTCTTACAGTTCCATCCTAGAGAACCTTTTTTTTAATCATATATTCGGTCATTTGAGAATCTAAGGGGAACAAAGTTGATCCAGTTAAGAATCATCTTTCAAATTCAATACTGCTGCGCTTTTTAGTCCTCCCCCTTTCCTAAACCGTCCCTAATTTGGTCCAATATCAAACCACCCTCTTATTAAATGGACATAGAAACCACTTGATACTAGGACTTCAGGTGGACGAAAACAAAAATAGTCTAACGTTTTTTTATTTCTTTGTGTATTAGGTCTTATCTTGAACATTGTTTTTTTTTTCTTGTAGACAAGAACCAGAGCTCATCAAAGAAATTGTTGAAAGGCACGAAATGAAGTAGGTCCTTTATCATTGGCGCCTGCAGATAATCTGGTTGAAATTGAGTCGAAACTGGAGCAACTAGATGTGCTTTTATGAGAGGATTCTTCATAAATTTGAAGTCAAAAGCTTTCATGACAAAGTTAGAGAGGGTTCTAAGGCACACGGTCTGGACGGTCTACAGAGGAAGCTTTCCAATAGCCTTATGAATAGAAATATACAACTGGTGTGACGGTGAAGCCGCCAGAATGAGAAGTTTCTTACTTCGAAAAAAGGCTCTCATCATTCTTGATGACGTGGACGATAGTAGACAGTTAGAAAAGCTATGTGGAAGCCCAGCTTGGTTATGTCAAGGGAGCAGAATCATTATTACGACTGCAGATGAACAGTTGCTAATTTCACATGGTCTAGAAAGAAGATTTAAGGTGACGGAGTTGAGTGATGTTGGCGCTCTTAAACTTTTTAGCTTGAGAGCCTTGAAAAGAGATAATCCGCCTAAAAGTCATATGGATCTGTCTAAAAGTTTTGTGAATTATGCCAATGGCCTTCTATTAGCTCTTGAAGTATTGGGGTTATATTTGTGTGGAAGAGGTCTAGATGCATGGAGCAGTCAATTGCGTAAACTACGGGATGATTTCATATTTGATGAAAAAATTATGAAGATTCTTAAATAGGTTACGATGGATTAGATACGCAGGAGAAAGATATTTTCCTTGACATCGCATGTTTCTTTAAAGGAGAGTACAAAGATGGAGTAGTTGAAATACTAGATAGTTGTGGTTTTAATCCAGATATTGGCATGTCCTTATGAAGTGCTTATTGCACCGTCACAACGCATTAAAATGGGACCTCAGCGCAGACAAAGAATTTATATGGGTTTTGATTCACCATCTATCATTAGATATTTGGAACCCTTAATAGGTGATATGTTTACAACTCATTTTGCTAGTTGTCACTTTGATGAGACAATCTTCCCGTTGTTAGGGGGAGAAAAAAACCGTTCCAGAAGAACGGCAAGAGCCGACGTGGATTGTACCTACCTTATCTCATTTTGATCCATGAAGCACTCGATGTGAAAATGAAGTGAAAATGATCGTTCATCTTCAAAATATTATTAATCAAATGGCAGATGCATTTAATGATGCAACGAAAGTGACAAAATCACATATACCAACTGCAAATGCACCTGCAAGAATTGATATCCATGTTCGACAAAATAAAGTGGCAGCAAATTATTCATCCATGGTAGACCCCCATGTTCAAAAGATTCAGCCATTCGAAAGAAAAAGATAAGGGCACATCTGAATTCAAATGAAATCATTCAGGAAAAGAAAATGAATGACAAATCCACAATTCATGATTATGAAATTTTAGAATGAAAAAAATGTCCTTGACGAGACACATGCCCCTGAAGAGACAGAATTACATGAAAGCAAAGAAATCTTCATAAATATGCATGTACTAACGAATTGTGGGATTGAAATGAAATAATCATCGACGACATGTTCGCATTCGCAGTAACCACTGAAATCATATTAAGCGATGATATTGTGCCCCGCTCTGTTGATGAATGCAAACAGAGACAAGATTGGTCTAAGTGGAAAGATGTAATCTAGGCAAAATTAAATTCCTTAGAAAGGCAAAGTGTTTTTGGACCAGTGGTCCAAACCCTACTTGGTGTAAATCCCGTGGGTTACAAATGGGTATTCATAAGAAAACACAATGGGAAAAACCCAAGGTTCTAAAAAACGCTAGGCGCTAGTCGAGCGGCGGGATTTAGGCGGGCGCCTAGGCGGCCTAGGTGGATTTAGTTAAATTTCTTGTATATCTTGTAAATAAGTGCATATTGACACTTACAAAAAATTATACTTATATGAAATTCATGAATAAGATAATAAAAGAATGATAAAATACAAAATGAGTATCCAACAAGTTCAAAATTTAAAAACACATTAAACATATATGTCATATAACTTAAGACATTTTGAATGATTATATTTAATTTTTAAAAAATAAAAGTAAAAATCCTACATAATGGGTTGGGTGGTTCATAATAAAGAGAAAATTTTGATGTAAGTATGGGTGGTTCATAGTAATTTACAAAATATTTTTTTAAAGATTATATTAATTTATGTTGAATTGAAAAAGAAATAAAGGTACCAAATATGTGGATGTGGAAATGGCATACTAGGACGCATGGGACTCTCTGATACTCTGCGCCAATACTTAATGCTAATGGCATTTATAGCCTGACACCCCATGATTTTTTTATGAGAAAAATCAACATGAAGACTGGCAGCTTATGGCTTTTTACAAAAAGCAAGCAGCTAGATGTCCAAATTTGATTGGAGAGAAAGTAAGAAAAAAATTAAATAAAAAAAGTATGTGTAGTGGTCACGTGGTGTGAAAGGAAGAGAGAGAGTCATCGTCTTCGTCTCCTCTTTTTGCCAAACCGAGACCAGAAACTGAAACGCAGAAAAGCAAGGATGCAGCTGATCCGCATTCTTGAAAAAAGCATAACAAAACCGAAACTCCTGGACTGCCTAGGCCACTCAGTCGCACGCCTAGGCCGCCCAGGCTGTTTCGGCGGTCGCCTAATCCCTGTTCCGATTTTGAGTTAATCGCCACGGCCGGCTACCGTCCAGCGCCTAGGCCGATTTTTAGAACACTGGAAAAACGAGATTGCAAGATATAGGGCACGACTCGTTGCACAAGGTTTTTCACAAAGACCTGGAATTGATTATGAGGAGACATACTCTCCTGTAATGGATGCAATTACATTCTGTTACTTAATAAGTTTGGTGGTTTCAGAAAAAACTTGACATGCGATTTATGGATGTCATCACCATGTATCTATATGGGGAACTAGATACTGACATATATATGAAGGTCCCATAAGGACTTATGTTGCCTGAAACGACTAACAAACCACGAGGTATGCTCTCAATCAAATTAAGGCGATCATTATATGGGTTGAAGCAATCTGGATGAATGTGGTATAAATGTCTCAGTGAGTATTTGATCAAAGAGGGATATACCAACAATGCCATCTGCCCTTGTGTGTTTATTAAGAAATCAAATTCTGGATTTGCTGTTGTGGCAGTATATGTCGATGATATGAACTTAGTTGGAACTCCTGAAGAGCTCAATAAAACTGCTGAATATCTAAAAAACGAATTTGAAATGAAAGACCTTGGAAAAACAAAATATTGTCTCAGCCTGCAGATCGAGTATTGTGCTAATAGAATTTTGATCTATCAATCAGCTTACATTAAAAAAATCCTGAAGCGATTTGGCATAGACAAGGCTTATCCACTCAGCACGCCAATGGTCGTTCGTTCTTTGAACATTAAGAAAGATCTATTCCGTCCAAAAGAAGATGATGAAATAGTCATTGGTGTAGAAATACCATATTTGAGTGCAATAGGTGCTTTATTGTATTTAGCACAATGTACTCGACCATATATAGCGTTTTCAGTCAACTTGTTAGTAAGGTATAGCTCTGTTCCAACAATTCGTCATTGGAAGGGAGTCAGAGATGTATTACAATACCTTCGTGGGACAACAGACATGGGTTTCTTCTACTCAGAGAAATCCACAAATGACCAAATCCTTGTTGCATATGCAGATGCTGGTTTTCTCTTTGATCCGCACAAAGCCCACTCACAAACTAGATAATGGAGATACAACAATTTCATGGCGCTCAACAAAGCAAACATTAGTTGCTACATCTTCCAATTACTCAAAAATACTTGTTTTACATGAAGCAAGTCGTGAATGTTCTTGGTTAAGATCAATGATCCATCATATCCGGAATTCACGTGGTCTACCTTCAAAGACAGACACTCCAACTGTCATCTATGAAGATAATGCAGCCTATGTTGCCCAAATGAAGGAATGAGTCATTAAGGGCGATAAGACTAAACACATATCTCCAAAGTTTTTCAGTGCACATGAGCTTCAGAAGGCTAAAGTTATTGAAGTCAGACAAATTTGTTCCAATGAAAATCTGGCAGACCTGTTCACCAAATTTCTACCAAAATGCACATTTCAGAAGCTAGTGCAGGGTATTAGATTACATTGACTTACCAATCAGTTAAATGTGAAGAATGCGGAATCAGGGGGAGATACATATCAGGGGGAGCATCCATTATACATGCATGTTGTACTCTTTTTCCTTCGACTATGATTTTTCCCACTAGGTTTTTCCTATCAAGGTTTTAACGAGGTAACATAAACATGCTTAACATTATATCAACAATCCAGGTAAAGTTGTACTCTTTTTTCTTCGCTATGGTTTTTTCCCATTGGGTTTTTTCAAGCAAGGTTTTAACGATGCAACTAATGTTGATATGTGGGCATCCAAGGGGAGTGTTGTAAAAGTTGTAGGGTGTATGCCCTCATGCATTTGGCAAAATGTGAGAAGAATAGTGATATATTTGTTATGTAATATTGTTAAAAGTGGCCATCATTTCATCTTTGTATGTTTTCACGAGAGTAGCTGTATAAATAGAGCACTCCGTATGTTATCAAAACACAATGTGAAAGAAAAATAACTGAAAGCAATAATATTAGTATCCCTTACTTCCTCTGCAATATTTTTGTGTTAGTGTTACGAAATCAAATAATGTAATATTTTGTATCTGCTTCGCTCATATTCCTAACAAAAGTTATCTCTCTAACTTTTATCTATTTATAACATGCTCTGCATTTATATAAAAAATAAGTGATAAAATAATAATGGACCTACACAAAAATAAAATAATGGAGCTTACAGTTCACCAGACGAATAAAATAATAATGGACCTACACAAAAAGTGAAAAAGAGGGAAAGTAGAGCTTACGCGGTTTGACCGTTGGATAGAAGAAGCAGTTGAATCACGTCCGTCAAGCTTCCGCGGTGAAGTTTCGTTAGACAATGACGCCCACTAGGCAACTGGTGTACCTAAGCATTGATTGGACTTGACGACACACAGAGACGAGGTGTTTCTTTTTTTTTCTGATGGATCTTCAGCCCCTCTCATGCCCAATCTGACTTGATCTGTGACTTCGTTTTCTACAACACCCAGGTTATTGATCATCTTTCTGATTCATGGTTATTTCTGTTCATGTTATTGGCTAATATAATATTATGAATGCTGAATTGTTTTTCTGACCAGAAGTGTATTTATATTTTCATGTTTTTGCAAATAATTTTATGATTTGTAATCTCCAGCTGATAGCTTGAAAAACTAATACCATATTAATTGGTGCTATGCCACCAGCCACCATTTCCAGTGAGCTTGTATTCAATGGCATTGAGCACCCAACGAGCAACTTCAGCTCTTCCTTCAGCTCTTGCATGGAAATATGATGTCTTTCTGAGTTTCAGCGGTGACGACACGCGCTTACGTTTTACCGCCCATCTACTTGATAAATTGCAAGAACAAGGAATTACAAGAACTTTCTATGATGAGGAAGAACTTGAAGTAGGAAGATCAATTTCTGAACTCTTCCCGGCAATTGAAAAGTCTAGGCTTGCCATCATTGTCATCTCTCCAAAGTACGCTTCTTCAAAATGGTGCCTGAACGAACTCGTAAAGATTCTTGAATGCATGGAAGAGAGAGGGGCAGTTATACCAGTTTTCTACTCGGTGGAACCCTCCGATGTTGGACATCGGTCTGGAAGTTTTGGGGAAGGCTTCACTGAACTCGAACAAAAGTATAAGGGTGACAAATTGATGGTGGAACGATGGAAAGCTGCCTTAACAAAAGTGGCCAAAATCAAAGGGTATCCTTCAAAGAATAGGTTAGCATTACTTGGTTTTTTCACTCAATTCAAAAGTTTTCGCAAATCAGCACCTGACCCTTCATTCTTCGCTATTTTTCTATAATTCGGTTGAGTTTTGCTAGAGTTCAATTCAATTCTGCTAAAGCCTGATGCACGAAGAATATTTTATACGTTTTAGGAAAATCGAAGAATCCATATCATTTACTTTTTGTCATATATTTGGTCCATTTGAGAATCTAAGGGGAAAAAAGTTGATCCAGTTAAGATTTTCATCTTCTAAATCCAATACTGCTGCGCTTTTTAGTCCTCCTCTTTTCCTGAACCGTCCCTAATTTGGTTCAATACCAAACCACCCTCTAATTAAATGGACGCAGAGACCACTTGGTAGTTGGTACTAGGACTTCAGGTGGACGAAAACAAAAATAGTCTAACTTTTTTATTTCTTTTGTGTATTAGGTCATATCTTGAACGTTGTCTTTTTTTTCTTGTAGAAAGGAACCAGAGCTCATCAAAGAAATTCTTGAAACGGTACGAAATGAAGTCGGTCCTTTATCATTGGAGCCTGAAGAAAACCTGGTTGAAGTTAATTCCAAACTGAAGCAACTAGATATGCTTTTAGAGCTAGAGTCAAATGATGTTCTCTTTATAGGGATATGGGGGATGAGTGGGATAGGTAAGACAACCATTGCCAAGGCATCTTATAAGAGGATTCGTCACAAATTTGAAGTCAAAAGCTTCCAAGAAAGAGTTAGAGAGGATTCGAAGGCACATGGTCTGGCTGGTATACAGAGGAAGCTTTCCAGTAGCCTTATGAATAGAAATATACAAGACTGGAACGACTGTGAAGCCGCCAGAATGAGATACTTCTTACTTCAGAAAAAGGTTCTCATCATTCTTTAGAAAAGCTTTGTGGAGACCCAACTTGGTTTTGTCAAGGGAGTAGAATCATTGTTACGACTACAGATGAACAGTTGCTAATATCACATGGTGTAGAAAGAAGATTTAAGGTGCCGGAGTTGAGTCATGTTGGCGCTCTTAAACTTTTTAGCTTGAAAGCCTTTAACAGAGATAATCCGCCTAATAGTCATATGGATCTGTCTAAAAGTTTTGTGAATTATGCCAATGGCCTTCCACTAGCTCTTGAAGTCTTGGGGTCTTCTTTGAATAAAAGAGGTCTCGATGCATGGAACAGTCAATTGCATAAACTAGAAGGTGATTTTAATGGAGAAATTATGGAGACACTTAAAATAAGTTACGAGGGATTAGATACGCAGGAGAAAGATATTTTCCTTGACATCGCATGCTTCTTTAAAGGAGAGTACAAAGATCGAGTAGTTGAAATACTTGGGAGCTGTGGTTCTAATCCAGGTATTGGCATAGATGTCCTTATGAAGAAGTCTCTGATAACAATTTCAGATAACATGGTGTGGATGCATGATTTGTTACAAAAAATGGGTCAAGCAATTGTTGGTCAACAATCTAAAGAACCTGGTGGACGAAGCAGATTATGGCTTTCTAAGGACATCTTTCATGTTTTGAAGGAAAAAACAGTAAGAGAGTTTTAGTCATCTTCCTTTACTTATAATGCGCATATTATACTGCAATTCACTTGTTTTTTTTATTCTTGGTTATCAGGGGACACCAACAGTTGAAGGTATTGTCCTAGACCTGCTTGAATCAAAAGAGGTCGAATGCCATCCTGAAGCTTTTTCTCAGATGGTTAATCTTAGATTGCTCAAAATCCATAACGTGCGCCTTCCTGAAGGCCTCAACCGTCTCCCTAATTCCTTGAGATTTCTTGAATGGAGAGGTTATCCTCTACAATATCTCCCATCAGGATTTGACCCGGATGAGCTTGTTGAACTTAGCATGTGTCATAGTAGAATTGAACAGCTGTGGAACGGAAAAAAGGTATACACTTACATCTACAATATTATTTACCTTACTTGTTATAGAATATATTTCATTCCCTTATTTGAGTTTTCTGGATCTAATAATTCTACATTTCTTGTAAACATTACAGAATTTTGACAAGTTGAAAATCATTAAAGTTGGTCATTCCAAAAGTTTGATTACAACCCCTGATTTTGAAGGGATTCAGAATCTTGAGAGATTAGATCTTGAGGGATGCAAAAGTCTAGTTGAGATTCACTTTTCCATAGGAACTCTCAAAAAGCTTTCTTTCTTGACTCTTAAAGATTGCAAAAGTCTCGAGCTTCTTCCTGATGAGATTGAAATGGAGTACCTTGAGGTTCTAGTTCTTTCTGGCTGCTCAAGTGTTAAAAAGATACCGAATTTTGTGGAACCTATGGAGCATTTATGGGAGCTTTCTTTAGATGGGACCGGTATTGAAAGTATACCTTCATCAGTTGAACATCTAACTAGTCTTTCTTTATTGGACTTGAGAGATTGCAAAAATCTGAAATGTCTTCCTAGTGCCATTGGAAATTTGAGGGCTATTAAAAGTATTGATGTTTCTGGATGCTCAAATCTTGCCAAATTGCCAGAAAGCATCGGGAAATTAGAGTTTGTGGAGAAGATTAATTTAAGTGGAACTGCTATAAAAGAATGCCCATCTTCCATTGCCCTTCTGAAAAACCTTAAAGCATTGATTTTTCGTGGAATGGAAGGGCCATCACAACGACCATGGCATATCTCGCTCCTTTTAAGATTAATGCCAACAGGGAGCCGTCATCATCCCAGCATTTTGTTCTTGCCTCCTCTATCAGACCTTTGTTCTTTAATGGAATTAGACTTAAGTGGTCACAATCTTTGTGAAGGAGCAATCCCCAATGATATTGGCTGCTTATCGTCTTTGGTATCATTGAACTTAAGTGGAAACGATTTTGTTAATCTTCCTACAAGCATTAGCCAACTCTCTAAGCTTGAGAATTTATTATTGAGGCGTTGTAGGAGGCTTCAACACCTTCCAGTTCTTTCATCAGATGTAGATTTACAAGTAACTGCAGATGATTGTACTAAACTGGAAATGCTGGAATGTCCCTCAAATTTGGGCAGATTGAATTCGTCATGCTTCAATTTCATCAATTGCTTTGGAATGCTTGAGAAAGAAAGCTACAATCATATTACATTTACTATGCCCCAAAGATATCTTAAGGTGCTCTCTCTCTCTCTCTCTCTCTCTCTCTCTCTCTCTCTCATTGCTTAACATCACCGTTTCACCTGTACAGGGAGTCCCTTATGCAGGGGATAGATATGAAATTGTCATGCCTGGAAAGGGAGTTCCTGGGTGGTTCACTCATCAAAGGATGGGACCAGAAGTAAGCGTTGACCTAACTCCGCAATGGCGTGATAACAAGTGGATGGGATATGCTCTGTGCGCTGTATTTGAAGTTTATGGGAGCGGATGGGAGCTCTCTGGTGTTTTGGAAGTCAATGGAAAGGAAGAGTACCCTGCGCCTCTACTATCTTCGGATGTCCAGCCCGTGTCAGATCATATTTGGCTACTCTATGTGTCTCGTGGTGTAAGCTTTGGTACAGAGTGGCAAAACAGTTGCAATCAGTTAAATTTTCATTTCAAAAGCTCAGGCCCCTGCTTGGTGAAGAGTTGCGGCACTCGTTTGGTGTACGAGAGCGATGTGGAAGAGTTGGACGTGGTGTACGAGAGCCATGTGGAAGAGTTGGACGAAATAGCGACCCAATCCAGTAGCGACGGTGACGGAGAAGGGGAAAGGCTCCCCTCCGGACCCAATCCCACCGGATCCTCCTTTAAGTGTTTGGAGGGTACATTGGCCTGCTTCGCCAATATGTTTGGAATCAAGTTTCCAAAAAAAAAAGTTTGGAATCCCTAATTTCAAGTAACAAAGCAATGAAGATGGAGTGAGGTCAACTTCAGCCTAACCACGCAGGATCAAGCAAGTAAACATTCAGCAATGGTTTGGTCGCATAAATCTCTTTCAAGCCTCCTCTTATTCTTGGGTTGTTTTTAATTAGGATTTTGACGGATTTGAATGGATTTTGATGGAGTTTAATTGACTTCTAGATATTTTATGTAAACTTTTGAGTGAATTCTCACAAATTATTAGAGAGAAAAGTGAGATTTGAGAATATTTAAAATACATTACGAAACCTCTCAAATTCACTCGAATTCCTCAACTTTTTAAAATAAATTTCTAATTGAATATACCTGAAATGTTATAAACTCTTTTAAAATCATAATTGAATACACTTATATTTTTAGAAAATCACTTTAAATTTTTAATTAAATTCCCTTGGATTTGTAAAAAAAAAAAAAATTAAAATCTCTCAAAATCCTGATTAAGGAGACATTGCTTAAAACATGGAGCGGTATAACACATATTTTTATACAATTCAAAGGAAAAAAAAAACAATTATATGTTAACATGTGGCGTGCCGCTCCATATTGAATACAACCCCTTAGTGTTGTTTACAGCAAAATAGTTTAAACATGCAGTTTTAACTAAGTGTAATTCAAACGCCAAAAGTAAATCTTCAACAAATTTGCTTTTATGATTTTATCTAATCTTGTCCAAATTGTTTTTGTGAGATCAATGTGGTAAGTTTGTATGTGAAAAACGTGAATTGTAAATAAATACTAGTATGCCGATACATAAAATGTATGTGAAGTATTTTATTTTTGTTTTTAAAACTGGAGGAGCGAAGAAGAGAGTGAGAGAGAACGTGGAAGCGAGAGAGTTTAATTTTTTTTCTTTCAATTTTTAAAAATTAAAAATGTTAAAATCACCTATAGGTGATGTTTAAACAAAAAAGTAAAATTTTATTTTGTAAAATTACATTACTGTCTTTATTTATTTTTATTGTGATAAAAAAAATAAATAGTTTTTTTTACTATATTTTAATGAACAATTTTTATTTATTTATTAATATGTAGTTTTGAACAATATTAATATGCATCTAACAAAAAAAAAACAATATTAATAATGGAGATTTGCTGCTGCGCATCGGACGGTTGTATAGCCGTTGACATTTCATTATCCATTCCTATGCTAGAAGACTCTCAGGTCTGGATTTGATCGGTCTGAGTTTCCATAAGGAAGAAGCAGATTATGACTTTCTAAGGACATCTTTCGTGTTTTGAAGGAAAATACGGTAAGAGCATACCTAATACATCAAATATAAATTAACCAAACAATTAAAAGCACGAAAAAAAAAAAAAAAAACTATTAGTTTTACTTATCTTCCTTTACTTATAATGTGCATATTATACTGCAATTCACTTGCTTTTTTTATTCTTGGTTATCAGGGGACTCCGACGGTTGAAGGCATTGTCCTAGACTTGCTTGAATCAAAAGAGGTCAAATGCCATCCTGAAGCTTTTTCTAAGATGGTTAATCTTAGGCCATCTCCAACCGAAGGGTCCAGAGGACCAGAGGGCCAGAGGGCCGAAAATAGCCTGAAAACCGTCTCCAACCGAGGGCTAGGCCAAAGGGCTCTGGAATCTGGGAGGGCCCCACGGAATCGGAGAGGGCTAGAGGGCTGGAGGGCTGGCTGCATGCAGCCAGCCAGCTAGCCCGGGGCTGGCCATATTTTTTTTTAATGCTTTGTTATTTTTGTTGGTTATAACCAACAGAAATAATACATACTGTATTATTAGTGTCGGCAATTTATAGCCTAACGGCTAGTTTTCAAATTCCTATTTGTGTCGGTTACAACCGACACTAATAGTGATTTATATATATAACGGCTAGTTTCCAAATTTTTTATGAATTTAAACTTTTTTTTTCCTATAATTTCTATTTTAAAAAATTTGCTTCAAATTTTTTTAAATTCTTTTTTTTTCTATAACTTCTATTTTAAAAAATTTGTTTCATATTTTTTTTTAAATTCCATTTTTTCCTATAACTTCTATTTCACAAAATTTGTTTCATTTTATTTTAAATTCTTTTTTTTTCCTATAACTTCTATTTCACAAAATTTGTTTCATATTTTTTTAAATTATATTTTTTTCCTATAACTTCCTAAGCCATTATACAACATTAAATTAAATTAAGTAACACGAAACAATATTAAACAATATGAAACAACATTAAATAACATTAACCAACATACAAATTATACAACATAAAAAAACATTTAACAACATGAAACTTAAACAACATTTTTAAAAACATTTAACAACATAAAACTTAAACGCCTACTCCATGCTTCTTTTGGCCCAAAGATGTGCAACAAGATCCTGTTGTAGGTACTTATTTGTGGCGCGAGAACGTATCATTATATAGCGCCTCATGTACTCATTTATAGATATACTACCAGTTCTTGGATTGAAAGGCAAATTAGGCCCATCATATATTTTTGCTAGAGCCCTTCTTGACCTATTTGGATCTTCTTGGTCGTCATCGGACTCTCCATCAATATACCCATCTCGCTCATCCTCCACTATCATATTGTGTAATATGATGCAAGACATCATGATGGAGTCCAAATTTTCTCGACTCCACCCTCTTGCCGGTTCGCTGATAATCTTCCACCGTGCTTGTAGAATACCGAAAACTCTCTCAACATCTTTCCGGTATGCCTCTTGGTGTAAGGTAAACAACTTTTCTGCGTCATTCTTAGGGTTTGGAATTGCTTGGACAAGTGTCGCCCACTTTGGGTAGATGTCATCTGCCAAGTAATACCCCATATTGTATTGACGGCCGTTGATGTAGTAGTCAAGTTGAGGTGCTTTACCTTCCGTCAAGTTATTGAAGAGGGGTGAACACCCAAGAACTGTAATGTCATTTTGGGATCCAGGGACTCCAAAGAAAGCATGCCAGATCCATGTGTCATATGAGGCAACTGCGTCTAACACAATAGTTGGCGTTCTCGACCTTCCGTTAAAGCCTCCTTGCCATCCAGTGGGACAGTTCTTCCAATCCCAATGCATGCAGTCTAATGACCCTATCATGCCTGGAAACCCACGGTCTTCAGCTTTGCGAATGAGCTGATTCAGATCTTCTTGATTTGGCTCGCGGAGGTACTCGTCTTTGTAAACCTGAACGATTGTGTCACAAAATTGTTCAAGAGTATCAAGGCATGTAGACTCAGACATACCATGGGTTTCATCCATCGAATCAGCTAGGGAGCCATAGGCCATCATTCGAAGTGCAACTATAACTTTCTGATGAGGTGAGAAATCAGGGCGGCTTGCTCTGTCCCGCTTCTGTCGAAAGTACGGATTGACTTGTTGGACATCACGAAGTAAACCCTCGAAGACATGACGCCTCATCCAGAAGCGACGTCTGAAATCCTCTTTTGTGTACACCGAGTTGGGGTTGAAGTAGTTGTTCATCAGATTGGCATGTGTCATCGCTCTATTTCGTAGTTTGTAAGACCGACCAGCAACAGAGCCACCCCATTGAGGTTGTTCCTCAGTTGGCTGACACACCATGGCCGCAGCCATGGCTGCTGCTCTGTTTTGTTTGTTGCGCCTTACTTGAACTTCTTCATCAGACTCCTCATCTTCTCTTCTCATTTGCGCCCATTTTGCTTCTCTTTTGGAATTGGATGAGGACCCCCAGTTGGAATCCGAAGAGGATCCAAAGTTGGAATTCATTGCGAACTTGAAATGAAAGAGATTGAATTGAAATAGATTGAATTCAAAGTTGTGTGAATTATATCCCAATATCCACCCTATTTATAGCAAAAAAAAATTCAAATCCAACGGCTAGCTGACGTCAGCATGATGTCAGCTACCAACGGCTAGCTGACATCACTTAGCCATTGGATTTGAATTTAAGTTGTAGTTTTTAAATAATAAATTATGTTTGGCCCTCGGTTGGAAACCCTTTTTTGTGATAGGGCTATAACAAGCCCTCTGGCCCTCGGTTGGAGACGGAGGCAAATATGGCCATGTACTGTTCATTAAAATATTAATATCTTAGGGAATCTTGAAGGGCCGGAGGGCTCAAACGAGCCCTCTGGCCAGCCATCGGTTGGAGATGGCCTTAGATTGCTCAAAGTCCATAACGTGCACCTTCCTGAAGGCCTCAACCATCTCCCTAATTCCTTGAGATTTCTTGAATGAAGAGGTTATCCTCCACGATATCTCCCACCAAGATTCGACCCAGAAGATCTTGGTGAACTTAGCATGTGTCATAGTAGAATTGAACAGCTCTGGAAAGGACAAAAGGTATACGCCTACCTCTACAATATTATTTACCTTGTTTATTACAGAGTATACTAGATATACGCTCGCGCGTTGCTGCGGGAACCAGCTGTTTCAAGTGTAACTGCATGAAAGATATATTTAACCTGAATAAATTCAACACAATCATGAATGAACAAAGGGACACATGAGTGAATGAGGTCGATAAGATAAGCAGCTTGACTTTTATACACATTCAACTGAGCATGGCTTATTCAAGGGTTAAAAGGGCAGTTAAACTGATTGAAATAAAAACAGTCACAACACATGACTTGAACTCTAGAGCTTCGTTCACCAAAATCACTTCCCATTCCTAAAATTAGGCAAATTCCCAATAATAACAACAAAAAACCTCTTAGATTTCACTTTCACTTAATCATAGGCATCCAGTCATCCGTAAAAAATGGAGAAATAAGCAGAAATCACCTTGAGACAACACAAAGTCCACTGTTGCTGCCTCAGCAGCATCTTGAACGGGAAGAATACCAATTAACCCCTTCTCTTCCCACTGCCATAACTCATGCTCCACCAATTTGACACTACATTAATCAAATTCCCCAATTTTATCAATTTGATAATCCACCAATTAGAAAAATCAAACTTACAAACCGCATAACAATCAATTACCTTAAAAAAGGAAAAAGGAAAGTTGGCATTTGAAATTAACTGGCAAAATTGAAGAACTAAATATGCAAAAATTTTGCAGCAAAAAGTAAACAACACAGTTTGGGCAACAAAGAGCATAAAAAGAAACATAATCTCCAAGCAAGCAGAGTAATTGCAGAGCTACAAAGTTTGTGTTGAGCTAACACAGCTACCGGTTAAAGTACATACAAAGTTTTCTCAGAATTCAAACAGAAGAGTAAGCAACATTATAAACCAATTACAGTACAACGGGAGCACTTGATTTCTGTGCAAACAGTGTGGCAGAACTTTCTAAAGACGGGTTTGAAAGACATAAGTAAGAAACTATTTCCAATTCGTCATTCATTTATCAAACACAATAATACAATCATAGAAAAACTCTTAACTCACTTATCAAAATTGAATTAATTAAATTGGATGTTAGGATCAAAATTTTGTGTCCACCTAAGGATATTTGAGGCTAAAAATTTAACTCTACTCAGTAGTTATTTCATTTTCAGTCTTCAGATTTAGACTAAATATTTAACATTCCATAATGTAGTTTCAATTTCAACTTTCCCACGAGAGCTTGTACTGGATTTATCTTCTCTAGCCTTTTGTTTGCAATTTGAATTACATGACTCAAAATCCAAATACGGTAGCTTCTGATCAGCCACAAAGCTTGTAGATTGAAGTTCTAACCAGAGAAATCTTTGAAAAAGGAAGATCAGATTCATGAGGAAATAAAAACTTTATGTTCAAATGCGAAAAAGAAATCAAGAAACACAAAAACTTGAGAACTAACCGAAACCCAATAGAGAAAAACGAAAATCCAGAGAAACCCACTAACTTGTTGGAAGAGTGACAACCATCACCGAGTGGAAGAGCCAATGCACCCGCCGCCGAGACGCAACGCGGCCATTTTTTTTTTCTTTTCAAAGTTAAAAGCAGAGAAGAGGGGATAAGAGC
The DNA here is from genome assembly GCA_024362995.1 of Heteromeles arbutifolia. Classification (NCBI taxonomy): domain Eukaryota; kingdom Viridiplantae; phylum Streptophyta; class Magnoliopsida; order Rosales; family Rosaceae; genus Heteromeles; species Heteromeles arbutifolia. The sequence goes on from JANCRC010000004.1 coordinate 40,769,307, forward strand.
GTTGAGGTGGTGTGTGGCTGAGACCATGCTTTAATTAATTTACCCAGTCGAAACCATCTCTCTCCAATCTGGCAGTCTCTCTGTCCCCCTTGTGAAGTTTACGTATTCTCATTGAATGATAATGTAAGCTATTACAACGTTTTATACAAGAGCCATCCTTATCAGTATAAGAGTCCTAAGATAACTATGATACATTTGAATTTCAAACAAACAGCAGAAAGATAAATAATAAAATTACAACTAATTATCCTTATCAACACCCTTCTTTTCCTCCCCTAACGACCCTCTGACCGATGCATCACCTACAGCCACACCCACCCGCCCCCGAGCCAAAAATCTCGGCGATCCTCTCCCTCCAACACGTCAACCCTTCTGTCTCTCTACCCAAGTGAAACGCCACATCCAGGCCAAAGACCCAAAACCCTTTCTGAAGCCCAATGGCAATTTTGCAAATAACGTTAAATCAGGGGGCATAGAGACTCAATGACATAGTTGTAATTAATCTGAAATTCGGATTGAAACACTGTTCATTTGAATAGTGCCAATTTCAATCCTTACTTTAGATTAAAGTAATTTCATTACCTTATTTGAGTTTTCTGGATCTAATTATTCTATATTTCTTGTAAACATTACAGAATTTTTACAAGTTGAAAATCATTAAAGTTAATCATTCCAAAAGTTTGACTACAACCCCTGATTTTGAAGGGATTCAGAATCTTCAGAGATTAGACTTTAAAGGATGCGAAAGTCCAGTTGAGATTCACTCTTCCATAGGAACTCTCAAAAAGCTTAGGCCATCTCTAATCGATGGCTGGCCAGAGGGTTCGTTTTAGCCCTCTAGCCCTCCAAGATCCTCCAAGATATTAATATTTTATGAACAGTACATGACCATATTTGTCTTCGTCTCCAACTGAGGGCCAAAGGGCCAGAGGGCTCGTTTTAGCCCTGTCACAAAAAACCGTCTCCAACCGAGAGCCAAAGGGTCATAGGCCCAAACATAATTTATTATTTAAAAACTACAATTTAAATTCAAATCCAACGGCTAAGTGACGTCAACATGAAACAAATTTTGTGAAATAGAAGTTATAGGAAAAAAAAGAATTTAAAATAAAATGAAACAAATTTTGTGAAATAGAAGTTATAGGAAAAAATGGAATTTAAAAAAAAATATGAAACAAATTTTGTAAAATAAAAGTTATAGGAAAAAAATAGAAGTTACTAGAAAATAAGCCCGCGCTATGCTGGGGGAAGTCAGTGTACTAATCGTAACTAGATGAATAAGAAACATTTTGTGACAGCCCGTCCCTGATTTTACAATTGTATAAAAATTTTAATAAGTGATTTTACGAAATTGCTCTTCGAGGCACGTGTGTTGACTGAGGTTAATTACGGTGCCGTGTCACCTAAGTTTTGTTTTCTTGGCATATTCTCGTAGTACTCGTCACTACAGATGCGTGGGCGTAAGCGGTTCGTGATTTGGAGCTATATCGAAGAAGTTATCAACGTTTGAAGTTGGGGGTTAAAATGATAATTTAATTGTTATTTGGAGAATTCTAGAAAATTTGGTGTGCCACGTGGGTGGCCCAGATTCAAGGGAAAATAAAATGGATGGCTGTGATGGAAAGATAAGAAGAGAAAAGGAAGAGAAGTGGAGGAATAAGACAAGGAGAGAGAAAGGGGATGACAAATCAGGAAGAGAGAAGGGAGAGAAAGGAGGGAAGGTGAAAAGGAGGGGGAAACGGGTCTTTTCCTTGACCCGCACCATTTGACCCGCTTTCATCATACTTTCCGGTGGTTTTCCACCGGATTTCCCACGAAATGGACCCAGCTACTACTCCCAAACATCATCTAACCCTTCCCTCTATCCATTCCACATCAAATTTGGGAAGATTTGGCCTTGAAAATGGGTGAAACCGCAAGGAGGAGTGCGGCGGTTTTGGCTTCGAATCACCCAATCCCGAAGTAATTTCTTCCAATTACCACCACCCATGGCATTCTCTTGAGGCCTAGAACAAAGCCCAGGCAGTGGTGGAGGCGTTGGAGCAAGTTTGGATGTCGAATTGGAGCACACCCAATTCTAAGGTTCCTACAGTTTTTGATGAAATTGAAGCTCTTATCGACCGAATTGGCCTTGGTCACAGGTATGAAAGTTGTTCCTTTCGTTGAGATCTTCAATTCTGCAAATTTTGAGAATTTTTGGAGAAAGTTAGATTTTCCGGCGAGCCGGGGCGGCCAATCGCCACTCGCGGCGGTGCAGGCGGCGGCGCGTGGCCAGTGGGCCGTCAATATTATTTTTAGGCTATGTTTGATATCCTGAATTCAGTTTTGATAGTGGTTTGACGTAAGTGGATTATTGAGCCAGATTCTTGACGATTCGGGGTTAGGTAAAAATGTGAATCGGCGATCCAACCGTTGGATCATCACCAAAATTTGATACGTTGTAATACTTAATATTTGAAGAATTAGAAACTTATGGATTGGGAATCCGACGTATGGATCTTCCCGAATTGGATTTGTAAGTTCATAAAATAAAAGGTTAATCGCCATTCGGTTTTGGAAATTGGCGGAGATCCAACCGTTGGATCATAACGAAACTTTAGTATGTTGTTCTATAAGCATAATTTGAATCATGAGAAGTTACGGATGGGAAATCTGATATGCGGATCTTCCGGATTGAGTTATGTAGGGTTGTGGACCCTACCGTCGATCTTTGATCGACGGTTGATTTATGGTCAATGAGTCTTGAATCACTCTTGAATGCCCTTAAGGATGTGTTTTATGTGAGTTATGTGTTCTATCGACAAGTATTCTGAGATGTGATTTAATAATTGTTCTAGGCGCCGATCGTTCAGGACGTTTCGGTACTCGTTCTAGGGAGTTATAGCGTGGACTCCAGGTGAGTGGGCTTTTGTTTTCAGTATATATATATATGTATATATATATATATATTGGTTGATTCCCAGAAATGCGTTTTAAATGGTTTTATGAAATTGAATGCCATATATATTTATTTATTGCTATGTTATGTGATTATATATTGAGGCGCTGCGGGCGCCAGGTAAGTCAGGTAAGTGTGTACTTTCGATATGGTGATTGTGGTGATATCGATGAGATTAGTATATGGCTCATTTAACTGCACATCGGGGTTTGTGCTCTGCTAGAGTAGGGCTTAGCTTTCACGTGATCGTTCACCTCCTACACCATACGCTCACCTTGGATCCAAGGCAGATGCCAGCCTGTCATACAGACCACATTAGGTGGTCCCGACTCGTAGGTGACTTGCAATTCGTCGCAAGCCTTCACGTGATCGTAGCACAGAGCGTTTTTATATACCCAGCTTGTCGTACAGACCACTACAGGTGGTTCCGACATGGGTGCAGGTTATTGATTGAGAGTTGGATTGAGGATTTGGTTGAGGAGCCCTAGATTCAGCCGTACAGGTCACTAGAGGTGACTTCGGCTGACTTATATGCATTGCCGGCATGTTATGCATTGAGATATCACCTGATTGACTTTGATGATATTTGTTGCATGCTTTGATATTAGATATGGTTTATTCGGACATGACAATATTTGAATGTTGGTTTTCAGTATGAGTACGTATATATATATTTTTCTGGGAAGTATATATGTTTTTACGGAGAGGGGTTATAACTTTTATATCGAAGTGATTTTGTAAAACTTTGTTTTTGCCCACTCACGCTTTTTGTTTTGCGCTCCTCCAGGTTCTAGTAGCATAGTTTCTTTATCGACAAGGACTCGTGGCATATCTCAGTTCAGGTGGCTACTTCTGAGGGTATGATCTTTACCCACACTACTGTACTTTACTTATGCTCTGACAACGCGTGTGAAATGGGTCCATACCCACTGACAGCGCACTCTGATATTTAGGCACCTTTAGGTTTAAATTTATTCACATTCTTCCATATCATCACTTTTTGGCTTCGTCACCTTCCAGTTGTTGGCCAGCACAGCTCGATTCGGAGTTCTAGTGGACATTCCAGCTCGGGGTGTGTCACATTTACCTGAATAAATTCAACATAATAATCAATGAACAGAGGAATATATAAGTGAATGAGGTTGATAAGATAAGTAACTTGTTTTTTTATATAGATTTAACCAAGCTGATATGTAAAGGAATTGAACGTTTTTTATTTCAAAGTTGTGGTCACAAAAAATGCTTTGTTTCCGTTATAAACAGAAGAAACAGGAGCAAAATGCAGTTTACACATCTTTTGCCGTTGTAGTGAAGATAGGAAAATATATGTTACAGAGGAACCAAAATGATAGAAAGTGTTTTGTACTTGTTTAAGTAGCTAATTTTTCAAGGCAAAACGTTTAAAGCAACAGATATGTAGAAGGGCTGTTTCTATAAGCCATAGAAGAAACATAAGCAACATGCAATTCACACATCTTTTGTCCCTGTAGTAAAGGCGGCAAAATACATGTCCTGCAGGTGAGGAATTGTTTGAGCACTTAACAGAAAACATAAAAAGTGTTGTGTTTTTGTTCTAGTAGCGAAGTTTTTCAAGCACAGATGTTGAAACCAAAAAACATACAGAACATTTTGTACCACTCGATGACGGAGATTGTGGTTGTTCATTTTTTCTGAGAGCGAACATCTTCCACACTATAGCAAAAAATAGAAATAATATTTTAAGAAACGTTGTTACAATGGAAACTATTTAGGTGTGTGGGCGGAAAACAAATTGGAGTTTACCTTTCTTTTGATTTTTTTGCCTGAGATTTTGTCCTGAGTGCGGCAATCGGCACTTTGTCGGTTGGTTCAATTTTGGGGACAACCAGATTGTGGAATTTGATAAAGAATTAAGAACACTGGGTTAAATCAAAATCACAGAGACGATAAGATACTTTTAAACAATAACATAATTGCATAGACAACATCAAAACCAACAGAAACAAAGAAACTATCAAATTTATGAACACTATCAAAGGATCACAGAGACAACCAAGAATGCGAAGCAAAGCACAGAGCAAACAAACGATATAAATTGAGAAAACCAAACAATCGATTGAAAAATGATAAATTTGCGTTGCTTGAAAGGAAAAGTATGGTGAAACAATACATCGAAGTTTAGGCGACATACCAAAACTTTGATTCAAATGCAATTGCTCCGGACCCCTAGATTAGAGGTAGCAGCAAGAGCAGATCACAATGTTCCAATGAAAGTATGATCCAAATTGCAAAAAATTAATGAGATTCAGAGTAAGAATTTAAAGCACAAACATATGGACACAGGATGGACTCGAGCTGGAACAGTGTAACGAACTTAATCTACGACAGATTTACATTTCACAAAAGAGAAGCAGCTAAGAACGGGAAGATATCACTTGTCACCATGACCTTTTTTCGCATTCAACTCTTCCATTTCAAGTGATAGATTATTTAAAAAAAATTAATCAAGACGTTCCAACAAACACATAAACGTACTAAAACAAAAAATTTGTACCCCCCATCCCCACCCATAAAATGTATTTGAGGTCGTGATATGAACTTAATCTGTGGCAGAACGATGATGGTAAGATATTCGAGATAACTATATTAAAACATTTTACGGACGAAAGGTTATAGCATTGTAAATGAAGAGATAAAGTGAGACGCAACAAAGGTAAACATCACATGTCAAATGCCAAAGACACTTCAGGCATAGGACTACATCTTGAAACACCTTACGCACAGCACGTAAAATTTTAAATCCACTTTAAAAAAATATATATAAAACTATGCTAAACAACTTTTAAGCAAAATGTACACAAAGCAAGGAGCTTAAAGAGATTTGAGAAGGTTATAAAACTTCAGGCAAAGCATGACTCACACAAACTAAACGCAAACCATATTCCAAATCCCATTTTAAAATACAGTAAAAATTTGGAATGATTTCATTCTAATCTCGAAACAAAAGGGCAAATGTTAAGCATTAACTAATGAGAAATAAATTTGTATAAACTCAAGAATTCAAAGTTTCAAATGTGGCATGCTTTGGAAAAAAAAAAAGTACAACCGAGATTTGCCAATAGTGGCCTATTAGATACCCCAAAAAAAAAAATTAACAAAGATCAATCCAAAAAAAAGTTAAAAACTTTAAAATAGGCAGGTTGAAGGTCTAGATGTATTTGCCTATTTTTTGCCACAATTCTTAGAAATCAAATGGATTCCCTCAGATTGATTGGGTACAATATTAAAATCCAACACAGAATTAAGGATTTTCAAAAGCCACAATTGGAAGCTGTAGGCAAACTTGAATTCAATTTACTTAGCAGCTTTTACATGTCTTTACGTATGAATAAAAAAATTTAGAATGAAGTTAGAAGATGTTCTAGCACCAAAGACTATTAGAAGTTGGAAAGATATGCCGATGTAGTGGTTTGAGAACATAGTTTCAAAAACTTCAACAAGGGGCGAGTATGACTCTCAAAGCTGGTTTATGTTTAAATTCATCAATCACCATAATCTTTGCTGGTTGGTTTTTGACTCATGGGCTAATTTGTATTCAAGTTGCTTTTAAGAAAATTGGTCTTTTAACATGCTCTTTTCAAAAAATTTGAAAGGATTATAATTTTGTAAATAAATTCAAATCCCAAATTCCAATCACAATGTAACCAAGGACAATTGATTCGATGGTTTTTTTTTCCTAGCTATGATTAGATTAATGTGATTTATACTTAGAGACTAATGTGCTTTTTCACATGTTTTTTTATCTCAAAACTTATAGAAATACGAAAATAACCATCACAAATTTGAAAACCTCTATTAACCGAAATTAAAAGGTAATGGACACCATGAGTGCTTGTAAGATGAGAGAAGGGAAACAAAAAGGAAATGGTGCATTTGAACAGAAGATGATAATTTAAAACTTTAAATATGAAAATGCATAATTTTCATGTGTTAAACGAATGATGATATCTTAAAACTTTAATTTATCAGAATGACCACGATCTTTTAAAACTTGTTTAAAAAACACCATAAATTCTAAAAAACTTAGAAAACTATGTTGGCAAAAAAAAATGCAATTTAAAAACTCAAAGAAATGGGACCAGTCAAACGAATTTAGATATCGTCCTCATCACCATGGGTACATCTTTGATTTGGAAGAAAAGTAAGCAATGCTATATATGATTGTATTCTCATTTCTCCATTTTTCATTTTCCAATAAATATGAAACCAAACGTATCAGTCATTTATTCAACTCAGTGCACCAACTTGTTATATAACTAAAGGTGGAAATGATAGAAGACGAAGTGGTATTATCAGATAGTGAAGAAGATATATATGGATTGGAAAAAGGGGAAGCAATTAAATTATATAATTTAACAAAAGCAAAGGGCAACTCATCTTTTCCTATTAAATTATATATCTAATTTACCAATTAACTTTGTAAAATTGACAGTTTAGATGATGTAAAAAGCATTGTAAATAAATATACCTCAAAACCCAAAGCGTTCCCTCCAACGATCCGAATTTCTGAAATTAACAAATATAGCAAATCGATTAGCACTAATTAACAATTCACTAATAAAAATAATAGCTTAGAAACAGTATCGAAAATCCAGTAGTATTAATTTAGTAACGGAATGGAAGCACTGTTGCATGAATGAAGAAACTAAAGTGATACATGATGTTAAAGTTGTTAAACCACAATTTAACAAAGTGATAGACTATGGTAATGCAAAAGTCGACTCTCTTAGATATTAAGCAACTAAAAATTCAATTATTGATGCCTAAACCACAAATTAAGATGATACCTTATCAAAAGCAAAGCAAATTAAACTAAATCACCCTTAATTTAGATCAATGTCTCAGAAAATGAAAATTAGACATCAAGAAAGCTAAACTAAATATCCAATTTTTTACATTCCTAGCAGAATTCAATAAACCACTGAAGCATCTAACTTTAGACATCAAAAGAGGCCAAAAGTATTTGTATTCAACCTCCAGTCAAGAACTACATGAAAGGAGCCCTAGCACAGTTCCATTTATTCAAGCTTTTTGAGTATCAATTCTAACGCAGAAGTGAACAAAGTAAAGTTACTAAACCCTAAGTAACTTAAGTTAGTAAACCCTAAGAAAACCACTCACATTGAACCCAACAAAATGCCACAAACTGAAACCCAAATCAAATTTGTTTAAAAGCCCTCTGTAAGACTATGAACCATCAAATTTAGTTCGCTTTTCACTAACAAAAAGCCATGACGCAGACACCGATAACGAAAAGCAAAGTAATCGGAAAGAACACACAAAATAACCAACAAAGTGATGACATAAAAATTTCAAGCATGTGGTATCATTTGTGAATGAACAAAAAATAGATGTATCATGTAGTTTGCAGGAATAGATAATTGAGAATTCCGTTCACAGGGTGACCACGACAACAACAAACAATAGAAAAATGAACTAAAATAGGCAAAACACATAGAATGCATTTTTGCAGAGAGGTTGTAACGCTGAAAAAACATTGCAACAAGACCAGAAAAATTATCTATTCTAAAGTAAATTAGTTCCATCATGCATAAATCAAGGCAGTTACGGAAGGCTAGCGCCTAAGGTAATCCAACCTATTAAAGCATCATACAAACTATTATACTTTGTTTCTCAGTATGACAACACCAATAAGAAAAAGAAAAGAAAAAATCCATGGGATCAATTTAAAGTCTATTTGAAAACTTGAATATATTTGTTTGTCAAACTCAGTGATCAAAGTTTAGTGATGCTGTCCAAAAAGAAAAGAAAACGAAGAACTGAAAGGACTGATAATTCCAAGCAACAGTGCAGTTATTATTAAGATCAAAGACGCATTTTGGAAAGCATGAAGAAACAATAAAAGTAACAGAAACTATGATGGTAGAACGGATTAAATCTTTGAAACTGCAGCAAACAAAGGATAAGTCTCAGAAGGTTTAGCTGACAACCAGTCATTTATACTTGATTATGTTCTGAATTAGCGACCGGATAATGCTGTTAAAATGTGTTTTTGAATCAGTCCTCTCACAGCATGTTTAGGTATGGTGCTTTTGTTTAACTGTGTTTTATTTAGAATTATGTTTCAGTGTAGTTTTGATGCGATGAATATCTTTTACATCACACCACTAATGATACACTGTTGAAACAGAGATCCTAAGAAAACTACACTAATAAAACGACAAAGAGCAAAAATTATGAACAGGAAAAAAAAACCGGAGTTATCGGATAGCATCATTGAAATATAATTTTATTACGGTTGGTAAAAGCACAACCTATCCAGCAAGATGTCTATTGTGCAATAATCCACTGTTAACTATTATACTAACTGTCATACTTCTATCACACACTTTAGTTCCATCAAACATACCAGAGTCCACCAAACCAGATGGTAATTAAACTAATTAATAACAATGTAAAACCATTTTTAGTCTTGAATATCCAAAGGCCGAAAAATGTTGCTGTGCCTTTGTGAACCGAATACAGAGAGAATATAACACATTTTCGAGAGGATTTAGCTGATGCTAGTATCCAATAGTTTATCTATCAATCAATTTATAGGTTGCTCCCAATCCAAAAGTATATGATATCATTGGAGCCTACACAAATGCTGGACATCACACTATAAACTATACGGAAGGGAAAGCACATGGCAAAAAAATTAATTAAATTAAAATCCCACAACCCCAGAGGAAGAGGTTTGGAGCCTCTCCTCATTTAGAGATTGCAAAATCCAAATGCATCACATATATTTTTCTTCTCCCCCTGATAATAGAAATCTGCCTCTTTAGAATATCTTTAGACGAAGAACGTGCAACAAACCTACTTACTTTTAATTTCAAACATACTGATATTATTAAGATGGAAAACGTATTCCAGAAAGTATGGGAAAACTGTAAATGTAACAAAAACTGTGATGGTGGAATGGATTAAATCCGTGAAAGTGCAACAAACAAAGGGTAAGTTTCAGAAGGGTTTAACTGATGATCAGTCATTTATACTTGATAATGTTCTGAATTATCAACCGGATAAAGCTGTTAAAATGTGTTTTGGAATCGGTCCTCTCACATCATGTTTATCTACGCTATTCTTGTTTAACTTCCTTTTGTTTAGAATTATGTTTCAGTGTAGTTTTGATGGCATGAAGATTTTTTACACACCAACTTAAGACGTAACAATCACACATTCTAGTGTTATTGTGGTCATATATATTCAAAGGACGTCATAATTAGATAGCTAGATCTAATCCCAATGTGCAAAAGAAAAAAACATGTAAGAACAGGCATGAAACCAGTGATAATGAATATACCTCAAAAGTTAGAGGGCCAGGTGCTCCGGCTAACGATCAAACTTTCTGAAAATCACAAACAAAGCAAATTGATTAGCACTGACTCACAGAACATCAATGAAAATAATAGCTCAGAAACAGTGGTGAAATTCTATTAGAACTAATCACACACTGCTGAAACAGAGATCCTAGCAAAGCTACACCAATTACTAATGTAGTATAGCCATCAAGATTAAGAGTGCAAGAAAAACATTAATCCAGATAAACAAAAGAAAATACGTATGAAAGAGAACCAAAAAGGCTAAAACTTTAAAGTCTGTCAAATAAATTTCAATTCAAAGGTTTAAACCCATCGATCTAAGTGGAAACATACAAAGGACAGAAAATAGATAAATAAGCAGAGAGGGAGTTTAGAACATTGCAATTGAGGCTCCTCTCAGTTAATTTTTTTTTTTTAAATAAGAACACATATACACCCTGCCCGGTAAGAAACAATCCATGAAGCTATTCAACATCATATGAAACAACCTATGGTATAAAGACATGTTAAGACTGAGTTATAGCATGCTAAATACCCTTGTCATTACCAACTCTGATTCTCTTTGGGAGGGAAAAATAACATAGAAAAACATATTATCAGTCATCTTTTACGGGCAAGAAGACAAAAAATAATTACTACTGATAACTCAAAACATCACTACTGATAACTCAATACAGAGAGAGAAGAACCTGCAATTAGGTTTTCTCAAAAGCGAAAATTGCAGAAAGTAACGAAGAGACACAAAAAATACAAACTGAATACCTAATTTATAAACAAAGAAATCCGGGCAGTGAATAAATGATGAACCTATGAATTTAAAATCAATTTTTTATGTTTAAAATCGAAGGAATGGATTAAGGGCAGGCAAACAAATCCCTGGAAATGGGCCCTCAAAACAACTTTTCCACTCTCTCTCTCTCTCTCTCTCTCTCTCTCTCTCTCTCAGCAAATTGCAGAATTCGAACCCCAAATATAATCCCTTAAATCCCACCCTAACCTAATTCCTGAAATACCCTCTCTGACACCCCCCACCTCTCTCTGTCAGAACCCTAAACCAAATCGCTCAAATCCTCCCATCTCTCTCTCACCCTTGTTCCGTCTGTCTTTCCTTGCAAAGTGTACGAATCAAACCCCAAATCTAATCCCTGAAATCCTTTCTCGATACGGTAAAGCTGTCTCTCTTAGAACCGTCAACCAAATCGCTTCCACGCATCTGCTATATAATTTACAAAACTGTGAACTATAGGTCACAGTGTGCAGCATGCAAAAGTTCTGCCACTATGAATTTCTAACATGCTCATAAGCAGCCACTATAAATCATGACTATACATATGCATGTATGTACACAAAGAGATGAATATATACAAATGCATGCATACATACACAAAGATATGCATATATACAAATCATAATATGCAGAGACACTGACATGATAATCTTCCAAATCAAACAATGGGGTTTAAGGAATGCATTTCAGAATACTACATACCAAAAATCTTGATTCCAAGTTGAGCATATAGATTGGAGAGAAGAAGCTATCGACAAAGTGAATGAACCACTACGTGATATAGAAAGTGATGGTTTTGACGTATTGGGTGATCCAATAACTAATGCAAGTTAGAATCTAAGTTTAAGTTCCTATCAGCACTAAAGCATGCCATCTTTCAACAATACCCACGATTCAAGCTAATAAATTTAACAACTATTTGCAGCTCTAAATCTTAAGAATAATCAGAAATCCAACAACTGTAAGGATATTTGACCCTCCCCACAACATAGAATTGATGGTTTCCACACGCAGAATCAAATGAAAAATAGTATTGGACCAGTAAACCATTGACTGATGTACACATAACATAAATAGGTGGCCTTGTGAGTGTGAAATAACATTGATCTAAATAAACCTCATAAACCAAAATCAAAACCAGTAAACCATTACTCCAATTTTCTCAAAGCAGAAAAAAAATTCCTGTATTTTGCTCTCATAAGACCCCGCATTAATCTCGTCTCATTTAAAACTATCCTAATCAGAGAGCATTATTGAAATTTATTTGGAGAAAATTGATCTGGGTGGCCTTGTGAGTGTGTGACATAACATTTATCTAAGAAAAAAAACCAAAATCAAAACTAATTTACAAAACACCAGACCATGTGGAATTGGAAATGATATGAGGGGCAGGCAACCCAACTCAAAAGGAATAGGCCTTTACATTCGTTTTCAATTTCTTTACCAAAATAATTATACCCAAATAATTGCAGATTTTGCAGGTGGGATATTAGGGAAAGGTCACACTGAAAGATCAACACAATAGGAAGAAAAATACACACACACACAAGCACAAATACAAAAAAGTTAAAACATAGCTCAATTAAAAAATGAATTTTTTTTCTTCAGAAAATCACAGATTGTAAATCAGTCTATTCTGAAAAGTTTAAAACAGGAATGTCAAATACCTTCACCTAAATACAATGCTTTAGCAAGCTGACCATCAGTAATCTGCACACAACAGCAATCCGAGAAATACGACCTTCGGGATTGAGTGAAAAATCACCTGGTCAATAAATTTAATAAGTTTAGGGATTAGTATTCTGAAAGAGAATTGAAATATTAAAAAACTAATAAAAGGAGTAAAATTCTATACATTGAATGACAGTCAACCCTAAACCCTGGTTATGAAGATCAATATATTTGTTGTTTTTATCATGAAAAACACATTGAAAGCCAAAGTTGCTGATTATGTTTACGATGACAAACACTTTACAGCAACTTTAAAAGCATGCTTGTTCAAAGACATAAGCTATAATCAAACCAAACAGAAAAATTAAATCTATTTCTAACAACAGCAACCATAATTTCCTACCAAAAATAACATATCTCAACAGATTTGTTAGGAAACGATTCACAGTGCATCATATGTGAATGAACAAAAACCAGATGCATAATGTATTTTAGAGGGATAAAAAAACTAAGCATTTGATTGACAAGGTCAGCACAACAACAAATAATAGGGTAATGAACAAAAAGGGGCAAAATGCATACTGTTTGATTTCTGCAGAGAAGCTATAACACTGAAAGACTAACACAACAGGAAGAAAAAAAGAAATGAAGAGGAAGTGGTATTATGAGACAGTGAAGAAAGCAGCACAAAATATATGTTTTTCTGTCCCAATTTAATAATTTAAAAACAAATCTTGCACTCCCAACTAAAAGTTGAAGAACCAAACAGAAAACAAAGCAGGAAAAAAATAGGTTTCTAAGCAGGTTCCTACCCCTCCCTCTCTCTTCCAATTTTTCCTTCCAGACTTCTCCTCTCTCTTCTCTCTGGCATCACACGGCTCCTCTCTCTTCTCTCTGCCATCGGACGACTCCTCATCTCTCTCTTCTCTCTCGCATCACATGACACCTCCCCTCTCTTCTCACTGGCATCGTTGCAGGCCAGGCCTGCCCGTGTCAGCCATCCATCCCAAAAACCTAACCACAAACAAAACCCACCAACCCAGTCACAGCCCAAACCTGCAAAGCCCATACAACTAAACCTGGAAAAAGAAAAAAAAAACGCAGGCGAAATCCTTAAAGTAATGGCATGTCCGTAAATAGAGTGAAATTGGGGTCAAAAAACTATTCATTTGTACAGTGCAATTGAAAAGCCTTCTTTAGACTAAAGTAATATGAAAAATGTTGTAAATAAAAAATAATAATAAAACTGTAAAAAAATATATATATATATATTCAAATGCAACGGCTAGTCAGCTAGCCGTTGCATTTGAATTTTTTCTTAAGAATTCCTATCGGTTATAACCGAGAGTAATACATTTATATTAAGTAATATAAATGTATTCCTGTCGGTTATAACCGACAGGAAATCCGACACATTTAAAAAAATTTCAGCCGGCCCAGCTGGCTGGCGGGAAGTGGCCAGCCCTTTGGCCCTTTCCAATTTCGTGAGGCCCTCTCAGATTCCACAGCCCTCTGGCCTGGCCCTCGGTTAGAGATGATTTTCAGGCTATTTTCGACCCTCTAGACCCTTCGGTTGGAGATGGCCTTACTTTCTTGACTCTTAAATATTGCAAAAGTCTCGAGCTTCTTCCGGATGAGATTGAAATGGAGCACCTTGAAGTTCTTGTTCTTTCTGGCTGCTCAAGCGTTAAAAAGATTTCGAATTTTGTGGAACCTATGGAGCATTATTGGAAGCTTTGTTTAGATGGGACTGGTATTGATTGTATACCTTCATCACTTGGAACATCTAACCAGCCTTTCTTAAGGTGCAATCATATTTCATCAATTGCTTTGGTATGCTTGAGAAAGAAAGCTACAATCATATTACATTTACTATGCTCCAAAGTTATCTTAAGGTGCTCTCTCTCTCTCTCTCTCTCATTGCTTAACATCACTGTTTCACCTGTACAGGGAGTCCCTTATGCAGGAGATAGATATGAAATTGTCATGCCTGGAAAGGAAATTCCTGGGTGGTTCACTCATCAAAGGATGGGACCAGAAGTAAGTGTTGACCTAACTCCGCAATGGCGTGATAACAAGTGGATGGGATATGCTCTGTGCGCTGTATATGAAGTTTATAGGAGCGGATGGGAGCTCTCTGGTGTTTTGGAAGTCAATGGAAAGGAAGAGTACCCTGCGCCTCTACTATCTTCGGATGGCCAGCCCGTGTCAGATCATATTTGGCTACTCTATCCGTCTCGTGGTATAAGCTTTGGTGCAGAGTGGCAAAACAGTTGCAATCAGTTAAATTTTCATTTCAAAAGGTCAGGGCCCTGCTTGGTGAAGAGTTGTGGCACTCGTTTGGTGTACGAGAGCGATGTGGAAGAGTTGGATAACATAGGGACCCAATCCAGTAGCGAACGGAGAAGGACCTGGTAGAAGTGGTAGATTGAGGGGTGTACATGGCCGGCTTCGCCAATATGTTTGGGTTCCCTCATTTGTAATGGCAAAGCAATGAAGATGGAGTATGGTCGCCTAAAGTCTAACCACGCAACATCAAACAAGTCAAATCAGCAAGTTTTTGTTTTTTATTTAAACACCACCGTTGTCCAAGTAAATGCACCGTTAATAAGAACTAAATTTTGTGGTTATGTAATAAAAAGACTGCAATAGACACATCAAATTCATGCCAAGAGAATTGGAAGTGGAACAGCAAGGACAAAAGTAAGTTTGGAAGTACTGAAAACACTTCCTCCACAGACGGTAGAGGCTAAGTTCTCAGATTATCACTACGGACCTTGTCAAAAACATCATCGAGGCCCGCTAAAAAAACATACACACAGTCTAGTTGAACTTCTTCCCGAAGTGTCTTCAAGTCAAGAGCACACTCCATCTTGATTGGTCTTCTCTGATCGAGTTCTTGCCATACAGCTTTAAGATCGACATAGTATACACCAATAGGCCTCCCTTCTTGGTGAAGTCGGAATGACTTCACTTTCAATTCATAAATCTGAGAGATATCAGATCCATCATAATACATCCTAGCAACTTCTTCCCATACTTCTTTAGCCGTACAAAGATGAATGAAAAAACCCATGATAGTAGGATCCATGGAGTTAATCAACCATCATTTCACAATTGCATTCCCAGTCTCCCAAGCATCATATTCGGCACTGTCTTCATTGGGCTCCTTAATACTCCCTGTCACGAACCCCTTTTTTCCACGCCCAACAATATGCATCTCTAATACCTTGGACCAAAGAGGGTAATTTGATCCATTGAGTTTTACGGTATTTGGTACGTTTGAAGCATCACTTTGAATCACCACAGGCTTGATAACTGACCCGTGGGTAGAGCCAGATGTCCTACCCTCCAATTTCAGCACAGCTTCTCTTTATCACTCGCCATTAATCACAATACACACCACACAAGAGGTACGGAGCATAAAGCACACAGTTTTGCTACAGGGATGCAGCGACAACCCTTGAAATCCGAAATGGTCCTTGTCTCCTACAACAGCAACACAGCAGCCTGGACTTGCTGCAGAGACGCAGCAGAGATCGCAAACGTGCAAGGGTTTTCTTTACTGTAGCAGCGGTACGGTGGGAATATTTTTTAGGGTTACGCTTGGCTCTAATGCCAAATTGAATTTACGGCTTAATTTTCATTGTAATGCATAATAGATAATATATAAAAGATACAATCCTTGTTCTATAAGGAAACAATAAAGGACACACACAAATCCTTCCTAATAAAGGATTTTAATATTTACAATATATTTACATGCCATTTTTCTTTAAAAACACTCACGGCAACAAATTAAACCCACATATATCACAATTGTCATCAGTACACAAGCCAAATCATGTTTAATAAACATAGGTCTATGGCTAAATATATAAAAATCACATTTATATAGAAATCACATTTATGAAACCAAGTCATATTCACAAATGATATTAATATAAGGAATTAAGGTAATAACCATATCACATATATTCAAGCCACTCTCTAACCAATGTAGGCCCTCAGGACTTCGCTTAGTCTCTCATAATACTAATTCCATTATTTAGAACGTTTCAAGACATGTTGACCACAAGTCAACTTACGATCAACGGTAGCCTCCACAACTCCAAGTAATTCAATTCAGAAATCCGCACATCAGATTTCAAATCCGTAACCTTCCAAAGTCCACATTATGCTTTTAGAACAACATACTAAATTTTCATTATGATCCAACGGTCTGATCATCAATTCATATAATATCTAAGTGGCGGTCTCCATTAAATCTATAGCCATACGACGAGATTTCGTCAATCAAACTTCACATATGGAATCGGGGTATCAATTTTAGCCTAGGAAGGTCAGGGGTTACTTCGGCCCATGCGCCGCTGCACACGGCAGTCGGCCGCTACGACACGTTGGAAAATTCAACTAATTCCAAAAATTACCAAATTTTACAGGCATGTAGATCTCAATGAGGGAAGAAATTTTCATACCTGTGGCTAAGGCCAATTCGGTCTGGAAACACCTTAAATTGCCCACGAACCGCTGGAACCCTAGAATTGGGTGTGTTTCGATTCAAACTCCATACTTGCTCTAACATCTCCAAGGTTGTTTGGGCTTTGTTCCTAGGTTGAATGAGAGTCTAATGGTGGTGGTAATTGAATGAAATCATTTCACAAATGGTGAATCCATGGTGGGGTTTTCACCAAACTACACCTAAATTTCCTTTGACTTTAGGTGGAAATGATAGAGGGAAGGTTACAGAGTAGTTTGCGGGTGTTGGATGGGTGAATTTCACCTGAAAAATGACAGAAATTGGCAGGAATTAGAACCGGGTCAAAACCGGTTTGCTGCACGGGAATGGGTAGACGGGAAGAAAAGGTTCCTTTCTCTCCCTCCCTTATTAGTCATCCCTCCCTTCCAATTTTTGATTGGCCCTTAAACTTGTACCTAATTAGGCCCTTTAGGGTGCTTTTGTTGCACCAGACTATCTCGGACTGGACTAGCTTCAGGGACTAAGCTGAACTGGCTTAGACTAGACTAAGCTGGACTGACTTAGTGAAGCGTTTGGTGCAGTGTCGGACTAAGAAGCTGGATAATAACAAATTATAATATTATATTATTTAATCTATAAATTATTAATATTTTATTATGATCTTATCTTTTTCTCCATCTTTTCCTACCATTTCCGTCCCACTCTCTCCCTCTTCTCTCAGTTTTTCGTCCCACCCTCTCCCTCTTTTTTTCCTCCCAGACTTCTCGATTCATGTCTCTCTCTCATTCCCGGTCAAGCTCCTTATCGATTCCAATTTATATTTCTCTGTCCTCCCTTCCTCTTTAGCTATGCGCTGTTCGAACAGAACCTCACGGCTCCATTTTTCTCGACGAGTTGCAGGTTTCCCGACGTGTTTTCCGGCCAACCCTCGTTGAATTGGATGAAGTTAGCACCGCCAAAAAATTCCTCACCATCCCTGGACCGAGATCTTAGCTTTGCATGCTCGAATCTGTCATGGATTCGAAGAAGCCCAAACAGGCCGAGACTTCCAGACCATTTTCTGGCCACATTCGACCACCTTTTGGCCTCGATTCAGGTAGAATCGTAATCTTGTCACTACCAGCTTCAATTTGGTATATTTTATATGAATCTGCTTTTGGTTTCTGGGTTTTTGGCTTTTTTGGGTTTTCTGGATCTCTGACTTGGAGATCTTATGGACAGATGAGAGGGAGGTGGGGAGAAAGACAGTGGGAGGGCAAGTTCTCAGGCGTGGGTTGAGGCAAAGTGAGGGGAAGCTGGGAAACAGGACTAGCAATCCCCTCCTTTTTGGGGGCTCTCGCTAATCCCAGCTAACGAAGGATTTAGTCGGCACGAGTCCGACTTAATCCCACTAAACTCAATCCCAGCTTGCACCAAACATGGGTTATTAGTCCTAGCCAGTCCAGTCTTAGCTAAGGAGGTCAAACAAACGAGGCCTTATTTTTGTTAAATCTGATTGGTTACCATTCCCACATGGTGGGGGTAATTAATTTAACAGCTATAGTTTAGTAAAACAACTTCAAATGTCCGTAACTATACCGTTATAATCCGGGCTCGCAAATGGCTTTCGCATATGTTCGTGGTTTCAAGATCTATTCGAAAATACAAATTGTGACCTCGAAAGGTCTACGGATTTTAAATAATTAATTTCCAAACTTCAAACTTCGTAACTAGTTTAATTAAAATCTAAATTCAAACAATTTAAAATAAATTCTCGAGAAATAATATAAAATCTCAATAATACAAATACGTATATTATAACAGTGAAATCCAGGAACGGGATTTCACATGTACACTTCAATTCGGTATTTTTAGGTTGTCTCAATAGCAACCAGATTTCAAGCCTGGTGACATGCTTCCCCAAACGCATGCATAGGTCTTGATCAAAATATATGGGTTAAGTCAATAATATTGCACCCTCACATTCTTATGGAAATTTTTCATGGTGTGGGTATCTCACTTCTGTTGGATCATGCTACACCTGAAAATTTATATGGCTACTATGCTAGAGTTCTGGTGGATGTGGATCTCTCTGCTGATTTGCCTTCATCTATTATGGTTGAGCGGGAATAACATGGTTTCTCTGCTGATATTATTTATGAGAACTTGCCTCCAACTTGTGGTGTAATTGGCCATAACACGAATAAAACTCGATAGTTAAATGATCTTAATCACTAAGATGGGATGCAGCCAAATGTTAAGGTTCATTGTTGCAGACGATCAAAAACTCGTCAGGTTTGTAGTCCAAAACCGTCTACTAAGACTGTTTCTCCTTCAGTTGATACAATTCACAAGGGACATTCTCCTTCAGTTGAAATTATTCACAAAGAACATACTTTTGAACTTCATAATGGCATGGAGATTCCATTGTGTAGCTTTCTTGAGCAACGTTATGCTGAACAAATCAACGATTTTGCAAATCAAATACTAATGAGTGTTATGAATAATGAGTTAAGTGTGTTGACTGATAGGGTAATTGATTCGTCTGCAGTGCATCATGGACAGTTAGAGACAAATGCAGATGGATTACTTCTTAAGTTACAACCAACCAAGGTAATACCCATGTTGAATCTGATGATGATGGGGATGTCCCACCTGGTTTTGGCACAACGAAAGAGGCCAATGTTGTGGACGCAGGTAAGGATCTAATGACTTTACTTTCGTTCTTAGTAAATCTTAGCAAAAGAAACAAAAGAAAAAACAAAAAGCTGACGCAGCTAGGCAAGAAGAACCCTATGTTACTAGGGCAGGAAGACAAGTTATTTCAACCTCTAAATGAAGCTAATTTACTGGAGTATTTCACGATATTGTTAATTCTGATATGCGTACGGAGCTTTCCAGTGTTTGTCATTCCCATCATTCAGATTGGTTTGCATTTCAGAACCTATGGTTACTTTTAATTCTATTCCTTCTACTTATTGGAATTCATTAGGTCTTTCTTTGCTTACTGCTACTAACATGGGTGATTTACTAGCTAATATTTGGGTTTTGTATCCTACGAGTTATTGATCTCCTACTGTGATTTCTTCTTCAGGATAATTTTAGGCTTCTTTTGATGGTGTTCTTTCTCAATTTACTTTTTTTTATGCAGCTACTACATTGAGTCTTCGTCGTGCTTTGTGATGCAATCTTTTAAGTATTCAGTGTAATACTACAATACCTTGGATGGCAATTGGTGACTTTAATGCTATTCTTGGAGCTCATGAACAAATGAGGAGTCGCTTGCTCGAAATTCGTGTGAGAACTTTTGTACTACTATTGAGCTTTGTGATTTCACTCATATGCATACTATTGGTGTGAAATCCCGTTCCTGGATTTCACTGTTATAATTTATGTACTTGTGTTATTGAGATTTTATATTATTTTTTCGGGAATTTATGTTAATTTATTTAGATTTTAATTAAATTAGTTACAAATAGTGAAGTTTGGAAATTAATTATTTAAAATTCGTAGACCATTTGAGGTCACAATTTATATTTTATAATAGAGCTTGATATCACAAACGCGTAGGCGCAAACCGTTCGTGAAACGGAGCTATAACGAAGAAATTAGAGACGTTTTGGTTATAAAAAATAAAAAAATTAATTAAAAAAAGGGACTGGAAGCTGCCAGATGGCAGGATGAGAAATGAGGAAAAGAAGGGATGCTAGAGAGAAGAAAGAGGGAGGACAAATGAGGAGAGGAGAGAGAGGAATAAGCTGCCCAATGGGAAAGAGGGAAATGAGGGGAAATGAAAGAGAAGGAAAAATGGGAAACAGGTTGACCCCGTTTATTCCCATCGGACCCAACCCACTTCGCGACTTTTCGACGTGTTTCCATCGGTGTTCCGGCGATCCAAACCTTGCCACCACCTGCAAATTAACCCTCATCTTCCCCTCTTCCATTTCCAACCAAATTTCACTAAGTTTAGCTTTGAATTCGTGAAGAACGAAACATGTGGGTTCCGATGGTGCCACGACGGAAA
Source organism: Heteromeles arbutifolia (assembly GCA_024362995.1). Lineage (NCBI taxonomy): Eukaryota > Viridiplantae > Streptophyta > Magnoliopsida > Rosales > Rosaceae > Heteromeles > Heteromeles arbutifolia. The sequence goes on from JANCRC010000004.1 coordinate 40,790,553, forward strand.
TCTATCGATCGTGAAGGTTATGTCGACCACCACCACCATCAAACCACTTCTCTTGAGGCCAGGAACAAAGCCCAAACAGTTTTAGGGGCGGTGGTGTTGCGGATTGGTCGAATTGAAGAACATCCAAAATCTAGGGTTCCGGCAGTTCGTGGGAAAATTAAGGCGTTTCCTGGCCAAATTGGACTTGGCAACAGGTATGAAAATTGCTCCCCTCACTGAGATCTACTTGCCTATAAAATTTGGTAATTTTTGGAAATAGTTGAAATTTCTGGCGAGTCGAGTCGATGTGGCAACGCATGGCCAGTGGGCCGACAACGATGCTATTTTAAGCTAAATTAGATGTCTTAATTTTGGAGTTGATACCCGCTTTATGAAATTTGATTGTTTGAACCTATTTTCATTATAGTACATCGTTTGATCATTGTACGAATCGATGATCCAACAATTGGATCATCCCCAAACTTTAATGTGTTATAAAACGTAATATTTGAGGATAGTTGGAACTGACGGATCGGGAATCTGACTCATGGATCTTCCTGAATTGGATTTCTAAGTTTGTTAAATCAAACGTTGACAGCCACTTGAATTTGCAATTGGCGGAGATCCAACCGTTGAATCATAATGAAATTTTAATATGTTGTTCTAGAAGCATAATGTGGACTTTGGGACGTTATGGATCGGAAATCCGATAGGCGGATCTTCTGGTTTAGATTTCTAGGGTGGTGGACCCTACTCTCGACTTTGATCGACAGTTGGCTTTTTAGTCAACTAGCTTGAGTTCTTCTAGCGTGTCTGTTATCTTAGAGTGCTGTTGAGATTCCAGGGAGCTTAAAGGGCTCAGCGTGATGACGTGTCCTTCTCAATTTGCATACTAGTGGCGCCATATTGTGTTATACTTGGTTGTTATAGGTGATTTATATTGATTTGTTATTTTATTTTATTGTCATCGATCTACGTTATGAAATGTGATTTGATTGTGAATTGAAAACATTTACGATATGTGATTTGATGTGTATACTTGAAATGTGCTCTGATTGTATGATTGGCATGATGTGATGAAATGTGACGGCTAGAAGTAGACCATTAACCCATTGTCATGGGATTTGTTGCTTCGACACTTGTTTCACATTTTGTTTCCTTATTTCACTTTTTGTTTTGTTCAACCCTTCTAAATTGCGTATTTGGTTCTTGTAATGTTTCTTCGAGCTGTTGTTATATTCCTTGGACTTCCACTTAATTTCGTTGAGTGATCCAGAATTGGGTATCTGCTAGGGTTCCGTTGAGTGGTCCAGAATCCTTCGTGATCCGTGATTCTGTTAAGTGGTTTGGAATCGTATCTAGCTTGTATTTCGTTGAGTGATTCGATATGCATTGTACTCCGCGATTCCATTGAGTGGTCCGGAATCGTATCCACTCGGATTCCATTAAGAGGTCCGGAATCCCTTCTACTCTGCGATTTTGTTCAGTGTTCCGGAATCGTATCCTGGTTTGGTTTTTGTTGAGTGGTCCGGAATCCCTCTTTGGTGTCTTGGTTCCGTTGAGTAGTCCGGAACCCGATGTTGATGGATTTCGTTAAGTGGTTCGAAATCGCATCATTTGATTCCTTGGACTTGATTTATTGAGACAGCTTCTGAGCTGTAGGCTTCTGCTGAACTGTGTCACTCTAGCCCGTATTTCGATGTATTGTATGTATTATTGATTGATGTGATTGTGAAGTGATGTTGGTTATGATGGTTGTCATTATGATTAGACTCGTTGACCAATATGGCTAGAGATTATTATTGTGTTTTGTTAAATGTTCCTTGAGTAGCTGCATGCCTGAATTGTGGCATTATGTAGAGACCTAGTGGTTTATGTGATGAATGTTCAAGTATAACAAATGGCGAACTACGAATGGCTTAATCCCTATTGAGGGTACGTAGGCAGTCTAACGAGGAGGTTAGATGTAGCCATAAAGTATACGAATAACCACTACACAATTCGAGGCTCGAGTTGTGCTTGGTACATATCCCGAAGGCGGGGTATGTTAGATATACGATTATTTGATGACGTCACTTGTCGATCCTAGACGTATGTCGGGATCGGGGCGTGACAACTGGTGCTTTTTATACTTGGACTAATGGTCGGAGTATTTGTGGTTACATGGAGAGACGTCTTGACAGCTCTCTTTGTGACACAGGCTAGTTACAGTCTTGGCCTTATACTAGTTGTTCAGCTTTGCCAAGGGTAGTTTCTGGTCACAATTGTCTTGTTTTCTCAGCTTCTGCTACTCTTCTTGGAGGACCCCGACCTTTTCGATTTCAATCCATGTGGACTTTACATTCAAGCTTTTCTAATTTGGTTGCTAAGTGATGGCGGTCAACTATTGCATACGGGTGTCCCATGTTTGTTATGTCATGTTTGTTATGTTTTTGGTGATGTCCATAGAAATGTCACTATTGCTAAGGAAAGACTTCATAATATCCAAAATGCTATTTTTCTAATGGGAATTTTCAAGAGAGGTTGAATGAGGAAGCTGTGGCTAAGACAACTGTCCTAGATGTTCTTCGTATATAAGAACTTTTTGGCTTACTAAAGGTGATCGTAATATTGTTTTTTTCCATGCTTATGCTCGAGGTAGGCTTTCTTCTTCCAGGATTGTTACTATTTTGGATGGTGATAATGTGCTATCTTCCCCTGTTGATATTGTTGGTCATGTGGTAAACTTTTATCAGTCTTTATATAAATCTTTGCTCACTTCAAGTGGAATTGAGGATGTTTGTAGTGTAATTCCACCTATGGTTAATGAAGAGGAAAATCTTGCTCTTTCTTGATTACCTTCTGGTAATGAAATTAAAAATGCCATTTTTTCTATGGATCCCTCAAGTGCTCCGGGACGGGATTCTTTTCTTGCTTCTTTCTATCAATCATGCTCGGATTTGTTGATTTAGATGTTATTGCATTTGTACAAGAACTTTTGTAAGCGGGGTTGGTGTTATCTAAATGTTAAGTGCAACTTTGTGGTCCTTATCCCTAAAGTAGAAAGGGCTGCTACAGGGATGAAGCCAGAAATTTAACTAAGAGGGGGCACCTTAAAAATTTAAGCTCCTTTTTTGGACAAATAAAGCTAGGCTTTTTACAAATGCTGAAGGAAAAAATTAGTTACAAAATGCCTAATTTTATTACCCTATTCTCTGATTTTGTTTTTAATTGTTGTATTGGCAATCTAATGCTAATTAACCAAATACATGCAATTCAGCAAGGTTTAAACATTAGTACGTGAGGAAAAAAACAAAAAAGGGTGGAGGGGTGTTTAAAGCCCCCCTAGACCTTACCTCCCTACGTCCATGGTTGCTACCATTGCTTAGTATTGACCCATTGCTCTTGCTTGTGAAGGAGTTTTCCGGGATTGTCATGGTCAGTTTCATAGTTTCATGGTGGTTTCTGCCAAGGAATTGGTCATTGCAACTCTTTTTTTTTTTTTTTTTTTTTTTGCAGAACTATCAACAGTTATTATTGGTGTAGAGTTTGCATATAAGTGGGGTTGACATTGTCTTTGGCTAGAAAGTGACTCTTCTAGTGTTGTTTCTACTCTCCAAACGCCATGGTCTATTTGTTTGGACCACATTCGGAAGATGACATTCTAGCCTCTCACATATATCGTGAAGGAAATGTGGTTGTAGACACTTTTGCTAACATGGTCTTGTCTTCTCCAACTTTGGTATGGCATGATTCAAATCCTATGGTGGTTCGTGCTGTTTTGTTTTCAGACTATGTTGGCTTTCTTGACTTCCGCTTCTCAAATAAATGTGCATTTAGGCATACAGGTTTGTCTCACCTTCTTGTCTTTCTTCTTAACCTTGTGACGTTGCCTGTTCTATTTTGCAGGTTTAGACATTTAGATTCGACTTTAGAGGGGTTAGGTTACATGTCCCCTCCCTTTTCCTTGTATCTTTATTGTTTTTGTTTCTAGAAGGGTAAAGTTTATGTCTCCCCTTTTTCATGTATCTTTTATCATTTTTTCTTGTATTATGAGATGTTAGGTTTATGTCTCCCTAACTAGATGTATTTTTTTTTCCGATATCAATAAAATTCTCTTCGTATCGTTGAGATTTTCTACAAAAAATAAATGTGTATTCAACTAGAAATTGATTTTAGACCTGGGTGTGGAAGAACAAGTCAGGAATTGAGGGATGGGAATTGGATTCGCTGTGCTTGGCAATTGCCGCACGGAAAAATTCATGAAAATTGGGGCTCTAATTTTCCCATTTTAAATTCCATCATTTCACAATTTCAATTAAGAGGGACACTCTACCTAATCACAATTTCATTTCACTACCCACCATCTAATCACAATTTCACATGTTCAAATAAAACTTTGACCCAAAAAAAAAAGGAAATATAGAAAAGAAGAAACGAACTTCAACCCACTTCACTCTGAGAATGAATTTCTCACTTTTGTGATAGACGGATGGATTTATCTGAATCCGCTGAGTGGAAATTGGTGATGGCACTGACGGGTGTGCTTTAGATTAAGACTAGAAATTACGCCCTCGCGTTGCTGCGGGAACCAACTGTTTCAGGCGTAATCGGATGAATAAAACACATTTAAATTGAATAAATTCAACATAATTATGAACAAATCATTCATAATTAAAACCCTAAACCTCCACTGAACCCAATACACAACCAAGGAGTCTACACAGATTCAAGTTTCCATATTCACAGATAACTATATTTCCATCACTCTCAACAACCGAACATAAAATAACTGAAAAGGTAAAGACGAAAAATTGGAAAATGTTAGCTTCTTGAGAATAAGGTCCAGAGGCTGCCTCAGATTTTGAGTCGCATAACTAAGGTTGATTACCGCCAAATGCAAACAAGAGAAAATACATGTTATTACCTATACAAAAAGCACAATAACCAACAGGGTTTCGCACTAATATGTTATTAATTAATTTACAACAAAATAAACTGAAGCAAACTAATCTGAAAACAGGGCTAACCATTGAATTCTCGGGGTTTGAGCTTCTTGGTTGCAGGGTTACATGTTGATCTGCTTTGTCACATTCAACTCTCGAGCATTTTCAGACGCATAAATTACCTTTAACTACCACAACAATATATTAAAAAAATCTTCACAAAAAATGTATCTAATTTCACAAAATATATGAAACCTAAATCAAATTTCTTGATAAAAACTAAGAATAACTCCACAAATTACTAACTTGTAAAAATAATTCAGAATCCCAGATTAAATTTCAACTTTCAAAACCCTAATTCGGACAATATACCCACAATACCTCCAAAGACGCTCACCTTAACAGAATGAACAAAAACTGCCCAACTCAGTTGGACATTCCCTTAAACCAGTCCAACGTAAACAATCATGCTTTTAGCACAACACAAACCATACGGGGCACTAAAATTGAAATTTGAAGCAGATCCAGATATCTTCTAGCCTCTAAAAGAACGAGAACCCTAAATGTCAACCTCAACGTTTCAGACTGACCAAATTCTAGTGTTTCTTCAGCTTTTCTAGCAATGTGGAAGTTTATGTGTGCGTGAGAGAGAGAGAGAGAGAGAGAGAGAGAGAGAGAGAAAGAGAGTATTTATATCAAAGGGCATGTAAGAAAACATGCATTAGGAAGCAAAGTGCTAAACCTGTCTCTCATATATTATCTGGATAACAGCACCTGCATAACATCCACTGTTTATATCCAGAAAAGGATACACTATCTGGATAACAGTACCTGGTAATGAAAGAGAGAGAGAGAGAGAGAGAGAGAGAGAGAGTATTTATATCAAAGGGCATGTAAGAAAACATGCATTAGGAAGCAAAGTGCTGAACCTGTCTCTCATATATTATCAGGATAACAGCACCTGCATAACATCCACTGTTTATTTCCAGAAAAAGGATACACTATATGGATAACAGCACCTAGTAATGAATTAATACTCAAAAAATCCCACAAAACCATTCAAAAGTACATATTTCACTATAAAGCATGAAAAGAGAAAGATTAGGGCTCAAAGGTACCTTTTGGGTGACGTACAGTGTATTTGAATGATGGCTAGGTAAAAGGACCTTGTTTCGGAAAGGAAGAATGCCGAGGCTAGTGGGAAGCTCCTTATCATGGAGAGAAAATTCATTGACTCCTTATCAGGATTTGAATGCCGAGGCTACTCAGGATAATTCATTGACTCCTTATCATGGAGAGAAAATGCTCTGTCTGGTGCAGCAGTTGTAGCAAATTTCTGAACATGTCCCAACAGTTGAAATAAAAATATCAGGAGACTTGAGGCAGAGATTCAAAGCAATAAATAAATAAACTCAAAGGGATGTGTACTTACAGATGTTGAGAGTAAGAACTCCTGAGATGCAACAGGTAGTAGTTCACGTGACTGATGAGAAACTGTTTGACTGCTTATTGAGCCAAAAATAACACCAAAAATAGAGATAAATTGAATAATATAAACAAAAAATAACCTGGAGAAGGGGATGAAAGGGAAGCTTTGATGAGGGTTGAAGGGCCATAGGGCCAAAGGGCCAAACATAATTTATTATTTAAAAACTACAAATTTAAATTCAAATCCAACGGCTAAGTGACGTCAACATGACGTCAGCTAGCCGTTGGATTTGAATTTTTTTTTTGCTATAAATAGGGTGGATATTGGGCTATAATTCACACAACTTTGAATTCAATCTATTTCAATTCAATCTCTTGCAATTCAATCTCTTTCAATTCAAGTTTGCAATGAATTCCAACTTTGGATCCTCTTCGGATTCAATTGGGGGTCCCCATCCAATTCCAAATTGGAAGCAAAATGGGCGCAAATGAGACGAGAAGATGAGGAGTCTGATGAAGAAGTTCAAGTAAGGCGCAACAAACAAAACATGGCAGCAGCCATGGCTGCGGCCATGGTGTGTCAGCCAACTGAGGATCAACCTCAATGGGGTGGCTTTGTTGCTGGTCGCTCTTACAAACCACGAAACAGAGCGATGGTGCATGCCAATCTGATGAACTACTTCAACCCCAACTTGGTGTACACAGAAGAGGATTTCAGACGTCGCTTCTGGATGAGGCGTCATGTCTTCGAGCGTCTACTTCGTGATGTCCAGATGTCCAGCAGGTCAATCCATACTTTAAACAGAAGTGAGACAGGTATGTCTGAGTCTACATGCCTTAATACTCTTGAAAAATTTTGTAACACAATTGTTCCGGTTTACAAAGACGAGTACCTCCGAGAGCCAAATCAAGAAGATCTGAATCGGCTCCTTCGCAAAGCTGAAGACCGTGGGTTTCCAGACATGATAGAGTCATTAGACTGCATGCATTGGGATTGGAAGAACTGTCCCACTAGATGGCAAGGAGGCTTTAGCGGAAGGTCAAGAAAGCCAACTGTTGCCTCATATGACACATGGATCTAGCATGCTTTCTTTGGAGTCCCTGGATCCCAAAATGACATTACAGTTCTTGGGCGTTCACCCCTCTTCAATAACTTGACAGAAGGTAAAGCACCTCAACTTGACTACTACATCAACGGCCGTGAATACAGTATGGGGTATTACTTGGAAGATGGCATCTACCCAAAGTGGGCGACACTTGTCCAAGCAATTCCAAACCCTAGGAATGACCCAGAAAAGTTGTTTACCTTACACCAAGAGGCATACCGGAAAGATGTTGAGAGAGCTTTCGGTATTCTACAAGCACGATGGAAGATCATCAACAAACCGGCAAGGGGGTGGAGTCGAGAAAATTTAAACTCCATCATGATGTCTTGCATCATATTACACAATATGATAGTGAAGGATGAGCGAGATGGGTATATTGATGGGGAGTCCAATGAATACCAAGAAGATCCTAATAGGTCAAGAAGGGCTCTAGCAAAAATATATGATGGGCCTAATTTGCATCCAAGAACTGGTAGTATCTCTATAAATGAGTACATGAGGCGCTATAGAATGATACGTTCTCGTGCCACAAATAAGTACCTACAACAGGATCTTGTTGCACATCTTTGGACCAAAATAAGCATGGAGTAGGCTTTTAAGTTTTATGTTGTTAAATGTTTTTAAAAATGTTGTTTAAGTTTCATGTTGTTAAATGGTTTTTTATGTTGTATAATTTGTATGTTGGTTAATGTTATTTAATGTTGTTTCATATTGTTTCATATTGTTTAATGTTGTTTCATGTTACTTAATTTAATTTAATATTGTATAATGGCTTAGGAAGTTATAGGAAAAAAAATATAATTTAAAAAAAATATGAAACAAATTTTGTGAAATAGAAGTTATAGGAAAAAAATAAAATTTAAAATAAAATGAAACAAATTTTGTGAAATAGCAGTTATAGGAAAAAAAAAGAATTTAAAATAAAATGAAACTAATTTTGTGAAATAGATGTTATAGGAAAAAAATGGAATTTTAAAAAAATATGAAACAAATTTTGTAAAATAAAAGTTATAGGAAAAAATAGAAGTTATATGAAAAATTTTGTAAATAAAAAATAATAATCAAACTGTAAAAAAAAAAAAAAAAATTCAAATGCAACGGCTAGTCAGCTAGCCGTTGCATTTGAATTTTTTCTTAAGAATTCCTGTCGGTTATAACCGACAAGAATACTTTATATTATTTAGTATAAATGTATTTGTGTCGGTTAAAACCGACACAAATAGTAATTAATAAAATTATTCCTTATTAGTGTCGGTTATAACCGACACTAATATTATTTCTGTCGGTTATAACCAACACTAATATTATTTCTGTCGGTTATAACAAACAGAAATAAGAAAACATTAAAAAAAAATAACCAGCCCTCTCTAATTCCATGGGGCCCTCCCAGATTACATAGCCCTCTGGCCTAACCCTCGGTTGGAGATTGTTTTCGGGCTATTTTCGGCCCTCTGGCCCTCTGGACCTTTCGGTTAGAGATGGCGACTTAAGTAATATTATGGATAGTTGAAAGAATCTTCAGTTTATGTATCTTTCGTTATTAGAGGGGGCAAATTCCAAATTTAAGGCTATTGACCGATTGAGGTTGGTCAGTTTCAGTATCTGGATACTCAATTTCAGTGATCCAAAAGGATGAAGTGTTCTTATAGGATTAAGACAATCAAACAACAAAATCATCGAGCAAGTTGGCAATTTTATCAATTACAGCACATATCCGCAATTAAATTTTAGAGCATGAAACATGTATAATGAACATAAATGAAAAGCTAAACAGGAACGAAAAAAGGTACATACAGGAAATAGAAGAAAGCAGTTGGCAGTTTCTTGGGTATCTTGGAATCAACTTTTGCACTTTTCTTCTTCTGCTTGGTTTTGGACTTCTTTACTGAAACGATTCTCTTTCCCTCCATGTTTACGCTGCTTAACCTTGTTGACCTCCTTGTCCCCTCACTCTGTTGGACCTTCAACACCATTTCCCTAAAAAGATTGAAGAATTTCTTTCAATGACCACCGATGGCTCGGCCGGGAATAAAAGGAATGAAACAAAAAATTCAACCGTCAATGTCACACCATCAAAAGCACAACAGACCTAAAAACCCTCCATCGAGTCGAGCCTCACACGATCACTAAACATTTTCTTGAAAGTGAAACTCAGAGCCACACAACTCATAACCCTGAAAAGCTCTTTCCCTTCCTAGTTCTTCTATTTCCTCTTTTTCTTTTCTATCACTCAATTCCTCACCAAGCAACCTGAGAGAATGTATTCGCTAAGCATTGCTCGAAATTCAAAAGGGTACAAAGCTAAAGAATAACGGAACAAAATTAGAAGCAATAAAATCACCAATTTCCAATTTCTCAAATTTAAACTAACAGAACAAACCCCACCACCCAATGGAGCTTAACCTAGCTTCTTGTCTAAGACTCCAAGTACTGAGTTCTCCGCATTATTCAACACAAAACAACACAACCCAATTACCAAAATAGCAGAAAGTAACGATCTTTGCTTTCTTTTTCCATTTTGTTTATTGTATCATTTCACGACAAAAATTCAGAAAGCATTGAACGAACAGTGATGAACATGTGCTGAGAAAAGAGATAAAGTAGAGAAGAAGTACCCAGTTGAAGCTTTTGTGGCGGAGGAAGAAGACGACGGAGACTGCTCCATTTTAGGGTTTGGGTTAGTTTGGTCAGGTTGCGGCCGGTTAAAGCTAGAGACTTGAGAGGGGAGGTGGGTGTGTTGAGAAATAGGACAGATCAGATTGGGAAAATTAGGGTTTTGATGGAGAAGAAGAAGAGGAAGGGGAGAGAGAGAGAAACCCTAGACCCACCCCCTGTCACTCTGCAAACTGCCCTCAACGCATTCTAATTAAGCCCGATGGAACAACCCTTTCTACGATGGTCGACACGTGCACATCCATGAAATAGAAGAACAATCATGTTAAGACTCCCAAGATTGTGTGCTGAGGACAAAATTATAGGTTAATAAAGGTAAATCCCAATCTAAAGCTCCAACCTCTTAACCCAAAATGAAAACAAAAAGCATGGAACATATATTTCAGTTTTATTATTAGATTTCTAAATCCTCAATTTGAATGCATTGTAAAGATAATACCACCAACTAAGGGTGGCAATCTGACCATGGTTGTGTATGTCATGTCGACTCTATGCAACTGAATATATAAAATTTAAGCAGCCCCAAACATTCTCCTAAGCATCTACAAACTATTAACATTATTTCCCCAATTTTATTTCTCAATTTTATCAAATGCTGCATAAACGATCACAGTTTACTCCCTTCCAATTCCTACATAACTCCGAACAAACAATATTGATAAATCTTTACCATCACCTTTAACAAAACAGGTTACAGCGAAAAGAAAAAAAAAAAGTTCCCTGCAAACAAATTTAAGCAGTTTCAGATAGTTTCCTCAGCACAAAATTATAGTTGATAAAAGAAAAATCCCGATCCAAAGCTCCAACTTTTTAACCCAAAATGAAACGAAAAGCATGGAACATATAATTCAGTTTTGTTATTAGATTCTCTAAATCCCCAATTTAAATCCATTGTAAAGATAATACCACCGACAAAGGGTGACAATCACAGAAATGGAATCCAGGTAAAACAAAAATACATTAAGAATCCTCAATAGTTAAACTGCAAGCTAAATCAATTAAGTGCTCCGAAGATAAATGCCCAAATTTCCAAACAAAGCAAAGAAATTGAAACTGTGTTCTGAAAACTAATTAAAGTTCATATAATGTGATTGTATCATTAGCTAAGAGGCCACATAGAATGTCGGTACTGCATGGCACAAAAGCAGTGTAAAATCTACATGTATAGGCAATATCATCACGCTTGAGAACTCGAAATAAACAAACACTGCACACACTCACACACACCAGAATTCATATTATGATCCAGAAGCTTTCAAACTATGCGTCAAAAGCAAAAGCAAGATATAAGAAATGACAATGAAAAAACAAAATGAAAGTTTGGGATGTAGCCATGCAATCCTTCAGAAAGACAGAAACCTGGATAATCCAGGGTGTATATAGCATATCCAGATGCAGCAATTCGCTTGGCGATACCTGACAGTCCAAAATTTTGAAGCATATCATATGTGGAACTTCTTAAGTTTAAGCAATGCATTGGCATAAGATTTTAACTTGGGTTATGTATAAAACAGGGGAAGGAACAGAGATGCCAACCTTCAAAGAAAAATGTGCAGGTACTACCATAGCCATGGCAGAAGTATAAAGCACCTTTGATTCGATCACCAACTTTTGGCAACCAGCTTTTGCAGAAAATCTCCATACCCCTTGAATTCCTTCCATACCCGGTGGTGTAGGCGGTGATGATGGGAATGGACGGTGATGGGTTCGGGTGGGCTGCCCATTTGAGGGTTTGGGTTAGTTTGGTCGGGAGAAGTTTCCAAGAATATGACTGAAAGCAGATACTGACTGATTAATGACACCAAACTGAATTTTGCCTGAGCAACACGGGCAACAACAGCAGCGGGAAGAATCTGAATAATATAGCGGTATCCATTGGTGAAAAACTCGAGATTTCTTGAAGATATCAACAATTTCTGCAAGGCCAGGATATGAGTTAAAACACAACCAATTGGATGTGCATGGCATAACAATCTAAATGCTCAGTAATTATAAAGCAGTAAAACTACTAAATGCAAACAGAACATCATGCTGTAGATCAAACCTCCCAGGCATTTGTGTACCAAAATTAACTTTAACAGGAAGTCCTAAGCATAACCGTATAAGTCCTAGGCCTAATGATGCAGCTCAGCCTCGGGAATGAGCCACAGATATCAGCGGAAAATTTTGTTTTTGTTGATTACCAAAGGGACAGAGGTGACATCAACAGAGAGTAATATAAGTTGAAGTTGTGTAGGATGCTTTGTTGTGTCAAGTACACACACAAAAACAATAATGCATTGCATCAACTTAAATTTGTGAGAGAAAAAAGAGTCCTCAGCGTAAAGGCTAATGACCGCATGCAGAGAAGTGAAAACAAAAGAAGATAGAAGTTATTCACACTCAGATTATCGAAAGCACTTGTGAAGCGTTGTAGACACATGAATCGGAAGAAGCACAAAATCGTTGCTTTCAGAACCCGAACACATAAAAACCACATTTTCCATATACAAATTGCCATCATCGCCCAAAGAATTGCCATTCCCAAAAGGCCAAAAATGGATATAATGCAAAACAAATTCTCCACCCAACTCAAGAACCCTAAAATTCGATAAATCCAATACCTTTGGAAACGCTTTGGGCAACTGCTTCAGCTGAAACCGCGAGAGAGGATTCAGCAAGTGCATCCGACCCGGCACGTCCTCTTCGATAACAAAGGAATCAACCCCATATAAGAAACCGAAAATGAAAAAAAATGAATTTTCTTAGCTTTCGTTTCTGGGTTTACACTGTGGAATCCTATTGAGAACTGAAGGATGAGACTGGTGGTGGTATCTTCTCCCATATTCAATCAGATATTCAATCCAAACAACATGCCTAATACTCAAGAACACGTTCAATCTTTAAGCACATTTACAAAACAGATTTAGAACATTTTAAAATCCTCTGAGCAGCAGAACATAAAAATTCAACAGAAAGACAAAGCAGCATACCAGTTCATGTGGATCTTCCTAACTCGTCCAAAAATCCGTGCACATAGTTAACCTGCAAGCATCAACCCACAACCAAAAATTAGACAGAACCAAGGAATACATAAGGAACCAAGAGATGGGGAAAATAAAATCAACCAACAGAGGAATGAGAAGCAAACACCAGAAAATTTTGACGAAGCACAGAAATGAGCAAAGTGAAACCCAAAAATCGAATTATGGTTCTAACAAAGCAAAAGGCAAACAAAACAATAAACAATTAGTTTGAAACAGTGCATAACCTATTCAATCAGAAGGAAAAACCGAAAACCCATACCCTACCATACACCCTCTGTGACTCTCTCCTCACCCTGTACACTAACCCATTAATTAATCCCAAAAAATGCACACAGCCCATGCTTTCTCCCCTCTCTGTCTACCTCTATCTCCCTATCCATCTCTCTCTTGAAAATTACAAATCCCCCAAAACCGGACCTAACATACTAAACAATCAGAAAATCGAAGGCAACATTAAAGAAAACAATTTTAAAAAGAAACTCATCTTTGGATTTCAGGCATGCAGTGCAAGATCCGGCACACCCCACCCTCAGTAGGGTTTGTCGATGTCCCCTACCCCGTCTCCCTGAAATCCCGACGACCCATATGGTCTTCTCTGCCCATACCCACCATCCCATCTGCATCAACAGTGCCGAGACCCCTACCCCTCCCCCCCTCTCTCTCTCTCTCCCTCTCTCTCGCTCTCTCTCTCACTCTCTCTCCCCGTCTCTGTGCCTCTATCTCCTCTCTCCCCCCCTCTCTCTCGCAGGCCCGCCCCGAAACCCTAATCGAACGGGAGCAAATGATAGCTGCCCGCTGCCCCCCCGCCCCCCCCCAACAAAAAAAATCTTGCCCAAATCGGAGAGGACAAAACTACCCTTCATAATAAACCATGCCCACCTTTGGATTGTAATCTGTCATGGGCAAAAACGTAATTATCGAAACACTATTCATTTCTACAGCAAAGCCTTCTTTAGACTAAAGTAATTAGATGGTAAGTTTGTCCGTGAAAAACGCTGTATCGTAAGAGCAACTTCACCCCTAAAAAAATATGTTAGCATCCAGCCCATTTAATCCACTCAGTGAGCAGTGATATATCTCAATGAATAGTAATAGGCCAAATGCATCTCCATCCCTAAAAAATGCACTGGCACAAATGATCTCCACTCCTACAAAATGCGCTGGCACCCAGTCCATTTAAAATATTATTAAATTTTTTATAAAATAATAAATAAAAAAATAGTTTTAATTTCGGATAGGGTTTTTAACCAATCTCGTCACGCCACGTGTCATTATCATAATAAAATTACATAAACTCATCAAATAAACTTAAAAAAAAACACAATAATTGCGTGTTTACCAAACGGGAATGTAATGGAAAGAAACGGAATTGCATTCCTCCTGAAGCATTCCTGTGTTTATTAACATTTAGGGAATGAAAAAGTAAGTGGGGCCCACTTAAAATCCGGAATTGAATTCCTTAATCTCCCGGAATCGGATCCCCTAGATGGAGGTGGTATTTGGATTTCGGGGAGAAGGCTCTTCCAGGAATCCAACTTTTATACCCAAACTACCCCATATCTTCTACCTCCCCCTTCACGGTTTTGGATGATTTTGTGCTAGGATGGGCTTCGAAGACTGAGATGGTGGAATTGGTTGCCGTTGGTGGAATAGGTTGTCGTTGGCGAAGAACAGATTTGCAGCCCTTGTTGGTTGTGCTGATTAACTTTGCATAGTAAGAGGGGGAGCAGAACGTGGTTGGCGATGAGGAGAATCTTGTGGGTGTGGGGAAGAGTTAAGGCGGTGAAGGGTGAGAGAGAAGAGGATGGGGGATGAGAGACGGTTGTTAAGAAAGATTGGGGAGATAGAGTTATTCGGCTTTGGTTCGGTGCTACGCACCTTGGTTCTAGCAGCACAATCTCCATACCTTCCTTCCGTATCCGAGGTGGGCTCTTTCATCGACATCTCTTGGGGTTGTCCCAGTGGGTGAGAGAGAAGAGGATGGGGGAGGAAAGGAGGGAGGAGAGACGACTGCTAAGAAAGATTAGGGAGAGGGAGAGAGAGAAGAGGAAGTAATTGTTATTAAGTTTACTTTATGTTGAGATTGGGGAGAGGGAGAGAGAGAGAAAATGAAGTAATTGTTATTAGGTTTACTTTATGTTGATATTTTTAATAGTTTATGGTGATTAAGAGTCTTCTCTAACATGTAGAAGCAAATAAAAAATATTCTTTCATATTAAATTTGTACTAAAAGTTTTACTTAAAAAAAAAAATATTTCTCTCTAAAAAATTTAAAAAATGGAAGAGTAAAAGTTTTACTAAAAATAATTAGTATATAAAATATATTAGTTAAACAGGGGTACTTTAGTAATTACATTAGATGTTATTCCGATTCATATGAATTAGTAAACAGCTTATATAGATCAATATCATTTTTATTCCGATTCCAATCAGTTTTGGTAAACAACCTCAACAGGAATCTAATTCTGATTCCACCTCATTCCAATTCCTCCTCAATCCAATTCCTCCTTAATTCAATTCCTCTCAATCTGATTACGGATTGAAAACGTGCCCTAAATAAACTAAAAACTTTATTGTTCCACCACAAGCTCCTTTTAATTATCTTAACCTTATTGCAATCCTCGTGCTCAATCAAGTCACTTTGACGGGTACAATGCCAGTATGGCTCTTGCAATGAAGTGTGTCGCTCAGTTATCAATTGATTGTAACGTCCATCCCGTTCCAATGGCTCGTGTTGCACGGGATCTTCGGTGCCGTCATGAGCACAATAGATACGTGTTCTTGAGTTGTTCATTGTGTCCAGCTCGTATTCGTCAACGGCATCATAATCATATTCATATTCCACAATCATGTCGTGGAGAATGATACACGTCATCATGATGGATCGAAGTGCCTCGACGTAAACATTCTGGCAACTGACCTGACAATCGCCCAACGACTTGCAGGATACCAAAACAACGTTTCACATCCTTCCTACACCCCTCTTGACATTTTGAAAAGTGTTTTTCTTTTTCACTTTGTGGATGTAGGACTGTTTTGACAACCGTTGTCCACCTTGGGTAAATGCTGTCTGCAAGGTAGTATGGTATTTCGTATGTATGGCCATTGATTGAATATGTGACTCTGGGTGTTTTTTCTTGCAGCAATTCGTCAAAGACTGAAGATTGGGCAAGGACATTTAGGTCATTCTAAGCTCCTAGAACACCAAAAAATGCATGCCAAATCCATGTATCAAATGAAGCCACTGCTTCCAAAATGATACTTTTGGCTCATTTTCTGTCGCCATACGCTCCTTGCCACGCACTTGGATAGTTTTTCCAGGTCCAGTGCATGCAGTCGATGCTTCCAATCATGCCAGGGAAGCCTCGTATCTCACCCTTCCTCAGTAGCCTTCGCATATCCCTAGGCGTCAGTTTCCGGAGGTACTCATTCGTATAAAGGGCTTCGATTGCAGAGCAAAATCGCATCAGGGACTCCAGAACAGTTGATTTTCCCATCCTCGTTATCTCATCCACTTGATCTGCAGATTCTCCTTATGTAAGCATGCGCAATGCAGCAGTCACTTTTTGCTTAGGAAAAAGACCTAGAACATGAAAAACATCATTTTTTTGCACAAACTATTGATCATGGTTGCAAATAGCACTCATGATTTTGTCCAACAAACTTCGTTGCATTCTAAAACGACGTCTAAAAACATGATCAGGGAATACACAGTTAGGGATAAAATAATCTTCCAAGAGATTTGTACCTCGTTTTTCCCTCTTTCTATCGAAGTTTGCAGCACGTATGAGTTTGGATATCTGACCCACAGCTTCCATGACACGGCAGGAATGTGCGGCCCTCTGCCTTCTATGGTCATCATCCTCATCCTTATCCATTGGAAAAGCCTCATCTCCACCTCCACCTTCCTCGAGATTGACCAATTCTTCCAGTTGTGCCAACAATCTTTTCTGTTGCTCCTCAAACTGTTTATACACTCTTCTTGAAGAAGACATTGTAAGAACTCAAGATTTGAAGACGATGAAGATGGATGTAGGGGATGTAGGGTTTATATGGACAAAAAAAGAAAGGATGAGGTTCTTGGTATTTTTTTCACACAAAAAGTATATGAAAACTTTGGTAGAAAGTGTTGCAAATATTGAAATATGGTGTAAGGTGGAAGATGTGGGTTAGGTATTTATAGGAAAATAAATAAATTTTTAAATTTTTTCTGTATTTTTTAACAATTTTTAATTAATTTTTTATAAATTTTAATTTAGGTAATTAATTTGGACCGTTGGATTTGAAAAAGATTCAAATCCAAAGGCCTATATGTTGACACGCGGCCAACGGTCATAATTCTGACTGTTGTGCCCTTTTTTTTTAAATTTATGGGGGAAAAAACATGGACCGTTGATCTTTGGATCAAACGGTCCAAATCAAACCACGTCACTAGCCGTTGGATTTCAAATTTGAAACTTTTTGACTGTTGGAAATCTAACGGCCCAGAACGGGCCACGTGGCCTTCCATCAGAAAGGTTTAGTGCGCTTGCGCAAGAGGGCCCTCCTCTGAATTCTTGTCCGCGACGCGCGCCCAGTCGCGCTTACTTCCCATACGCCTAGCGCAAAAAAAAAAAAAAAAAAAAAAGGTCCTTGACGTCACACTAGCGTCAGCATGACGTCAGATGGGCCGTCCCATGGGTCTGTCGATTCTGAGCCGGCCTATGGCCTAGCTTGTGCTGGGCGCCAGCCTATTAGGCTAGAGTGTAGCAAAAACAAGGGAAGCCGGTCCATTTTTTGGGCTGGGTGCCAGCCTATGAGGCTGAAGTGGAACTGCTCTAAATATGACAAAGTGCTTAATTCAAAATAATGGACCCTACACAAAAATACAATAAAAATAAAACGAGAGAAACTAGAGCAACGGTTGATGGCGACTGCAACTTATTAGACGGGTGAGATTTGCTGCTCCGCATCGGACGGTTGTAATTGGCCGTTGACATTTCATATTCCATTCCCACGCTAAAAGACTGAGAGATCTGGATTTGATTGGTCTGGGTTTTCATTAGAGCAGTTCCACGTTAAAACTTTACCCAGCGCATTTATCCATTCAAATGATTAGAGATAGACCATAATGAACAGTAATAGGTCAATGCATCTCTACACTAAAAAAAATAGCCTAGTCAATTTTATTAAAATATTATTATTTTTTATTATAAAAGCAACTTCACCCTTGGAGCCCTCCCCTGGCAATCCACTATTCAATCCACCCTATTAAACAGTAACTGCTTTTAATAAATAGTAACTACCATTAATGAACAGTAATTACCTTTTGCATCTCTACTCTTAGAACCCTCCCCTGGCAATAGTTAATAAAATATTAGTTTTTTTTGTTTGCTTAAATAATAAAAAACAAAAAAAAACTTGGAAATGGGGCTGCAGGCCCTCGGGCTGACACAAAAAAAATAAAAGAATACCTGGCCCTCGGGCTGCAGGCCTATCAACTCCCCACCCCCCTTGTGCTCGGGCCCCCACCCTCACTCGGGCTCTCCAAGGCTGGAGGGTTGTCCACCGGGCCTCGGGCCCTTTCCTCTCCCCTGTCCCCCGAGCACTGTCCAAGGCTGGACTTGCTCTAAAATAATAAAAAATAAATTTTTTTTTTTTAATTTCTGACTTTATAAAAAAAAAAAAATTATTATTAAAATATTTTTATCTTCTCATCTTCCACACCTCCCTTCCCTTCCATTTCTGCACGCCATCCACCCCTGCATCTCCTGCATCTCAACACCTCCTGCATCTCCACATCTCAACAACTAGCTCCTCTACAGCATCTCCACACCTCCTGTCCTTCAACGCCGTCGATTCGTCCTCCTGCATCTCCACACCTCCGACGCCGTCGCTTCGTCCTCCCGTCGTTCTCCCTCCGTGGTTCCTTCCCTCCCGACATCCTCTCCCGCCTCGACCAGCTCCGCTCCTCAGCTTCCACAACAACTCCCTCTCTGGCGCAACTCCCTCTCTGACGTCATATGCCCTCCGACGCCACGCTGACGTCAGATAGGCCGGTCCCAAGGTCTGTCGATTTTAGGCCGGCCTGTGGACTGGCTTGGGCTGGGTGCCAGTCGATTTCACGGGCTGGAGTGAATTGACAGGGTGCCAGCCTGGTTTTTTGACTGGGTGCTGGGCTATTCCACCTCCGGTGGAACTGCTCTTAAGGAAGAAGAGAGCAGAGATTTCCGTTGGGATCCATCGCCACCACGCAACCAAGGAAAAGAAGAAAGCCGAGTATTCTCAGAGGCGGAGACCCCCGCAGGGATTTCCGAGACGGACCTGGCTTCTCTGCCCTCCCAGTCCCCGTATACTCCTATCTCCTCTATTTGTGCGGTCACGGTTAAGCTATCTATGTCAAGATTTTATATTACTATTGATTTTTGTCTTATCCTAACCGCGTAACCGCACATAGGAGGGGATGGGAGGGTTTGGGAAGCAGAACGACAGAGAAGACAGGCCCTTCCACAAGAGTTTCGGAGACACCCGCAGGAGTTTCGGAGACCAACTACGTGCTGCTCTGAGTAACCGAGGAGTCGTCGTATTTGGAGATGATAAACTTAAGAGGGGGGGAGACATTACAACTGATTACGATGTCTTCGTCAGTTACTGCGGCGGAGATTTCGCATACCATCGATCTGCGGCTCTGAGTAACCGAGCCGTTGAAAGATCAACAAAAATTTCAATTGTCATTCTTTCAAGAAACTACGCCAGCTCAAGTTCGTGCTTGGATGAGCTTCAACAAATTGTCGAATGCATGCAAGTGACCGGCGAGAAAGTTTTTCCTGTCTTCTATGATTTGGACCGATCCGAGGTACGAAACCAGACTGGCGGTTTAGGTGAAATTTTTGCCGAGCTCGAACGATTCAGAGGCAATAAAGACAGGTTGCCCGCCTGGAGGGATGCTTTTATTAAATTAGCCATTCTGCCTGGATTTGTTCTACACAAGGATGGGTAAATAGTTTCTTTCAGTAGCAAATGTATTTTTTTTATTTTTTTGCTATATAGTATGTATGATTGTATTCTTTGCTGCTGACTGTAATTTATGATATCATATGTCCCAGCTGTCCAAAGAGAGAAATTTTTGTTGCTAGCTAGCTTTTCTATTTGTCCTCTCATAAGAGATAGATAGATTATTGTCATACATTTTGGTTCTTAACCAAAAGCCTTACACTTCCATCGGGATTCTTTCAAATATTTCCGGATGATTAACATTTATTTTCTTCTGCATAGGTACGAGTCACAATTAGTCGCACGAATTGTTGAATTCATATTGAATACATTGCAACCCGTGCCATCTGATGTTGAGCAGCTAGTGGGAATTGGGTCAAGAGTAGAGGAACTAAATAGGCTTTTGGATATCGAATCAAATGATGTTCGCTTCATAGGGATATGGGGGATGGGTGGGATAGGCAAGACAACTATCGCCGATGTGATTTTTAACAACATTTCCATTGAATTTGAAATTTTCACCCGTATTCGTCATATTAGGGGGCTAAGTGAAACACAGGGTGATCTGCAACTGCAAAAGATACTTCTTTACCAGGCTTTGAGGCAAGACATAGATGTTCCAAATGTTAACGGGGGAGCCACAATGATAAAGAACCTTCTATGTAAGAGAAAGGTTCTTCTCATTTTAGACGATGTTGACAACTTACACCAACTGGAATCATTGGCTGGAAACAGAGAATGGTTTGGTTTGGGCAGCAGAGTCATCATTACGACTAGAAATGAGAAATTGCTAAGAAAGCATGGTGTAGATAGCATATTTGAAGTTAAGGAATTAAGTGAGGGTGAATCGATTCAGCTCTTCAATATTTACGCCTTTAAAAGTGTTGAACCCCCAGAAGATTCTTTGAATCTGTCTAAACAGTTTGTTAATTATTGTAGAGGCATTCCCTTTGCAATCAAGGTTTTGGGATCCTCTCTGGTCTGCAGAAGTCTGGAAGAGTGGCATTATGCATTGGAAAAACTGAAACATTTTCCTGATAAAAATGTTTCTCAAGCACTTGAAATAAGTTATCATGGACTGGCGGACAATGAGAAAAGAATGTTTCTAGATATTGCTTGTTTCTTTCAAGGAATGGACAAGGAACGAGTCGTAGAGATACTAGATTGTTTTGGATTTAATCCCAAGGATGGGATGGAAGCTCTCATTGAGAAATCTCTCATAACTATTTCAAATAACAAAGTGTTGATGAATGGGTTGATACAAGAAATGGGACGACAAGTGGTACTCATAAACGCTGTTGTTCCTGGAGAGCAAAGCAGGTTGTGGCTTCATGAGCACGTCATTCATGTATTGAGGAATAATACGGTAAGTGGTTTTGAAGGAAGATGGAGTATAATAATTTAGTAAGTACTGCTAAACTTAATTATACTGTCTACTGAACTTATTCTGAATTCTCTGTTATCAGGGTACAAATGCAGTTGAAGGTATATCCTTAGACTTGCCTAAATTAAAAGAGGCATGTTGGGACTTGGAGGCCTTCTCGACGATGCATAATCTCAGATTTCTCCAAATTCATAATCTGCGAATGACCCAAGGCCCAAAAAAACTTTCTAATGCCTTAAAGTTTCTTGAATGGAGTGGGTATCCTTCAAAATTTCTCCCACGAGAATTTGAACTTGAGCAACTTTGTGAAGTTAACTTGTGCCATAGCAGCATTGGACAACTTTGGAATGGAACAAAGGTCAGGTTTATGGGTAGCACCCAAAAAGTTGGCTTTCTTTTTTTGAATAAATACTAAAATTTGTGCTTTAACATTTTGAACAGTTTTTATGCAATCTGAAATTCGTCAACGTTAGCTACTCCCAGAACCTGACCAAGACCCCGGACTTTACAGTTACTCCAAATCTTCATAGATTAATTCTTGAAGGCTGCAGAAACTTGGTGAAGATCCACCCATCCATTGCTGAGCTCAAAAGGCTTATTTTTTAAAATCTTAAGGACTGCAGAAGTCTTGAACACCTTCCCAAACGTTTTGGAATGGAAAGTCTTCAAATTCTTATTCTTTCTGGTTGTTCAAAAATTAATAAAGTTCCAGAATTTGTGAGACCTATGGAAAACTTGTTGGAACTTTATTTAGATAACACTGCTGTAGAAGAATTACCTTCTTCAATCGAATGTCTGACTGGCCTTACTTTATTAAACCTGAGAGATTGCAGAAATCTAAGATCCCTTGCAAGCAGTACTTGCCAGTTGCATTCCCTCAAAGGTCTCAATCTCAGTCAATGCTCAAAGCTTGAAGAACTGCCAAAAAACTTGGGAAAGATGGTTTGTTTGAAGGAGCTTGATGTGGGCGGTACCTCTATTAATGATCTACCATCCTCCATTTCCCGCCTGGAAAATCTTGAATTGTTATCCCTTTGTGGTTGCAAATCGATGCGAAGAAAGAAGACAAGTCCACTGAGTTTGCTGTTGCCGACCACTGATCCTGGTTTGCTTTCTTTAACAGTACTGAATCTCAGTGACTGTAATTTTGAGGAGGTAACAATCCCGGAAAATCTTGGCTGCTTGTCCTCAATAGTATCGCTTAATCTAAGTAAAAACAGTTTTGTTAGTCTTCCCAAGAGCATCACAGAGCTGTCTAAGCTTCAGATTTTGAATTTGGGTGGTTGTAAGAGTCTTAAAAAATTGCCAGACCTTTCAGCAGAATTGAACTTCAGTGTTGAGGGAAAAGGCAGTTATTCACAGGAAAGGCTGTCATCATGTTTTAGTTTTATTAATTGCTTTGAAGTGGTTGGCGACCAAGGCTGCAACAATGTAGCATTTGCAGCGTTAAGGAGATTCCTTGAGGTTCTCTCTCTCTCTCTCTCTCTCACACACACACACACACACACACACAGACACACACACACACACGCACACAGAGAAAAAAAGCATTTTGTACTTATTTATAAGACGGACATATCAATTGTTTAACTTCACTATTTGTAATTTTGTATTATATAGGGAATCCCTTACGTAGGGAATAAATTTGAAGCTATATATCCTGGCAGTGAAATTTCTGAGTGGTTTATTTATCGAAGTGAGAGGCCTGTGGTAAGTGTGGAGCTACCTCAACACTGGTATAAGAACAAGTGGATGGGATATGCATTGTGTGCTGTTTTCACTCTCCGTCGACGGGTCCCACATAATCTGCTTGGTAAATGGAACTACGGAACCCATAGCACTGCACATGGTCTTCGTTGCGAAGTGAAGCCTGGGAATTTGGGTGTAGGTGGCTGGTGTCCTTCCTTTGCCTGCAGCGAAGAAATAGGGCAAATTGAGAAAGAGCACGTTTGGCTATCCTTTGTATCTGGTGATTACTTTGGTACAACATGGCAAGACAGTTGTCATCACCTTGAGTTTACATTTAAAACCTTGGGCCCTGGTTTGGAGGTGAAGAGGTGTGGAGTCCGTCTCATCTACGAGAGAGATTTGGTTGGATTAAAGCAACCTTCTTGACCAAACATTGCTTGTGCGCAATCATGAATTTGACTATCCCTTCATCTAGAGGAAACAAGCAACTCCAGTGAGTACGATGCAGTCTCAAAGAACATCCGTTTATCCAAGGAAGCTGGAAACCGGTTATGAGATGAGGTACTTTCCTTCCCTGGTAAATGAACTATGCAAATAGGACGTGTCTTTTTTTAACTCATGCATGTTATCTTAATCGACGTCATGCACAATTTTATTATAGTTTCTTTTTTCTGAGTGAAATGCTTGAATGGCGTTATGGTAATTAACAATGCATCCGTGAGAATCAGATTCAACTGTATTTGTATAATGAGTAAATTGCATTGGAATGATCTGTCTGTACTTCTTGCTTTTAGACCCTGTGCATCCGAATTCAGTCCTCAATGATATCCAAATTGATAAATTGCTCATCATCTGGACGCCTAACGTTGACCATAAAAAATTATGGACCCCAAGATTTGAGGGGTATTTGAACCATCAAAAACCTTGACGGGGCAGTGGTGCAATGTCCTTCGTTTTAATTCAGATTTTCTGACGGCTCGGGTTGCCAAGAACCCTTGTTAGGCTACAAACAGGTTTCTGGGAAAGTTGGAGTGAGGGGTTGTACATTGAAGAATCTAATTGATAGGCTAAAACTATGAATGAGCTTGTTATTTCTAGTAGGCGATTTTAAAAGATTCAGAAGATATGATGCCACTTAATATGGTTTAATGATATTTCTCTTTACTATCTTAGATTCGACTTCCTAGATGGTGAGTTGTATCTCTTGTCGTCCTTCGAAAGAATCTCTAGTAAACTGACACATGCTAAATTGTTTTATCACTTTACATAAAACTTGTGTGATAAGCCACTTAGTACTAGGGATGGGCACTTGAAGCCGAAAACCGAAACCCAAACATGAATCAAATCGGACCGCATCAAATGGTTCGGTTTTGTGGTTTTGAAACCGAACCGCAGTGTAGGAAACGGTTTGGTTTCAGTTTTGGCTTTTGAAAATCGCACCGAAACCAAAATCGCACCTCAAATTAAATCTCGTGTTTTAATTGGCGGTTTGTTAGAGTCTATAGATCTAGTGTGCACGTCATAATAATGATTATTTTTCCCAAAGTTATAACCCTCATCAAGCTTGGCATTTTCACTGTTTCTTTACAGGAAAACATGAACATTTTATTACTAGTAAAACCACCTCAGAACCCTAATTTTCAAGTTCAGAATGACGGCCTATATAATAGACTAATCAGAAATGCAAATGAAAACTCAAAAAGAAACAATAAGCATCAAATATGAGTTAGTCACAAAATGAGAGATACAAAGACCAATCTCTGATCAAATAATAAGCCACATCACTCCATTTGGGTGCTTTTTCCTGCTCAGTCACAGAGTCCACCATTTGTGCAATTAGCTAGCTAGGCTAAGCTAGTTCCCGTTATTTCATGTCAGACCCGTTATCCTAACGGATAACCTGATAACGACTCGATCCGTTACCGGGTTGACACAAAATATGTTAAATTTGTATCAGATTAACAAGTCGTGCAATAAATTGTCAGATCTAATTATATATTGAAGTTTGTCATTATTACAATCAATATCTTAATTGTAGAACATGTGCAATTAAATTCTTTATTTCATATAAATACTAGTATGTGCTATAATTTTCTTGTGAGAATTATGAAACCAATGTTATTTCAAAATTCTTCTAAGCAGCTTTTTTTAATACCCTTTCTTCTTCTCTGAATAAAAGAAAAATAGAGGTGAATAGAAATAAATAAAAGAAAAAGGGAGTATCTCTCTACCCTTCCATTCCTTCTTATTTGAACGGTCACGGTTAAGGCACGTCAACATTTTATATTGATTTTTTTATAAAGATAATAAGACAAAAAACAATGTGTAAGAAGATGGGAGGGAAGAAGATGGGAATAGAGGGTAGAAAATCTTACTCCAAGAAAAAGAGGGTGAATTGAACTTTCCCCTCTTATTTTCTGGCATTTCTAAAAATTTGTTTAATTTTTAAAAATTGATGAAGACAAGTCACAAATTTATTGATTGTTCATTTATTTTGGTTTAGGTAACGTTATCGGCACTACGAGCTGAATAACTCAGGAGCCATCCATGGCTGTGTTCCAGCCTCAAAGGCCATGGCTCCTAATATTTCTTCTCTGAAATGGCCAAAGTCAACCAACTTACCAAGGTGCTAGTCTCCAAAGCATGCACCGACGAAATTGACAATGCTTTCATGTTTAACCTTTGAAAGCATTGACACTTCCCTCTGAAACTTTCCCGAGAGTTCAAGATACAAGATGAACAGTCTTGCCTATGAAAGCAAAGTAGCTTTGTGCCTTTATCTCAGTCCCAAAATCCGAACTGGCAGTTGCACTGTTCTAATAGGGAAATCAAGAAAGAAAAAAAAAGGCTTCGTGCCTCCTTTTGCGTCCAGCTCACGCCATTATTTCCAAGACCCATAAGTCAACTACAGTTTCTAACCAAACTCAGAAGAAAGCTAATCCAGAATGATGGCAGAAGCATGAAGAATCTCAGCAGCGGTGGCCATTGTTGGCTCGTGATGCCATATCAACAACTCGGTACCATTCACATAAGGAAACCAGTTTTACAGAAAAATGAAGATGAAAGAGTATTTGTGACTAACATTACTCTTATATCTGTAAGGTGGTATGAAAATGTGGTACAAAAACATGGTATGAATAACATTACTCTTATATCTGTAACTTTTAAACGAACTTACTTACATAAGCTAGACCGGTCTTGACCATTTAATTATAAACACATACATTTGTTTTTTTTTTTTTTTTTTTTGGGTCGAAATAGCACTCCATTAATGTAAAGGAAATTACAATTTGTGAAAGATTGGCCGAGATCCAAACAAAACACAAAGCCTTACATAAAACAAAGCAAGACGTATAAGATAAAATATACCCCACCAAAGTAAAACAACCCAAAACACAAAGGGAAACCCATACATCTGTAGGCCCGTAGGCAACAATAACAGAAAGACAACAAAAACCCTAATCTTCATCATCCAAATGACCGCCGCTGCTACCGCCGCTTCCATCGCGAAAGAAACTGTCGCCCCAAAAGAAAAAGTGTACTTGAACCATAAACTAGATCTAAGAATTTTGTGCAAAATCCATCCACACAGAAACAAAGCCTTCACATCCACACCTGCAAGGAAAGTCACAAAACGTAACAGGAGGAGGGGGAGGGCAAAGGGAGTGTGTAAAACACCCTTGTTCCGACGTGAATCTTGTTCCGACGTGAATCGTTCCACATTTTGTCCAAATTTTTCGGCAAGCCGGTTCGGCAGTGGGCTGGAAGTGTTGGATCTTGGGTCAAAATATAGCCCAATACTCCAAGATCTAAATCGTGATTCTGGGTTGTATAAATTGACCATTGTCTAAATTTTTGTGGTCTTCAACTGTAGTTCTTGGTTTAGGTTATATTAGAGATTGAAATTTTAGCATTTTGTTTGTAAGAAGAAAACCTTAATTATTTTAAGACATATATATTATTTTCACTCCCCCCTTTCTTCTCGTTTTATATAATTTAATAATTTTTATTGTTAGTCACAGTTATTTTATTTATTTTTTATTTTTTTAAGGACATCGATTTGTTTTTACATTAAGGAGATGAGGAGTTCAGCTCAGCCACACAATGTGTAACCTAATTTGGTATCGAAATTGCTATCCACGAGTTTTGAACCTAAGACCTCTTACTTACAAGTGAAGAGGAATACCACCAGATTGTAGTACTGAGTGGCTATTGTTAGTCACAGTTTTGATTCGGTAATTTTCACCTACCCTAGGTTTGGAGGGTGACAAGCAGTCCCAAACAAGTTTTAATGTTCTAAATTATTTAAATATTTCATATTATTGCCACTTAGTACTATGGTGTAATGATATTTATCTTCATTTGTAAGTGGGAGATCTTAGGTTCGGTACTTGCCAAAGGCAAAGTAGAACCACATTGTTATGATTGATTCAGTGTGAGGCTTAGCCTACTCCGGCACTCCCTCACCCCCTTTAATGTAGGATAGTATGTTGTAAATTACCTCAATTTTTCTTTTTTTTTTCTTGCATTTTTTAATCTCTTTACATAAAATGCATGACAATCCTTCATAATGTGAAGAATCCTGTGTCGGTAGAGCAATTAATTTAAAGATAATGATGAATTAACGACATAGTAATGTCTATAGGGTCCACTTTCCAAATTGGTCTGAATAAATGAAAATGATATGAGACCTATCAAAACCTAATCATGTGTACAAATGTATCAACTGTGTTTTCGAAACCAAGATGAGGAGGAATTTGGAGGCATACTCTCTCTTTTCTCTCTACATAGCGGGCCCCTAGAGGAAGTTTTCATTAGCATCAAAACTTCTTGTAGACTTCCATCTCCTCTTCACATCTCAATGTGGAGATTTAGAGGCTTTCAATTTTGAGAACTTTAAAGATTCTATTCACCAAATCCTTGAAGAGAAAAGGAGCAAACAAAGGACTTAAGTGGAACACGAGAAGGACTTAAGTGAAACATATTCACTGTTATAATGACATTCAAAACCATATTACAAGTTATGTGTAAAACTCTCGTCACATAACGTTGTGTTAGCGACTTACGCTCCACAATACCAATAAATTTGTTCTGTGCAAATCACTCTCCATGACTGACACCCATCGAAAAGATTTCTTCTTTATTTGAATTTTTGGTATGGAAAGATTCTGGTGGATCACCGTCTTTGCATAAATCTCGTTTGCTGTTTGGTACGCTGCACATTGGACTTTATTGACTATCATTGCTTTTTACAACTTATCCAGCTGGAATTCCCGGATCGCATAAAAAAAAAAAAATTAATGAGAAAAATTTAAAAACTTTAAGTTTTAACTGTAAGAATAAAATAAAAGGTAAAATAAATAGTATTATAATTAATTTTTTAGTGTAAAAATATAATTTTTCGTTAAAATGGACCACAACAGTAGCACTTCGTTAAAGTGAACCAAAAAAAACCTATAGAAATACAGGTAGATCTTCCTCTCTCTCTCTCTCCCTCTCTCCCTCTCTCTCCACAAAATAGTATTGGAGTGAGAAGCAGCAAAACCCTACACTTCTTCAATCACCCAGTGACCCAAGTAAGAAAATTCTCACTCTAAATCTTCTCATGTGTTATGTTGCTTATCATTATTTGATCAGATCTTTGTTTTGGTTGTTTTAATGATCCAAGTACTTTCGTTTTTCTGATGAATAAAAGCAAAGACATGCAAAGACACTCAAGTTTGTAGCTTTTGAATATTCCCAGTATAGAGTTTGTATCAGTTCGCTTTTATTTTCCTGGACTTTCTCACCAACCAAACAATGCGTTGTTCTTATTATTGACTCACCATTTCGTTTCTGTTTGTTGGGTTTTTTATGCTGAAAAATGGGTTATGTTCACTTTTTTCTAAAGAACTAATTTGTTTGGGGATGTTCTTGTTGAAATCCAACAGAAAAGAGTTCTGATTTTTCTGGGTTTTTTTTGTTAATTGATGGATCTGGTTTCTTTGGAAGATCCAATTTGCTATATCAGTTACTTATTCAATGTCCTTGAGAAAATGATATCACCTTCAAGAAACAATCTTTGAGAACAGAAGTAACATTGGTAGCTGAGTCTATTTTGTTATTGCCCTATTCAGGTGATTTAATAACTTGGGATATCGATCTTCACATCGAAACGATGGCTGTGGGGAAGTATTCCCGAGTTGATGGAAGGAAGTCGTCGAATTGTTGTTCAACGACTAGTCTGGTTGTTTTTGTAGCGTTTTGTTTAATTGGGGTCTGGATGTTGATGTCAACGGTTGTTCCGATTCAGAATCAAGGGTCATCATCTGAGGAGACCATGGATGAGGTAAACCGGCAAGTTATAACTGAAAAAAATTCAAAGCAATTCGAAGACAGTTCGGGGGAACTATCTGGAACTGTAGCAAAAGAGGATGAAAATGGCAGTGGTTTGCAGAGTGAAAGCCATTTGGATATTAAGAATGACCAAAATGTTAAGGATGGGTCTGTGAATACAACAGAAGAAAAACAGGAAGAAGTGGTTTCAAAGGAGGGATCTGAGGAGAAGACTGAGCCAGAAAGTGACAATGGTGGTGAGGGAAATCAGCAAGAGAAGCTTGTGGAAGAGAGATCTGATGAGAAATCTTCGATTGAAGAGGGAAAAAAGACAGAGGAAATAACTGATCAAGAAGCTAGTTCAGGAGATGGGGAGTCCAATTCCGAAGCTGGAAGAACGGAGGTGGAAGAGAGTTCAGGTACAAAGACATCTGGAGAGGAGACTTCTGATGAAGTAAAGCAGGAAGAGGAAACTACTAGTCAGACTGAGACGGAAAAGGTTGAGAAAGATCAGGAAGAAAGTGATACCAGTGGTAACACAGAAAGCCAGGAAACTACAGCTGAAAATGAGCAAGGGACAACTGAAGTTGTGGAGTCGCAGAATAAAAAGGAAACCCAAGAATCTTCGTCAGCTGAACGTAAGAGTGGGCATCATGAATGGAAGTGGAGAGTCTGTGATGTCACGGCTGGGCCAGACTACATCCCTTGTCTTGACAATTGGGGATCTATCAAGAAGCTTCCAGGTAGAGGCCACTATGAACACCGAGAGAGGCACTGCCCTGATGAATCCCCCACCTGTCTTGTTCCCCTACCAGAAGGATATAAACGACCCATTCAGTGGCCCACAAGCAGGGAAAAGGTATACCATCTGTCTAGTGGAACAGAAACAGTTACCTTTTTTAATCCTTGAAATTGAAATATGTTCTTGGTTCATGATGCAGATATGGTACCACAATGTCCCTCACACGAAGCTCGCAGAAGTTAAAGGGCACCAAAATTGGGTTAAAGTTACCGGTGAATACCTCACATTTCCTGGTGGCGGAACTCAGTTTATAAATGGCGCTCTTCATTACATTGATTTTATTCAAAAAGTGAGTCCTCTTGATACATCATCTTATTTTGCCATGTCCTATCCTCACATTAAGTTGTGTATGTTGAATGCTGTAGAAGTTTTATGAATATTTCATCTTTCTATAGTATAGTAACATTCAGCCAAAAGCTATTAAAGGAAGATACACATGGGTTTTCTTTATTCCATTACCTAATAGTGGGTTTGCATTTTATGGAATGCAGTTCCATCTGATTTCATATCTTCATCAATGCATCGTTTCCATCTCATTGTCTTCATTTTCCCATGGATAGCATGAATTCCTGTTCTTTGGGATGCAGTTCCATCTGATTTCTTCTCTCTTTTTGTTGTTCTTTTACTGAGTATAGTATTCAGAATTATTATCTTACTGCTCCAAATTTTCAATATTATAAAAAATAGCATTTTTTGTTGGTGAAAGTTTTTTTATTTTTGAATATTTCAGTGTGTAAAGTGTATATTTTGTTATGGCTATGCAGTCTCTTCCTGATATCGCATGGGGTAAAAGAAGCCGTGTGATATTGGATGTTGGGTGTGGTGTAGCTAGCTTTGGAGGATTTCTATTTGAAAGAGATGTTCTTGCTATGTCATTTGCTCCCAAGGATGAGCACGAAGCCCAAGTACAATTTGCACTAGAACGGGGAATCCCTGCCATATCAGCTGTTATGGGTACCAAAAGACTACCCTACCCAAGTTCTGTGTTTGATCTTATCCACTGTGCACGGTGTAGAGTCCCTTGGCATATTGAAGGTAATGTTTTCACTATATTTATTATATATTATATATATATATATATATATATATATATATATATATATATATAGGAAGCCTTTAAGGGAAGGGATCCCCATTTTTCAAAAAAAATGGGGACATCCCTCTTGACCATTAGATTTGGCTTCAATGAAATTCTGTGGTTGAGATTCTGTGGTCTGTGATTTAATCTCAACCACATAATTTCATTAAAGCCAAATCTAACGGTCAAGAGGGTGTCCCCATTTTTTTTGAAAAATGGAGCCTGTATACACACACACACACACACACACATGCGTTGTTTTAGTCTTTATATATTTGTAGAGATATAATTTGAGTTCCATTGCAGGGGGTAAACTGCTCCTGGAGCTTAATCGTGTCTTGCGACCTGGTGGTTACTTTGTCTGGTCTGCTACTCCAGTTTACCGAAAGCTTCCTGAAGATGTTGGCATTTGGAAAGGTAGAATACTTCCTACTACATTGTTTGCCTTTGAAGCATCTGGTATTTTGGTTGCTTCTATCTAACATTCTTTCTCCTCATGTTATTTATTGACAGCTATGTCGAAATTAACAAAGTCAATGTGCTGGGATCTAGTGGTTATTAATAAGGACAAACTCAATGGAGTGGCTGCTGCCATATATAGAAAACCCTCTACCAATGAGTGCTACAATAAAAGATCACGCAATGACCCTCCTCTCTGCAGTGAATCTGATGATCCAAATGCTGGCTGGTACTTCACCTTTTTATCTAAATGTTTAAGCATTGGCATTTATTTATGTTTGTTACTGGTGGCCTCTAGTACAGAAATTGGAAGTGGCATAAAAGAAGGATCCAAAATAATAGGAAAAACTTTTAGGTTGACTAATGGGAGGATTTTGTGCTGCAGAAAATTCTTCATGTGCTGTGAACTTGAGATGCATAAATTTCAAATCTTTAATTTGTACTTGCCATTGCAAGATTGACCACAAGTGTTGAACTGAAAGAACTTTAAATGATAGTATCTCCTCTTCTCATACTTTTTGAGTTGCTAATAAAATCTGAGGTGATAAGTTCCAACAAAAAAAAAATAATTGGAAATTGATGTCATTAGATTTTTCAAGTTCGTCCTTACGCTAAATTGGTCTGCTAAACACCATCAAATGTGATGGTTCAGAAAATATTTTACATTATTGAAGTACCTTAAATTTCCAACACTGTTAAGTGTTCTTTATATTTCTCCATCATCAGGAATGTAACATTGGAGGCATGCATGCACAAAGTCCCGGAGGGTGAATTAGACCGTGGATCTCAGTGGCCTCCGCAATGGCCATCAAGGTTGCAGAAACCACCATACTGGTTAAAGTCTCAGCTTGATGTTGATGGGAAATCTGCCCAAGAAGATTTCATTTCTGACTACAAGCATTGGAAAAAAGTTGTTTCCGAGACCTATTTGAATGGGATGGGAATCAATTGGTCTACTGTGAGGAATGTCATGGACATGAGAGCTGTATACGGAGGGTAAGCAATTATTAATCTTTAACTTTCCTTTTTCCTTATGACAGCATCACCGTCTCTAATTCTCCCGAAGAGTAAATCGCCCAGTTACTCGCCTTCTATTTTCTTCCTCCTTTTTCACTGTTGATTATTTATATTTCTAACGTCTTGGTATCTGAAGGTGAAAAATTCTGACGGGTATGCCCTTAGATGCAAATACATGGTTGAAAAATTCAGATCAGTTGGAGTTGCGTGTCATATTCTTTGTTAAAAAAATAATCATCTCCTTTTGGCTACAGTTTATGATTCTTATTTCTCTTGTGCGAAATGCTTTTCCTTTCCAGTGCCGTGAAGAATGTTGGAATCTTTCACATAGCCTGACTTTTATTTCACAACGGCTTGTAGGTTTGCTGCAGCTCTAAAAGACTTAAAAGTTTGGGTTATGAATGTAGTCCCAGTTGACTCTCATGACACACTTCCAATAATCTATGAGCGCGGTTTAATTGGGATATATCATGATTGGTGTGAATCGTTCAGTACCTACCCCAGATCTTATGATCTTTTACACGCAGATCATCTATTCTGTGTCCTTAAGAAAAGGTATGTAATACAACATTTCCGTTTTGTTACTTGTAAAAAAGACATTTACTGCAGTTTTAAATCGCAAGAAATTCCTCCAACATTTCCTCTGATTCAATATGGTTATGTTCTGGCTACAGATGCAGCTTAGTGGCAGTGATTGCAGAAGTTGATAGGATACTGAGGCCAGAAGGGAAACTAATTGTATGGGACAACGCTGAAACCTTAAATGAGATTGAGAGTATGGCTAAATCTCTGCAATGGGACATCCGATTTACTTACTCGAAAGACAATGAGGGTTTGCTGTACATTCAGAAGACGTTTTGGCGTCCTGCAGAGAAGGAAACAATTCTGTCAGCCATTGCTTAAATGCTTCAATTTGCGTCTGTGACGGCCTAAGGCTTAGTCAATACTGGCGTTATAGCCCGTTAAGTTTTCTTTTGTTTGCTTAGCCATTAACGTACCAAGTATCTATAAACTAAATTAATCCGTTACATGTGTAAATTTCACGTAATTTATATTCTTTCAGCTTCAGAATCCCCCAAAAGCTCTCCTTTTCTTTACCAAGTGAACTTTTTCCCTGTTGAAAAGAGGGATTATTTGGCTTACAATTTTTGTATCTTGATATTCCGAGTATAAATGCAAGGGAAATGCTCAAACCCATTATTGTAGTCTTTTGACATGTTACTGCTCGTTTCTTACTACTACTACTGAAAATTGCTGTCTTTTGGGTATATAATCACGGATACGGTATATTATTTTTTTGAACGTCATTTTAGGTAAAAGAATGTTGCAGCGTGGTTTAGATGATTGAATTGGAATGGATTACTCTCTAAATTCAAGGCATATTAAAGGTAGAGGAGAGTGATTTTTTTCTTGAGTGGATTAGAATGGGATTATACATGAAGGAAACTTCTCCATTCTAATCTTACCATTTTGGGGAGGACTGGAATGGATAAATTTTCTTTTTAAGTAATTCATCTTATAAACACATTATAGAGATGAGGTACTAAAATCGTAAAAACCAACTAGACTTGGAAAGCAACTTAATTACATACCATGAGTACATCGTTATCATGGCCTTTCATAAACAATGTCAAGTGAAGAGAAACTTATACATGTCATTGTATCATTGACACGAAATACGATGATAATGGTATACCCATACCATGTAAATCCATCTCCTAGACTTGCGCTGCAAGCCAATACGGCTGCCAACTTTGTATATATGTTTTTCCAATGAATGACAAATTATCTTTTCCATCATATCAGTTTATAATTCTTAGAAAAGTAGTCATAGGTAGCCAAATTGACTAAACCACTGTGTTTCTCTTCTGCACTTGAGTTCGAGTCACACAAGATCAAAGTAAAATATGACATATGACTATATTAAAAATATTGACCAGTGAGAGACATGGTTCAGTATTTTGAGTGAGAACTGACCCTAGTCGCCCTACCACTTTGAGATAGAGTGCAGTGCCCATCTCCTTCCAACTCCTCTTGTCCCAAAGAGCCTGCATAAATTTAAAGACTTTTCTTTCACCCGACATTCTTCCAAATTTTACGATTTTATAACTCTCAGACACGCGCTGAAAATTTCTTTTATATAGGGAATGGTTCTCTTCTCTGTGCGGGACTTAGCTAGCTATATCGAATGCTCAGAAAGTTTGTTAGTAAATATCACAAGGAAAATGCATTCGATTCTTTGTAATCATTCACTCATTTCGTTTGTGGTTAATAACAAAAGAAGATTAATCATTGACTGCAGAGTGACAGACTAGCACTGTGAATAATTGTTGACGGCTGCCGTTTACAAGTGTTTGTTTTGAATATCTATTCATTGCAATATTGAATTTTTATGTTATAGCTCGATTGCGTCATTGTGACATGAACCAAGGTGCTAATCTTGTATAATTCATAATTGAAAAAAATATACGTAATAGTATCAAAATGGAAGTTTGAAAGGAAGCCAAGACTCTTTTTTTTCTTGATAATAATGTGATATCGAACTCATCATTCACATAATCAAAACAAAAATCTTTCACTTGCAAGTTGCAAGTGAAGATGAAGTACCATTAAACCGTATTAGTAGTCAGCCAGGACTTATACTTTTTGACTTAAGTTTGAGAGGTGTTTTTTGGAAGGATCTGATCGGAAACAATGTGTCCAATTTTCGTTCCAAAATTTTGAAATCAAATCGGATCATATCACAATTTTTTAAATTTGAAATTTTTGACATATTTGGAAATTTATAATTAGGAATAATCTAGGAGATTTCGTAACATAATTCAGAAATTCATATATTTTATAAGTTTTTGAATATCCTCTAACTTTTTTATACAAGTATTGTTCTTTCTTAATATTTGGTATATGCTTATGTATAAATTCAATTAATTTGTGATATACTAGTGTATATGCTTATGCTTTTTAACGCGTAAGTGTATGTATAACATAAAAATAATGAACAAAATTGATCCAAAACTAACTATATATAATGTGAGTAAACAACTATAAAAAATCAGAATATTTCGGAAGTTTTTTTTTTTTTTTTTATCAGAATAAGTTTGAAACACTTAAAGAGAAATTCGTTCCAATTTTTTGGATTAAAATATTTTACTGCCGAAATCGAAAACCCTATTCCAACTTTCAACCCTACACAGTTCATTGATTTAATCATGTCGTCTGTGCTTGTCGGAATGAATTCACTTTTCAACTAAGGGATGCACCTCTATTACTAGGAAAATGTGGTCCTCTAATCACAACCCTTTTCATAAAAATATACTAATATCTCACTGACACCACTGATAGCCATTACCTTTTTGTTGTAAAACTACTTCTTTTGTTGGCAAAATAGCATACAAAAAGTGTCGAGATGCTTCCTTTGAACTCCTTTAGAATTTTTCTCATCAACTTTTAAATAGCTAAGGCTTGTTTGTTTTGCCGTGAGTAATCTCAAAAAATGGAAAAGGAAACTCTCCCCTCGTGTTTGCATGATTGAAATTCAATACTAACAATAAATAATAATGCTATACTTTTAGTTTTAGGTTGGGTTTTCTCAACCATAGGCTTAAATTTTTTGTAAGAGTTTAGAGGGTAAATTTTCTATTATTGTAGTCTGACGACCAAATCTTATGTATAGTTCTGCTCGCCTAATTCATTATCATCCTTTAAAAAAATGAAATCTCCACCCTATCCATATTTGTGCACTCATAGAGATATATAATATGGACACATAATGTGAAATCCCGTTCCCTGATTTCACTATTTAAAATTATGTATTTTCGTATTATTAATTAAGATGCGTTTATATTTGTGACGCTTAATTTTTTTAGTAAAAGAACGAGAACGCCCTTAATGAACTAAACGGAAATTTTTTAGAACATATTTGATGTGTATATATATTTTTCACTTTTCTTCGCGTATTTGGATAGTACTCGTCGATACGAGAGCGTGAGCGCAAACGGAACGTAATTTAGAGCGATAACAAAGGAGTTATTAACGTTTAAAGTCAGGAGCATTTTATTAAATTTGACCTTCATTTGTAGAAGGCTCCAACAATTTTGGAGCAGGAAGGAAGTGCCACGTGTGTGGCTGGATGTTGTGTTGAGGAGAGAGATGGATGGAGGAAAAGAAAAGAAAAGGAGAATAGGGGAGAGGGCTCGGCCAATGAGAATGAGGGAAATGAGAGAAAGAGAAAAAAGGGGAAAGGGTGTCTTACCCGACCCGATCCGCCCGCGGCTCAAATTTTTCCAATGCCATTCACGGCATTTCATGGCGTGCCGCCATCCATCACTTGGAAACAAATCACTAGCCTTCCCCACCCCAAAATTCATACAATTTGGCCTTGGATTCGCGAGAAATGCACCGGTGGGTGCGATGGTGTCTTGGCGGCGATCCACCATTTCCGAAGTCCACTCCGTCGATTACCACCAATCTACTCCCCACAACCTCAGAAACAAAGCCCAACCAGTGGTGGAGGTGTCAGAGCACGTATGGAGGTCGAATTGAAGCACACCCAATTCTAGGGTTCCGACGGTTCGTGGGAAATTTCAGGCGTTTCCCGGTCGAATTGGACTTCAACCCAGGTATGAAACTTACTCCGCTCATCGAGATCTTCATTCTGGTGTAATTTGGTAATTTTTAGAATTAGATCAATTTTCCGGCGAGTCGGGGTGGCTGGCCGCTACGTGCGGCGATGCGGGAGCTGAGACCCGATTTGCCCATCTTAGGCTAAATTTGATGCTCTGACTCTATATTTGACATCCGTTTAGTGAAATCCCGATGTTTTAATATAATTTCATAGTTGACCGCTTAGTTGGTCGTCACTTGTTAATAATATGAATTGACGATTTGACGGTTGGATTGACACGGAGCTTTAATACATAATAGTACGTAATATTTGAGGACATTAGAAATTGACAGATCGGGAATCTGATGTATGGATCTTCCCAACTTGGATTTGTAAGTTTGTAAAATCAAACGTTGATCGTCACTTGAATTTGCGATTGGCGATGATCCAACCGTTGGATCGTAATGAAGTTTTAGTATGTTGTTCTACAAGCATAATGTGGATTTTGAGAAGTTACGGATCAGAAATCTGTTAAGCGGATCTTCCGGTTTAGATTTCTAGGGTTGTGGACCCTACCTTCGATCTTGATCGACGATTGACTTTTTAGTCAACTAGCCCGAGTTCTTTTAGCGTGCTGCTGAGCTTAGAGTGTTGTTGAGATTCCATGGAGCTTATTGGGCTCAACATGATGATGTGTCTTCCTCGATTGACGTGCACCTCGATTTATGTACTGATGGCATCATATTGTGTTATGCTTGTCGATTTTATGTGATAAAATGTGAAGGCTAGTAGTGGACCATGAACCCATTGTCATGGGGTTTGTTGCTTCGAGACTTGTTTCACATATCATATCATTATTTCATTTCTTGTTTCGTTGAGCCGTTCTAATTGTGTACCTTGTGCTTTGTTCCATTTCTTGTTTCGTTGAGCTTTTGTATTTTGAGTACTTGTTTAATGTCTTGTTCGAGCGTTGCTATATTCCTTGGACTTCCACTCGGTTTAATTGAGTGATCTGGAACTAGGTTTCCGCTGGGGTTCCGTTGAGTGGTATGGTTCCCTGCTCTGTCTGGATTCCGTCGAGTGGTCCGAAATCCCTCGTGATCCGCGATTCCGTTAAGTGGTCCGGAATCGTATCCAGCTTGAATTTCATTGAGTGGTTCGGTATGCATTGTACTAAGCGATTCCGTTGAGTGGTCCAGAATCGTATCCACTCGAATTTCGTTGAGAGGTCCGGAATCCCTTCTACTCCGCGCGATTCCGTTTAGTGGTCTGGAATCCCACTTGGTGTTTTTGTTCCGTTGAGTGGTACGGAACCCGATATTGATGGATTTGGTGGAGTGGTCCGAAATCGCATCATTTGACTTGTTGGTTCCTTGGATTCGATTTCATCTTCAGAGATGTAGGCTTCGGCCAAACTGTGTCGCTCTAGCCCTGCATTTCGACGTATTGTATGTGTTATTGATTGGTGTGATTATTGGATGGTGTTGGAAAGCATATGTGTGTGTGAATGGCAAGATGACTAGAGAATATTATTGTGCTTCGTCGAATGTTCCTTGAGATGATGCATGCCTTGAATTGTGGTATTGTGTGGAGATATAGTGGATTATGTGATGATTGTTCGAGTGCAGTGAAGGGTGAATTACAAATGGCTTGATCCCTATTAAGGGTAAATAGGCAGTCTAACGAGGAGGTTAGATGCAACCATAAAGTATACGATAAATTACTATGCGGTTCGAATCTTGAGTTGTGCTATGCTATATCCCGGAGGCGGGGTATGTTATATACGGGTTTTTTGTGACGTCACATGTCGATCCTGGACGTATGTCGGGATCGGGGCGTGACACATAAAATTATGCAATTATTATTATTATTATTATTTATTTATTTATTTTTTTAAAGAGGACTAGTATCGACTCCATTTAGTGAGATAAAGCTTGGTTGTTGTTTCTATTGTAAAAAGATGACCAGCTGGTGGCGAAGTCACGGCAATCCATCCTTACGAAGACTGGAAAAGTTCATTGAGGCATTTCAGCTTCCTATGAGCCCATCTAATTCTGCAAAGTTTGGTGAAGTTATTTTTATAGTTAATTAGGTGACAAGTTGTACAAGCGGCATTACTAATTGTACCACTATGAACAACTCTGACAACAAGAATTCCCAGACATGGAAAAATTAAATTTTATACCCTACAAAGGAGGGTCCAATGATACATATAAAAACCCTACTTTTTCACTCGAACAGATTCTGCACAAAGAGAGCAACCACATGAGCTGCTTCACACAGATTTTAGAATAATCAAATGCCCCATTGTCTGCCATTGCCACCCTTTCCTCGAGCAACACGAGTTGGCAGTCTCCATACATTACTCAACATGTCCGCTGCCACCAGTACTTCTAAAGCTGCAACTTCCATCTTTGCAAGTTAAAGCAGCAGCGCCTGTCAGTTTCCACAGTATTATTCCAAATTCTCAACAAAATGTCAACTTCTTGGAGCCACAAGTGCTTGCTCTTCACCCTTGTTTTTGCATTCATTGTTCTCTCAGAAGCATCGAGGTTGCCTAACTGGGATCAGATGCTGCCGAAGAAGCTACCAACTCCTGCGTCGTCTCCCTCCAAAGGCACAAACTCGGCGACTAAATCTTCTTCCAAGGCCTTGGAAGCTAGTAGAAATCTCCCTTCATCTGATGGAAAGGTCTAGCCACTGGCCACCACAGTAATATATGAATGAACATCTTTAGTTTCGATTCTATATCTAATCTTCGACAAGTGTGCAATCCGTGGCGTCAAATATGCAATCCGCGGCAATGCACTAATCGGAGGGAAGCACGCAGAGCTTTGAAATTAGTTATATGCTGGTCTGATGAGGTGCTTAGTTGTGAACAAAGTTATATGTCCTTGTAGATTTTTCTTTGACGTAATTAGTCAGCGACGGTACAGTCTTTTGTAAAGATCACAGAGTAAATTTATTATTGGATAGCAGGACATAGCAATCAGAAGTTTTGGGACAGTAAGAGCTATATGTAGAGCTTCTTTTACTTCAAATTTGGCATTCCTTGATGCCAAATATATGTATCACTTCAAATAATTTTGATCTTTCTACTTTTTTCGTGTATAACTTGAATAATCTCAAATTAATTCTCTCTTAAAAGGACTTATTAGTACTCACTCAAACTCACCATCCATGGTGCTGCCTTGATTTTCTCCGTTAAATACATCTTTATGAGTTAAACATTATCAGCTTGTTTATAATTTTCATATACTGAATTTGGAAAACAGATGGGTTCTTTACTTGCTTGTAATATAAGGAAACATGAGAGAATTCTACGGCCCTCGATCAAACGAGAAATCGCTTGAGCATTGAGCACCATGTCAACGACCATCCTCACTTTTAGTGGTCGATATGATACTGCTTGAGCATCAGTCCGGCTATCAGGCAAGAATCAAATTAGTGATACAGATACTTGGTGGCGCTTAATTGCGATACAGATAAAGTAGCTGTAATGCAATCAGTATTCTTTGCTTCAATTTCTGGTCGTCTCATCTCTGCTACTGTCGTGGTTGATGTTTGGTGCTTAGTTTTTTCGGTACCTCGTTTTGTTTGTTGGGTCTTGTGTTCATGAGTACTTAAGCCGGGGGGAAAGGGGAGGCACATTCGTTGGTTTTTATTTTTTTGGTTACATTAGAAGGAACCAAACCTCTAATCAACATAAACCTAACTCATTACCTGCCCTACTATTCTTCACCGCTTGAGCTAACCCCAAGGGCTCCTATTCGTATGATATTTACTATCAAAGTTAGATGTCCTGCATAACTAAATCATATTCCGATTCTTTTTACAATTGAATTCCATTTTACCATAAATCAATCCAAATGTTGAAGAACGACGATTTATACGTGACAAATATGACTAAAGATTTGTACATGACAGTATGGCACTATCAAGACATTTTAAGATTGACAACTCTAACAACTTGAATTGTGTTGATACTGAAAGGGAACATAACATCCTTGTTGATCTATCTTCATAAGTGATATTTGCTTACCATTCCATCAAACATTCTTCCTAACTTCTCTAAAATCATTCCGTAATTTTATTGATAATAAGCAACACAAACAACAGAACTAGGGCAATTAAAAAGAATCTAGGATCATCATTATTTGGAAGAAAATCGATGCAGATTGCATAATTTGGAGCTTTCTAACTAGCATACATGAAGAACTTTTGGCCAAATATTCCTTTTCCTCCATTACTCTGTTATAAAATGGATCAACCTACATTTGGCTCAAAAAATAAATAAGAACAGAAGAAATTCTTACTTCAGTGTGTAGGATCTTTCGTTTGAGAAAAACTGACATTTGTAGCCGATAATCCAACAATGTCGGGGCTCCTGAGCTGATCAAGCTGTTTCTTGCCACGTCGCAGTAAGTACTCAATATAGAGGAAATTTTTGCGGTCTACTTCCTTTGCATTTCGGCGGAACTCATTTGATACAAGTAACTCAATCCGCTGCCGGTCTTCAGCAGATTTTGTGCGGGCTGCCCTCAGAAACCCTCTGTATAGACTTAGTACTTGCTTCTGCATCCCAGAAAGCCGCCTTGGTGCACTGGAGAGTCCCATCGCGTCTTCTTTTGTTTGGCACCGGATTTTCTTTTGAGAAGAACTTCAAAAGATTATAGCAATTTTTTACTTATGTTGCTTCTGCTTCGTAGTCATACAAATTAGTATATTTCTTAAGCTATAAAAGTAAAACAAAATCTGCAAATAGAAGGAGGTTCCTAGCAATGTTCAACAACTTGTCTAAACAACTGATTTCCAGATACAACCAAATATCAATACAAAGGGAAATTCCAAGTTTTGAATTAGAAAAACAAAACAATGTTCTGCATAACAACCTCTTCAAAATACGCACAAGAAATCCAACCGACGACTCAAACACTAATGTATAAGTCTTGCAAGACTGATCACAGATATAATCTATACGGGCATGATACAGACGAACCCAGCTTCGATACTTCATCTCCAATGCACAAAATCAACAGGAGACAGACAAAATAAAAAAACTGTCGTCATTGTTCATACTTGTTTTCAAGTTATCCTATCTGTACAACAACAACAACCAAGCATTATCCCACTAAATGGGTCGGTTGTACAAATCCTAGAACGCCGCTGCGCTCGGTTTTGTAACATGTCTTCCGTTAGCTCCAAGTACTCCATATTCCATCTCTTTTAAACTAAAACAGTTGAATACAGCATTCAATTGATCAATGGCACTGACTCTTTTATTTATTATTTATTATTTATTTTGTTCCGATTCCATGATGGTTTTTCTATCATGCACTCCATAAAGGACTTTCATCATACAGGTGGTCGCCATGAGAAAAAAAAAATGCATTCCAGGAAACACATCACAAATTATATACTAACTTCCTCATCATAACGCCATTTTAGTAATACCCAGAAGCTAATTTGCGCGATTTCGTTATAAATTTGATGTTTTATGCGAAAATTTTAGCAAATACAGACTAGGCAACTCGTAGAAGCAAAATAGTAGCATAGCCTAGTTGTTCCGAATGTCAAATTAAGCAATTGAAAATAAAATAAATCGATGGGAAAACACACACCTAGATCTTCGGAGAAGCAGAAATGCCAAAAACGCAGAGAGAGAGAGTGTATATGAATGTATGAATGTATATGTATAACAAACCCTATCGATCCTCTTTTTCCCAACTTGTTGGGTTTGCCATCATGTGCAGGTTAGTCACGATGATCAGATGTTTGGTATATACTGTAAGAAATTTATGCTTTGTGACTCTCCAAGTTAAACCATGAGACTAAGGATAATGCTAAGAAGATTAAACTTATAAATCAAATTTACGAACCTAATAATATGACTAATAGGAAATAAGCACGTTAATCAAAATTTAAAATCATATTATTTGGTTTACAAAATTTAGTTTAAAATTTTGATATCCCTAACATTATTCCGAGAATAATACACACTTGTACTTCTCCCGGTTCTTGTTCTCTTTTTTTATTAGTTTATTCTAATTTTATGTTAAATAGTATTTTAATTTATTTCATTTTATTTTATAAGGCCAAATTAGATTAATCATTCCCGTGATCATACGGTATTTGCATGATGGTCCTGTGGTAAAAAAAATAAAAATTAAACTCATATGGTATCATGTCTTCTTAGGGCTATTCTGGATGTATAATGTAATTTCAGTAGTAATATTCCATTTCAGCTGGAAAATGCATAAAGAACGAATCTTTTTTTAGAAGTTATACGGACTTTATAAAAGTAAATGTCACGCTCCGCGTGTCACAAGATATGGGGAGTTCTAATCGAAGGATCATACTTCTCATCTCTATCCTATTAGGGTAAGGCCAATGCACTAGCTAGCCAGTGTGGTGGCGAACACGATGTGAAGACTATTAGTCATTTTAGCCCAAAACAAGATATATATTTTTTCTTTTTGTCAAACTCAAGATTTTTGTTGAAGTTCTATTAAAATGCAAGGTAAGAGCATCTCCAAGTGAGATGTCAAATTGCCACGTAGATATACAACATTAGAAAATGGCAGCAAACTTAATGTCATTCAATATCAAGATAATATTTGAAGGAGAACTGTCCAAAATATTACAAGGAGGACTACCTGAAATATTTGAATGAGAATTCAACATTGTTTCTTAGAATCGTTCCATTACGTAACTGTATAATAAAAAAAAAGGTCTTAGACTCTTAGTCCTAGAGTCTACTATATGACTAATAACTAATTAAACAACAATTCAATTAATCAATATTCAATCATCCTAGAATTTTTATTTTTTTTTGGAAGAGAAGTACGATATTCATTGCAATCAAATCAGAACACGTACAAACTGAGGATAGTGTGCATAATGGGCCTCGATAAAACCTTGCTGGGAATTTCAACCCGGTAGAAGGGAAAAGAGTGTCCCGCACGACGAAAATGACCTATCCTCAAATGACAATACATAATCAAATTACGAACTATCTTCGAACAAAATATACCTAAGCAAGTCAGGGGGATCTTCAAACCACAAAAACTGTTGAGTAATACCAATACCTACTCGAGCAAGGCGGTGTGCTGCCGGGTTACTTCCCCATTGCACATGGTTCAACAACAACTGAGGAAATGATTGAAGTAAATAGTAGTGGTGGGCGCGGTTCGGTTTGGTGCGGTTTTTGGGTGAAACCAAAACCAAAACCGCAAGTTTTTGCAGTTTGGTTTGGTGCGGTTTTGAGGC
The DNA here is from genome assembly GCA_024362995.1 of Heteromeles arbutifolia. NCBI lineage: Eukaryota > Viridiplantae > Streptophyta > Magnoliopsida > Rosales > Rosaceae > Heteromeles > Heteromeles arbutifolia. Next base: position 40,835,278 of record JANCRC010000004.1, read on the forward strand.
TAAAACCGAAATGAAACCAAACCATTTGGTTCGGTTCGGTTTGGTTTTAAACCGTTTTGGTTTGGTTTCATTGTTTGAGAAAACTATTATGATTACCTAGTTATATCTCATTTCATTTTCCTTTGATACAGACTTCAATTCTCTTCTATGAGGAACGTTTACTGTTTGTCTTTCATTTTGCATGTCTTCTATTACTGCATTGTTCAAGCATGCATACAATATTAAAATTCAATCAAGCATGGCTTCAATTACAATCAAACATGCATACATACAACATACATTATTACACTCATTCAACTTGCCTTGCATCATTCAAGTTTCAAACCTTTGACTAACTGACTGCCATTCGGTGCATGTGAATAATATCTAAAGTAGCAGGTATTGTTTGTTTGAAATATCTAACTGACTGCCATTAACAATTTGCTTTGAATATATCTAAAGCAATATATCTTTAAATATCTAGAGATATGTCTATTTGATTCAGTGGCTAAGATTGATTAGTGTGCATGTTTCATTTAAATAATTGTGGGTTTAACTTGTACGAGATCATCTTTTTGAGTGGAGACCGAGAGACAGAGACAGAGAGTTAGATGAAGAATGAAGTTGAGCAGCAAATGAGTAAAAGAAAGAAAGAGTACAGACTACGACTAGAAGAAATAAACGAAAAAGATTATGTGGCCATGTTATGATGTGGTTGAATCCATACTAAATGTATGGACTCAATAAAATAACCAATTAGAATTTAACATTTAATACAGTTATGCGGTTTTGGTTTCGGAGGGTCGGAACCGAAACCAAATCGTTTTCCCCCTATTCGGTTCGGTTCCAAACCGAAACCGTTTTGAAACTGCAAAACCAAACCATTCGGTGCGGTTCGATTTGATTAATGTTTTGGTTTCGGTTTTCGGTTTCAAGTGCCCACCCCTAGTAAATAGCGAAGATCGTTAATGATAGCACCCAATAGCGAGCAGTCTTCATCCTGTTTCCTTCATGGCAGCCAATACCAGACAAGAATTGCCTTCGAAAATTATGCTTTTACTAATAGGACAGAAAGCTTGGCCCACCAAAGCAGCTTGATGAACAGCAAAGAGCTTAGCCTGGAACTCTAAGTTTGTCCTTCCAATGGAACCAGCGGCTGCAGCTATGCACTCTCCCCTATGATCCCGTAGAACAGCACCAAATCCTCCCCGTAAATCTTGTTGGATCCACTCTCCATCAAAGTTACATTTAACCTAATCAACATCAGGTTTTCTCCACTTCTGTGGGAGGGAGGGGATAGGTGGACTTATTCGCACCAAATTTATGCCATTTCTAATACTCTTGCAACCAGTCATCCCGTTCGGACCACCAGCTCCTGCGGCGACAACCAAGCCCCATTCCAAACAACATCATTCCTATTCTTCCACAACATCCATAGAGTCATCAAACATAGTTCAAAAGTCGAGGAAGGAGAGTGCATAACAAGACTGGATAACCAATGCAGAAACTGTTGATTACCTCATTCCTCAAGCCTAAACCCCAAACCGTCTTCGCCATGTTGCAATCCCTTAAAACACGTTCTGTCGATTCACTGTGAGAACCACAAAAATTATCCACAGCCACTCGCCGCCTTGTAGGATTCGATTTTGTGGGAAAATCTTCTATGCATGCACGCCAGACACAGATCTTAACCTTCATAGGAACACATGGATTCCATAAATTCCTCCCCAGCTTGTCCCTTCCATCGTCAGGCAAAGAAGCAGAAACACTTGCGCCGTCCCTTTCAGAAGAGACAGTTGCCCGAGCCACATGGTAAGCATTTCGTACAGAGAACTTCCCATTGTGTTCATAATGCCGAATTCAACGATCTATAACCGTCCGTAAGCTTAAAGGAAGACTTATAATTTGCTCCACTTCCTCGTGAGAGAATAATTCATGTAGCAGCCCAATATGGCACTATCTTAAACCTGCCACGAAAAGCTTATCCACCGTGGCCTCCGCATCCCAGTACTCTGGCGGTGGACTCAACATTAAAAAATAAGAGTCTTTCAGCAACCAATTATCTTGCCAAATTCCAATATTCTTCCCATCACCCACCTGTCATCTCCTCCGTTACCGAGAGCGTGATATTACATAAAATGTCTTCAAAATTAGTAACATCATTTGAACCGAATAAAGTGGAGAAATAGGATACCACCACATCTTCCATTCCCTTCTAGTCCTCATTCCATACCCCACCATCATCCATAAGACCATGCAGTCAGTTCCTCTTTTGCCTTCTATTGGATTTTTGGTGGAAATATTTGGTGTTAGGATCGTCAAGCCTGGCCCAATTCTCCTTCACTCTTTGTTGCCAGAAAAGTTCCTCTTGCTTAAGCAAATAATTCAATCTTCCAATGAGCATCTTTGCTCAATCGACTATTCAATAAAAGGTTTACCCAACAGACTTGTAAGTTTATCCTCGACTTCCCCAATCTCCTGCGGCCATGCCCTGGCATTACTACGAGCCTAATTAGTCAACATCATCCTCGTTGCTTTGATTTTCTCAGTGACTTGGTACATTGGTGAACCATCCACACTAAGCTCTCATCCATTCCGTACCACCTCGGCGCACCCCTCATGCATATTCCAAGCCTCCTCTTATCGAAATTTCTTCTTGCCACGGCTCAGAGTACTTCCCACCCAAGTTAACATAATTGGAACATAATCAGATGAAGCTTTATTTGAATGCTGCATTCTGAACTGTGGGAAAAGATCAATCCACTCTTGAGTACCCAGAGCACGGGCTAGTCGTACCTTGATGCCACCCCCTTTCATCGTGAACCAAGTGTACATATTCCCTGAGTAACCCAGATCATTAAATCGACATTTCTCCACTATGTTACTAAAGCCCTCCATTTGTCGATCACTTCGAATATTGCCCTTTTCATGTTCGTTAGCTTGGAGAATCTCATTAAAGTCGTCGAGAGAAAGCCAATGATGAGACTCATTTCCACAGTGGGTGTCCAACAATTGTCAGGACTTAAGACCGGTCGCAAACTGCTGGGTAACCATAGAAACCAGTCAACCGCCAATAATTCACATCCATAAGCACACCCACATCAAAATCAACATGGTTCTGAGAATAAGACCTTAAATTCAAGTTTATTTCCTCTTTCCATAAAACACAGAGACCTCCTGAGCTACCTCTACTATCCACTGTGAAACTTCGATCATAATTCAACTTCAGCCGTAGTTGTTCCATATGACAAGCATTGCTTTTGGTCTCACATAGAAACACTACAGTGGGATCTTTACTAAGAATTAGACGTTGAAGCGCATGAACTACACAAAGGTTCCCAAGCCCCCGGTAGTTCCAACTCAAGCAACTCATTATGTTCGGCGGGGTTGAACTCCGTCAACCTTCGCTGATAAACTTGAAGCCTCCATGTTAGACATGATCTTTTTACGTCCCCTTGGTGGTGTCAATAAATCATTTCCTTCACGTTCAATGCGCTTCCCAAGCTCTGGTAATGGCATACCTTTGTACACTTGGGAACTGAATTGAGGACTGCATATTGATAAACCATCATTCCTTCTAGGTCTTCTCAATTTCTTCCTCTTGTTCTGTTGAAGTTGCTCAATACTTGGCATGAGGTTGAACGGGTCAGAGCCCATTTCAAAATTGCCAAAAACCGAGGACCTAGGTGCATCCAATGGCTGACTGCAGTCAGTATAAAGGCCCACATGTTCAAGTTTGTGAGGTAAAACTGATTGGGTGTAACTTTGAGGCCCAACCAGGCCCACCTTATTCACATTCAAATCATTGAGTGGCCCTGCATTTAACTGGAGAGCTTGAATGGGGGAAGCTTCATCACTGACAGCTGGCGGGGCATTCAAATTACAACCAAATAAAAGTAATCCGCCAGAATTAATGGAATTTTCCCCATGATTAACCGTCTCAAGAGCCGGAACAGTAGGAAGCTCCTGAAAGGAAATAATAGCTAGGGAATCAATTAGCATCTCTTCAGGATCAATGACATTATTCAAATCAGGCAAATTAAGTCTGTCATTAAGGCTCATATTTCCTTATTGCTCCATCCTATGAACACTGTCGATCGGCACATCAATCCCGGTCACCACCGTTCCATCCGTCACCGTCCCCGAAGGACGAACAGCAGTGGAGACAACATCATCATCCTCCTCGACTTCCATTGGGGCTTTCATAGACCACCCTGGTGAAAGGCTCAGACCGAACCGTGTGCCTTGTGGTCTACGGTAGTTGGCATCAAACACATCTTTCTGAAACCATCGACCATAGGGTTTCGAAAGATCATCATCGTTTTTCCCCTTAAACTGCCCACATTGTTCTTCCATATGACCAATTATCCCGCATAAGAAACAAGTAACTGGAAGCTTCTCATATCGAAGGTCAATACTCACCATGGAACCCTCAATAGATAGCAACAAACTACGACGTAAAGGTTTCGTAATATCCAACACAACACGAATACGTAATATCCTACGCTGAATATCTCCCTTCCTGCTTTGATCAGTAAGAACATGCTCGCCTAACTAATTCCCGATAAATTGCCCCATATGGCAAGTCATGTACGCAAGAGGCAAGCCCTTAATCTGGATCCAAAATTCCTAAACATGGAGGGGAATCCTAGTAGGATGAGCCAGAGTATCTGCCTCTGCCAAAATCAATAACGCACCATCATACAACCAAGGACCACCCTTCAGCACCATTGCTCTTTCTCGTTTGTTATCAAAACCAAACGAAAACAAGGCATCATCCAACTCTACAATCATAACCTTGGCCTTGGGTCGCCAGAGATGCATCATACGTCATTTGAACCTTTCTTTGATACCCGGCTTACGAGATAGAACTTTTCCTACTAAAAAAACCTTAGTCGTTATAAGTAGTGAACCTTCCTTATCATCAATCACCACCACCATTTGCTCCTCTGTGGTAAGCGCCAATCTTGCTGCAAAAGTCTCGACCATGTTTTCCATTAGCCTTTGCACAACCTGCAATCTACATTTGAAACACCAACAACACTTGTCCCCAGCAAATTGGAATAGATGGAACAACATCCACTTAACAGTAACAAACGAACGAATCCAGCAGAAACCACGAATCCCAGAGACAAGAATTAAACTCGACTAATCAATCTATAACAACAAATTAATAATCACTAATCAACAATTCACGATGGCGTGGAGGGCGAAGGCTCGTGGAGAGGGTGACGGCGCGTTGCTAAGGAGCAGTGGCTTGTTGCTCTGTTGGCTGCTGCTTGGAAGATGGGCCAATAGTAGTATGTTCGGCCTTTTTTGGTCTAGAGTCTGTCTCCAACTTGGTAACTCACGATTAGGTTTGTATAATGGGGGACGAGTGGTTTCCAATGCTAGGAGGTGCGGTCGCACCTCATCGCGCCTCTATAACTTTGCCAGTTAGATTGGTTCCTGCATAAATTCTTCGACGATCAAGTTAATAGTTGGGAGAGAAGATAAGCAGAATGCTATGAGTAAGGAATCGAGGTGCCTATTCCATAACCTATGTCCGGAGCCTTCCGCCAGCTGTCTAAAATGTTAGAGCAATTGGGGTTAGAGGTACGACGTGATCAGGGAGGGATGCGATAGTGAAGCATGACTCATATCAATTAGACCATGTGCAACATAGGTCTGAATGCTACAATTCCCAATCGGATAACAGTTGGGATACACAGTTGAGATCAGATTGGGACCCAATGGGACCTAAGTGGAGAATGGTTGAACATAATGTGGATTGTGGAGAACATGTGCGTGTGCATTCCGGACAGACCCTATGGGGTGGCGGACCACATACTCTATTAGGACTCTAGTCATTGGGTCCGTTTAGGATTCCAGTCATTGGGCATTGCGGACATGTATTCATCAACTTACGGAGAAGTAGTATTAGTGAGTTAAACAATTAGTAATTATGGGAGAGGGAAATTGGTTGGAATCAAAACCGCACCAAAATGCATAAGTATGATTTCTTTCCCCCACTAAGTTAAAGCACCCTATAGTAATTACCTTTGATATGTTTGATTTTCTTCCTGTTAGATTTATTTCATGTTAGAATTTAATTTTATTGTAATTAGGATTTATTTTCTATTAATCGGATTTGTTTCCTATCAGTAGGATTTGTTTCATATTAGTAGGATTTGTGTTCTATTAGTAGGATTTGTTTCCTATTAACTAGTAGGATCTGTTTCCATTAGAATTAATTTTTCTTCTTTATTTATAACCTTTGTGCACTATATATTGGCCTCCAAATAAATAAGAATATACATAAAAAATTCCTACAGGCACTTAATTTTAGCAGCCCCGTACATACAAGGTCTATTACTCGTCTTGAATAGGTGAGTTGTCCACTACCATGTAATTACGTTTTGCTTTTTTGTGTTTGTCATATGACACATACTACTGTGCATGCAGAGCTCTTGACGACACATTGTACGCATGCAGTTGCCACTTGGGTTGGGGATGCAAATAAAATACCGGGCACATAATCAAAAACAAGAAACTCATTTTCATTTCACTAAACGCACATATACAACTTGACAAGATTCACAGAGAGAGAGAGAGAGAGAGAGAGAGAGAGAGAGAGAGAGAGAGAGAGAGAGAGAGAGAGAGAGAGAGAGAGAGAGAGAGATGGCAGCAACAGAGGAAAGCAGCAAAGTCTGTGAAGCTTATCCAATGAAAGGTGGAGATGGACCAACCGGCTATGCTAACAACTCCGTTTACCAGGTTTCTTCAATTCCCTATGAATCTCTCTTAACTGCATTTAGCTAGACTTTGTCAAAATTAATTAATCTTCTAATTTTAGGGGACAGAAATAGTTACCTCCTCTGCAGTTTGAAACTCCACATATTGACATACATTACATAGAAATAATATATATAAGTTTTTCTTATCAGTCCTCCGCTAGGGTTTGCTTCTAGTGGGTGCTCTGGTTTGATGATCCTTTCTCTGAAGTTCTGAACGTTGTTCTTCTAGTGCTTACCTTATCTTTTTCCCTTTCTATTTTGGGGTTGTCGGGTGGTAGCTGCTTGCCTTGTTTTTATCGCCTCCTTATGGAAACCGGAAAAACAAGTAGCGTACGTGGTGTACAATGTACTATTATTCTTCATCTTATAATAAGAATGGATGACATTATTGATATGTCTAATGTCTAAGATATATTCATTCATAAAAAAGAGTTATTAAAAGAGTGGATGTCATGATTGATACCTCTAATTTCTAAGGTACATTCATTAATAAAAAAAAATACACACGTTTTAATTTGAGAAGAACAATGTGGCGTGTTTGGAGTACACAGAAAAACTTTCCCCTTCACATGTTAATTAGACCGAAGAAAAGTAAATTGCAATTGTTAAAGGCTTATAGTCTTATAGGCATGTATACTAATGAGTAGCCAAACCTTAGTCAATCCATGGCAAACATGCTTATTTATCTTGTACCTTCAAACATAAATTGTAAATATGTGTGTGTAAAGTGGTCTGCAAACTAAAATCGGAAATAATTAATTCTTGGCTTTTTAGACAAAATGGTCTTAAGATTGGCATAACTCCTTGCTTTGGTCCATAAGATATGAAACCGATAGAAGTGGTTTCTGAATTTGTCCACCATTAATCATTTTGGTATTTTTATCATTTTTGTTCTTATTTAACAAATTTTTTTTAGGAAATGATCAAAATGATTGATAGGGGACAAACTTAGGGACCACTTCTATCGATTTCAAATCTAAGGACCAAAGTCAGGAGTTATGACAATCTCAGTGACCATTTTAGCTAAAAAGCCTTTATTCTTTGATCTCCTTGTATGCATAAAATATGTACATTGCCAAAACGAATTGAGTAATTAAGAAACAATTTAATTGGTTGCTTGTAATTAGCTATTCACTGTTATAAACATATATGTAATCTGTGAACATTATTTAGTAATGTATAATAAACTGAACATTGCTTGGCTCTTTACGTATAAGCAATCATTCAAACCAATATTATTTTATACACACATATCTCCTTGAAACCACACCATAAAGAAAAAGGTTTTTGGATTCCCTCCAGATTCAAATAATTGTAACACTAACGTTTATCCTTGTGCAGAGAGGAGGTGCGGATGCTTCCAAACAATTTGTAAACAAGGCAATTGCAGAGCTTGAACTGGAAACCTTGTTATCTTCCAAGACCTTTAGAATTGCAGATTTGGGTTGCTCTGTTGGCCCCAATACATTTTTTTCAGTGGAAAACATAATTGAAGCTCTGCAGTTGAAATGCAAATCCCTAGGGTTGAATTCCCAAATACCCGAATTTCAGGTTTTCTTTAATGATCATGCCTCTAATGATTTTAACTTGCTCTTCAACTCCCTCCCACACAACCGGCAATACTATGCCGCTGGTGTGCCAGGTTCCTTCCATGGTCGGCTATTTCCTAATAGTTCCATCCACCTTTTTCACTCTTCCTTTTCCATTCCATGGATTTCTCGAGTCCCAAAAGAGGTAGTGAATAAAAACAGTCCCGCGTGGAATAAAGGTCAAATCTTTTACTCAGATGCCACTGATGAAGTAGTAAGGGCTTATGAAGCCCAAAATGTTGAGGACATGGAGTGCTTCCTGAATGCGAGGGCGCAAGAGATTGTGAATGAAGGACTCATGGTACTTATCATTCCAGGTCGCCAGGACGATACCCCTCATTCTCAATCTCTGCCGAATGTGCTCTTTCAAATTTTAGGATCTTGCCTCATGGAGATGGCTAGGAAGGTAAGAGATTAATTGTAAACTGATCTTAGTGTTGTATAAAACTACTATTTATAGTTCATTATCTTCCTTATGTGTAGTCATCAAAATCTTGCAATCTTTGTTTCTCCAAAAATGAAATCTAATCTTTGTAAATTAAAATTTTAGAACTAAAACAAGACTTTAATTGATTATCACGCTCTGGTACAATGTTACTTTATTACGAGATTGTTGAATGTCTAGTGGTATTCTTATCCACTGGTAGTCTGGCTACTAGGGAGTTAAAGTCTCAGGTTTAGATCATGTGTGGGTGATTACGTATAATGTTTAGGTTGAGTGATACTTATAAGTTAGGGCTTAGCTATTGTGTTATCGTTAGATATTCATGGGTTTTTTTTTTTTTTTTTTTGAATTTATGCATGCAGGGAATTGTTGATGAAGAGAAAGTAGATGCATTTAATCTACCTAATTATTTCATGTCATCCAAAGAACTAGAAGCTGCTATAGAACGAAATGGACGCTTTAGCGTGGAGAGATGGGAAGATTTGCATCATTTTGCCGCGCATGACATTGTCTATAATATTCCTCAACTACTTGTATATCAAGTGAGAGCTACAATGGAGGGACTCATCAAGCAGCAATTTGGAGACGAAATCTTGGACGCGCTCTTTGACTTGTATGGTAAAAGACTCGCAGAGAAACAATCCGTTGTAGTGGCAGGGAAGGCAATGGTCTATCTTCTTGTGCTTAAACGCAAGGCAAATTGACTTGAACATTGTGCTGTGTTGCTATTTATTTTGAGACTATAGTTTCTTCTTTGTGTTTATGTGTCTGATTTACTAATAAGTACGTGTGACAAGTTTCCATATTATAGACGAGTTTTTGCTTCCTACTGTCATGTCATTCTTCATTTGTGTGTGGAAAAGCAGAAAAAAAGCAAGGAGGTTTACTAAGCAGACTTTAGTTGCTACGTATTCGAACCATGCTGAGATATTCTCCTTGAACATATTCGAAGCATTTGTGGAATGTCGTCTGTCGTTGACGTCCCAACAAGGATATTTGAAGATAATGTAAAGACTAAATTCCGAAAGGATGCATTAAGGGAGACCATACCAAGCTTATTGTACCAATATTCTTCTCTTAGTAGCAACAAGAGCATCATAATATCGAAATCAAGCGAATTCATTCCCATGGCAACCTCACAGATCCCTTCACCAACTAATAATTACCCAAGTCCAGTTTTCTGAAGCTTGTTCGAGGAATTGAAATGTGTAAATTGTTCAGATTATGCCGCTTGCAATCTAATTAAGGAGTTTTGTCGAACTCAGGGGGAGTATCTGTGGATACCTAGTTGACCTTAGTTCAGGTGCATTTGTACCATTTTGTTTTGTTAACTTGACAAGATTTTAACGATGCACCTATCATAGTTTGGTCATACGTACCCTGGTGTAAGCGTTAATCGCCACTTGTTTTCTTCAAGCATCGACTTTGCACTTCTCAGCTTTTTCACAAAGACTTGGGTTTTGTCCCGCTTTGGCTTTTACTATTGTCAGGATTTTGTGAGTTTATGTTTCCTTAATGCAACCTTAATTTAGATTTACGTGTATAACTGCCTATGTAGTTTGAAAACTTTAATAGTCATTTGAGAACGCCTGATGCGACTACTTCTTAAGCTTTACACACTTAAGAGGGAATGTTGTAGTTAATATTATTTTGGAGTGTGATTGTGTAAATCTAGAAGTAAGATTCTAAGCGGTTTTGGGAATCAAATCCCTTTATGACTTATATTACTTGGTTAGAACGAGTAAAGTCCATGTAATTAATATAAAACAAATACACAAGACCACAAGGAAAAAACAAGTAATTACAAACCATGAGCTCCCTCCTCTCCCTCTTCGTCTCTCATCGTCCTCATTCTCCAACACGGAGTCACATTAAGGGCTACCCTGGGCTGTAGACCAAGGTAGCTTTCGGTAGAAAAAAAAAAATTTACATGTAATTTTTATTGATTTTCGAATGTAGCCTACTATGTATTTAGTCACTGATTCGAATTTTTTCGGTTTAATTATATGATACAGTTTACAAACTACCTCTTATTCTCATCGTTTCTTGTACATGTACAAGTTTGAATTTGTTTGAATAACGAAAGTTCTTGGCTCACCTTGTGAAAATTTTCTTCAGCTAGTTAATACTGTAAAAAATATAGTATCAAGTTTCTTTATTTATAAAGATTTAAATCTTTAAGCTAGCCAACCCGGTAAAAAATTTCTAGCTCGACCATTGCTTATTCTCTAAATTTTCCTTCAACACTTAGAATCGTGCACTAAAATATGGATACTATTGTGGTCTAGATTCCAATATCTATAGTTATTAGGGAGAATGGAAGATTCGACTTTATTATAAGGCTTGCCGTCACCACGGCTGCTCTTGGCGCTGCCATTGACATGGGGGTCTAGCGATTAGGCTCATTTTTTCTTCACACAGCTTTTCCAATTCCAAAGTTGGACCCGAACCCACCCAAGTATAAATGAACCCAATCAAACTCGAATCCGATTGAAGTTGAATGAAACCCAATTCGAACCCAAATTAAGAAAATTTGGTTGACCTTCCAACCCGTCCGAGAATAAAACAAGAGAGATTCGAACTTGAATTGGGTTGGATTTAAACAAAAAGGAAGCCTATCTTGGCCCAACTAGAATTTCAACAAAAAGGAAGATTAGAGATTTTGAAGGAGCCCACCTAAACTACCCAAGTCATTACACAATTGCATAAAATGACGATATTGTCCCCAAACCATTTAGGTCGAGACGAGAGACCAGTCCGTGCCTTGGATCTAGTAAAACACTGCAAGTCTGAAAGCAGAGAGAGACAGAGAGGAAGACTGAACAAGAAGAAGAAGAGAGAGAAAAATGGGGAAAGCATCATCGCCGTCGTCAACGGCCCAGGACGCGCTTGCCCTTTTCGATTCTCTCCGCTCTGCTTACTCCGCCACTCCCACCACTCTCAAGGTCTCCTTCTCTCTCTCCCTCTATCGCTAAGAATTCACAAACTGAAAGCAGAGAAAAGCTTAACCCAATTTTTCCTTTTTGTTTTGTGTGTTGGATTTCCAGATCATTGATCTCTATATTGGGTTCGCCGTATCCACAGCCCTCATCCAGGTAGTTCCATCATCTCAATTTTAGTTTTGGGTGCCTAGAACATTGGGAAAGTTATCATTTTGCAGAGATCGCGATGCCCCCATTTCGATGCAATCTTCAGGAAATTGAGTTTTGTTTGTATTGATCTGAAACTAGTTAAGTTCCAACTTTCGGTTGACAAGCATTTCTCTTTTCAAATAAAATGTTCGTTCTCAGTTTGGTCCTTGCGTGTTTCTATTTGAATTGAACTGAAAAGAGAAAAGATTAGTAATACAAGCTACATTTATCAAATGGCAAAAAATGACTTACACCAGGGACCAAAATATGGTTTAGTCATTTCGCGTCAAGCTGTTGGTATCTATGTCAAACAAATATGTTCACATGACATGACATGGGGTTACTACCCAACATCGACTCTTTGACGGGATACATCTAAAAGATTTTAGAATCTGCGCGTGGCATATACATGATTTTAAACGTGTGTGTGCGCGTGTTTGCTGTGCGAAATATTACTTTGTGTAATCGTTTGTGTAATGGTAGTCGTAATTTTGCAAACACTAGTCTACTTCTTTTATTAAGGTACGCTTACAATTTCTTTGTTTTTTTTATATGAAATTTTCACCATTGAAAATTACTGTTTGGACTCTGCAAGCATGATTCGAGTACACGTGACATGTTATTTTCTTGGTGTTAAGTAAGATGTTAGCTTAGACAAACATATGTTTGAGGTTCCAGTGGTTGTCTCTACATGTCTGACACCAACATGACCACCTTGTGGTGTCCACACTTCGTTTGTTAAGATATGTAAGAGTTCTTGTTTGGATACATGTCGTGGATCCATGCCACCACCCTCTTTCTAGAATTACAGGTCCGGGCTGTTTAGCAACCACACTTCGTCAATGTTAGATTCACACCATGTCCATCTTTGCGTCTATCACTTTTAACATATTCTCTACCGAATACCTATTTTTTGATGATATCATGATGCTTGAAACACTACCAAAACAGAGCCTGAATGGTTGAAGTGAACGCCTGCGTTGCAGTGCTATAACAGTCCTTTAATCTTCATTTGGTTATCTATTTTGTTTTGAACAGGTAGTCTACATGGCTCTTGTTGGATCATTCCCATTCAACTCTTTTCTTTCTGGAGTACTTTCTTGCATAGGGACAGCAGTCCTTGCTGGTAAGGGGATTACGTAGTTTATTTCTTTTTCAGGTGTAAGTACATATTAGACGTGAGGAGATTAACTCTCAGCCTGATTTTTTTTTTATTTGCAGTTTGTCTCCGTATTCAAGTGAACAAAGAAAACAAAGATTTTAAGGTACAGTGTATTTCTTGTCCTTCTGTCCGATTCGCAAATTGTTAGGTGCGACATTTTTCCATACTCTAGACCAGTTTTTCATTCTCTACTGTCAGTTCTTCATCATAGATTGAGGATAATAAGTCGGTAGCATTGTTTTGCCACACCTTTCTCATCATATCCCATCATCCTGATCAATGCGTGTAAATCTGCAGGATTTAGCACCTGAACGGGCTTTTGCTGATTTTGTTCTCTGCAACGTGGTGCTGCATTTGGTGATCATGAGTTTCCTTGGATAATTTAGCATGTTTTAGTCGTCTTGGATACTGTTTCCTTCAAAATCGTGATAAGATTATGATCATAAACGAGTTTTATGAATTTGATGTGACAACTCTTCTCGGAAAGATTTTCTTTTATATGATATTATTAGTTTTGGTGTGTTTTAGAATCAGATTCATCATTGCAGGCAATTTCCCTTGTCAGTCGGCATGGTGGAAATTTTTGTAAGACATCAGATTCATCATGAACTATCAAAGTATGTAAAACAGGAATTTGGAATCCACTTCATCTTCATATCCAAAGCTAGTTTTGTCCGCTGTCTCGGGATTAAATGCAACACATGTTCATGAGCCTCCCAAATTTACGCATTCAATCTTCAATTAATCTTTTAATTAAGCATTTCCTTCAGAACCAACCTTTCAATGATAACAAGTTACGCGGAGGGGTGATTTTCATATGAATATATCCGATCAGAAATAAGTTATTCTAGTTACGGTGCATCAAAGTATACTATTAGCAATAGTAAACAATTGTATATGGGTACCAAAATGAGCTTGATCTGTAACTTATTATTGTACAGACACTGAATATAATATCAACTAGAAGCTGGATTAACTATTCAATCCAATTCCAGATCCCAAATCCCACATCGTCTAGAGGAGTGGATCCTGTAAGCCTTATATGTATATATTCCCATCTCTAACTAGCGCAAGGCCTTTTGGGAGCTCATTGGTTTTGGGTTCCATCGGAACTCCGAAGTTAAGCGAGTAGCGCGCGAAAGCACTTCCATGATGGGTGACCCACTGGGAAGAAGCACTCCCATGATGGGTGACCCACTGGGAAGTTCTCGTATGAGTTCCCAGAAACAAAACCGTGAGGGCGTGGTCGGGGCCCAAAGTGGACAATATCATGCTACAGCAGAGTCGTGTCCCGAAAAGTGGTCGACCTCGGACCGGGATGTGACACTCTTGGCCTAAATTAAAGGACAGAGAAATGGAATACATACAAGATTTTAATTTTCAAATGTTACATGAAATCTCTTATATCTCTGGGATTTGCACTTGCCCTTGGATCTGAATCTTATGAACTCCATTCCTTCTCCTAAAGGTAAGGTCACATATTTAAATCCTTTCTTTTCCTTGAAAACTCGATCGAGAATTGGACCTCCATTAACAGTCACACCAATATTGTTTATCACCACTATACTCCCGTTTGGGTTGAGATTCATAACCTTCAAAAGTTTCAAGTAATCTTTAAACTTGCAGTCCACAGCCGCAAAATCAACATTCTTGAAATGCTTCACCATTCTACAAGGATCAGTATCATAAACATATTCAATGACGTCGTCGAGACCGCTTTCCACAAGTAGGGTTTTGCCAATCTTCTCCGTCTGATCGTCGTCGTCTTTATTAATGCACACGATCAGTCGGCCTCCACTTTGCTTTGCAGCCACCGCAAGCGAAACCGTCAGCGGTGTTACACCTTCAGATGTGATTTGCAACATTAACCTTGCTCGCTTTCCAGCTGCTAAAGCTGATATAAATTCCATGCATTTTGGTTCTATAATACCACTACTACATGTGTTTCCATGCACCAAGTCTTGATCATTGTGAAACTTACACTGCATTAAGAGAAAATAACTGGATGGAATAAGCAATTGAATGTGAATTACTCACTTAACAAAACAAGGAACTTAAAAGAACTGAAAACGAGTAGAGTTGTCGATGTGGGTAGTCGTATATATGGCATGTTATATTGTCAAACTATTATTATAGTATATGTATTTTACATCACGACCTATATATATATATAATGTATCACATAATAACAATACACATGACATCCTAACAAGAAAACACAAAAACAAAGTATTAGAAAATTACCAGGTGAAGAGTATCTAAGTAAGCTTTCAAGGCAGCTTGAGGAGACCATTCCATCGTAAGTTAACGATTGCTGGTGATAGAGTCTCAAAGGGTTCAATTTCAAATTGGTTCGAAGGAGAGATTCTGAGTGATCTGGAGCCAAAGAGTTTATGGAGGCATATTTATAGATAGGGCAACTGATTGAATTATTTGAATCCTTTTTCCCAAAGGGCGGTGAGTTGTGACAATATTTCATCCCTCAGTGACAAGTGGCACCATAAAGCATCTGAAATGCATGCATTAGGTGAAGTCGTGGCGGACTCTGAGGAATTTGATCATGTGACTAACGGGTTGAAAAGCAAGCAGATGAAGTTGTTGCTTGTTTCTCAGACATTCAACGTGGGCGGTAGCCGGTAGGAGACACTTGACACTTGTCGCAGCCAAACATGGCCTCTGCAGGACATGTGGTGACCAATCACACTCAACTCAACTATAACTTGCATGCATGGCAACCTGCATACGGTATCGATTAATCTATTCCGTTATGGTTCTTACCAAATTTTGTTCAATATTTGCCGCTCAGTGTTCTCTTAATCGAAATTGTCAACTCTCTTTTATGACTAATCTATACTAACAATTGTACAACGACTGTTTCTACATAATTGTTTGTAGACAATTATTTAGTAACGTAGGACTTAAAAATAGGCATACATGTTATAGTATAAGTAGATTACCGTAGGACTTGCTCATTACATACGTGTTATAGTATGAGCGGATCTGTAGCATCGTGTGATGATTACATTGACAAATTTCATTGTCCAGAACAATGGAAGAGACTGGTTGCACACGTCACTAGACCTGGCAAACAATAGTCGTGTTTGTCACGTTCATGTTGTTTTTGTTTTGTATTCGTTATCTTAACGGATCATATTGAACCTCTATTCTTGACGGGTGACCCAAAACAACCCGATCCGTGAACAAATTGACCCCAAACCTATTGGTTTCTTATTGTTTCATGTCAGATTAACAGATTCGTGTAATCAATGGTAAAACCTACACGTCACTATACCAAGCATAAGACTCGTGGATGGTGGTCGACTACGTTCGAACAGAGAGAGAGCATAATATGAAACGAAAGATCAAAGTTGGAACGGAATGTGGAGTTTTATTCAATCAGACGCTAATCTATGTTCCATTGTAATTTTATTTACTGGTTGTAACAAAACGTATAACTGCTAACTAAAACCGTACCAAAAGTATAAACTTCTTGTCAAGTGCTGTAATTTGGGTTTGGTAGTGCAGTTTCTTACTCGTCGAGACAACACAGTGCACAATGGATTGCACGGTAAACTTCGCGAATTAGCATCGGAGAAGTTTTATAAATAAAAACTGCAATATGAACGAACATGAGCACACTCTTTGGCTTTGGGCACCGCCAACTCTAACAAAGAACTGACATCAAACCAACAAATGTCTGTACCAACATAAATTTTGTGTTGAGGTGTGTTCACTGGGTTTCTTTTTGCACTTGAAAAACACATACTCCAGCTGGAAGGAAACATTTGAACCACATTTCTCAATTTTAAGATCGGTCTCATACGACAATGCAAGACAGAGAGAAGAAATCGATGGGGCTAAAGATACAGCTAGGAACTCAGGAATTAATGATACAATTCCTATTCAATTTGCCAAAAGTTGGATAATTACACGGGCAGTGAAGTAGCTATATCATCTTTTCTAATCTTTTTTCAAGTTTCAAATACATTGTGTAGGCTTCATGGGCAGACAGACCCGTCACCTAATCGATATCTTTTACAGCATCCTGCATCAAAAACCAGAATTCAACATGGTGTTAAGATCGCCTTCTTAGCCTTCTGGTTTTCGAAAGGAACAACGAGACTTGGCAAACCCTATAAACGAAAATGCTTGTCAAAGCCGGAACTTACCTTTGCCAGTCGTGTTACATAAGCAGCAGCCAATGCTGTGGCCAACAGTCCAAGCCCTAGTGTCAAGAGCTGACCATTTCCTCCTGGCAAACCAACCTCAGATTCTTCTTGCTGAAACACCACCAGGAAAAAAAAGAACATTAGCAAATGATTCAAAATGAAACTCGGCTAACTACATGGAACCCAACTAAATTCCTTAACTGAACAACCAGTAGACGGAAGCACATGTTTTCTAATTCGTAATAAAAGTGTCCCATAAACAAATCGAGCAGCGTTTGGTAAGGCTAAATTCTGCTCGGTAAGTAATAAATTTATCCAGCAGCAGTATGCAACTACATAATCTGGAAGACGTAACAAAATGAAGTTCTGCACTATATCCTTAGTAAGTAATAAATTCATATTGACTTCATTATAACCAGCTGCTTTTTACCTGTTCATGGAATATAATTCTCACAAACTTCTCATGTTTTCCAAATATTCCAGTCTGAAAGCTATAACACTATACTCTTCCCTTACAGCGTACAGTTTGCACTATATCCGAAGCTAATTTAAGATATAATCAATCAAAATATTTCCTTGAAAATGACAACTGCTACCAAATGGACCCCTGAAAAGATGGATTGTTACCGTCTCTATTCTAAAACAATTTGACGGTTCCTAAAATTTCTGACTATTCACTTTATCAAATTCCCCCGCCACAAGGATTGCAAACAAGTGTAACTAATCTGATAGGATACCCAAGCTAATAACTGCATGAAAACCATGTGCATTAATACATATATGTAGAGCTCAGTGTTGCAGATGCCAGCATGACAAGCACCAATGCATCTGGATGCTATGGCACCTTTCCATTTCCCAGACTTGTAACCATATTAACCACACAATTGACAAGGTTGATACCTGACTTAGGTCTGGTAACTATCTATCTATCATAAAAAGTAAGAACGACCTAGGGTGTGAAAGTTTTTCACTAGATCAATCTTTTATGACTCATAGTATCAAAACCAGAAGACAAAGAAGAAGAGTTCGATAGAAATCTGATGATCCAATAAAAAATTAACCAGCCACTTACTAATGTAAAAGCTGTATTTGTGTTACCTAGCTCATCTTCACTCATAGTTATTATTGATGATGGTTCATGTCATTTTACAGAAAGAATAAATCCACACTATATTCCTCAGTATTCTACTTTATATTAACTTGTCACAACATTTTAAACTGAGAAAGAAGACCCCTACTTCATAGAATTTACACACATATATACCTCAGCAGATACAAAAATGTTAACATTATCCCACTGGGTTCCCTTTTTCACAACCAGATGATGTGCAATAAGTCAGTTTCTTTTTCTATTATCGCCATTTTGTACTATCATTGTTCTATATTCTTATCATGGAAAATTAAGCACAGCGACTAACAATATCTTTTTTCTTAGGTTTTATCTTCATCTGATCAACGTCAATGTCAATATAAATTTGAATTTTTTTTGCTTTTGCAGTATGGTTGGTCTAAACATGTCATACCCCTTCACTTAACACCACTCACGTCTCCTTTAGACAGAGGAGAAACGTAGAATCTCCACAAGAGAAAAGGAAAAACAGAGAGACTCACAATTATAGCTCGCCCAAATGCACCAGCACTCACATAAGCCCATGTTCCTGGAAGCATCCCCAACCAACTGCAAGTCAATTACAAATTGACTTAGAACCAGAGAGAGTAAAAAATGGTACAAACTCTTATGCATATTTACATCAGTTCATGAGACTAGAGATCTAATTCATAAGGTAAATTACCAGATGTGTCCTGAGTCCTGACCACCATATTCTCCCCCACTTTGTTTTAATACTTTTGTCCAATGGGCCAATGCAATAATGCTCATATCAATGAATTTTATTTGATATTTCAATCGTACATTTTCTATACGACACCCTAATTGTACACTTAATAACCTCTACAGAATTAAAATTGAGCAATATGTTCATGAGAATCACTGGACCGCCATTCAAAGCAGCAAGGAAACAATAAATTTCCTTTTTACTAAAACTTTCAGTTCTATTGCTTCAAAAACCGACGATATGTCATCTGTCAGGACTATTCAATCTAAACAGGACTAAAAGTGGATGGAAAATCCTGTTTAAGTTGGTTATTAATTCATTTCGACAACCTAAGGGATAACAAGTTGGACCCAGAAAGATACCAAATCTTGTTTAAATTGCCAAAACCACTTGGATCTAATCCACTTTGGTCTGGCCTAAACTCAACCTGTAACCCATCATATAGGACAGTTTAAGCATGGGTTAAATATTTGGTCCAATATCATCCTAAGAGCCTTAGGAATTGAGCTGGGATAAAAAAGGTCCCAATTCCAGCTCAACCAGCCTAATTAACAGCCCTAACTCTCAAGAGCAGCCAATAAGAACATTTGCATAACAAAAACCCAACTTGAGATGTAAGAACTTTAACTAAGTGAAAAAGGAGCAGGGCAGCAAACCTTCCCAACACATATGGTACAAACTTTACAGATGTCAATCCATACAAATAGTTCCCCAACGAAAAAGGAAGTAAAGGGCTCAAGCGAAGGAGAGTAACAACTCTAAATCCATTTTCTCCAATAGCCTTATCAATGGCAAGAAACTTTTTGTTTCCCTCAACCATTTTCAGAATACGCTCACGAGCAAAATATCTAGCAATCAAAAAGGCAATGCTAGCAGCCACCTGAAAAAGGTAAATACTATCAGGAAAAGAAAATTTTAGAGAAAATATTGATCGTTCTTTGTATAGTTAGAAAAAGGGAAAAAGAAATACTCACCGTGCCGCTTATAGAGACGAGAATAGTACCGGTCACTGTGCCAAAGAGAAGACCAGCTGACATGGTCAATGGAACTGCTGGAATCGCAATGATCTAGGGAACATAATATTTGTTATGTTACTATTTGAAATGAGGGTTTTGTTTTCTATATTTTATAAATCTAAAAAAGATACTACAGAAGAAAAAAAAAATCTACAAAGGTTGAATGTGGTTATGAAAGAGAGATGAGGAGTCAGGTTCAGAATATATAGTCCATGAAGAAACATATTGTTTATCCAATCATATATAATTTGTAAAATATGTTTAAAAACCTGAAGGTGGGCACACAATTACATGTTCAAGACAAAAGTTGCCTTGTTTTCTTTCTCTTGCATAGGTAAATGTACATAAATAGTGCAAGGGTGAACAAATTAGTGGGAAGAAAAACATATTAAAGGCTAAAAACCATATAGATAGCAATATATTTAAGAAATGGGTATCAAAGGCATACTTCCAGTCCGGCATAAACTGCTACAAACAAAGCATATCCAGCTGGACCATAACCTGTTCACCAAAAGTTTCATGAGATTTAGTCAAATATAAAATTATACCAACAACAACAAAAAAGCCTTTTCCCACTAAGTGGGGTCGGCTGTATGAATCCTAGAACGCCATTGTGCTCGGTTATGTGCCACGTCTTCAGTTAGATCCAAGTACTCTTAAGTCTTTTCTTAAACTCTCTTCCAAAGTCTTCCTAGGTCTTCCTCTACCCCTTCGGCCCTGAACCTCTGTCCCGTAATCGCATCTTCTAACCGGAGCGTCAGTAGGCCTTCATTTCACATGTCCAAACCACCGTACAATTATAAAATTATACCAAAAAGAAAGAGACATAAAGCCCATTGTAATGCTACATATAACTTTTTTTTATCAAAAGGTCACTCATGCAAGGTACAAGAACTAGCACTTTAAGAAATAAAAGCAGGAAAAAGAGCACATTTTTCCCCTGCATGGTAAGGGTTGATTGTTGTAAAGGCCATAGGGGCAGTGGCGGATCCAGGATTTTGACCTCATGGGGTCAAGATGTAAAAATGTCGATTTTTTTTTTAAACGGAAATAACAGTAAAAGTTAAACGATAGTACATTCATTCATAAATCATAATTGAAGGTAAAAATAATATTACAAGCTACAATTGTCCATGGTGCTTCTTCATATTTTGAAAATGTTGCATTATGTTCCAGGGATGGCTCCACCTCGGTTGTGGATCTAATCAGCTCCCTCAGGTATTCGTCCTAATCGAAAGCACGTGTAAGGAATTTTCCTCCTCATCCATCCACGAGTTTATGGTTCCAGCATGCAACCTGGCATACCAAAAGCTTCTAGGTTTCATTTCATTGGTCTCTAAGGCAAAGTCTCGCTTAATCGTTCATTGATCTTTTCTCGCTTAACCGTTCATCAATCTTTCTTCTTTCTTCAATCAGTCATATCTGATCCCGTAGCTGGTAGCGACACGAGGAGAGGGTCGTGGGGCATTTCGTCGAACAGGTGGTGCGCATGAAATGCGCCCTGCTCAGATGACCATGGGGTTAACCGAGGCTCACCCCAGCCAACTTTCCGGCATCCATGGGGTCAACTGACCCACTTTGACCCACCGTGGATCTGCCCCTGCATAGGGGTAGTTCTTATGTTCAATGTATCGCAAAGGGGGAAGAGTCCATTGCAAGAGCTCCCTAAAATCAAACTAAAACATGCAATTGTACCTAAAAGGGGAGAGCACCTAGGAAAACAACGCATTTAAATATATAACTATATAATTGAACTCTACACAGTTACACTGTTACTCAAACACAACACAACTACTTCTAAAGCACTGTTTTTCTCATGAACTTTGGAGGGCTATTGTAAACTTGAATGGTGAAACCATCAACTATGGCTAGTGATAGCTTGAACTGCTTATGCGAACTATATTTGGCTAAAGAAAAATGCTAGATGTTTAACCAAATTCTGAAGATGATCTGACTTGAATAAAAATGGAGGCTATTTAAACGGAGATCCTTCCTTGCAGAAAGTTCGAAGAAAAGAATGAAACAACAGAACATGCTTTAATTTTCAGTGGCATCTTCCCAATCAGTTTTGTATTTGATCTGTGTCACTGCAATGTTAGGCTGGTAATAGCTTATTTTCTGTTTGTTATGTATTTTTTTTCTTCATGCTGCTTGTTGTAAGCTGCTCAACTGCCTCATTTATTCAGATGAAGAACATATGAATACTGTGTGGCAAGGTAATGACTAATGATTAAACTCTTAGGTACCTTGACAGATTTCCGTGCCCATAAATGGCATGAGTTGGGAGAAGACGTGAATGAATGGCTACCAGCTCTTCGGACGGTTCACAGCTCACACACCTAGTCTGATTTTCCCAATAAGTTGCCTAGTTTCTAATCAGAACCACCTCACCCATTCAAATTCCTTCAAAAGGCTAGTATTTTACATAGCTAAATCTAATGAGGGTTGAGAAACTGAGTTAACAAAACAATCCAAATACCTCGAATTTGTCGGCTGTTTCCATATTACAATCGATCAGGTAAGCGAAATTTCCACATGCCAATATCCACAATCATAATGGTATCACAAAAGATCTGAAAAACTGATATCCAATTGGCATATATGGCAATCCTATCCATTCGAGCCCAACCATTGCACCCAGTAAAATTCCAAAAAAAAAAAACCTCGAATGGATACACAACAAAACCAAATTCTAACACCAATGAATGAACAAAATCCAAGCAGAATTCAAACAAAACCCGAAAAGAGTAAAAAAGTTGGCAAATTTACCTTCAATGAGAGTGGAAAACTGATTCAAGAAGGCGTTGATCTGGTCCTTGTAGACGTACCCAACACCAGCGAACCCACCTACAATACCGACCAGGAAAACACCGGCCAAAACGGTGCCTTTAAGCGCAGAGTCGCCGTCGAAACCACCGTCTTCATCCTCGTCTGTCTTTTCAATATCGCCGCCGTCATCGCTCTTGGGGGTGTTGAAGAACCAGCGCTGGCTCTGCGGAGGAGCATTAGGGGTGTTCTGGAGGGACTTCTTCTTGGACTGCTTGAGAGAGGAGCACGGGGTGAGGAAGTGGAAGCGCTTGTTGGGTCGGAAGCTGAAGAGGTGGCAGGAGGAGGGAGGAGGAGAGGGCGCGGAGAGGCATGGGAGGAGAAGAGACGACGAAGAGGGTGGTGCTGGTGGTGGCCTAAGAGTGAGGAGGGCGCGCATTTTAAGCGGCGGGCTGTGTGTAGGATAAGAGCGGGAGTCTCACCACTGCCATGTATGGAAGATAATTGGTAATATTTATTTTGAGGGATGGAAATTGGAAAGGTCTGGAAAATTTGATTCAAAGTGAGGATTGAGTGTGGGGCTGTTTTGTGTGGAATGAGGATCCTCTGATTCTCTTTGTGAGGATCACGTGAATTCTCAAATTGTATTCGTTCATCGTATATTATGCGATTAAAAATTATTTTAAATATTTTTATTTAAAATTAAATATAAATAGTACCTGACGAACGATATGAGATCCTCCTGATTTTGTGTGCACGACTTTGATTTTGTGCAGTTAAAAATCAATTGAAAATTTGGAAGATGATGATATAATTGAGTGGTTGAGATTTGATTTGGGAGTAAAAGAGCGGTGGAGGGAGTGCCATGTATTCTTTTGTTTACCGTTAATATAATACCATACGATTTGTATAATACCATAGATAATGGAGCTAATCTACGTAAGACGGGTCATTTCTACAAAAGTGGGCCAAAAGTGAAATGCACAAATAATTCATGTTAACACTTTCAAGGTCATAAATTAAAAAAAAAAACCATGCTTCTTATTACTTTTCGTTTTAGTTTCGTCATAGAAAGGATATGAGACGGTTTCAGGAGACAAATAACAGGTTTTATGTTAGATCCTCATCTAAAAAAGCTACACTTATCAGTAGAGACAATAGATACTCATCTTAAAAAGCTACGCTACTCAGGCCGTGTTACACAATATTTCAATCTTGCGGCAACAGGCTTCCCACCTATGACGGGGCACCAAGGTATGAAGCAAGCCGCAACAGGTCACTGAAGACACCGCCAGCAGTGACTTCAGCACCAGCACCAGGCCCGCGAACTATTAGGGGCTGATCTTTGTATCTAGTTGTTGTGAACGCAATTATATTATCTGCCCCAGATAGTTGAGCGAAAGGATGATCGTTCTTGTACTTCTGCAGCTTCACTTCCCCTTTCTGATTGACCATGTCAACCACTCCAACGTATCTCAAGACCTTTAAATATCAAAAAGTCAGGAGGGAAGATGAGAATCATATAAACAAATCAAAAACCAAAAACCGGGGGTAAGGGGGAACACTCGTCATCTACTATATTATATTCAGTTACATATCCCTGCCCAGAGAACTCGGAGGATAAAAAAATCCACATTTTCTAACTAGTATGGCCAATAAAAATCCATAGCGCATGTCACAAATCAATGTGGCATCAGAGGAAAGCAATGGCTAGATTAAGATTGTGATAAAACAGGAATAAGAGAATAAATGCACACTAGAGGTACTTACTCCTCCTGCATCCTCAGCGATCTGTCTTCTCTTACTCATCTCTTGATCGAATTGAGGAAGTTTTTGCATGAATTCCTCGGCTGATGCACTATCCTGAAAGCAGATCACGAAAAATCCACATCAATGGTAAACTTTTACACTTGGTAACGTATATTAGAATATAATTTTACGTTTTACCTTCAAGGGTTCTGGCACAAGGCTTTCAACAGGGATGTCAGAGAGTTCCAGCTTAAGACCAGATTCCCTTGCAAGAATTATGACCTGTATTTTTTATGGTGTTGCTTAGGCGGCAAATCTCACACAGTACAACGAAAAATCACAAGATATCTGATTGGATTTTGGCCTTGGGGTAAAAGCAGCACAAAGATGCCATTGATCTCTTGTTAATAACACAAACTATAGGGTCTCATTCAAAATTGAAGAACTCAAAACTGATTAAACAACCAAAACATGTAAGCCTAAGCAGACAAAAAATTAGCACATAGTACCTTTCTACAAACATCTGTTCCAGAAAGATCATCCCTTGGATCCGGCTCAGTATACCCTGCCTGCTTTGCTTCAGCCACCACCTCACTAAAAGTGCGTCCTCCAGTGAAATTGTTGAAGATATAACTCAAAGTACCACTGCAACATCAAAGGGTAGAAGCAAGACTTGTGTTAAAAAGTCATATGAGGTGTGCATTTACAGACATTGGGATTTTACATGCGTGAAAAAAGGAAAAGTGAGGAACTACTCTGGTAATATTTTTAATTTGCTCTGGGATTTTACATACCTGAAGATGCCTTCAATGCGTAATATTTTGTCTCCAGTTTCCAGAAGACCTTGTAATGTATTAATAATTGGCAGACCAGCTCCAACAGTAGCTTCGTAGAAGTAATGTGTATATGATTGCCGTTGAAGAGCTCGTAATTTCAAATACTGGACATGAACCAAAGCAAGGTCATTATTAGTGAAACACCAAAAACAGAATACACAAGATATGAACACTATTAATGCATTCTTCTCAAACAAAAACTAAA
The DNA here is from genome assembly GCA_024362995.1 of Heteromeles arbutifolia. Classification (NCBI taxonomy): domain Eukaryota; kingdom Viridiplantae; phylum Streptophyta; class Magnoliopsida; order Rosales; family Rosaceae; genus Heteromeles; species Heteromeles arbutifolia. The sequence goes on from JANCRC010000004.1 coordinate 40,860,936, forward strand.
TTAGAGTAACACAAAATTAAACAGAAATAATAGCTTCTTTTTTCCTGCAAGTCAGTATATGGTAATGCTGCAGATGGATTCAAGTCAAGCAGATCAAACAAAATAGTATGCTAAAAATATGATACACATATGAAGGTCCAAGTGTGAACTCAAAATAAAATCCTTAAAAAAACAAATTTAGCAACCGAGCTGAGTTTAATTCCTGCTATAGTCAACACTACACACACTACCAGACTATAAATCCATTAAAATCCCTCAACATCCCAATACACCCCACCCTAAATTCAAAAGACAAATATTGGGATCTTTCATATAAAAGAAGTCAAATTTATATTAACATTGTATCACTTAGCGTTTGCATAAACATTTCTGGAGATCTAAGCACGATTATTAGAATAATTACACATGTAAATAGCTGATTTTATCACCATTTTGTTCAGCCAACAAGGTATTGCTGAAGTCTCTCCTCAAAATGTAAAACCCAAGTGTTAGGAACCAAAACTCATCGCTCACATCTCAAAAATGAAAATAATAAATTGATAAAGAACTGGAAATATGAAACTTGAAAAACAGATTTGGTGGAGACCATAAATGAGCATAATCATGGCTTGATAACTGTGTAAAAAAAGAAAGATGTCCCACTTTCATGGGTTTTGGATGCAAAATATTAATGAAAACCACATAAACGCACTTGGGTAGACGAACTAATCAAAAAATGGTTGATGTTCTTGTTCTTTCTCAGTTAATTGGAATTATTCGTACTACTGAAACAAGAATTTGCAATTAGATATCACCAAAGATAAAACCCTCGAAAGAAATTTGCAGTATAAAAAGAGAGATTACTTGATCAAGTGGCCCTGAGTTTGCCTTTTTGTTGGGAGTGACTACGTGAATGCCTTTCCGCAACCAGTCATAGTAATGGCTTGCAATAATAGAGTCAGCTGTGCAGTCAACCAAAACAGTATTCGGAATAAAATGATTCCCATGTACATGCTGCACAAACTTTTCCATATCTGCTACTACTCCCTTCTCTTTTTGGAGTTCTCTCCATCTAGATAAGTCAACACCCCTACAACAATGAAAAATAAAAAGATTAGGGTTCCTGGAAGTGAAACTATAGAGTGAATGATTTGAGGAGTAAATGTATTTAAATAATTACTGCCAACCTATACGAAGACATGGATGACTTTATGAGACAGAGGCTCATGGGAAAAAGGGTAGAGCAAGACCTAGGAAGACTTGGACATAGACTTTAAGAAAAGACATGGAGTACTTGTAGCTAACGAAAGACTGGGTGCAAAACAGAGTGCAGTGGCGTTCTAGGATTCATACAGCCAACCCCACTTAGATGGGTAACGCTTTGTTGTTGTTGTTGTAAATATAGAAAAAATTACAATGGAAAAGGTTGAAATTCAAAAAGAATAACAAGGAGAACTAACTATTGAAGTTCTGCATATATAGTAATTGGACTGTAGAAAGAGGCAATTCCGCTACTTAAAGAAGCATGTTGGTCAATTATCATTTCAAAAACAATTCGTTAAAGACATGTATGAATTAGACCACCACCATTAGAAGGTCTACTTCAGATTATGCAAAGCATTTGATTAAATGATATTCCATTGAAAGCTTTTTAACTTACGCCTCACTCAAAAGCATTGTCCGTGAGCCAGTGATTCCCATAACACGCAAATCAATGTTAAACTCTTCCTTGAGGGTAGCCGTCTGCAAAGATATGAAAATTTCAATTTTAATGATTTGCCCAACCATATGAAAGAAATTCAAAACATCTGGTGTTCATCAAAGTTTGGTTAGCAAGAGAAGCAATATATAACTTTGATAGTAAATACAGAGCAAAGTGTGTGTGAGTGTGGGAGAGGAGGCAACTATAAACTTATGACGAAGATGACAAATTTAGGGAGAATAACTCAATTGGTTGGGCCATGAAACTATTTTAACTTGTATGTGGCTGTAAATGAACAACATGCATGCCCTCAGAATATTTTTTTTACTATTCATTTGGATGTATTTTCTGTGCACAAGCAACCCACATCTCACCTCATAAACAGGACAAGAATGGATTCAGTACAATTCAACATATTGCTGCTCTCTAAACTAAATCCGACTAGGATGGGTACTAATATGCAAAAACCGAAAAAGGCCACCAACAAAGCACACAGAACGATACAATCTGACCAAACTGAGCTCTTCTAAGTCCTCAGCTTCTAAGTGCCATAAAGAATTTTCATTGACAGATTACATGTGCTATATTGTACAAAACCCAGATAATAACAAAAGAAAAGGCGAAATAATGTACCTGATCCCTTAATTGATCTAGTAATGTGGCACCAATCAGACCAGGTCCGATGATGCCCATTGCTATTGTGGTTCTTGAATGATAGAATCTAGAATGGACAGCTCTCAGAGCCCTAATACAATCCTCCCGCTTTACAACTACAGTAATATTGTACTCAGAACAACCTTGAGCAATGGCACGCACATTAATGTTTGCCTGCATTTTATAAAACAATTTATATCCCTTCATAATGTAATAATGAATTATGAGAATCAAAGACTACAAAAGTCCACATTGTAAACCAGTATACAAACCATGAATTGTTAAAATCCAATATAATAATCCAACTTGTTGCTAAAATTAATAGAATAAAATAAATCCCTAACCTTTGCCAGTGCATTGAAAAGAGTTGCACTAACTCCTGGAGTACTGGCCATTTTTTGGCCAACTGTTGCCAAAATACTACAGTTTGGAATGACTTGAACCTGAGAGGGAGGAGGTGCCAGAAATTGGTATAAAAATGAGCCAAAGATCCATTCAATAATAAAAATGAAATAGAGTGCAATTTCAGTATTCACAAGGAAACAAACAAATCTGAATATAAAACCAACAGGCTTTGACATTAAAATTCATGTCACCATTTTCAACTCTTCTTGTAAGCTGTAATTTTTTAACTTATCCACAAAATGTGGGTCCAATAGGTTTTTCATTAGTAAATAAACAATAAACTAATTGTAAATGTCAGTACATTGTCCTTGATCTGCTTAAGGCAAGTATCAAGCAACCTGGCCAAGAAAATTAGTCAAATAAAGAGTAAGCACCTGAGAAAGACGCCCAGCATTCAAAGCCTCACGAAATCTAGACTGCAGTAACTCAGAAACAGCATTCACTTCCTTCTCAGGGACAGCAAAGCACACAGAGTGCTCACTACTAGCCTACAGCGAATCATCACTAACAAAATTAAGCATCATAGATGTGTTACTCTATCAGCATGCCATGAACATGATGGATTCATAGGATGAAGTAACCTGAGATATCATAATAACATTAGCCCCAACATCTTTTACGGCACTAAAGATAGCACTGGCTGTACCAGGAACACCAGCCATTCCAGTTCTGTGATAAACAAAGGAGAATGTTACAAAAATGGGGGAAAGTAGATATTTTAATTCAAATCCAGCAACAATCACTGTAATGCAAAGCTCACCCTTCCACATTGACAAGAGCCAAGTTGTCTATTGTGGCAAACCCTTTGACAAATGACTCCAAACCCTGGGCAGTTTCATCCTCAGTAGAGCGACAAATTTTTGTTCCGGGTGCAGCAAGGTTGAAAACGTTCCTTATTATAATTGGAATGTCATATCGCATCACTGGGATGATAGTGCGTGGATGCAGAACATTTGCCCCAAAATAAGACTGCACATACATGTATATTAAATGTCATATTTGTAAACACACCAATCTCAGAAACTTTGACAGTGAGTAGTGAGGTTCACCATTTCCCAGGCTTCTTGATAAGACAAAGTCTTCAGAATCACTGCCTCACTGACTGCAGATGGAGATTTCTTATCATTAGTTAAATCCCGCAGTAACTCAGTAACATTTTTAACTTTCTCAAAATGGCATCAACCAATTATTCTCCCAAAAAAAACACAAAAAAATGTGCACCTGTATTTATATGTATAGCTATTAAAAGTTATGATATTTTATACTGTTTACCAAATACAAAGGCAATACGAACCTTTTCTGGGATCTGCACTATAGACTCCATCAACATCTGTCCAAATTGTGACTTGACGAGCCTCGAATAGAGCACCCATGATAGCTGCAGAGAAGTCACTTCCATCTCTCTTCAAAGTAGTAGGAAGATTTTGAGGTGTGCTAGCAATAAAGCCAGTAGCTACAATTGTTTTTGATGGATTTTTGGAATACCATTTCTGAAGTCTATCTTCGGATGCCTTGAAATCAGGATCAACTTGATTAGAACCTGTAGGATTCACAATAAGGACTTCCCTTGTATCCATCCAATTGCAATCTACCCCATTCTGCAGAAGGAAATAAAAAAATATTAATATATTAAAAACCAGGAAAAGTGGCATTCAGCAAATGCTCTTGAAAACTGACAGGCCACCAATATACCTTTCTAATAACACATGACAGCATCTGCGCAGACCATAACTCTCCATGTCCTACAACAAATTCTGTGAATGATTCTGTCGCATGACCAGCTGCCATAAGTAAGGAAAATAGTCAACCTGATAATCTCCAACCTCAAAGTTTATCCAAACTTAGAAGAGTGGACACTAGGAAAATTAACAAGTAAATGCAAATTAAGTGGCACAACAACTAAGACTAGGAAAAATAACAAATTCACAATTACAGAAATTGCTGATGTTAGGGCACTAACCCTTCTATTTATTTTCATCCATTCTGCTAATGTATTGTAATTAATCAGGAAGCAAAATTGGAAGAATTACATAAGTCATTAACTCCATTTCACACTACTGAGAATTCATATAAAATAATTAGTCTTTCTATGAAGGAAAACACTGGCTCATATTGTTTGTAATATAAACACAAACACAATACAATACTAAACATGAACTGTTTAACTTCTGATAGGAACTGTTGAAATTACACAACAAATTTACTTTTTGTGAAAATCCGTTTGAGAGTTTATATAGATAGAGAGCCACTAATGTCCTGATGTTTGGTGGAAAATACAGAGAGAGAGAGAGAGAGAGAGAGAGGTGTCGTACCAATGTATATAGCACGAAGCATCGCTTTCAGGTTACTGATGTCGTGATGCAATTGTGCTAAGAAACTACCAAGATCATCCCCATCAAGTAGATCAAGAGCTGTACATTTGTGCTTTTCTAAAACTGCATCTAATGCAGATATATAGGCCTCATCTCGTGATTGAGCCTTGTAGATAAGATCATACATCATATCTGTTACCTTGGACATTGCAGAGACAACTACAAACTTCCTCTCTGAATCATCACTAAGAATTATTTTTGCAACATTCTTAATTCTTTCTGAACTCCCCACACAAGTACCGCCAAATTTATGAACGGACCAGCTGTCACCTTTCGGAAGCTGAACTTTTTCAGGGGATGCATTTACTGGAGTATCTACTAATAAAGGAAAGGAAACTAGAGTTAGATGAAAAGTTAAACATACAAGACCCTTAGAGAAATATATGAAGAGTAATAGAAAAGTATGGGAAATGAACCTGTGACTGATGCAAAGATACGGGTTTTCAGTGTCCTTTTCCTTTCCAGCCCAGAAACAAAACCCCTTCTGCAAAAGGCAGCAAACCTCCTCGTAAATTAATAAATCACTTAAGATAATCTAAAGTTACATCACTAATTTTAGAAGTGAAAAAGGAGGATGATAAAAACAGACTGTTTAATTGCACAATAAAAAGTAAATTTCTCAGTGTAAAGTGCAAAACTGTGATAGAAAATTGAACATCAATTCTTGAAGGTTGAAAGTACCTACTTTGGTCATGTTAATTGTGATCCGTAATCAAATTCAGTGCTAGTCAATAAGAAAGCAAGAATGTTCAAAGAAAAACAACTACTTGAAAACAACGGTGACATCAAGCAATGAAATTCATCCAGATTGAAGTAACTCGATACTATCTCTTTCGGACATGCTCGCATACAAAATCAAACAAAAACTGAACTGACAAGGAACTAACTAAAAGTACCAACACTAAACAACAATTAGACAAAAAAAATAAAAAACGTCCCAACATCCCTTGGAAAACATTTCCATTTTCCAACACAGAAAAGGACCCATTTTCCGCTGTGCTTTCGCTTCTCGGTATACCATTATTGTGAAAACAAGCAAATAACAATCTTTAACCACGACATGGAACTCTAGGGCAAGTTAAACATTTCAATCATCCCAGGCTAAGTTAAACATTTCAATCATCCCAGGCTAAATTACACATTTACTACTCAAGTCTTAAGCTCCAGTAAAACGGTAAAGTGAAAAACCAATACTTTATATACACAAAGCTCTTCCATTTTCTCAGGAAACAAACAGAAAATGGAATCCAGAAAAAAATTGAGTACCTGCAAATGGGAGAGCGGTAAGGAGGGAGAAGAAATGTAGGGCAATGAGAGTAGCAGAGCTTCCTGGGCTTGGCGTTGTGAGCCATTGCGTTGGGGTAGAGCGTGTGGCCGGGATTACTGGAGATCGCCGAGGAGAGGGACGCCATGGCTGCTGCCTCCACGAAAAAACAAAGAGAGATTTTGGGTGGGTTTTTGGTGCGTTGGCGGCTTCGCGATAAATGATGGTTAATGCCAGGAGACCAACTTTTAAACCACGTGATGACATGACGTGGCCACCTGATAATATGACGTGGCTACTTGATGACATGATGTGGCTGCTGAAAAACCCTACTTCGGAAACCGGCTTAACCTCTCCTCTCACGGTCTCTTTCTCTCTGAGCTCCGACAATGGCGAAGCTGCCAGTGATAACAGTAGGAGGTAAGGGCTCGTCTCTGTCGTCCTCATCCGTCTACGCCATAGCCGAAGGCCTCGCTATGCCTCGCATCGACTCGTCGGTGCTCAATCGGTTCGCCTCCTCCTCGTCGCCTCTCAACGCCCACAACCTCGTCTCTTTCCTCCCCTCCCTCCCAACCGTTGTAGAATCCAGAGCCTCCCTCGTCGTCCTTCTCAGCAAGCTCCTCTCTCTCGCCGGTTCCCCCAACATCCGTAGTGATCTTCCTGTTCGAATCGCCAGAACCCTCAGTTCCCCAGGCTTGGAGCTCGGATCGCTCGATTTGACCGAAGAGGAGGCTCTTGTGTTGGACGAACTCAAGTTATCCTCTGCTGTGTGCGCGGTATGTGGGCTTCTGGACCACCAGTCCGCCACTTTGTCTACTTTTTCCGATGCAGTGGCGGCGATTTCTTGCGAGGCTTTGAAAGCCGACATAACGGCATTTAATTCGATGGATTCAGGGGATGGGTATGCCTCGAAGGAGGTGATTGCGGTGGCCAGTGATTTGAAGGTGTTGCTCAATGGGTCTAAGTTAGTGGGTAAGCTTAAAATTGGAGCGGTGTCGGGAATCCCCCAAATCCACGCGAAAATGAGAGAGCAATTGAAATCTGTGCACTCCACGACTCAAACGGTGCTGAATTCTGGCGGGGAGGTAGGTAGTCCCTGGACAGTGGGGACCGCATTGTTGTCAGTGGCTTTGGCGCTTTATCACTTGGGTGACCGTAGTTTGTCCCGTGCGAAGATGATTGTGGATGAGGTGGGGAGTGAGGATTTGAGGTCAAGTTTGGTTGCATTGTTTGAGAAGAAATGCCCAAGTAGCGAAAGCTTGAGAAGTGCATACAACTTGGTTTCCCAATTGAGTTCTGAGGCGGAAGAGAATTATGATAAGTTTGCTTGCGAAGTGAATGTGTTAATGGGAATTGTGTGGAAGATTGTGACTTGGGAGGCATTAATGGCATTTGTCGTGCTTGAGGGAGCTGAGTTGAACAAGAGTGAAGGTAGTGAAGTGAATGGAGGAGGGAATGTGAAAGTGGACAAGAAGAGTGAGAAGAAGAAGAAGAAGGTGGTTTTGGGTAAAGGGACTGGTGTTGTATTACAGTTGATTAAAGATAGGTTGCAGGGCAAGGGAGGAAATGCTGTTGATGGTTTGGGGTTGTTGGTAAATTGGGTGGACGAGTTTTTATTGTTTTTTGACCTCAAGAACCCGGAATTTGATTGTTTTTTTAGCAAAGTGAAGGAGATAGTGGAAAGCAATGAGAGTAGAAGACTCCCAAAGATTGCAAAGGTAAGATTCCAGTACTCATGACATTTAATCTAAAGTATAGTTGATCAGATATGATTCAAGATGATTAACGGATTGATTTTCATGTGTTACTTGATTGGTGGCTTTAGATAACCTTTTATTCGACATGTTTCTTCTTGTACGGTAGATGTGGATAATGAAAAAGATGAAAATGAAAGTTTGACAAAAGTTCTTCTAAGTTGATCGTTACTTGTCCCCCCTAATTGTGAAGTTGTTTAAGTAGTCATCTTTGAAAGCACTCTTCGAGCGAGTTTTTACATCAACATAAACTTAGCGATCATTTTTAACCCTTTACAACTTTGAATTTTATATATGTGGCTAGTTATTGATTTTGAAATTAGTATAGGATCTTGTTTTTTGAAACCTATCAAGAATTTTTTTCCGTGTTTCTTTTATTTCCAGATGGTCCATATTAGTATCTCCCTTAAAAAAATTTGGCTTACCACACTTTAGTTTAGAATGGAAACACGTGCTTAGTTGGGAAGGAAGCAGAGTAAGCTGGACTGAATTATGTTAATACTTACTTAAGTTACAATTAATGCAGTTTGTTCACCGTTTACTAGTTTGTGGCTCGTAAGTTTACCTGATCCCTGCACTAGTGTTTGCAGAATGTATGTTGGATGGTTAATAAACTAAGAAATCTATGAAATAATGTTGTTAACAATTCAGTTCTGTAGCATTTCAATACATGTTAATGTAGAATCAAGTTTTCAATCAGTAACTCAGGGCTAAATATTTTTTACACCAGTCTACGCTCATCTATTTGATTTATACATTACCCATGACCTATACTTTTATCCTGCTCCTTAGCTCTTTAAATTGATACATCTCACTTTTTGTGTAGAGAAAGCTAGAATCAATGACCCTATCTAACTAGTCCATCATATTTTAATAATTGAAAACCCAAGAGGGATATCTAACTAGTCCCTATCTATCTGTGTAATTGATGTACACATATATCTTATGCTGTTATGGGATATGTCAATATTTGATAACAGTGGATCATTAATGACCAATGACCAAAATATCGAAAATATCGGCGAAGTATCGCCGATATTATCGTTTTTTTTAGATGACGATATTTCGTGACTTATCCTCTTAATTATCGTTAATATGTCGCGATATTATTGATAATATCGCAATTTGAAACCCAAAAATACTTGAAAAATTCTGAAAAGTCTCAATCTTGGGCATAGAGGGATTCGAACCCCTCCCATTTGACTCCTTCAATGCCTTGACCACCATACCACTTATGTTTTTGTGAAAATATGCTAAAATATTTATATATATGGTTTTGTTTTGAATTCTTTTTGCAAGAAACAAATTTGCACATATTCCAAATTTTTTGTGGTATTATATTTTAAATTGTGTCAATTAATTACTTAGTCAATGACATGTGGTTTTTAATTTTTCTATTTTTTATTTGGTCACTTACATGTAGGGCTAGAAAAAATTCCCGAAAATTCCAAACCAAACCGAAAAAGTCCCAAACCCAAACCGAAAAATCCCAAACCAAAACCATCCCGAAGTTCGGGAATCCCATCCCGAAAAATACCGAAATTTTCAATATGGGATTGGTTTCCAAATCCCATTTGTTTGGTAATCCCGAACCCTTCATATCTCATTCCTATTGGGATGGAATCGAGCGACTCATGGAAAAAATCTGAGACTCAAATCTTCAAATGATTTTGCTTATGGACAACGTCAACCAATCTCGGATCCATATGGGTGGCATGTTAACAATTACATGCAAAACTATTTTGGGGATTTATCATTTGATGACTACTCTTCACAATACACTCACTCTACACATAGAGATGATGAAGATAGTGAAAATTTTGAACCTCATAGGAACTCTATGTGGTACTAAGTCACTCATGTATCTTACCGTGCAATGTATAAAGTGTAAAATATTGTACGAATTCATTATTTATAAATGATTATGGTGTGTTTAAACTTCTTTCATTAATTACTACATATTTTCTACACTCACAATGTTTGCCAGCTCGCTATATAATCAACTTAAATCAGTTAAATCCATCATGCAATGCATTTCCTTCCAATTTTTTGTGATAAACTAATAGATAATTGACTAAATAAACATCCTACAAAGTTTCAATAAAAATTTCCAAGTTTTTCATACAATTTCCGTGGTTTTTATTCAATTTTTATCGATATCGATATCGATAATATCCCTATATTTCCATCGAAATTTCCGTGTTTTTGGACTACCGATATTTCCGATATCATCGATATTTTATACCTTGTTAATGACATATCATATCTGTCCTGGAGTATTTTCTCTAATCCACATTATTTCATTGATTTGTTGTAGAAAATTAATTTCATTCTTTTCTTATCGTTTTGTTTTACCTTTTTATTTGGGAAACTGTGTTTGTGTTTTTCAGGATAACCATGTGTGGTTATTACTATCCACCTCTTACTTTGTGTTGTCCTTGAAAAGAAGTGAGTTTTCTTAGAAGATATTGCACCTTTGTAGTTCGATACGAACAGAAGTTTGAATCTGTAATCCGTGATCATTTGGAAAGAATTGAAAGTTTTTTACAATTGTGTGAATGTGCATCTTCAAGAAACCATACTCAGGATGCTGTTGCAGTTGCCTTTGCAGATTATGTTCTTTTGTTTCAACTGATTTTATGAGATTTGTTTTGGGGTTGTGATGAGTGGACTTACTAGCATTTTGACCTTGTATATATTATTGCAAATCCTAGGGTACTCGTGACTTCTCGAAAGAACAAATGGCAGTAAGAGAGAAAGCATTCTCAATAATTGTAGGGGTCTTTCAGAGGCATGGTGCCACTGCCCTTGACACTCCAGTTTTTGAATTGAGAGAAACCCTGATGGGGAAATATGGGGAAGATTCGAAATTGATTTATGATCTTGCTGACCAGGTACTTTCTCCGTTTAAACTATTGTCAATTTAAGTGGAGTTTTGCTTTTATGTTTAATTGTTAATTTCCATGTTTTTTCTTGTCATGACTCGTGCAAATGCAGTGTGAAGAGGGGGTGGGGATAAAATCTTAACTCAGTTTGATTCCTGGTACTCGCTCTATTTTAGTTGAAGATCACTTTTTGTACTCGGGATTTCTTGGGTGATCTTTTAGTATTTCGAAAATTCGTAAAGTATTTTAACCAAGAACAGCATTCCAGATAGGCATTTGGACTGTCGAGTCCAAGGCTTTGACCTAGTTTTGTGCTGATATAATTAACCATTGTAAATATATTTTTCTTTAAGTTTCATGAAGTGTTTCTTAATTTGGCTATGAAATATTACGTCAAAAGGCCTTTTAGGTTTTATGTGCATGAGCTAAGGAGCTACTCCTTAGATTTTCTTTTGTGGTTTTCCTAAGGAATTGGCTATAGGGATGACCTTGTGTTGGTTGCATCTTGCTCGTAATTTTATCCTTTTTAAACTTTCTGACGGGTATTGTTTTATTTTTCTGACGGGTATAGTTTCATGTATCAATCGGTGAATTGCCTATCATTGTTTGACAAAGGCCTTGATATTCTTCTGTTTCTTCCTTATGACTACTTCTTTTAGGTTTCTAGCAGCTATGTTACAATGTTGTTATAGTTTGACAATAAAACTGAAATAATCACTTATGTCTAATGGGGTTTGTGTTTATCTTTTCCTCAGGGAGGAGAGCTTTTATCACTACGATATGATCTAACCGTTCCATTTGCTAGATATGTAGCTATGAATGGTATCACATCTTACAAAAGATACCAAATAGCAAAGGTCTACAGAAGAGACAATCCGTCCAAAGGACGATATCGTGAATTTTACCAATGCGACTTTGATATTGCTGGCCAATTTGAAAAAATGGGTCCAGATTTCGAAGTTATTAAGATTTTGACAGAACTTCTTGATGAGCTGAACATTGGAGATTATGAGGTAACTTTTCATTTTACCCTCTATTTATGTCATTGCATACAAATTTTTGTTAAATTGGAAATGACTGGAAATTCTTTTGAGGGTGAAGCATATTGGTTCATGCATGGTGAGGAATAAACTTCATAAATGCAATCAATATGGTAACAATAGAAAAAGTAAAAAGCAAAGTGTCCGTCTCACTGTAATGATTCATGTTAGTATGGATACAGAAACAAGACTCATTCTATTCTTTAATAAACCCTTCAATCTCGTTGTAGAGCAATTATGGAAAGATGGATTTTGACTTAGTCTTTGAGTCGTCAACATGTAAAAGAAGCAAATGTAACATGTTACCTAAATGTAATGTAGACTCTCCATGAAGTGCTTCCTACACTGCTAATATTCAGATTTCCAATTGGTTGTTTTGGAATTCATGTTGCTCAGTAGAAAAATAAAATTATTACAGGATCACATCCGCTCATTCCGCTGCATGGTTTCATAGTAAAGTGTATTTTTTTCTTCTAACGGATGTAAATATGATATAGATTAATTGATAAAACATTATATTATATGTCTTTAAGTCTATCAATTTTGACTCCGTGTTTGCTTGCATTTTACATCCTGATTGTAGATCACTTCCATATGTGTATATCCTTGAGTTGTGTGATTTTTATGTAAAATCATGTCCGAAATGTAATGGAGTTATAGTTATTTACTTTTATGATTTTTAAAAATCAAGGATATCCTAACTTGGTCCTTTGCAATAAAATTTATGTTTATACTGATCTTACATGCCGCGCTTAAATTAGTTGGCAGGAGCTCAACTACAATATTTTATTCTTCTTTTTCCTTTTTTTTTAATAAAATTATGGAATATGTATGTTGATTTCTTACATGTATGATTATTCTGTAACTGCATAACATTTTGAATTCTTGAACAAAATGGATGTTTATTTGTTTAGTAGCATCTGTGTCATAATATGAGCAATTATTTTGATATGCCTTATTTTTCTGGCTTAAACTCTAAAATTGTGGAATATGGATGTTGAATTCTTACATGCATTACTATTCTATAAGTGCATAACATTTTGAATCTTTGAACAAAATGGACGTTATTTTGTTTAGTAGCATCTGTATCATAACGTGAGCAATTATTTTGGTATGCCTTATTTTTTTCTGGCTCAACTTGAATTTACATTTGTTTGTCACTGTTTATTATACAGATTAAATTGAATCACCGAAAGTTGCTGGATGGAATGTTGAAAATCTGTGGAGTGCCTCCTGAAAAATTCAGAACTATTTGTTCAAGTATTGACAAGTTAGACAAGCAGTCTTTTGAGCAGATAAAATACGAAATGGTAAAGACTCAAAAATTGCAACTGATTTCCCATGTGTATGCTTGAGTTACATTGCTGTATCTTGGGTTTGCTTGTTTCTATGCTCTGCATGTGTTTGCTTGAGTTACATTTCATCTCAGTCTCTTTGCTTTTATTTGTAATTCACTATGAAAAACTTAGGGAAGTGTTATTGGCACTCCAAAAATCTCATTCTACACTCCTCATAAGTGTATTTTTCTTTCCTAATATAGAAAGTTTGGAGTGTAGAATGAGATTTTTGGAGTGCTAATAACAATTCCCAAAACTTAACAGAACATTAATTACTGCATAATATTGTCTTATGAAGTACTTAGCAAGCTGACCCTAGTAATTGGTAGTAATCCCATATATAAAAGGAGGATTTTCCTCATTTATAACTTAAAAGAACAATGATTATTACATAAGATTGATTTTACGAAATGCTAGCTGAACCCAAGTAGGAGGAAGACTTTGTTGTGAATGAAATATGATAATAGTTCTAATGTGTCTGCTTCTTGACAAGGAATGGCTGTCTAGTTGGGAAGTTTTCCTGGTTAGTATCTGTATTTGTATTATTGCCTGATGGATGGCTGAAGTCTCACACCATGAGGTTAAGCTTTTGGTCCTGTAACTACCAACCCAAAAGTTTGATTGATAATTAATTGTTCACTTTCAAAACACTGAATGGTATTGATTTTAAAAAGTAGGTTTTGAGTTCCAAATAACTGGATGGCAAAACATTTGTCTGCCCGAATTATGAATAAACTGTATTTCATGCTTTTCTCCATAATTGTCGAGCATACATTTTCATTTCTATCCTTTATTGTTTGTCTTGGTTCATGTCATTTTTCATATTATTGACTTATATTCTCTTACCCAATTTTATATTTGCCATCTTTGAATTTTTCTAGGTGGAAGAGAAGGGCTTAAGTGTTGAGACAGCAGACAAAATTGGTGCTTTTGTAAAACAGCGTGGACATCCTTTGGAACTGTTAAGTAAGCTTAAACAGGAGAGCAGCAAGTTCTTAGAAAACAGTTCATCGGTAGATGCATTGAATGACCTGGCGATCTTATTCAATGCTTTGGAAAAATCAAAGTGCATAGGAAAAGTGGCTTTTGACTTAAGTCTTGCAAGGGGTCTCGATTATTATACTGGAGTAATATTTGAAGCTGTTTTTAAGGGGGGTGCCCAGGTAAAATTATGTAAATGCTGTTGTGAATTTCTTTTGCATTCATTTTGTGTGTTATTGCTGTTTGCATAACACGTCTCATTTGCCTTGTATAATCTTTCAGTGACATTTTTCCAAAATTTCAATTCAGATGAACTGTGCAAGTAATAATAAATGGCGTATTCCCTTAGCTTCCTCACCTTGACTTATGTGTTTCAACCTATATTATCCTGTTATCAGGTTGGTTCAATTGCTGCTGGTGGACGCTATGACAACCTTATAGGGATGTTTGGTACAAAGCAGGTTCCAGCTGTTGGTGTCAGCCTTGGAATTGAACGAGTATTTAATATAATGGAGCAGCTTAACAAAGACCAAAATCAGGTGACAATTCGCATGTTTCTGTGCATTTGTTGATTAATAGTGTACTTATATTCTGGGTGAATGTTATTGTTGGGTTATAATCTGATTGGTAGTGACAGCACTTCAAATCCTATTCCCCCAACTGGGTAATTAATAGAACAAAATTTTATG
Source organism: Heteromeles arbutifolia (assembly GCA_024362995.1). Taxonomy (NCBI): domain Eukaryota; kingdom Viridiplantae; phylum Streptophyta; class Magnoliopsida; order Rosales; family Rosaceae; genus Heteromeles; species Heteromeles arbutifolia. The sequence continues at coordinate 40,875,998 of JANCRC010000004.1, forward strand.
AACTATAAATTCAGTAGGTTATGCATTTCTTAGGTTATGTTACACTATGCCTTCTGAGTGCTGGTCCATATCTTAGTTTAGTCCCTCAACTTTATATAGTGTCATTTTGGTTCCTGAATTTTGGTTGGTTGATCCAAATCCAAACTTCTATCAATGAATTTAACTGAAGTAATCATGTGACGTGCACAGATGACTGCTTACTCTAGAATAATTTCTTCATTCCCTATTCTAACCCACATTCTTCAACTCTCTTTCTTTTTTACCTTTTCTAGAAAGAAACCGAAGCTGAATAAACCCAAAGGTTAAAAGGAAATAAACTCATATCAGTATTCTCACATTGGTGCTCCAAGGAAACTAAAACTCGTTATTTTGGTGCCAGATTTAGTTATTCTAGAGCCATCTTTCTATTTGTTCAGCATTTCTACTGTTTTTCTTTGAATCCTGTTTTAGTTTAGAGCAAGGAATTGCCATTGGTAGATGGGTTGGGTGTTTAAAAAAGAAAAAGAAAGAGCAAATAGGTATGTATCTGTCATATGTTACCAGTTATCTATGTTGTGTTTCTGTGACTTGCAATATTGATTGTGTCCTCCTACTCTCTGGATTGGTTGGTTCCAATGTCACAATATATCTAGAACACTGAGACTTTTTTTGGAAAAGAAGTCTTGTGTGATTCTACGGCTTCTTGTTATATGTATTTGTTCGTCTTAAGTATATGACTTTTTGGCCAGCTACATGCCAGATTTTAGGGATATAATGTAAATTGATATTTTCGTTAATAACTTGGAGAGTCACATGGCATTATACTTTGCCTTGTAGTTTAGTTTTGCAGCCTTGTATGAGGCATTGATCTATTTTGTATCTTATTGATATTATTGTTATACAGAGAACACGAGCAACGAAGACTGAAGTCCTAGTGAGTATATTGGGGGATGATTTAGGACGAGCAGCAGAGCTATCAAGCGAGTTGTGGGGTGAAAAAGTGAAAGCAGAATTCTTGGTGAATAAAAGAGTGACGAAACACTTTGATCGAGCAAAGGAGTCTAGGATCCCTTGGATGATAATTGAAGGTGAACGGGAGCGGAATGATAAGACTCTGAGATTGAAAGACATGGAGGCTGCCGAGGAAATCACAATTTCTAGGGATAGAATTGTGGAAGAAGTTCAAAAACGGCTGGGTTCATCATAATTTAATGTTTGAAGGCGCGAAAGATCTCAAACCAGGTTACCCTAACTTTTTAACTATTTTTTTGTTTTGTTTTGGTACACTGGAGAAACTGTATTTTGTTAAAGACGCTATGTGGCTGATTTGAACTTGATAATACAAAATCACCATTTCCTCAAGAAATTGTGCATTCAAAATTTCAATTTGAAAACTTTGTCAGCAAATTTGACGGAGTTATACGCTTACCTCCCCGTTTGCCCCCAAAAAATTGAGTGGTGCGTTGTTGAGCTTTTCTCACATTGACGATATTTTCTTCGTGTGTGAACCATTGAGATTTAATAAATGTGCGGGAGAGAGTATCATTTGAATTTTACTTGTGTTAGATTTGCGTACAATGCAGATCCAAGGTCAGAAAGAAAGGAGACTTGTAATTATTAACAACAAATTTCAGCGTAGAAAAGTAGGGAAAATAATGTTGGGTGAAGAAAAACAAATTGCTTTGCCCCTCAATCACTTGAGATTTTGTTGTGGAGAGTGGTGCATCGTGGATGGTGGCCTCTGTTGGTCGGAGAGATACTTTTCCGATCCATTGAAGACGCCAAAGAGTGGTTTGCTCAGTTAAATTTTTGGAATTTGTTCATGTTTTACTTTGTTGCAACAAGGTTACTCACTGTCTAGCTCGTTTTGCTTTGTTAATTGGTAATCAAGTCTGGAACGAGAAACCTTTTGACGTTATTCGGGATTGGGACCATCTCCAAGATTCAATGTGTCATTAATTCTCGTTCAGGGGATGAAATGAAATTATCATTCCCATTAAAAAAATATCAAATAAAAATTTGCTAACTTTATTATTTATCTGTTTAGTTTCGCTACATAATTAATTATTCGAATCAATGGTATCCTAAATATACGACCTGAAACCCAACAGTCTAAATCATTATGGTTTGCTACTCGGGCCAAGGGTCTAGTGTCCTCAATTCCATGTCTCATTTGTGTCTCTTTTAAGTGAAGGGACACGTGTCAAAAAACTAGTAAAGAGACACAAATAAGACATTCAATTGGAAGTGTTTTAGACAATTTGGTACGTTTGTACGATTCATTTAGGACTGTCGTATAAACTTAAAACAAGAGGGCAGCAATTGCTGAAGCATCTATTGTGATTGCTTAATTTCTGCTATAAATTTGCTGCTGGTGGACATTACGACAACCTTAGAGAAACATTAGGTAGAAAGCAGGTTCCAGGTTTTGGCGTCTCTATTGGAATTGCGACACTCTCTGTTGCTTTAGAACCCTACTGTCAATGAATAGCTTCCCTAGCTCCAATCTTTCTAATTTAAACTAGCAAAATCAAAACCTGTGGTATGTGAACAACATGGAGAAAAAGTGGATCATCTGAGTGAAGTTGGGTTTAATTTCCAATATTTCCGAAACCAACTTGTATGGCATGAATAAATTGCCGTGTTTTACTCCAATAATACAAAAGTACGTATGAAAAATCAACACATATATATATTTTCATATAACTAACACAAACGTATTGAAATGTCCCACATCGATTGTATCAATAAGAAAATAAGAGTTTAAATACCATAACCTCACTCCAACTAATATCGAGATCTTCTGTGATAAAACTCCACACCTGACGGATGGTGGAATGGTAATTCTACAAAACGCGTTTATAATAATGTACACGTGCCATAAGAATTCTCATCTAACAAGTCGGTGCATCCATTGTTGATTATTATTCTGAATTGTCGCCGAAAAAAATTAAAGTAAAAGAATCTATTTATTATGTGATGCGAGACTCCAAGAGACAGACTGCCACAGATACATTCGTCAAGAAAATAAGCACACGATCGTCTAACCCTAATTGGTCTGTCTCAGAGAGACCCCAACAGGCCCGTCAAGGTGCCAAAACCCACTTAAATCCAACGGCCATGAATTGGTACCAGTAGTTGCACCGAAGAAAAATTGGTGGCGTCGGGTTGTCTTGTAGCCCACTCCTTCCTTTCCTCCAACAATCCCCCAATTTCAATTCCTACTCCTTCCTTTCTTCCAACGATCCCCCAATTTCAATTCCTCCTGCTCTGTCAAGAAAAGGACATCTCATAATTCTCCCCTACAATTTACAACACTGATACACCGCACGTAATGTTTTAGAATCAATCAAATGCTTGTAAAAACTTATTTCTCTGTTCCAGTAACACGAGACGGTACTATAACAATATACCCGTGTTCATATAAGTCATTCTCTTCTAAAAGTGCCAATGTTCCACCGCTCGTCATCCCACTCTACCCACGACGTGGCAAGATCCCATCAGTCAAAGCTCCCAAAAAGTAGTGAAATTTACAAACTTGACCTCTTGCTGTTATCTTTTGTGTTTTCCCGATTCTTCAACACCACAGGTGGCCCAGCTTCAACAACGGGTAAGTCTTAGTCCTCATCATCGCCCTGCTCAAAAAATCAAAATACAGGGGTGGGTGTAATCTGTGGGAATTGGGAATAAAAGGGTACCTGTATTTGTGTGTGGTTTACCAATAAAACCACTCTGTCTTTGCTTTTCGTTGCCAATCCAACACCCCAAAAAGGAAAAGAAACCTCATTTCCCTTTGGTCACGGTTAGGGTATGGCTTACTCTATTAAGATTTTGGGTTAGGGTTTGTTAATTTGATACTGTTCTATTGAGTTTCTATCATTTCCTCCGGTTCCGAATACCCGCCAATCAATTCCCGCCATGGACGGAGGAGGAGGAGAAGTTGGTGAGTTGCAGGACTGGGAGGTGCTAAACAGCTCGGACCCTACCCTGGTTAACTCAGACGACTCGATTGATAGCCCTAGGAGCTTCGAGGGAATCGATGTTCAAGCCGAAGGTATGATCAGGCCTGATTACTTCTCCCTGGATAATCATGGGAAGTTCGGGTATGGTAAGGCGGTGATTGATGTCAGCGAAGAGGGTTCGGTTGAGTCCGACAACCCCAGTTGGATTGACCCGGGTTCCGTGAATCAATATGGTGGAAAAGAATCGGGTGGGTTTTGGCCCGATTCGGCAAGTGATCGGTCCGATGACCGAAAAAGTAATGATTTTGAGGGGAAAAAAGAGTTGGGTTTTGTGGAAAGTGAGAAAGGCCATGTGGGTTGTGGAGGGACTGGAGAAATGGAAGCTGTGGATGAGAAAGTTAGTGGGTTGGATGCTCAGGGCCGAGTGAGCTTCGAAGAAATTGGGGAAAACGGAAGTCTTGATAAGGACTTGGGAAAGTTCTGGTCTGATTCAGGCGGTGACAGTCTGGTTTCTGTGAAATATGAGAAGGTTGCGAAGGAAAGCGAGATAGGTTTTAGTGGCTTGGAAAGTGGAAATAACTTGGACAATGAGCCAGAAGAAAGACAATCGGTTGAGAGTCAAGGTACTGCAGTTGAAGAGGAGAAATCAGAGGCGAAATCCGGTGAAGAGGTAGTGAAGAGAACAATCCTGTGGTGGAAGGTCCCATTTGAGGTCTTGAAGTATTGTGTTTTCAGGGTGAGCCCTGTTTGGTCCTTGTCTGTGGCTGCAGCGGTAATGGGTTTAGTGCTCTTGGGGCGGAGATTGCACAAGATGAAGCGAAAGAGCCAGAGCTTGCAGCTCAAGGTTACTCTGGATGATAAGGTCAGTTATTGCAATTTATTATTGGTTAATTTAGTGATCATGGTTTTTCAATTCATGTTATTGCAATTTGTTAAGTATGCCTGCATTGAGATTACTATGTGGTCTGTACTTTATGGCTGTCAATCAAAAGTTTTAAACCATCTTTTTGCATCTGTTTTCATGCACTAGTGTTTGTTATTTATTTGGAAAGTTAAAAGTTGAAATACGGAGCTTTCTTTAAACCAATTATATCAAGCTCTTTGTATTCCTAGGTCCTCTTGTAGTAAAACAATGACTCATTAAAAGGAACCTACCCAAGTGCGATAGGAATCAATCTGATATGTCTTTGTTTTTTGTCATTTTGCGACTTGTGTAAGCAAAATTTTAACGCTACCATTTCATATCTTTCTTTTCTACTTTCCAATCTTGACTACTTCTCTTAAAGATAAATAATCATTTGGGAGTACTTTTCGCAGACTCTGCTTTGTTTTTTCTCGACATTTTCTGGTGCAAAGGAATGTAAAAATCCCGTTTTATTCACATTCCTCCATTATTCGATAGATTATGTTATTATGTTAACTTACTGGTATCTCCTTTTTCTCTCGATTCTTTGGATGAGAAACGGTGGATATTTGATCACTATAGAAGTTAAATATCAAAGTTTAAATAGAGGTGAAGAAGTAGTCAAACTTATACAAACAAACAACATTTTGATGGCAAACATTTTTGGAAGCTGAGAACTATACACAAAGGTGATTCCCCAATCTCTCTGTCATTGAAAAACTAATCCTCTTTTTCAAACTTATTCTAAACCCTTTTTTTTTTTCTCGCAACAAAGGGCTCATTTGTGAATCGTTGACCTTGATTACTTATTCTTCAAATTATTTTGTCTTGGGCAATGAGCTCTAGCTCAAGCGGGTCTTGTTGTAAGAAAAATTATTCTTTTGTGTTTTGAGATATATGTTGAGGTGGCCAACCTGGGATATCTAACTGAGCGATATTTACAGAAGGTGTCTCAGTTCATGAGCCGTGCTGTGCGTCTCAATGAAGCATTTTCAGTGGTGAAGCGAGTTCCTATAATGCGACCTTCGCTGCCAGCAGCTGGAATAAATCCATGGCCTGTAATGGGTTTGAGATAGAAAGATTCTTGTTGTGAAATATATAGAAAAAGAAAGTACTTTGTCCATGACCGTGCTAAAAGTACTACGTTGTTGTGCCTTGGTTTGTATCAAAACGATTGTGGCTGTTATGTATTTACTCTAAAGTTAAGAATTATCTGTAAAATGCAGACAAAGATTTCCACTAGGTATCAATCGTTACTTTTCGTTTCCCTGTTGTGTAGCATGCTTTGTCGTTTTATCTGAATTCTCGGCGTGCATTTCATGCCCGGAACTTGGAAAATGCAGAATGTAAATGTGTTAATATGATACAACAGCCCAGCCTACCCAGAACTGAAAGCATCCGAAAAGATTTTGTGCACCATGGAAGGAGGAAGGAGGAAGGAGCTACAATTACAATCTTAAATTGCTTTTTACATTACGGAACATGCAAAAGGATTTTCATCACTAAATGTTTGACAAGGGTAATTGTGTTGAGCTGAATATTGAGGTGGATATTGGAATACACATTCTCCTCCTCCTCCTCCTCGGCATCTGTAATTGTTGTTACCGCTGTCCTTGCCTTGCTCTTTCTTCTCTTCTTGTTCTTGCTTCATTATCTCAGCATGCTTCCCTAATTCCTTCTTTAAGTACTTTACCAGCTTTGCTGCTTCAACTATTCCCCTCACTCTCACCATCGACCTCTCCATGTTCGCTTCCACACTTAGAACACCTAAAACATGCCCAAAAAAACCGAGCCGGTTAATTGATCCCTAAACTCGTTTGCCTGTGTTTCATTCACGTTCATTACTTAGATCTTGTTTTCTATATACAACAAGAGAAATGAAAATTCTCGTCCCGAATTAAGAACATGTTGTATAGAAGAATTATCCATTTAGATTAAACGGCTAAACGAACGTTTTCAAATTTTGATGATACATAACACGAATTAGCAATTGCACATCCTCCGCCATAGGGATTTACCTTTCATTTTCTCCAAGTATTTCTTAATATCAATTGCACATCCTTCGCAATGCATCAACGTTTTGAGCACCACAACTTTAACCTCAGGCGGAGCCTACATTTCCGAAACCAAAACATGTAAGACAACGTTTGACAAGAGCAAATGAATATAATTCTCCTCTCCATAGTTTAAATTAGATTAATTAGAATATTGCTCGAATAAAAAAGATACCGCTTCTTTCTTTTTGGGCTCCTTTCGCTCTTGGTTTTGTGGTTTTGGTATTGGAGATATGAGTTGAGCATTTCTACTAAACTTGTTTTGTAGTCTCTCCAAAACCTTTAGAGGGTCGGCGTTCTTCCCCTTTACTGTCACTTTATGATTTGGGTAATCAACCACAACTTCCTCAACGCCTAACCAGTCAAGAGAAAATTTGCAAATATTATTTCTGCACGTTCATCGTATGTAGCATGGGGGAAGATGCACAGTAAAAAACAGAGATATTTGTGCAAGAATTTTTACCTTCAAAACTTGTCAAACATTTGGAAACCTGACTTTGGCATCCTTCACAATGCATTAATACTTTCAACACAATTTCTTTGCTCTCTGCCATGTTGAAGTTAGGTACAAGCCGCTTGTGGATTATCAGTAATTCTCTATGTTAGTAGGATAGTGGTGAAGTGATATATAAATAAGTGATTGTATGACTAGTGGTTTACCATGTTACCAAACATGGATTATTTATATTTGGAATATCCTTCAATTGGATTAATGAAAATATTCTCAACTATTTCTATTCTGGAACCCTTATTTGGCTTCCAAATATTTTCCTGCCTTACACTTCATTTCTATTTCAGTTTTTATGTAATAAGAATAGGACATTGAATGCCCATTATGAATATTCTTTTCAAAGAAAAAAATGACAATCCTTTTTTATGTGGTTAATAATCTTCTGCTTAATTTCTTTAGGAGCAATACCGTTACGATATATTACTGGTATACAATCTGGAGAAAATTATAACATTTTTCCGACGTCCCACGTGACAGTGCAGAGTGGTAGAACATTTCAGTTGACGTTTTAACTTTGGTCATCAAATTATTAGGCACAACTGCTGCAGCCTTAGCAAATGCATCTACATATGTTAAAAAAAAGAGCAGATAATTTATTTGGTACTACTGTTTGTACACATACATCAAAACATCATACATCCAACAACTTAAGATAATCTGCTTATGCTCTCCTTTATTGGCTACCAAATGTCGACGATAACGATCGTCTGTACGCAACAGTTTCACCTATCAAAAATGATATCCAATATTTTCGGCTTCGTGGATATACTTGCAGTTACTTGCATGCATATGAGCTCATCTAAAGCTATGAACAATCTTCGATTACTATTCAAGGTTTTGAATACATGGATATCCTTACAGTTCTTGGATATATGAGATGCCTTTAGCCACCACTTACTGGAGGTATTATGGCCAACTCATCCTTGTCTTTAACGACAGCAGAATCAGCTGTGTACGCCTCATTAAGAGCAAGCACCATGCACCCGCGGATCTCTGTCAAGCCTGGAAACATGGTGATGAGCTTATCTAAACAATCAAGTGCAGTACTACCAGACGACACCTCCAGTTGTATATCACTCAAGCCAGTTAGATCACGAGCCCTGGCAAAGAACAGCACCTTTATATTAACAGATGAACCCTCGATCCCCTTACTTGTAGAGTCTGTGGTTGCCGTCTTCATTTCTTCTTGTTTGGAATCCATTGTAGAACACCCTGCCCCGTGAATTAGTTGTTGTGAAACATGTTGGCTGCAACAATAACATCTTCAGTTTTAAGACACCAATAACATAATAAAATTGATAGAGCAATGATATGGAAATCGCACAAAAAACTAACTTCTATCATGCTTATCAAAAAAAATTAACCACCACCATATTATGACTGCCAAGGATACGTGGTAAATAACTAATGCAATTAAACAATTCCAATATCAGTCATACAATCATATAGATTTGACCTCACAAAGTCTAGCATGACTACAATTCTCACAATCGTCTTCTCGTTGGTCAGACAACTACTCCACAACTGTTTCTTTGAGATCTGGAATAAGCAAATTTTACCCCAGAATTTGAGAACATATATCTTTGAAATATTAGACTTACAATTCAAGATGACTAAATCCTCGCCATTGCCACAACGGCAATAACAGCTCTTTCTAATACTAGTACTAGTGACATTAGCAAATCGTTCTCTAAGAGTAACCCACATTTCCTGAGAATTATGACAACCGATGATGCATGAAAGTGCGGAAGGAGACAAAGTAGCAGTGATCAGAAATCACAGCAGCATTCTCAATACTATCATCACATACAACTTGAGAAAATTTATTATGACGAGGAATAGATCCATCAATAAACCCCATTATTCCATTTCCCTCCAACAAAAGGTCCATTTGGAAATTCCAAGTGACATAATTTGAGTCATCCCATTTCATAGTAACAGAATTACCCACAATTGCAATTAAAGATGAAACTGGAGACCGAGTAAGGGCTAACGGATTAGCAGTAACCATTGTGCACAACCACAGAGAAAGCAGATAGCTTCAGTTGTAAGAAAGCTATAGAAACAGAGAATCAAAACTACTGAATCAACAATGAGATGACAAGCCACACAGATATGACAGAATCCATGATAGAAATCAACAATCTCAGCAATGATGCAGCAGTATATAGAAAACCCACAAAAACTAGGGTTTGAAGTGATTACCAGGCCAGAAAATAACCAACAGAGCAGAAACCAAAACAACAAACCAGAGCTACGATGCAAATCAAAATGAAGCAACTGGAAATTCAAAAGGATCCAGCAAACTGCGACGACAAACCCCCATATTCTAGGGTTCGAAAGCAGAGCATCACTGGAAAAATCAACAGCGTGCAGAGAGATGGCAATAACGACCAACTGTAAGAGAACGACAATGACGACGACAAAGAAATAGTAAGCGGAAGCACAAGGTTCAATTCTTCAATCAATCGCGTCTGCCATATCCCGCGAAGGTACTGGAAGAAGAAGAAGAAGAAGAAGAAGAAGTAGCGTCTACCATTTTTATGTATGTCGCATGTAGCTTTTGTGCCTTGGTGTGAATAGCTACATTTCTTGTCATTAAAGCCACAAGAAACTTCTAACTCATCCAGGTGCAAAAAATATTCAGATAGGAACAGATCCCTTAAAAATTACACTTCTAACAAATGCCACAAACTCTTCCATGTTTTATGCAGCTTGTCCTGCTCAAGAACAAAACTATTCATAAATATGAAAGCACATGGTTTTGTGATGAAATGCTAAAAGCCAAGAATTTTAAAATATTACTGATACTTGTTAAAACTGTAGAAAACAACAAGAAAGTTACCAAAACACACCAAGGCCAAAAACAACTTTCAAATTTGTATAGAAAGTCAACATTGATTGCTCCACAGACGTATTGGATCAACTGACTCAAAGTGAAAACCAAAACCCCCCGTCCTCCATTCTCTCAAAGCGAAGCCCTCCTGTCCTCTAGCAGTATTTTCGACGGAGTCAGATAAACCAAATTGTCAGATGCAGCGTGGATCAATGGCGGAGATAACGCCTCCATCACCAGCTGAGCTGCATACAGATTGTCTATGGAGGAGGCAGGAGGCAAGAGAGATAGAGGATGAGTTGGAGAGGGCTAGTACGCAGTGATTTGTGATGTAACTAGTTTAATAAGTTAATTTCAAAATCTGTTTTTTTTTTTTGGCTTTGAAAGTTTTAGTTAGATTTGGGATAACCTATGCCTAAAGTGATGACGTTTCTAGGATATCCATGTCCTCCACAAGAACCCAACCATTGAGTTTTCATGTCACTGCTAGTAATAACCCCACTCCACCTGTTAGAAACCCAACAGCTAAAAACCAATTGGCATTGAAAGTTGAGAAAAAAATTGTTGCGCTATAGAGTAGCAGTTGCCCAAATACAAGGATTTGGATTTGGCTCACCAAATTCAAATCCATCAAATCAACTACCTCAATTCACACAGGCCTTCCATGTTTTCCTAGCATTTTAAAACCAATAGTTCTCACATGTGAGCACAATGATGCCAGTATTGCAGGCATCATCCCGCAAACCAAGCAAAACCAATATCAAACATAAAAAATAAAAGAAAAAAGAAAGAAAGCTATTGTATGTCGACAATTATCATAAAAGCTCTACAAAAAATTGCAGTAACCTTATTCCACTTAGAGAGAGAGAGAGAGAGAGAGAGTAATAGAAGAGGAGCATCACATTGTCAATTTTCACCTAGAAAACATACTCATGAAAAAATAACAAACAAACAATTAGAAACCTCACTTTAACTTAATCTTGCCCGCAACAAAATTGAGATACAAACTCAAACCTCAAATTGATTTTCTCTCAAGTCAGGTTTTAAATCATACCACCTCCGAACACTATAAGATTCCAAGCCATAACGATGATCGAAAGCGCACACGTTGAAGATTAAACATATACAGGTGACTCCAGCTATCATTCGATTATCCCATTCCCAACCCTGAACCAAAAATTACGCAACACTTAAATTTTGAATTAAAAAAATGAAAACTGAATCACTATAAATTCTGATGTGAACTACAAGCTATTACAAATATTCAGGGGCATGAATATTAAGTCAAATCCTTCTTAATCAATTACGATTCATACATTTTACAAGTATGAAGTCAACTACCTAATTACCAACGCGAGAAAGGGGAAAGCTTTGGTTTTGGAAAATGAAATAAACACAAAAGGAAGTTGAAAACTGAAAACCCCCACCAAGAAACGAACTTGAAAATGAATTGAAAGGAGGTGGCACAGCAACAAACAAGCATTGTGTTTTCTAAGGAAAAACAGGGTTCTGGGGATGCCCAGAAGATGAAGAAAGTAAAAGTTAAACCCATCTACTAATAGTTGCCGGAAATTGATGGGAACAAATACAAGCTTTACCTTCACCAATCGTTCCGAAGCTCAGAGATTGCAGAGAATAACAAGAGCGAGCGCTGACCAAATAAAAACAAACAAACAAACAAACATACAAGAAGATCACTTCGACACTTCCGTGTTGGGGTTGGGCTTTTGGGCTTTTACAACTTTGCTTTCTTGTTTTGGGTTTGTATTTGTTTTAGGTTTATTTTCTGTTATGCTCTGTCAATTTTTGATACATTTTTGCGTAGCTCACTTTTTAATGTCTTTTAATAATTCGAATTGTTTATTTTTTTAGTTTTTTTTTAAAGATGATATCTACCAAATACCTAAATTTGAAACTATATGATTGTTAGTTTAGGAGTTTAGGGTTTTTTTCTTGCAAAATGAATGTTATAATTGTTTTAGATTTATATTTTTTTTACAAGGATGATATGTGAATAATGTTATAAACGATAAACAGTTCGGATTGTTAAAGTATATTATAGAGTGGGCTCACAAAAATACGTGTCAAATTTTTTGAAAAAAGAAGTGGAAATTTTTGAAAAACAAAGGTGCTCCGGATCCATTCCCAAAATGTGTGTATACACAGTTCCCTTAGTTGAGGGATCATTTGTAAGGCGCACTCCACATTATATTTCAACGATGTAATCGTCAATCTTTTAAATCTTATATAATTGATCATCTTTACCCCCAATAAGCATTAGGCTAATGGCAGATTAATCCGCCCTTTATAATAAAACGCTGCTTAATAGTTAATACTTTTCCCTTTGCGTCACTTTCAACACTGCTACGAGAACACTCTACAAATCGCGCATGGAATGCGCCGACCTCTTTTAACTCCCCCACTCCTTTCGTCCTTCTCGTCTCTCTCGACATTGCAGCCGCGTTTCCCAGAAAACATTGAGGATTCAATTGGTTCACAGCCATCTGCTTCCTCCACAGATCTTCTTTGCAGCACAGCATCTGCCTCCGTCTCACTCTCACTCAGGTATTTCACTGATTTGGGGTTTTATGCAATTACAAATTTAAGTCCATTCATGTGTTGATCTCGGTTTATTTCTGTTACTCTCTATCTGACTTGAAAATAAAAACCCTAATTTTAGATTGTTCTCTGATTCCAGATTGATTTCATTCACTACATTGCTAAACAAATTTCCCCAATATTACATTATCCCTTATTATTTTCATACATTTTATAGTTCTAATCAGTCTTTTTCGACCTTTATCATTCCCTATACAATTGTGAATAAGTAAGTTCCATGTCTGCAAAACTCTAATTACTCTGATTCAGTTATCTTTTTGGAACCTAATCCCTCAACTTATTAAATTCGTTAGAGAGGTGATTTTGGATTGAATCCCAAAGTTCCCATTTCTAGGATTGGTGTTTTGTGCACATTTTGGGTGGTGGGTGTTGTGAATCATCACATTTTATTGAAGGTATTTGATCTGTTTAAATTCTAAACTTATGAACTGTTTTCTGAGTTTCCCAAACAGTTATGCAGTTTTGAGGAAGCCCTTTGATTCATGAACTTTGAAGGAGCTGTATATATGTCATGTTTGGTAGTGCAAAAGAGTTCTTGATTCTTCTGCAGCTTACTACGGTTGTGGAAGTTGTGGTTTTGGGATCATATAGGTTGAGTTCAAGACATCCTTGAGAAATATAGTATAAGGGTTGGCACAGATGGGTAGGCCATTGGTTTTCGAGATCTTGGACAAACCAGCCACAAGTTGTTTCATAGGAATATGCAGTGCAATTTGGTTCTACATACAGAAGAAAAACATTGGCTATTCACATGTGGGCTTGAGTTATGAAACTGCGGTTGCAGGGCACCATTGGAGGATTATAACTTCAGCTTTCTCTCATATAAGCATTATTCATCTTGTTTTCAATATGAGTGCCCTTTGGAGTCTTGGGGTAGTAGAAAAGCTGGGTCCCATAGGGCTCGGGGTGGAATATTATCTGCAGTACACGCTTGTCTTGGTTGTACTATCCGGAGTGCTGGTCTTGGGAATTTACCATTTGTTAATCCAAAAATTCAAGATTGAATATTTTCGGAGAGTGACGGCTGTTGGGTATTCATGTGTTGTTTTTGGGTGGATGACAATTCTTTCGGTGAAGCAACCCACGTCAAAGTTGCATCTTTTTGGATTTCTCTCACTGCCCATTAGTTTTGCACCATTTGAGTCACTTATTTTTACCTCAATCATCGTTCCTCAAGCAAGTTTTATTGGCCATTTATCTGGAATCATTGTTGGGTATGCTATTGCGTGGGGTTTAATTCACGGGATGAACAATTACTGGGCGGTTTCCATGTTGGGATGGATTGTGCTTGTTACTGTGTTCAGTTTGAAGCGATCGAGTGCATATGATTTCAGTTTTCTTGAGATTGAACCTGTTACTGATTCTTCGTTGCCAGCCGTACGATTTATTGCATCAGGAAATACTAGAACATTGCAAATGAACGCATTACCAGCTTCGGGCGTTGAGCTTGTGTAATATATTTGTAAATGCAAGCTTGACTTAAAGTCCAGTTACTTCAGAATTAAATCCACCAAGCTCAAGTCGTACTTGAAACTGCTAATTCTCAGAACTTGCCGAATATTTCACCTCTGCATGCTCCTGTGATACAAATTCTCCGGTGCTACAGGTTTGACGCTAAAGAGTGACAGGTTGTTGCTTACTCTGCATATGCGATGGTAAATGTTCATAGTTGTGTGAAGCAATTTTTTTATTATCATTTATTGGATATCTTTGACAATGTTAAGTTGAGCGGACAATGTATCATTCTACTACATTTTTTTCTCATAGAAACTGATTGGAAACGAATTGTGTAATCGTATTGACAGTAGAGTTGCAGCATTTTCATTGTATGATACAAGCATTAAGGAAAATAATTCAGAACAGATGGTAGGCGAGGTTCCATATCTTGTGGAAATGTTACGAATTTCGATATCCTTCCTTTGGTTCGAGCTACACCTTGTATCCTCAACCAGCGCTTTGTTGTAAAGCACCTGTGTGTAAGTGCTCGAGACCTTTCGAAATCCTCTCGAGCAGTGCACCAGACCTTTCAAGGATCCTCAAGCAATGTTTAAACACAAGAAATCCAACGGTTTCGGAATCCAAATTTTTCATGACTAAAATGTAAGAAAGGTGCCATCATCGGGGGATGATTCTCAATAGTACATAAAATCCAATGAAGTGGAATCTTGATAGGTACTGGGTACCGTTATAGCTTTTTACACAGGTCGACGCTATTCTTTACAAACTCGTTTAAATATCAAATTAACAAAAGAATTGTACCTACATAAATTAAAAAGTTGATAATGTGAATATCTTGCCAACTGGAATTAGGACTCAGTGCCTACCCCCAAGGCTTCCTACTCCATAGCGCCGGATAATCAGAGACAAGCAGACGACACGAGTGAAGCAGTCCACATTGAGAAGTTCGATCTGTGATGCTTCAACAAATTCGAATCACTTTGTTTTGTCGCCATCACATTTCCCTTGACTATCTGCAAGAATAACCATATCCAGAGTGTTGTAGGTCAATATGATTGCGTAATATCGTACATAAAAATAGATGCAATCAAAGTGCGAAATAATAACAAGCGTACTTGATCAAAAAGATCCACAAAATGTTACTGTGGCTGTGTTTTGTTAGACATGTAAACACCAAAATCTTTAGCCTGGTCCTGAACAACTGAATATAACAACATAAACAAAACATTACACCCACAAAAGGAAAAAGAACGGTTTTGTCTATATTTATGTGCAACTTTAAAAGTAGTTTCTATTTAAAAGCTTAGATCCGAGTTCAAACAGCATTCATGGATACATTGTCCATTCTGTCAAGAGTATCATTTGACCACAAGCAAATAAATGATGTCATAGGATTTCTTCTTTTGCATAATGCTATCAGAAATTAGATCCTAATTACTAGCAACATTGGTTCAGACATCGACAACGAAATAGTTTATTGTTTGTTCACAATAAAGGAGCATATGGGACAAAAGGTGAAGACAGTGCACTGGACAGGCCTCAGTATGATTACACATTCCAACCTGCAGAACTTCCTAATGATAGGACCAAGAAACAGGGAAAACAACAGAGGGACAAAAGAAAAAGAAAAAAAAAAAAAAAAAAAGCAATTTAAGTTGCATGCAAGAAAAAAGATTATAAATTTCTCTGAATTCGTATGGAAGTTTCTTGAGGAACCATTCTGATTACGTTTCCTCCACAACAGAAACTCCACATTACGCAAAAAATGGGGGGTGGGGAAGCTCAAATGTGACCACCGGTCAGAAGAATTTACCATTTTTTAAGCTGTCTTCATTATCTCCAATCCCATTAACATGTGCTGACCCCGAGCTAGACCCATTTTCATGGTCACCTGGATGAAGCATGTGGGAAAATCCTTGTCCAATTGACTTCCATAACCGTGTAGGCAGATTAGACTGCAAACTGCCACTACTCCTACCAAGATATGGTTCAGTTGGCCTTGCCACCGCAGGGTCTAGTTCAGAGAATCTTACAGCACCTAAAAGTTGTTCTGGAAGCTCTGATTCAGTTTGGCTCTCGATGAGAAATGCAAGGTCAACGGTCAGAGTTGTGATATAACCAAATGCCAGATGAACTATTGCACTTGCAACCATGGAAGACCCAATATCCACGTCTACTTCTAAGAAACTATCTGATGCACAGTAATAACAAGAAAGGGCACGCCCAATTATGCATATGGCCTGCTCCCCAACTGCTTTCCTCACGATCCAAGGGCCCTTGACAATGTTGGCAATCAATTTAAGCCTTGAATTCCTAAACCCATCGTCACCCTTCAAGAACTGGTCCATCAAAGACCCCTCAGGAATAGGCTCTCTGGTTGTAAAATACGCCACAGCACTGTAATTATCCTTATTCGGAACTTGAAGATTGAAAGCCCAAACGAAAGGCTTATCACCCGTCGGGAACTCCTCCTCAATAGCCTTCTTGACACGACTGTTTGGATGTTTTAAGACCTCCCCAATCTTAGTCGAACTTCTAATCCAATCGAAACCAAGAGGCTTTAGAAGATATTCACCAGCAGGAACTTTAACTTTGGTTGACAAGTAGTCAGGACCTCTAACTAAGAACTTGTCCCCAGGTGGAGAAGCCCAACCATTTCGACAATTGTCTGGATCAAGAAGTGGAACAGCTCCTTCTGATCTCAGTCTCTCTATCCATTCAAGCTCCTTCTTTTCACCAGTGCTGTCCATAAGAGATTTTCCTTCGGCAGCAAACCTATCACATAATAAGAGAAAACAAGATAAATACGAAAAGTTATAACTGTTTTCCTGAATTAAGTTCGATTTGTGTCATAGAGACACAATCAATAAATATGGCCATACTATCCTGACAATCGTAAATTCTACAAATAATTTATACTATATACCATAACCAAGGAAAATGCCCCTAAAAATCAGAATAAAGAGGTAGTTTGTACTTCTGTAACTATGCTGAAACAACAGACTCTTTCTGATAGAAACAAAAATTAGAAATAATCACATAACTATTCTTCACACCCTTCCAATACAAAAGGACTTCAGAACGCGGATAGCCGGATGCCATTGCCGCATATAACATGTTCAACGTTACCGTTCAACATATTTTTCTCCAAAGAAAATATATTCCGTGCACTCTCTTCCCTGGGATGCTAATGCTCCTTACCTTGTTCTGCTTTACAACAGAAAGAAAAATCCAGAACAATCGTCTAATATCTCAATAGTTTTTTTTTTCCTTGGATTTCTTCCCCAATTATTTAACATTTAAACAAAGTAATTAAAAAATTCCCACACAAATGAATCCAATTTCCAGCTGAACTTATAAGATTCACATCTAAACATAACCAAAACAATGAAAAACATAAATCAATCAGACAAAATTACGATCATATTGAACCAAATTGAAGCAAAAAGATAAGTAATTTACAACTTGGAATCAAATAACATAAAAGCGTGATCACAGGCTCAGAGATAAGGAAGAAAAACCCTAACCTTGAGCTTTGGGGTAGAAATTGCGGCAATCAAGCGTGGTAGCTTTGCAAACCCTAATTATACAAATTGGCAAATGGGAAACGGAAATTAGGGTTTTGCAGTCTGATTAATTTGGGGAGGGAGGGAGGCCTGGTTCCTTGTGTGTTACTTTTTGTCTTTAACAACGAAGGAGAGGAGGTGCAATTGCTAACACCATCTGCAGACGAGCTTTGTTATGTTCAGACGAGCTTTGTTATGTTTGACAGCATACCTTTTTTACCATTTTTTTTTTGGTGAACACCTTTTTTGGGGTAAATTTAAATTATGTTTTTCTATTTTCCATGGTTAATTTTTTATTTTTGAAGAGATCATTTGATTAATTTTTTTTTATCAACATTTGATTAGAATGAAGTATTTTTGGCAATAGTATTGGATGTACCAAATTATCAATTTACGTGTAGAAGATGTATCAAAACGCATCATATGTTGTACGTGTGAGCTCATTTTTATGTATATATTCACAATCTTAAGAAGCTAAGATAACGTGAAGTAATAATTCAAAAGAAACAAAAGATAAATGCCTCAAGTCTTGTAAAAATCTTGAAGTGATGAAAATACTCTTAAAAACAACCCAATAAAAATACAAATAATACGGTTCGACTAATGTTTAATCAATCGAGTAAGCGATATATTCATACAAAAGCATGAGTTTAAGTTACACCAATCCAGTTTGATATTTGAATGAGAACCAAAGTCGTTCAAGTCAATTTGACCTTTTTTTTTTTTTTTGTATTTGGTCAGGTCCAACTCACGAGTCTAAATATACAATTTACCCTAAATCAAATAACTAAACAGAAAAATTTACATGTGACGTGAGTATAACATCGTGGTAACGTCTTGCGCCAAACTACAAATGTCATGTGGACAGAAATTAGTGACAAAGTATCGTAACGTCTAGTGTCAAACCACAAACACAAAAATCTAAATACATATTTATATTATTGACAAACAGCGTCGCGATGACACTGTTCCCCTTTCTTTTCAAACAACCAGTTCCTCTCAGACAACCAAGTCGTACCAAACGTAACGTACCAAACAAAAAGTGGTGAGAATCAGAGCAAGCTAATGTATGAAGGGAGAAGCACGCTTTATGTTTTGGCAGATGGAACAACACATACACAAAACGAATGATTGAAAAATGATGGGATATGTTGATGAATCCAGACACTTTTCTGTCAACCCTAATTTTTTCTCTGAGGTCCTGCACTTCCGTCTCCTTTTGCCGCGCAATTCAGGCCTGCGTGGTCAAATCGTTGGATTATAGAGATGGGTTCATTGGCGATCAGCTGGTTTCTTGTTATTCAAGTTTGGGCCGTGCAGATGATGCACGGAACCTGTTCGATGAATTGCCCCATAAGGACTTGGTCTCCTGGAATTCTTTGATTTCTGGGTTTTCGCGAAGAGGGTATGTGGATAAATGCTTGAATGCATTTTTTAGGATGAAGTTTGAAATGGGAATACAACCCAATGAGGTTACACTTATGTCTATAATCTCCGCTTGTGCTAGTAGGGGAGCTGTTGTTGAAGGAATGTACATTCACGGCTCTGCATTCAAGTTGGGTGTGCTGTGGGAAGTTAAGCTTGTCAATTCTTTGATTAATTTCTATGGAAAGTTAGGCTCTTTGGATGAAGTTTTTCGACTGGTTGAGACAATGCCGATAGCAAATGTTGTATCATGGAATTTAATGATTGCGATTCACACTGAAAATAGGAGTGCAGCAGATGGAGTGGCTTATTTTAATCTCATGAGAAGGTCTGGAATTGATCCGGATGATGGCACTGCGGTGTCCTTGCTTCAAGCTTGTGAGAATTTAGGTTTGCAGAAACTCTCAGAGTGCATCCATGGTATGATTATGAAATGTGGTCTCAATGAAATTGTCACAATTGCAACGGGACTGCTGGATTTGTATGCAAAGTTGGGGAGACTAAATTACTCGCTTAAGATTTTTGGGGAAATAAATAATCCGGACAAAGTAGCTTGGACTGCTATGCTTGCAGCCTATGCTGTGCATGGGAATGGGAGAGAAGCAATGAAGCTCCTTGAAAACATGCTTAAAGAAGGTGTGGAGCCTGATCACGTCACCTTCACACATTTGCTAAGTGCTTGTAGCCACTCGGGCCTTGTTGAAGAGGGGAAGAATTACTTCAACATTATGCCTCAAGTTTATGGAATTGAGCCTAGGTTGGATCACTATTCATGCATGGTTGATCTTCTGGGACGCTCTGGGCTTCTAAATGATGCTTACGAGCTGATTAGACGTATGCCAATGGAGCCAAACTCTGGGGTATGGGGGGCTCTTTTCGGTGCTTGTAGGGTTTATGGTAACACTCAACTTGGGAAGGAAGTTGCTGAGAGATTATTTTCTTTGGACCCATCAGATTCCAGAAACTATATCATGCTATCCAATATGTACTCTGCAGCTGGTTTGTGGAGGGATGCTTCAAAGGTGAGGGCTTTGATGAAGGACAAAGGTCTCGTCAGAAACCCTGGATGCAGTTTTATCGAACACGGAAATAAAATTCATCGCTTTGTCGTGGGTGATCAATCTCACCCTGACTCAGATAAGATATATACCAAATTGGAAGAAGTGATTGGAAAGATCCGAGAAGCTGGATTTGTGTCTGAAACAGAATGTGTTCTACATGATGTTGAAGAGGCGGCGAAAGAGGATATGATCAGCAAGCACAGTGAGAAATTAGCCATTGCATTTGGGCTTTTGGTGACGAATGCTGACATGCCGATCATTATTACCAAGAACCTTAGAATCTGTGGAGACTGTCACAGCACTGCAAAACTCATATCGTTGATTGAGAAGCGGAGTATCATAATTCGAGATTCAAAGCGGTTCCACCATTTTGCGAATGGAATATGCTCGTGTGGAGATTATTGGTGATCCGCAACTTCAGCTTATGATGACTCTGCACATGGTGGTGGTTGTAATCTTTTCAGGTACGAGTCTCGTGCTTCGGATAGTTTATTGAGTAGCATTGTATGCATAATACATCTGTTGTGTTCAAGAATGTATCACTTCAATGGCACCAACTGTAACATGCTTATAATTGAAGAATTTTCTGAGACCAAGGTTGCATAGGAAGAAAATGAAAACATATTTGCAATTGAATATAAATAAATGAAACTGCAATCCTGCATAGGAAGTAATTCTTTGAAGTAAATAACCACCTAATTAATGACAATTTGTGTAAACAATCCTGACATCCAGAATTCACAATCAGAGTATGAATAGGGAAATACCATAGTAGCAAATTTTAAATATGCTATTACGGGCAAAAACGAAGAACTAAGAAGTAAAAGAAAAACTAGGATTCCCAAAATAGATTACATTTAAGCCATAAACGGGGTAATAACACAGCAAGTTTTGGACAGATGTCGGAAAACCAAGGGATTTGGGCAGAATCACAATCTTTTCCAAGCCCAGAACCCCAACTCTATTTTGCAGCAATAACGGATGTCGGAGATGTGCTTGACCTTAGACCGATCCAAGCTTCCTTCTCCACGTATTCGCTCTATGAGCTCACTGGGAACATCTATAAAATTCAATTCTTGGAGACATGTAAGGTGTTCGATTCCATCAGGCAGTTGTTTTAACTCCATGCACTCACCAATTCGCAGTGTCCGTAATGATGGCATCACCCCATTCTCTATGATGATGGTATTCAATTCAGGGAAATTGCCTAGACTTAATTCAGTAAGCTTTTGGAATCCGGTTTGAAAGACTAATTGATTCCCGACATGTGCATTGTGTAGCACAAGTTTGGTCAGATTCGGTAGTGTTTGGATGTAAGGAAGGAAATCCTCTGTTAATCTGGACCAATGCAAACCCAAGTGCATAACGCTGTCAAGGGATCGAAACCAATGCGGAACTTTTTCTAGCTTTCCAGTTAGGATAAGTGTCTTGAGTAGAGTAGGAGATGTTGCCAATGCATCCAAGCGTAGTACTTCATCCTCATTACTTGTCTTGACACCTAAGAATTGAAGGAGTCTCATGCTCTCAATTGATTTGCACAAATCATTCTCATCAACACCTCTTACATTTGATACACTAAGTCTAGTGAGTTGGGTCATGTGTCGAAGTTGTTTGATTAGCTCGCCTCCTGTCTCAATACCATCCAACACTTGCAAGCTCTCTAGCTTACTTATGTCGAACCTTGCTTGTGTGCTATCCAACCAATTAAAAGACTTAACATCATATGCCGGATAATGGTACATCACAAGATGTCGTAGGTTTTTTAACTTCACCATTCCAACTGGAAGTGACCTTATCATGGAGTTCTTAATGTTTAATGTTTCCAAATTATGGAGGTTTCCTATGTCTTTCGGAAGCTCTTTCACTTTTGTTGATCTCAGATTTAAATACCTCAAGTTAAAGCACTTCACTATATCATCTGGGAGCTGAGCAAGCGGAAGATATTTTAGATCCAAGACTCTTAACAGTTTGAAACCAGACGGCAATTTTTCTAGCAAAGAAGAATCGCTCATCGCTGGGGAAAAAATAAAGAAGGTACGAACCTTTGACATATCTCTGTGTGGTTGAAATTCTCCATTGCTTGCTCGCACTGATAACCTGTGTGAATCTTTACAACCTTCATTTGCTTCCTGACTGTGATACACTGCACAAAATTTCTCAGCTTCTGAAATTGAAAGGGCAAGTTCTCGCAAAAGGTCATGCACCTTGAATGTTTTTGCCCTTCCAGATGGTTCCCTCTGAACAACTTGCAGCATGCATCGACAAGTGAGCTCTGCAATGTAGCTTTCAGCAATCTCTTCAGGCGTAGCCCCTCGAACTTGTTCGACAAACCCCTCTGCCATCCACAGCCTTTTAAGCCTTTCACATTTAACCACATAATCTTCTGGAAAAATGCAAAAATATAAGAAGCAACGCTTGAGTCGATAAGGTAAACCATTGAAGCTTAGCAGTAGGATGCTCCTTACTACTTCAAGTGTTGGATTGTTGCTTAGCTCCCAATTCAAGCTACTGCAGAATCTCGTCCACTCGGACTTTAATCTTTTGGTTGACATGAGAGCACCCAAAGCCACAATTCCAAGGGGTAAACCTCCTTTGCACTTTCCAGCAAGATCCCTAGCAATGTGTTCGAGCTCTTGGGGACAGGACCTGTCTGGCCAGCTAGAGAAAGCTTTCTTGGAAAAAAGATCCCAAGCCTCTTTTTCAATGAGAGGATGAACATGGTACACATGGCTTCTGACCCCGAATGAAAATGAAGCAATGTCTTCGTTCCGAGTTGTAAGCACAACTCGACTTCCATGTGCTCCACCAGGAAGTGCTACGTTTATGTGGCTCCAGAGTTCTCTGTCCCATACATCATCCAAGACAATCACGTATCTCTTCGGCTGCAAATATTTTATAAGCATTTCCACCAAACCTCTGTAGCTCATATTGCTTATGTCGAGGAATAGCTTCCATTGCAGCTCTAAAAAGTTCCTTGATCATTATCTTTAGCAGATCTTCGATGTTGTAAGTTTGCGAGACTGTGATCCAGGCATGACAATCAAAGTGTTTCTTTACAGTTTGACTGTTGAAGGTGTTTGCCACTAAGGTGGTCTTGCCGGAACCTCCCATTCCAACCACCGAAATTACACTTGCTTCTGGCTGTTCAGACAACAACCATCCAACTAACTTGTCTTTAGCAACTTTGATTCCCACAAGTTCATCATCTTTAAAGAAAAGAGAGGACTCACCATGGATTCTGACTCGATTGGGATCTGAATTATGTGAAGCACCGATGCCTTCTATGCGATCAACGCCATAACATTGGTTTCTTTCTCGAATAGCTCTGATTGTTCTGATGATCTTGTGCAATTTGGTGGCGATCCTATGCCTCTCCCAAAGATGCTTGGGGAAGCAAATCATTTGACGAAAGGCTCTTGTGTATGGACCCCAACTTCTCTGCTCGTTCATTTGGTAGGTGAACTCGTCAATGATGTCTTCAATATCGATGGATACGTCCCTCACATTTTCCACCCATGTTTTCTCTACTTCACTGAGAGCTCCTTTCTTTCCAGCATCTGCCAGGAAAGCTTTCATGGTTAGCAGCTCACGCTTGATTTCATCGAGTTGGTCACGAACTCCTCCAATCAGCGACACTTCATTTTCGATAATCGATACTATCTTGCCCGTCAAAAACTCTAATGCAGGTGAAGCCATCTGCTGCCTTTTTGTTCTTGGTTTGCTCCTCTGGATTGAATTCAACAGCAATTTCAATCTTTGTACAGTGAGAAATATGCATTTCCTAGACCATAAATATCGCATAGGCCACTTTTATTGACCAACAAATTTCATAGACCATAATACAAGTTGGGTGAGCAAGGCTAGCTGTAAAGATACCTTTTCTGGTGTGTGGTTGCTGGATATCTTTCAATTGGACTCCAATGTCCAAAACTGTACCCGCAGATAATGCCAAACCACATCGAATTTGAATTTCTTGTGTCAATGTTGTTGCTTACATTAAGCCGTCAATTGCAACTGTCTTTTAGAAAAGGGGCTTCTAACTCATTTCTTAAAGAGCGTTTTACCCTCCATCTATCTGAGGTCCACAATTGGACTCCCTCTCTTTCACTATCACTTTCATCTCCATATATAAAGCTAACGGCCCATTTTGGAGTCACCGGCTTCACCAAAAAATTTTGAACAAAAATGCCTCCTAAACAAAAAAATTCAAAAGCGGCCCAAAATAATGCAAGGGTATTTTCATCATATAAATGTGTTTTTTAATAATTAATTTTGTTTGCACTGTTTTTTTTAGTACCTCACAGTAGGCTAACAATAATGTGATTTAATCAATTGTTTATTAAATATTATTTTCTTCTTTTTTAACATGTTCAAAACATCTTAAGAGGCGTGTAGTGCCGGTTATAAACAAGGTCTTTCGCACACGCATAATAATGTGATTCAATTAGTTGTCAAATGATTTTTTTTTTTTTTGAACAAACGATATTATCTACACTAAGGGGGAGGGGGTGGACTTAACCTCACAATAGGCTAGCAATAATGTGATTCAACCAATTGTTTATTAAATATTATTTTCTCCATTTTTAAACACATTCAAAAGATTTTAAGATGTGCGTAGTGCCGGTTATCAAAAAGGTATTTCGCACGCGCATAATAATGTGATTCAATTAGTTATCAAATGATTGTTTCTTTTCTTTTTTCCAAACAAACGATATTATCTACACTAAAGGGGAGGGAGGTGGGCTTAACCTCACAATGGGTTAGCAATAATGTGATTCAATCAATTATTTATTAAATATTATTTCCTCTATTTTTAAACACGTTCAAAAATATCTTAAGAGACGCGTACTGCTAATGATAAAAAGGGCATTTTTGTCACATCCTGGCCCCGGACGGACCATTTCCTGGGCCCGCTCCACCACCGTAACACGATATTGTCCGCTTTGGGCCCCAACTACACCCTCACGGTTTTGTTTCTGGGAACTCACGAGCAACTTCCCATCACAAGCAACTTCCTAGTGGGTCACCCATCCTGGGAGTGCTCTAGCCCCCTTCTCGCTTAACTTCGGAGTTCCTATGGAACCCGAAGCCAGTGAGCTCCCAAAATACCTCGTGCTAGGTAGGGATGAGAATATACATTTAAGGATCACTCCCTTTGGCGATGTGGGATGTTACAATTTTGCACTCGCATAATAATATGATTCAATTAGTTGTCAAATGATCGTTTTTGTTTTTGTTTTTGAACAAACGATGTTGTCTACACTAAGGGGTGGATTCATCTACTTTTATTGGTTTATGAGGGGTTTCTTCTAGCATGATCTAATATTATTCATTTACTTCAAATATTTGACTTTCTTTTTGTCATAAAAAAATGGGTAACTATCAGTTTACTACCCTCATGTTTCGTGGTTTTCAACATTTAGTACATCAATTTTTTTGTCGTCCCAGAGTCATATCTAAAGTGTTAATTTTGGGACACTCTCATACATTCGTTAGTCAAACTGTTAAATCTACCGTTAACTGATGACGTGGCACCTGTGGACAATGACTGGGCACCACGTGTCATTAAGGGGTCCACGTGGATTTTTTTTTTTGAGAAGGGGTTCAAAAAAACAAAAAAATACCTAAACAAAGCAACCTCCCTTCATAGAGAAAACCCAAGATTTTGCTCTGGCTCAGATGAAGAAATCAGTGGCAAAAAGATCGTCTTGCAGGGTTTGTCCAAGGCGGGCTCGGGCTCTAATTCCGGCGAAGTAGGTGGGCTCGGGCTCTGAGAAATCGGGGCACTGTCGAGGAACATCACAGCGGTGGGAAATGGGTGGTGTAGCATAGAAGATTTGGTCGGGGTCGGGATCTCTTCAATAAACCCTAGAAATTGCAGAGAAGATCGGGTCGGGGTCAGTACCGGAAACCCTAGAAATTGCAAAGAAAGAGGGAAAGATGTTTTCTCTCATCCGCATTCGAAATTGGGAAAAGATTGAATCTTTGCTGGATTGGAGAATTGAGGGAGGTACATAGAGAGGAGAGAGAGGCAGAGAGAGGAGAAAGGAGAGAGAAATAGAGAGAGAGAGAGATGGGGGAAGGAGAATAGACGGGTTTCGATTTTTTTTTTTTCTTTGAACCCCTTCTCAGAAAAAAAAATTCCACGTGGACCCATTAATGACACGTGGCGCCCAGTCATTGTCCACATAGGAGTCACGTCATCAGTTAACGGTAGATTTAACAGTTTGACTAACGGATGTATGAGACTGTCCCAAAATTAACACTTTAGGTATGACTCTGGGACGAAAAAAAATTGATGTACTAAATGTTGAAAACCACGAAACATGAGGGTAGTAAACTAATATTTACCCTAAAAAAATTATTGAAGAAATTCAGGCATATAAATACATTTACAACGTGTAAGTCGCGCGTAGCACGCCGTGATTCAGAAAATGTCTTCTGCGCGTGCATGAAAGCTATTTTATATTTATATAAAATAAATAGTATGTTATGCAAGTCCCTATTTGGATATGGGTGGATTTGGATTTGGTATGTTTGAGGATTTTAGGCCAAAACTCGACTCAATAAGAAGCTCCTCTCACAAGTAACAATTCAGGTTAAAAACAAAGAAACTTACAAGATTAAGTGGACAAGTTTTGCTTTTGTGGAGAAATATTGAATCCGTAAAGAAAAGAAAGCATTCCATGAATTCAGATACTTTCCTCATGTAAAGTAAATGCACGACTTGTTCAAAAGTTGTAGTACCAGTCTAGTCATAATTACCTAAAATGAGCAGCATGACACTTTCAAGAAATATTTGCAGCTAATGAAACCTCGAAATTTTGATAACTCCAGTAGTAGTTGTTCGGGCTAGATTTGTCCCTCGCACATCTCCTCTAGGTCTTGCCTTTCAGACAAGGTTTGCTGCTTGGTATACTGCAATATGAGTTTGTTATTAGTTTGAATGGTGCCTTTGTAGGGCCTTTGTTAGGCCTTGAGGCTCACAATCAAAACTAATATGGGTCTGAGCGTGCCATGGTTATTTTTGTATAAGAGATTGTTCTTTTTAGTTATTAAATGGATTGATTACTTGCGCCACAAGTTATTTCGACTTCTTAGTTCGATTGGATTGTTTACAGATGGGTTAAGTCACTATAAGGTTCTTTTTCTTGCCTTGTAAACAAGGACTTTTACTCATAATATCATATGTCCAATTAAAGGGAGTTCAGGGCCCTTCAAATTATTTATTTGGTTACAGTTTTTGGTTATCAATAAAGAAACAAGGTTAATTAGTTTAGCAAGATTAATCATAGATGATATTTTGAATGAAAGCAGTTGAAAATGATATAGAATCCAATGAAAGATGCATAAACAACATATCTACTTTATGTAAGTACAAACAAAAGAGACTCGGGCAAGATTAAAACCTTGTCAGGCAAGGTTCGTCTTCTTGCAACCACTTCTCTTTGTGCTTTACAGGGGTTGAAGTCTTGGAGAATGAAATATAAATCGGGTTTACTAAAGAGATTCGATACTACAACACATGGAAAGGTAGTAGAGCTTCTAAAACTTGACAAAAGATGGCTTTCTATGATGGACCTGCGACTAAAGGGGTAAAGTTTGAACAAACTAAAGCTTTCTGGTTTCTTGCTTGTTAGAGTGTAGAGTTGAATGTCTTTTGATTGATTGGTTGAGAGAGATCTTCCTTGTGTCCTTCATTGTTTTTATAGACTTTCTAGCCCAACTGTCAAAGTCTTCCCTTTTGGTGATGGCCTCCATAGTATGGTGAGTCACCATCTACTTTTGTTATTTACCTATTCATGCCATGGAAAAGTACTTTTTGCTGGGGGTGAGGTGCCCTCTGTCACTTGTCATTTCTCACATAGGCTTGTTGCCTATTTCTTGGCAAAAATGATTTTCAATTCTTCCTGGGCTGCCAATTGTCCGAGCCCAATCCTTCTTTTACTTTTCGCATTCTTGGGCCTTTAATCACACTAAGCCCAACATTGAATATCCACTCAAACAGTCGTTTCAGATTTCATCACCAAACTTTGTCTACAACTCAGGATGCTTCTCAAAGTACTCATCTGCATTCGTAGTTCTCATCTTTTTCGTTGACATGAAAGCATCCAAAGGTAGAATTCCCTAGAAATGACTTCAAACTTTGGTGAGGGCAGCGACTGTGAGGCCAGCTAGAGAAAGCTTTCATGGAGCCAAATGAAAATGCGGCTACTTGATCTAACACAATCACATACCTTTTTTTACTGCAAATAGTTGATGAGCATTTCCACCAAATGCGTGTATCTCATATCTCTTATATCCACATGACATGAATAACTTGGATTGCAAGTTTGCAACTCTAAAAAGTTGCTTCATCATTCATAAGTCTTACTTAATAGATCCACGCCTGGCAATCAAAAGGTTTCTTGACAGTTTGACTGTACTAAGGTGGTGTTGCCTGAGCCCTCTATTCCAACCACTGAAATTACTGCACTGCATCATGCCTTTGGTTTATTTCTTTCGTAAATAGCACATGTCATGTATTATATCAATGAATTATTAAAACCAGCTCGATGGCAAGTTTTTTTTTATTTTTTTACAACCAATATTATCTCTACCCTAAGGGGGGTAGGGAGTGGGTTAAGCCTCATAACGAGCTAGTAATAATGTGATTCAAATTCGCCTTTGCCGATGCTTATTTGCATTTTTTTTATCGACAAACTAGAATTCAATTACAACAAGAAGCCACGAGAACACCTAATTCCAATATGATACGTCCTATCTCAAACGCGAGTGTCCTCAATCCTAAACTAGTGACAGCAAACAAGGAGAAAATTGTCACTCAGTACTACGGTCTGATGGTATTCCTCTTCACTTGAAAATAAGAGGTCTTAGGTTCGAATCTTGTGGATGACGAATTCGATACCAATTAAGTTGTTTATTGTGTGACTTTGTCGAACTTTCTATTTCCTTAATGACTCCCAAATAACATGATTTCATGAGATTGTGTTTTGAAGCGTATTTAAATGGACCATTTTTCCAAATAACATCATATCATTGATCCAAAATTACACTTAACTTGCTACAAAGCCCAACCCACCCACCGACTATCCAAGTCAGCTGACCGCCACGTGTGACTCAGTCATCTCACCTAAATTATCAGAAACAAAATTAATTAACCCAAGACAATGCCAACTGAAAACAGCAACAAACTGCCCGCAGAGAGAAATTGTCCAAAATATAAAAAATCATTTTTTAATAAAAATATTAAAAGAAAATAACCTACGCAGAGAGAGGGGGAGAAGAAACCCACAGCGACGATCTGAGGAAAGCTTCCAAATTCCCTCCACCGTCTCCTCCGTCGTCGTCAACCCTAAACCCTAGACTTCCTACCGAATTCCGCCGATCACATACACCTATACATATCACATATACGAACACTGCTTTTATGATTTAATTTGTATCATACACATTGCAATTCCCATTCGACCGAGCATGTCTCTCAACATGAAAACCCTAACCCAAGCCTTCGCCAAGACCGCTGCAGCCATCGAAAAGACCGTGCAGACCACGGTCCAGGAAGTCGCCGGACCCAAGCCTCTCCAGGACTACGAGCTCTTCGATCAGATCGGGTCAGCCGGACCGGGCCTGGTCTGGAAGCTCTACTCGGCCAAGGCGGCTCGCGATTCCACGCGCGCGCACCAGTACCCCACCGTCTGCGTCTGGGTTTTGGATAAGAAGGCTCTGTCAGAGGCGCGCCTGCGCGCCGGATTGACCAAGGCGGCAGAAGA
The DNA here is from genome assembly GCA_024362995.1 of Heteromeles arbutifolia. Lineage (NCBI taxonomy): Eukaryota > Viridiplantae > Streptophyta > Magnoliopsida > Rosales > Rosaceae > Heteromeles > Heteromeles arbutifolia. The sequence continues at coordinate 40,906,146 of JANCRC010000004.1, forward strand.
TGGGTTTTTGGAGATTATTCGGGCTGATGCGGCGAGGCTGGTGAGGCTGAGGCATCCTGGGGTGGTGCACGTGGTGCAGGCGCTGGATGAGAACAAGAATGCCATGGCAATGGTGACGGAGCCGTTGTTTGCGTCTGTGGCAAATGCGCTTGGGAATGTGGAGAATGTGGCTAAGGTGCCCAAGGAGCTTAAAGGAATGGTAGGTAGGCTCTAGTGGGCTTCAATTGTTTCTGTCAATGTAGGTTTCCAGTTTCGATAGTGTAATGTTAGTAATTTAGTGAATGCATGTTTGGATTCGTATCATCGTATGCCAACCCGTAATTATTGGAATGTAGTTCAAATCAGTGAAATGCTTGGTCGGCTTCAGTTTCTTTTATGTGGATCAGTAAAGTAACCGACTTGAATTCGAATGTAGCTGTGTGATTTTTAGCCTTTTGAGAATGATACATTATTGGTGTTAATAAGCAGATGTTCTGTAGAACAAGCAAGTTGTTCGTATCTACGATGTTCTCATTCTTGTCTCTAGATCTATGCCCATTTATCAGAAATCAGGGAACACATCTGTTATTATTTTCTCTAAGGCATCTTAGTTTTCAAGATGGAGGTCACTGCTTTTGGCAGTTTGCTTGTATTGGATAGGCCAAGCTATTTGACGCTTAGCTTTCTAATTCTTCTTCAGAGTTATTTTTTGTCTTCCGTATAACTCATTGTCCAATATGAACTCTCGAACTTGAAAACAAGTTTGGATTTCTGCACATTGATGTTCAATGCATATCATACTTATTTTGACTGAGGAAATCAAAACGCTATGAGCAACCTCAATACTATTGGGATTATTATATCGAAATTAGTAAAACAAATAACAGTAAATTTGTTGGTGGTGAAGTAATTTTTTATAGCTAATTAAATTGATCTAGTTGTAAATTTTGTAATGGGCTAGAAATTTTGTCTTCCCCAAGGGGAGAATGTTGTGGAAAATATTCTTATGCGGAAAGTGCATTTTCTTTAGTCAATCTCCCATCTGTCATGTGCTATGTTCTGAATCATACTGTGATATAATAACTTGCTCAAAAGGATTTTTGCTTTGCAGGAAATGGGTATATTGGAGGTGAAGCATGGTTTGCTCCAGCTAGCAGAATCCTTAGACTTTCTCCATAACAATGCGCGTCTCATTCATCAGGCTATATCACCTGAGGTTACAACTTCTTCTTTCTTTGTTTTCACAACATTTGAAATATGTAGAAGTGAAATTTGTCGAAATTTATACTCATTTGTAGATATTTTATCTCTGTTTATCTGGAGGCTAGATTATCTAGCCGATTAAGTTTATTTCTTGTCCATGTTAACGGGGAGATATATTTACCAAGGAAAAGACTACTTTCTCATTTCATCGCTTGATCTTTATGAATCAATCCCTAACCCAATCTAAGAAGCATGTTTCTTGTCAATTAGTATCATAATTGTCCTCCAAGTTAGAGGTTCATTGCATATTGAATATGTCAATTTAATGTGAAACCTATTGCTGCAGAATGTCTTTATTACATCAAGTGGAGCTTGGAAGCTTGGTGGATTTGGTTTTGCAATCTCAACAGATCAAGCCTCAGGAAATATGACTAATGTTCAGGCATTCCATTATGCTGTGAGTGAAGCCTCTTTTATAATCTTATTATACAAAGAATTCTACTTCACCTGCACATTTTAACAATCATGAAAATGTGCCATTCTGTTCTGCAGAAACATTATTACTACACATTTGGTTCGTAGATATCTCTTATTATAGCATTTACGTTCTGCATGTACTTACATTCGTGAATCTATGAATGTCTTCATTTTCTTCCTTGGTCTTTATCCAATTGTTTCCATCTCTGCAGTTGCTTTTGCAACAACCTTGAATTTTCTATTCCTGCACACTGGACTCTTGACAAATAGTTAAGAGTTTAGCATTTTCTTTATGATCAGTATGATGCTTTCATGTGAAAATGTTGACCTTCATTTTTTAGTTTATTAAGCTTATTTATATCCATTGAGAATTCCCCATGAGCAATATCTGCCTATCATTAACTAATTTGATACGGGTTGCACAGGAATATGATGTTGAGGACTCTGTGCTGCCCATTCAGCCATCACTGAATTACACTGCTCCTGAAATTGCTAAGAGCAAAGCATCTTCAGCTGGATGTTCTTCTGATATTTTCAGTTTTGGTTGTCTTGCCTACCACTTGATTGCTCACAAGCCTTTGCTCGACTGCCACAACAATGTCAAGATGGTAACCTTCATTCAAATTCTTCACTCTTTCATGCAAATGCAAGTGTTTAATTGATAGCTTGTTCATGTATGGAAACACAAAAAGTGCTTGTGGTATGCTCATCTCCTTTAGCAAGGATCTCCAACTTTTAGCTGTTGCTTCCCTTGCACATACAATAAAATAGGTCATGGAAAGTAGGATATGTGTACCGGTCTTTTATACTTTTCTTCATTTTCATTGAGTCATCCTCATCCTTGATCTATGATTTTGTGTATTAGTGATATTGTTAATACTGAAGTTTTTCTTTTGCAGTATATGAATACCTTAAGTTACTTATCTAGTGAAGCCTTTTCCTCTATTCCTTCGGAGTTAGTTCCTGACTTGCAAAGGATGATTTCTACAAATGAGGCTTTCAGGCCAACTGCAATTGAATTTACCGGTAAATCATTGAATGTAGGAAAACAATTCTCTGCTTGCTATCAATGTAGAATGTAGAGACAGAGAATAAAGATGATATGTGTAAAGAGACAGAGAAGGAGAAGGAGTGATAAATCATGGTAAAATCAAGTATGTATTAATATTCAAAATCTCAAAAACTATTACTAGGAACCTATTAATTTAATATAAGCAATCCAAGATTATTAAGAACTTTGAAATAATTAAACTGAGTAACTGAATTCCCAGGTTTTATTGATTAAAAGTTAATAATAATAAAATATCTAAGCCCACCATCATTTGTACAAATAGAAGGCATGAGGAGTTCAGGTTGTTCCTGTCCTGAATCCTGATACGTGAAAATCAGTCCCAAATCTTCGTGGAAGCCAAAAGTAATGTAGTATTATGGTTAGAATTCGTTTGGTCATATATGTATTTTTGTTTTAATCTCTACAGTATAAAATGCATACACATTTGGCCAGTTTATTATTGTTTCGTTACATAGTAAGTGTACTTTGATTGCTATTAGTCTGATACTCGGGTTTGTTATAATATTTGTTTGCAGGTTCTCCATTTTTCCGGGATGACACTAGGTTGCGTGCTCTTCGCTTTCTCGACCACATGCTTGTATGCATTTGTATTTCCGCTTAATCAGTGCATGCTTCTGGGATATTGTTACCCTAGATTAATGTCTTAAGAAAAAAAAAAGCCTTGAAATCATAAATCATTTTTTTTTCATTTGCAGGAAAGAGATAACATGCAGAAGTCTGAATTCCTGAAAGCATTATCTGATATGTGGAAAGATTTCGATTCTCGAGTTTTGCGATATAAGGTTTGATTTATGTTTTGAATATGTGTTTGAATTTTGGAAACAAAGATTAATGAAAAGATCACATGATTATTGAAATGAAAACCACATGATGATTTTTGTTTTGGGTTTGATAAAGAAAGATCCCCTCAGGTATCTGGTTATGCCTATTGGTAATTTGTATTTCACTATATTGGATTTCATAGTTTTGTTCAGCCAACTGCTGAAGATATTAACTATCTTCACACATGGACCACTTGAATGATTGAACATGGTCTCTATTATGTTTTTCTAGGTACTGCCGCCGCTTTGTGCAGAACTTAGGAATTTGGTTATGCAACCAATGATTCTGCCCATGGTTCTCACGATTGCAGAGTCCCAGGTACGAATTGCTTTGCCTTTGTGATTGGAATTGAGTCATGGTATACCTACAAAAAAAAGCTTTTGTAAATTTATTGAGCTTTGTAAATGATTGTGAGTGTTTGTAAACTAATCATACAAGGCTCGTTATGATGTCTTAGATTATATCATAATTCCGATAAAAAAGATGGTAGCACTGATGGATGCTTTTTTGGGGGTAGTTTAGGCAGTTTGGAAAGTTTTATTTTTGTCGCTGTAGTTTGAAAATGTAGCCTTGTCCATAGTGTGCATATATGTTGTTTTTCATAAGAAAATATTGGTTTTCTGTTAAAAGAAAATTGTTGTCAGCTACTGTTGTCCAAACAATGGAAGGGTTAACTGAGCAAATAAGGTGTTCCCACAGAATCACTCAAAAAGTATATGTGAGTTTTTGAAAAATAAAAGAAACAAATATGTGATGATCTCATAAAAACTGTGATGATACTTTATTTTTGAAAACTGGCATGATTATTCACACGCACACGCACACGCACACGCACACACTCCTCTAGTGTTCGAATTTATGCACATCATCAGGTGACAGTGAATGCTTTACATTTCATAACCATGAGTTGGTTTTTCAATTGGATTAACCAAGTTTATGTCTTCAACATAATGTAGGATAAGAATGACTTTGAGTTATCAACATTGCCAGCCCTTGTTCCTGTCCTGAGCACCGCTGTGGGAGACACATTGTTGTTGCTTTTGAAGCATGCAGAACTTATAATCAACAAGGTAAGCGAAAACAGTATGCTGATTCTCTTATTTGGTAGTTTAAGATATTATTGCATTCTGTGGTTCAATCCCTGCACTCTTTGTGTACTGTGGATGTTCAGTGCGTGGAAAGGGGTGCTGATTCCCGGACATAAAACCAGAAAAAGAATGTGAAGTTAGTTTCTATATTGATACATTAGGCTAATTGTCGTGAACCTTTTAATTATATCTGCCGGGTTCCAGTGGATTACTATGTTGCTAGTAGATACTTTTCTCATTATTGAGTTATACACTTAACCTGTTATGTTTTTATTTTAGACTATGCAAGATTACTTGATATCACACGTCCTGCCCATGATTGTTCGAGCATATGGTGATGCTGATGCTCGCATACAGGAGGAGGTTTTGAGAAAGTCTTCTTTCCTTGCTAAGAAAATTGATGTTCAGGTGAGTATGCATTTACATTCTTTAGAAGAGCGCACACACACGTAAACATTATTCTCGAAGCAATGAAAACATTTGTTAATGAGTACTTCAAACAGCAACCCAAACAACACAGGACTGAATAAAAAAGTTTAAATTCCTATCGGTGGAGAACAGAAGTCTGCAGTAGAAATTTAATTTTGAATGCTACTCTTGAAGATGTGTTACAGTTGTGGATTATACTGCTGGCTTTTTTTCCATAATACAAAACTGTGTTTAGCACATGGATGAAGATAAACAAAAGCTATATTTCAGCCATGTAACAGTTTTATTATCTTTCTTCTAAAGGAACATTTTATGGGAGAACTACTAGTATTTGTTGTCTTATATTTTCATTCTTTCCAGCTAGTGAAACAAGCTATTCTGCCTCGTGTTCATGGCTTAGCTCTTAAGACAACTGTTGCCGCGGTATGTATCGATTGTTTTATTGGCTTTCTTTTCTTAAGTTTAATTTAAGAACATTCTCATTGTGCATTCATCTTAATGACGCCCTACTATAATATTTCTGGCTCTGCCGAGTTCTCATTGTGCATCCGTCTTAAATGATGCCCTACAACTGTCACTTCTATTATATTTTATTTCTGTTATGCAGACTAATTGATTGTACTTAGCACTCGATAATAAAAGAGTGATTGACCTAATCATAGCAAGATGGAATTTTAAATCACACGCTTTTATTTTGTGCATCGTGTGCTAGTTGTATATTGCATCCTCCTCATATATGCCCCTGACATTTTGCATTACTGATCCTGAATGCTGCTGTAATTATTTGATTGAGTGATTATTAGATCCTAAATCTTTTTTGAAGCATAATTATTTCTTTTGTTGAATTTGCACAGCATATACTGTTTTTCTGATTCCACTAATTATTAAACCATTTGATTGTTTGCCCATGTTTCTACTTCTGAGGAAATTGACTCTTCAAACTGCCCATTCATTAGTGAACATGTAACTTAAAAAAAATGGCGTGATTCAGCATTGTGAAAATTATAGAGGAATTAAATCATAATGTGGGAGTCACCCTGCGATTCGCCTCGTGAATCTTCGGCCTGAGTTGGTTTCTCCAATATCATCAATTTGTGTATTTTTCTTGGGACAATGGAATGCTTGTGGCCGTGAATTCATAAGAAACTAAAGTCCCAAAATACGGTTTTCTTTAGTTTTTCTGAATTGACGGTCAGTAGTATGGCAGTTCAAGATGAATGAACTGAATGTTGCCCTTTCTTGTTTTCTTGGTATGTGGGTTCAACTGTAGCTCTTAATTCCATGAGACTGGTAGTTCGAGGTGGCTCTTGAATGAACTTCACTTGGGTGAATTTTATTTTATTTTGTTGTGGTTTAACCTTAATGTAAGAATTGGACGTGAATCTCAAATGTGCTTATTTTGGCAGGTGAGAGTCAATGCTTTGCTTTGTCTAGGAGATTTGATTCCTACACTCGATAAGCGTGCTATTTTGGATATTCTGCAAACAATTCAGCGTTGTACTGCAGTTGACCGTTCTGCTCCTACCCTTATGTGTACTCTTGGGGTTTCAAACTCAATTCTTAAGCAGGTAACAGTTTCCAATAATGAATCTTGTTCTGGAGTCGTTTTATCTGCTTCTGTAGCCCTTATATTGCAATGTATTATTACAAAGTTGCAAGATATAATTCGTCGTCTTTGCTTTTATGATTTTCAGCATGGGGTAGAATTTGTTGCAGAGCATGTCCTCCCACTGCTGATACCTCTTCTTACTGCCCAGCAATTAAACGTTCAGCAGTTTGCCAAATACATGCTCTTTGTCAAGGATATTCTGAGGTAACGTGTTGTGCTTCTTCACCCCATTAATGTCTGTATGCTTACATGCATTCTTATCAGTTTCAGCATTATATAATTCTTTCTCACGTTTAGTTTTTCTAATATTGAGTGTTACTCTCCTTTTATGTATTGGACCTATTGGTTTTGTGGCAGGAAGATAGAGGAAAAACGAGGAGTTACTGTGACGGATTCTGGAATTCCAGAGGTAAAACCATCTCCATCTGCCAATGGGCTCCACTCCCAAGTCCCAAGCAAAATTAGCGGAAATGTTGCCACTGCTGCAAACAGCAGTCCGGCATGGGATGAAGATTGGGGTTCCATCAGAAAGCAGCCCTCCAATTCCCTCCAAAATTCTACAAATTCCATTACCTCCACATATCCCACTCTGGGTAATGAACCAATTCAAGTAATTTCTTCACAGCCAAATTCCTTGTTGCGAACTGCAGTATGTAGTCAGCAAACACCCGTGTCATGTCCCCCAGTTGATATAGAATGGCCTCCTCGAGCGTCTTCTGGAGTTAACCCTGTTGCTGATGCTGAGAAGCAATTAAATGCAGGAACCTCATCCAGTTCCAGTTTTGATGACATAGATCCTTTTGCTAACTGGCCCCCACGGCCTAGTGGCCAAGTAAGTGGAATGGGCCCTTCCAACAATGGTACGATAGAGTCTCCCAGAAACAAATATGGTCCTAGTTCACTGTCCAGTACATCAAACAGTATGAACCTCTACAACAATAGCAATGACAGTTGGGCCTTTGGTACTGGAAGTTCTGTTGAGCAAATAGGACTTAATCAAGGCAATGCATCGATTACTGGTGGTTTGGGTAGCTCAGGTTTTAAACCCCAGAGTTCTATTGGATTTATGAAACAGAATGAACCGATATCAGCTTCAAATGCTTACACAGATAAAAAATCAGCTGATATTGGGTCCATATTTGCTTCTGGAAACAATGGGCAGACAGCACTTAGGCTTGCTCCTCCCCCATCAACTGCTGTAGGTCGAGGAAGAGGAAGAGGTAAAGGGAAGGGTGCTAGTTCAGTGTCACGCTCCAGCCATGCCAAATCGGCAACTGAACAGCCACCCCTTTTGGATCTGCTATAAGCTTAATACATGGTTTGTACCTTCATTAACGTTGGATGTAAAAAAGGCAAAACAAAAGATTTGGGAGTGGACCATGTGGAGTAGGCCTGCCTTGCTGTGTGGAGAGATTGATTTTGTAAATGGTTTTGGGATACTAGTGTCATATTTCGAGCATGGGGGAGTGACTGCAGCAGCTCTCGGGGATGGCAAGGTTTGTTATATATTGGTCTTTTCTGTGCTTAGTTTGTATTTTGTTGTGATTTGGCATCAAATTTTGCATTGGTAATTTGAAAGGTTTTTCGGGTCAATTATTCTGGGTAGTGTATTGTTCGTTGCAGGCCCAGCTTCAATGACTGGGTTTGAAATCAATAAAAGAGATTGTGGGTGGCTAAATGCTAATGGAATTTTGCTACTTTGATATGATTTTGTAGTCACTGAGTCATCGCCAAGCGCCTGTTTTACTTATTCCGTTCATTTTTTCTGCTGTGGGAAATGGTTACATGAGGTGAGAGATTGAAAGTGGTTTTATTGTGGTTATGGTAGTAAACACTCAAGTGCTTTCCCAGTGCTGACTGCTGAGTGTGTGTGAGAGTGGTTATCCTCAAATCAAGATAGCAATTCACCCGTTTGATCCCTATTTGGGCACTTACCTCATTTCTTATAGGATCTTTGTAATATGCTTCTAATGAATCCAAATGTCGGATTTATGGGTCTAGAGTTCCGATTCCGGTTTCAATATCTACGTCTATGTTATTTGAGCGAGATTCAAATATAACCAAAACTATCGCAAAGAGATTCGAACTTGAATGCAGAAAGAGAGCCAATTTGGCTAGGCAGTATGTTTGTAAAAACAAACCTAGTGTTTTGAAGCACGAACCAAAGGAACCGCTTATCACCTAAAGCCTCGTCATTTGATATTCAATCAGTTTTGTGAGGAAGATTGAGGGCCACGTAGGCTCTGTCGAGATTTATTTGAAAATGTCCAAAGTGGTGATTGGGTTTCAAGTCAGTGAAATAGTAAGTAGAGTGTGCGACTGGTCTGCTACTACTACCTATTTCTCCCTTTCTATTCAAACTTCTTCTTCAAAAAGTCTACAAAAATAGTAAAATACATTATAAAACGAGCTTAGTCCTAAAGCAAAGGAAACAAAGTAGATAAGTAGATCCCCATCAATTTTTGAAGGTGTAATACTAATATATCTACACCATCACGTCGTGTTACAATTTTATTTATATTATAATATAATATTCGTGTTTAGTTTGTTTTATTTATTTATTTATTACTATGTCTTAAAATGAGACAAATTAACTTTGATACCAACTCTGATACATATAACAAGTACACCACGCGATAAGCATTTTAGGCGCGCACAAAACTTTACGTGAGAAACTTAAGATTCAAACAAAAGGGACACACATGGGAAGACATGACATGCATTAATCAATCATCTCCAAACTCAAATCCCTATTTAAATTAATTAATTACGAAAAAGAATTAAGAAAGTAATCGGAGCCGATTTGTTAGCGCCATCCGCGGGGTTGAAGTTGAAAGACTGAAGGAAGGGGCGCCATTAGCGCCTCCACTTTCCCTCATCAAACGGACAAAAAGAGGAAACACACATGGATGGGGATGTGAATGGAATATTGGAAAATGCCGGGAATTTCAATAAAGTGACCATTATTTTTTATCCATCGTATGTGGATTCTCTGCCTAAGCCTAATCCCCTCAAACATGACCCTAAATCAGGGATTCTGCTTTCTCCATCCACGAGGCATTTGTACACAATTGCATTGCTGGGCATTCACAAAACTGAGAGATTTTTCAGTGTGATCGGTATACGGAGTGGTACACCACGTGTTCTTATATTAATGGTATGATATGTGTGCTAAAAAGTTAATAACTTAAAAAATAAAATTTCCCACCACTTCTATTAAAACACGTGGTGTACCACTTGTGTTCTCATCACAATTAAAAATTTCTCCACAAAACTTGATGAACTAGCAATTTAATATACAACTCTAACTATTTAGTACTAGGTCTAATGATATTTTTCTTTACTTGTAAGTAAGAGGTCTTAGATTAGATTTTCGCCAAAAGCTAGTTCGAATCAAATTATTATGACTAGTACATTGTGAAACTGAGCTTATTTCCAACTCCTTAGTATAGATAATATAGTATGTATTTAAAAATACGAATAGTGCATGAGGTAATGATCCGTTTTTACTTGCACTTGATCAAAATTATTATGTGTATTCGATACGTTCACAGACTATGACATTGATAATGTTTATGTGATCGACTCACTCAAATTTTTAAACATGTACACTTAATATTTAACCCCAAAACTTTAACAGTAAAAATATTTAGTACATGTATTACATTGCGACAAAAATCATGCTGCTTGATGTGTCAAATACGCTTAGTAATATTTCAGACACATTAAAAAACTATATATATGGCCATTGGACCACTGGTTAAGAGAAACTGGGGCCAAATGCATGCCATGCATGATAATGATGTTTGTAAATTTAATCATAGTTAATGATGGTAAAGTAGTGGTTAGGACTTAGGAGCATTGATAGGAATTCATCTGCAGATTTAGTTATGCTTCAACAAATGATTATGAATCCACATTTTATGCTCAATGGGCCAATGGTGGGTTACCACCCGAAACAAGGAACAAGATCAAATAAATAACATATTTGACTGCATTACTGTTATACTCAATTTCTCGTAGATTTGCAGTAGACTAATTAATTAGGTAATTTTGTTAAAAATAAAAATAAATAATGACTTAAGTTTTGGTTTTTTTTATACTACGATCTTTTATTTAAAGGTAAAATATTTACGCAGTAAACCAGTTAAAATAATTAAATTTTGAACTCACTATCTATGCCAGAGAAACATAACGTTTCTCACTTAAAGTGCATAATGAGGCTTACTCTAGCAACCTTTATAGCATAAGGTGTGCATAGGGCCTTACTTTTTAGGTGGGTGCTTGAAAAAGAAGATCAAAGGTTGAATAAGATATACTACTTAGCAACATGAGCCACCGTTTTGCTCCTCCTTATAAATCTTGTTTAATTCTTTAAGGAAAAAAAAGGAAACGAAATAAGCAAAATATTATATTTCATTTAACACTACTGTTTAGTGACATTTCTTTTCATTTGTAAGGAGTTCTTAATATCGAATTTTGTGGATAATGAATTCTATAGCAAATATATGCTTTTGTGTAAACATAATGTTATATTTAATACCATATACAATATAATATATATACACGTAAAGAAAGGGGAAATGAAGGAAGAAAAAAAGGCCAGAATTTGCGGCATGGTGACTGGTCTTTCCCGCCCCTATTTAAAGGCATCTCAGTCGACACAAAGTCATGAACCAATCTCAATATCGCATTACTCATTGGGTGCTTAATTTTTACGTTTCGGAAAAAAAAATTAAGTACCAATGGCAATGAGATTATCATTAAGCATCTTCGTCTCTCTCTTTGTAATATTGGGCAGTAGTATTAGTAGTAGTGTCCAAGTCCTAGCTGCAGGCAACCCTAATTACAGAGAGGCCCTGGCAAAGTCCATACTCTTCTTCCAGGGACAAAGGTCAGGGAGGATCCCCGCCGGCACTGCCCAACAAATCACATGGAGGTCCAATTCTGGACTCTCCGATGGTCGTCAGGCATATGTAAATATACTGTACATATATATTTAATTACTGCATTGTGTTTTGATTTATATGAATTTTTTTTTTTAATGAAGTTCGCTATAGATGCTCAATTTCTGGGATATTACCTTACCTCTCAACTCATGCATGCAAACCTATTCGCACTATTTGTAATGTGGTCTCTCTGTAAGTTAGGTAGGGAAGGGAAGGTGATGCTACAATCAGCCGCACATGTGAGAAATCCAATAAGTAGTAATGTAGTGGATGGGCGGCAAGGCGGTGGGAACGTTATGTTTTAAATCTTTTTTACATGATAATGTGTAATTGACTTGAGATATCGGCATATCGATGATATTGTATTATAAAAAAAAGTTGATTCTCTAAAAAAATACTAAAAAGTCAAGAATGAGAAATTTTTTTTTGTGTCTCGTATACCAAATATTATTGTGTCGACAAAAATTTGTGTTGGAGACTAACATGAACATTCTACCTAAATGAAAATATTTGCATCAATTTTTGCAGGTGGACTTAACTGGAGGATACTATGACGCTGGAGACAATGTCAAGTTCAACTTCCCAATGGCATTCACCACCACAATGCTGTCATGGGGAGCACTTGAATATGGCAAGCGCATGGGCCCTCAGTTACCAGAAACCCGCGCGGCAATCCGGTGGGCCACAGATTACCTTATAAAGTGTGCTAGGCAAACACCTGGCAGACTCTATGTTGGAGTCGGTGATCCCAACGTAGACCATAAATGTTGGGAGAGGCCCGAAGACATGGACACTACTAGAACCGTGTACTCAGTCTCACCAAGCAATCCGGGTTCGGATGTTGCTGGAGAGACAGCCGCTGCATTAGCGGCCGCTTCTTTAGTTTTCCGGAGGGTTGACCCAAAATATTCAAGGTTGCTGCTCAACACGGCCAGGAACGTGATGCAATTTGCACTTCAGTACCGAGGTGCATACAGTGATTCCCTTGGGTCTGCAGTCTGCCCATTTTATTGCTCATATTCTGGATATAATGTAGGTCACATATTTATCCTTACTATATTTTGCGTCACTTTTTTATTTCTATTTTTGTCGACCTTTGTTAATTTATTGATCTTTCTACTATGGTTAAAAAAAAAAAAAATTAATTTCAGGATGAGCTGCTGTGGGGAGCTGCATGGCTTTTTAGAGCAACTAATGAACTTTATTATTACAATTTTATGAAATCCTTGGGAGCCAGTGATTCAACAGACATTTTCAGCTGGGACAACAAATTTGCTGGTGCTTATGTTTTACTATCAAGGGTAAAATTCCATACTCATCATCAACCTCTTTCCACCTTATTTTAATAGAATTTTTCTATCAAGGGCCCCGTTTTTAGTTTTCATACTTTGTTTTAACTTTAAAATGATAAAGTGGTTTATTTATTTGTAGAGGGCACTGCTGAACAACGACAAGAACTTTGAACCATATAAACAAGAAGCTGAGCAATTTATGTGCCGGATTTTGCCTAACTCACCCTCTTCAAGTACTCAATATACACAAGGTAAACATAGTTGTTTTCACTATTGGTTTCATCACTTCAACCAAGTCTCGGCCTGCCAAAACCTCAACAAGTATGGATTCAAATTTCAAATACGGAATGTTTAGTAAGAAACTATTATTAGCAATTTAAAATAGTTATCGTGCTCTCTTTCCTCCCTTGTTTTTCCGTTACAGAGGAGTGTAAAATACATGTTTTCCTAACCATGCATGACCGTTTAAAATATAGGAGGGCTCATATACAAGCTGCCTGGAAGTAACCTCCAATACGTGACCTCAATAACATTCTTGCTTACTACCTATTCCAAGTACATGGCTGCTAGAAAGCTCACATTTGACTGTGGTAACCTCGTTGTCACTCCGATGGTCTTAAGAAACCTTGCAAAGCAGCAGGTACATCACTTAATCCTGCGTGACAATGTCATACTGTAAATTTGTACGAATGATCATGTTAATTACGTCCGAGTGTCTAATTACAATTTCAATGGGACATGATAATTAAGTCTAGCAAAAAATCATTATCGTATAAATAGACATATACATTTGTGATTTTATATAGGGGCTGATATTTTATTGAAATTTTTAGGTGGACTACATATTAGGGGTAAACCCTCTGAAGATGTCCTACATGGTAGGGTATGGCCCCTACTATCCCAAGAGAATTCACCACAGAGGATCCTCATTGCCTTCATTGACAAGCCATCGCCAGAGCATAGGTTGCGATGGTGGTTTCCAACCATTCTTCTACTCGCTAAACCCAAATCCCAACATCTTAGTTGGAGCCGTTGTTGGAGGTCCAAACCAGAACGATGGATTCCCAGATGATCGCGGCGATTACAGCCATTCGGAGCCTGCAACGTACATAAATGGCGCTATTGTAGGACCCTTGGCATTCTTTGCAGGGAGCTACAGAAGTTGAATGGAGACCTCATTAATCAGGGGGCTTATATTACTTGTAGATAACTATCTATTTCTTTTGTTCCCGAAGGGAAAAGGGGTCTATCTATATGATATATCTCACCACGAAATGGAAGGGATATTTCTGTGTGTTTCTGGTTTCCTAGTTTGATGTGGTATTTAGTGATGGTCGTAGTTGACAAATTAGATGATGATCTCAGGCTCACAAAGAGGAGCAGCTTGTGAGATGTAATTAAGCTTTTGGAATTTCATGTGTCAGACTCAGTGTCAAAGAGTTTCTCTTCCTTCTCTATATGGTTTCGTTTCTTTTTCTTTCTCTATATAGTCATAATGTTAGGATCAAACCAATTTTATAATTTTAGAGAGATTATTATTGTAGTTAAAAAAAAAACATATTGACTTAGTTATCCATAATAAAAGTTATATGGGAAAAAAATAACTATATCAGTAGTGGAGCGTGTCACTTTTTAAGATATAACATTGGAAAAAGAGAGACACCTAATTTTTAAAAGCTAGTGCATGCATGTATGCATTGGTCTCTTTGATACTTCTCTTTCTAAGTAATCAGGGGGTTTGTATGTATTTTCTCCTTTCTTAGTTGGATTTGGGAATTAGATGATCTGGACTTCTTAATTCAAGAATTACCATCAAGATGGACAGAGCCATTGGAGCCGAATCCCTTACTTTCCGGATAACTCCCCAGAAGTTTGAGAGGAAGAGCGCCGCCGACGGAGAGTGCAATCGACACCAACACAGCTTCATTTTTACCATGATGAATATCATCCTTAACTCTAATCTTCAACTCCTCAATTCTGCTAATGCTCTGACTACTACTACCCACATGAACCAAAGAATCCGAACTCGAATTCTCATCGTAACTCTCCTGAATCAATTTAATCTTCTCTCCTTCCTTAACAATCGACTGACTTGTTTCATCGCTGCCACGCAAACTCAAAATAAGCTCGCAAAGAGCAGCAGCGTATGAGATCAAAGCTTTTGGATTTTCATGTGTAGCACTGTTTGCAGTACTGCAGAAGGGAAGTATGCAAGAAAAAAGAAAAGGCAAAACTTGCAACATATTCAATTTGAAGTCCAATGCGCTAGCAAAAAATTTAAACTGCCATAGCCATCGTGATACAGGCATCCGTGATACCCCATATCACCAGGGAAACAGAAGAAATGGTTAGCAAACGTAAGTTGAGAATGATATTTGGTTGCACTACTTTACTCGTTGAATAGGTGCATGAATGAAAAATATATCATTTCGTTCATATAAGAAATTGGCATGCAACACAATTTAATTGGTACGAAATTGACAAAAGTGTACAAATACACGAATGCCAGGGCGTATAAAAATACGGTGCTAGTATACTACTGCTAGAGCGTACAACTGCATGGTAAAGATGCTAACCGAAAAAACTAGTTATTGTTCACCAAAAAGGGTTAATCTATGAGCACAAAACCATAGTATGGTATACCATTGTTAGTCGTCAAGTTTTCACTGCGAACAACTGAAAGAAGCAATTGCATCCATTTCTTCTTGCAAAAGAAGGGCATCAATAAATACATCCAGATTCTTTCCCTGCATCACATCATCTATCGAATGATGTGTGATTCCAACACGGTGATCAGTTACACGTCCTTGAAAAAAATTGTATGTACGGATGCGTTCAGATCTATCCCCACTACCAATCTGTTCAAGGATTTCAGCACCATATCAATCTTGAAAGCAAAGCCAAAATAAATTTTATCAACTAAATTTATCAGATATCACGCATACCTGTTGAGATCGGAGTCTTGTTCGATTGGCGTGAAGTCTAGACCTCCCTATCTCATAAAGCTTTGCACACAACACCTCAAGTGCCTTGGCTTTGTTCTACAAAGGAACCCCAAAATTGGAAAACAGAAGAAATAGTAGAGAACAAAAACAAGAAGAACCAAAAGAAATACCAACGAAAATTACTAGCCTGTACATTATCAGATTGCTCACATATAGGGTCAACAATCATAGATTGTACGGCTCGGATGTCGCGAAAGAAAAGGACGAATGAATGTGATTTATGTAACCATTCACAACTAGATTATCCATTATTTTTAATAAAACAGTAATTAGGAAAATTATCAACTCCAAATAACAAAAAGGATCCTAAGCTCAAGTATACAAACTACAATTTATTTGAAAAAAGTTTGACATACCATACGTTGGGATCGCTCGTCTTGTATGGCTGCAGTGATGCCAGTTGGAATATGAGTTATTCTAACAGCACTGTTAGTTGTATTTGCATGTTGACCACCCGAACCACCATATCTATGTATCAAATCAATTCTCAAATCTTCGTTCCTCAGGTGGACATCTACCTGCAGCAAACCCCACATAAGGTCATAGAAAATGGTATCAGTTTGACTTTGATATAAAAACGAAACAAGAGAACACAAAGTAACCACAAAGTTTTGTCTGATGTCAAACAACGGATACAAGAAATTTATGTCGAGAAATGAATGTTGGATCCAGACTTTGAATTAAATTCCTATCCAAAAGGTTAGCACGTAGCACCTCATCAGGTTGAGGAAGGATAGCAACAGAAACAGCACTAGTGTGGGTGCGTCCAGACTTCTCTGTCACAGGAACTCGCTGCCAAAATAAAAGAGTCGGCATTTCTGGGGGCAACTATATCTTACAAGTACTGCATTGAGCAGGTTGGAAGCAAACCTGTACTCTTATTCTCTTAACCGAGGAATAAGCCTCTTGCAGGAAGTGTTATGTTTTCAAAAGAGAAATTGGGTAATGTCAATAGTTACTAGAAGATAATCACAGGGGGTGTGGGTTTAAGCCTCTCAAATGGATGCCAAGGGAAGTCCTTTTGATTTGGATACATCACAGATTCTGTATCTGATATTAGCTCAGCATCGCCTTGCTACCTTTGTCCTGTAATAGGAACCCTACAACTGATGGTCGCTCTGTGTGTGTGTGTTGGGTCCAAACCTTTGACTGAGCAACAGGCCCATCACAACATGTCGATTCATCCGAAGCCCAGATTGTTTTCTGGGGTTTTGGGGTCTTAAACCCTTGGCTTCCTCCTCCTCTTTCTTGTTTGCAAATCTCTCCAGATTCTCAACGTCTCCACCATTGACTGGTAAGCTCTTAATTCTAATTTCACTTTCTGAACTTGATTTCCATTCTTCATTGGATTTCTTCATCTGGGTATATCTACAGACTTCAAATTTTTTATTCTTCGAAGCTAATTGGTGGATTGTTCAATCTGGATGGTTGTGTTCTCTGCTGCAATCTGATTATATATTGACAATTGCAGTGTCTCGACTTGCAGTATTTGGAATTGTCGTTCGTGTTTGTGATCCGAATAGAAAATATATATTTTTTCATTTCTTTAGCTTGATCTGATTGTCTGATGGTCAACACTCGATTTTGTAATTTTGTGAATTTCAGAATGTTATCTTTTACTTTGGTTGTGGACCTAGTTGTTTAGAAAGGTAATGGGAAACACGCACTGATGGACCCATTAAGTGGGTTCAACTCTATGAATCTAAAATGTCACTGCCCTCGGTTTTGCACCAAATCTTGTGTTAGCTCCAAGTACTCCATGTATTTTCTTAGAGTATCTTTCCATGTCTTTCTAGGTCTTACTCAACTCCTTTTCCCTGAGCCTCTACCTCACTATCGCATCTTCTAACTAGAGCATATTCACATGTCCACACCACCTTAATCGTTTTTCTCTCATCTAATCTCCAATTGCGGTCACTCCTACTTTACCTCGGATATCCTCATTCTTAATTATGTTCTTTCTCGTGTGCCCACACATCCAACAGAGCATTTTTATCTTTGCTACGAATGTTTAATAAGAACTAGTACTTAAGGGACACTATGTAGTCAATCGAGGGGGACTAATCGTGGTTTATATTCGGCTTATTGTTGGTGTGGTGTTTCTATTTTTGATTCCGAGTTTGTGACCGGTTGTATTTGTGCGTGTTTCTCAAAGATAATCGGTGCTGATTAACATGCTCACATTATTCTTCTGATCGTGTTAACATGGTATTGTAATATAGATGGCTATTCAGGGTGCTCCAGTTTCGAATCCATGTATAAAGTCTCTGTTGTATGTTCATTATTGCAGTGATTTCGTTGTGAAATTGCGTGTAAACATTGAGGAATGGCAACCGAGGAAAAGGGAGAAGAATTGCAGCAAACCACAAGTCCCCAAGATGCTGCCGGTTTGAGAGGAGCTGTGGAAGCAAAGTACCGGCAAATCAAAGAGCATGCAGAGACCTAACCTTATGTTTGGGCTTCCTACATTGTTGTATACGGTGGTTTTGCTCTCTGGGGTACCTACAGATGGAGAAGGCTTCGCAAGACTGAGGATCGTGTACGTGCCCTTCGGGAGAGATTACGCAAACATTATGCAGCAGAAGAGGCTTGTGCTAGCTCTTCCACCCCAGCTGTCAAGGTTCCACCATCTGCAGATAAAATCTCCAACTAGTTAGAGCATTGATCAATGCTTTTCAGGTTTCCTTCAACCCGATAAACAAAAGTTTGCTGCGAGTATGAACACAGATTGCTTGGGACTTTCTATGGGCGAGAATTGAATCCAAATGTGTGTATACGTAGGTTAGGGTGAAATGTTAGAAATTGATATCAAAACTTATGTAAACAGCTTCTTATGCTAATTTTGTGACACTTGCCCGTCATTTTATCCGATGGTGACTTTCCATTTTTCCCAAAGTCTTTAGGTGATTTCATTCATGTCAAAACACAAGTCCGCAAAATAATGTAAAGTGAGCGTAGCTCACGGTTCTTGTAATAATATTGTTACTTGATTAAATAATTTTTGTTTCTTAAATGTGAACTAGCTTCACGCTTACCACATCATCACTTATCGGTCAAAAATCTTGCAAAATCATCACTTAACAGTCAATCTCGCAAATTGACTAACGACTGTACGATACTGGTGCAAAAGGAGGAGTTGTCATATGAAATTGAAAATTTTGAAAGATGTATTGACTTTGAAATTGGATGAAAACCTAATAAGGCAAAATGTAATATTTATTCTATAAAATATCTTTTGTCAGATGAAAAGGAAAATAAATAATTTGATCACGTATCCGGTCGCACAAGGAATAAATTATTATTTCTTAGTTTGCCAGTCCCAGGCAGTTTGCAAACTTTCCAGACCTTAATAGTTCGCTTGCATTTCTGTTTCAAGATAGCATAAACAATCTTCATGGAGAACCTGCACCATCAAGTTCAACATAACAGCTAGGTTTCAGTGCTTCATTCCCATACCACTCGTGACTCGACTCGTAAAAACACACATTCAAATTCTTTTACATATACATAGCACGATAACATGAATCATCGTATGACATGCTATATTTTAACTGGAAAGGCACCATGCTTCATGCGATTGACAACTAGGGGTGGATTGGAAAACCCGAAAATCGAAACAAAACCAAACCGAAATCGAAAAAACCTGAACCCAAAAAAAAACCAAACCAACGTAAGAAAACTGAACCGAACCAAAAGTTATTGGTTCGATTTCGGTTTCCGTGATTCACAAATCAAACCAAACTGAACCGAACCAAATTAAGTATAATTAAGTTTATTTATTTATTTAATATTTAAGTGTTTATATTCCAAGCCTAATTTAAATTTAAACCCAAATTTTAAGCTTTTGTTTTAGGCCAATCATTAACCCATAATCCAAGTCCTTTTTCTTCTCCCCACCCAACCCTCTTCTTTCTTCCATTTTTTTCTCCCCATCCGACCTGCTTTCTTCTTCTTTTTTTCCTCCCCACCCAACCCTCCCTGCATCTTTTTTCCTCTTTGTTTCTTCTTGCATCTTCTCTCTCACCTTTTTTTCTTCCTTTACTTTCTTTGAAATGGAAAAACTGTACGCAAAGTTTGTAGAGCATAGACGAATTTTCAAATTTAAAAAATAAAAATTAAGTTTTATAAAAAAAACCAAACCAAACCAAAATCGAGCCGAAAAAAACAAAACCGAAATTAAACCGAACCAAATAAAAACCAAAAAAAAATGAACAATTCGGTTTTGGCTAAAAACCGAAAAGATTGATACCGAACCCACCCCTATGACAACACCACCCTGCCTCTTATTTCCGTTGATCAGATATTGCCCCTCCCACCAAACAGCCAGTATTTCTCACTAGCATTTTATCATTCTTCTGTGATAATCATTTATACGAGAGAAGCATAGCATGTAAACGATACTTCTCCCAGTGATATAAGCGTGCACATGTTATGCACGGGTATGCTTGTCTACCGTTCTACGTAATCCTCTTCTGATTACGATGGTATGCACGAACACATTTAGCACACTGATGTGAACATGCATGCTTTGACATCCAAAATCAACAATGCCACATCAGATTTTACAGCGTCCAGTCACTTGATCAATCTGCAATGAGCACACGGCAGCCCTATCCATTTCTTTTGTAACACCAGTAAAGCTTTGTACTCCAATTCTGTTAGGGAGTGGCACCATGCTACCAGCGGCGCAAGAGAGGAAGGAGAAAGAAAAATGCTAGAGAACCCACGCATATGCACCACATTAAGGGCTCATTTGGTATGTAAACAACCTAGACGCTTAAACCCCAAACAAAATACACTCAAAAGCAGAAAAAAAACTACCAAAGGATGCTATTTCAGCAGGAATTCCCTTCTAGACCTAGATGCTTTGTAACCAATAAAGCATTTCATATATGGAAACTCTGATATCCAAAACCTACAGAAACGCTACCACAACAGCATCAAGGAGTTCCTTAATGCTGCTGTGTAGTGTTTCTGTAGGTTTTGGAGCTTACAGTGCAGTCACTCAAAAAACTGGAGCACCTTTTGAGAAAAAACAATGCGTCTACCGTAATGTAGCTTTCATATTAGTTCATTAAAACACAGCCTCCACATTAGTCCATGTTAACAATCAAAATACAGAGAATGGGAGCAGCAGAAATCTAAACTCAGTCACTCTAGGTCTAACTAACACACTGTAACTACTTTGCAGAGCATAAAGCTACGGAAAAGAAAAAAAATTCACTGATTGATCAAAGCACAATGAGACATGCCATTGCTTTTGAAAGTCTCAGTGAATTTTGTAAAGTCAATTGGTCCACAAGTCAGATCATACACCAACCAGCACAAATCTAACAAGCATCATTGCGTTCTATAGAGAGAATACACACTACCAATACAACACAATATGGGATCACTGTGTATAGATATTGGGCCCACATGCATGAACATGGAGTGCATATATATGCACAGCAAACCAAATTACTTCTCCTACAAACTCGTTATTTAGAACACAGTGTACAAGTCTCACAATCTAAATGGAACTCCATCAAACTTTGATTAAAATGTCAACGATTATATGCAAGAACTAAGAACAAATATGAAGAGAAAAAAAATTCTAACATTAAGAAGATATTAATGTACAGAGGTTTTGAAGGGGTTTTTTTTTTTACAAATCATCGAATTCCAAAGTTCAGTGTCAGCCTTCTGAAGATAAGCATCGTACTATTAAATAATGAAACTACAACAACTACAGCAAACAAAACTACCACTTCTCAAGTCTAAACATAGGAAGCACAACAAATATACATACCTGAGTACACCTATGAATTGGCATAGTGAGCATTGACAAAACAAACTAGCTTACTTCCATTTACCCATTAAATACCCCAACGCGAAGTAGACTGAAGTTGATAATTTACCAGAAGTATTATCCATGGAAAAGGTCCCGTACCTATTCATCTTCATATTAAATTCTAGTAAGAAGGATAGGAGATTGGGTTGCTCATATCATAGCGGCGTGACCTAGTGCGACTAATGGTATCCAGTGTTGCCCCAATAACTCTTCGACTATAATCGTAATTGTTGCCATTGAAATGTAATCCATACCCATTAGATTGGTTATTTACACCAGGGGGAGTGGGCTCTGAATAAAAAAGAATGTTTCAGCAAGTATGAAATAATCAAAACAGCCGGTAGAAATTTTGACTTAAAAAAAAAAAAACCAGAAACCCAAGGAAACGAAACAAAAGAAGAGAGAAAACACATCACCTGGGGGATAGTCTGAAATTCTGGGTGTCGATAAACCCACGGAATTCGGAGTGTTTTCCATACTGTTAATTGGTACAGGGGCGGACCTCAGTTTGTGAGGAAAATTGTGTGTGGATGTCACCATAGAAGCAGTATTATGCGAGGGCTTGTCTTGCCCAGAGATCTGTGAGCCAAAAACCATGTGTCAGTGTCAAGAATCTTAATAAGAAGTTAAATATCCTGCAGAGAAAAAGCTGCAAATGCTGGTCTGCCGCCAATCACATAAAGGCACCCCACAGAGCATGAGCTAACAATAACATTACTGCCTTTGGATCATAACGGCAACAATGAAAATAATCAGGTTGGTTTGGTGAAATGAAAGAAATATTCCAGACAATTATCAGAGAGAGCGTCACAGTAACTGGAGACGGTAACATGCTATAAAACTCTAATTTCACACAACTTATCAAAGCCAACAAGGAATTCAACACAGCAAAAGAAACATCACGGAAGCATTTCAAGGGGGATAAACAAGGTACCGCAAACTTGAGTGTCCGATTGTAGAGAGTGACAAGACCAGTGAAGAGCCTAACAGCATAGTCAGCAATCTCCTCAGATTCATATTCTGCAAAAGCAAAACCTTTAGGCTTATCGGTGTCTTTGTCTCGCGGAATGTGCAGGTCTACCACCCTCCCTGCCTGAATGAGAATATCATACAAAACTCTATCACTCACTCGCTCGTCCAAATTACCTGTTACAATAAAACTCATCTAATCATGCATATCACCATCAAACTTAAACAAAATCAAAGCAGAGGGCTACACCAATTATTCTGAAAAATTAATTCCTCATCAAATATAAAACAAAACAATTCCCTGCAAGATCCATTCGGCAACAAAACTTTTCAAACTAAATTCTTTGGGAAATTTTCAGTGACGCCCAAAACCACAATTTTAACCACACTGTTTTTATATTTGTTTAGGGACTTTGAGCTACGAACAATTTTCCTTGAACTGAATAAATCAGAAGCAAATATTGTGCGACGAATTAGGAAGAACGGATGGATGACAGACCTATGTAAACGCTGGATTTTGAGTAGGTGGACATGGTGGATTTGACTTCCGCAGATCGGAGGAGGAACCCTAGCTCGAACACCGCAGACAAAAACGACCTTCTGCTTCTTCGTTTGAGGAGGCTCTGCTTTATATAGTCAACTACAGTGAAATCTGAGATTACCGACTCAGATTTGGCGTCGGATTTCTGATTGCAAATTTGCAACCGTTGAATTTCCAGTCTGTAATACTCAATGACACGTCGTCTTCTCCTTCCTTCCCCGGGAAAGGAAAAGACACGGTTGGGCCAAGCAATTTTCTTTCAGTACATAGAAGGGCCCAAGGCCCAACAAAAGTAAATCAATCCAATGGAATGCTACGTACCATTTAATAATACGAGTGTTTTAACCGTTAAATTTAATTCAAAACATTGTTAAATCTTTTATTTTTAAACCCCACAACTTTTCATTTTTTGAATCATTTGAAATACAATGCAAAGTCGTCACACAAACAACGGTTAGCAATTGAGAAGCACTCAAAATGTTACAACAAACTAACGAAGTAATGCATTTTGAAAACGAACTAATTGTTTCTTCTTTATACTGTCACATCCTCTAATTGGTAAGGCAGCTTCAAATTTAAATTCAACTTCAAACTCTTCTTCCGTGCTAATGGTTACATCAACGACTTACATCATCGCCTAGTATTTTTGTGGGTGCAAGTAGCAAAAGGGTATACCAGTGAAGCTATTGCAGCAGCCGAAAATGTAACACTAGTTGATCTAATCAGAAAGAAAAGAGGCGCATTTTCCCTTTGTCAGTTTGTCCTATTGGCTTGGGATGAGTAAGCCCTGTAATATATTGTTTGACTACCATCTTCTGCTTCTTCACCATAAGGCTGGTACTCTGCAGATGGTCGGGAGTTAGACAAGTAAGAAATCAAAATATGGTAAAGACGTAAAGAACGAGTACATTGTTAGAGTATGAGCATGAGATTAGGTGGCTGTTTCAGTCCATTGTGAATGTCTTATTAGAAGAGGAACGCTAATCCTTATTGGTGAAGGATTATTTAAATAGGAAACATATCCACTTTCCGGATTCAAATAGGGTATCCGTATTGGTTTTGACAAGGATTCTGACAGGGAGGAGGAGAACTGCTGTGTTTCTTCATTAATCTACTTGAAAAACCAACCCAACTTTTACTTACTTCCAACCCTTGCTTCATCTCCAAGTCAAAGGCCATCTACTATAAATAAAACCATCCTCGCCAAACTCTCCCTCCAACCCCGGCCCCGCCACTCACCACTTACCGTAAAACCGCAAAACCACCGCACCACAATGCCGTCGCCCGACCTCATCTCCCTAGTCTCCCAACTCGCCCTCTCCTACGACGGCACCTTTTTGGGCGTAGCCCTAGCGTACGCCGCAGTGCGCACCTTCGTCAAGTACTCCTCCTCCTCCTCAAACCTGCGCAACATCCAAAACGCTCCCTCCGTCAAAGTCTCCGATCTCCGCTCTATCCTCGTCACGGACGACTCCCATCAATCTCAGCCATCCGACGCAAGGCTCGTTGTCGTACGCGGCACCGTCGAAGCGAAGTCTGCCGTGGGTAGCAAGTGGAATATCCTCAACCTCAAGCCCCGCGGACTCTTCTCTCGAGGAACACTAAACAGAGCCGTCGTCGTTCAGACCACTAAAACGGTGCATTGCGGTTATGTTTTATTTTATTCTTAATTTAATTTCTTTTGGTTTGTTTGGATGTGAAGCTGAATTAATGTTATTTTGTGAAGTGTGTGTTTCGCGAATTGGATAGGATTTTGGGATTGCGGGGTGATGAATGGAAGGACCTTTTCGTAGTGCGCCCTGACTTGGAAGATTATTCCATTGCATTTTTGAGGTCTTTGACAGAGCCACAATCCGTCTCCATACCAAGGGTTGGTAACTTGGTACTCAAGTTACTTTATAGAGCCATATTCTGTCGAGTTGGTTAGAAAAATTGTTAACTTGGTTAATTTTACCATATGTGTAGGTACCTTTCATTCTTGTTGAAAGTGGTGGCGGAAAGCCGAGTTCGGATTCTCTTGTTGTGAATGTGGATGGATCAACACATCCCTTGCCTCTCACTACAGTTTATCAACATTTGTATCCTGTCATTGCTTCCCCCTACTCATCCCTACTGGCACTTTTTGGCTATCAATACCCAGTGAGTACTATTTCATCTCTTAACTTGTCATTTTTATTCGAAATCTGGGATAATAATGACGTATTCTGTTTGCGGTTTTGAAGGGCGGTGTGCTCGACCAAGACAAGATTCTTCCTTTGGGAAAGGAAATTACTGCTGTTGGTCTCTGCAGTCTCAAAAATGGAGTGCCGGAAATCGAGTCTTGCAAGGATCTTCCCTATTTTCTGTAAGTTGGGTTTGTTCTCAAGAGTATGCTTGCTTGAATCTTTCCTATTACAGCTGCATATTCTTAACTGATGTTGGTATCTTTTGCAGGTCCGAGATGTCCAAAGATGAGATGGCTGCAGATCTTACCCCGCAAACAAACACACTATTCTGGACTGGGGTTTTGCTTGGTACAATTTCATTTGGAGTCCTCGGCTATGCTTTTTCCAGGTACGATACGAATTTGACTTCAAATGTTAAACGTTTTGTACTCCATTCTGCTTGTGATTCCCGACCGCGATTGGAAATGAGCTTCAATTACTGTTTCAGGAACTGGAATAAGTGGAAAGTGTGGAGGCTACAGAGGCAGTTACAGCAATCAATCCATGGCGCTGACAGCAACGCCGAAGCTCAAATTCAAGAAGAGGATGCAGGAGATTCCAGACGGACAGTTGACGAGGAGACGGGATCAGCATTTATTCCTTGAGGGCACCTAGTTTGTTGCCGGCCATGTAGCATATCAGTCGGCACAAAATCCTCATTTCAGTGGGAATATGAGTCTTAGGCTCTTAGCCATCAGTAATTTGGTAGTGTTAGGAAAACGTATGCATAGAAACATGATATATGATCAAGTTCCATGATTCAGTGATTGTACACATATTGGAAATCAAAAGGAGAACAAACGAAGATTACTCCTCTTCCCACACACTCTACACACACACACACAAGACAGGCAAACCGAAAATTCTTGATCTCTCTATCAGAGAGAAAGCAGAAGAATCTCATGAGTTTTTTCTATGCAATTCAAGAGTTGATCGTGGCGAGTCAAGGAGACAAGCTGCGGCGCCATCAAGGTGAACAAGTTACAACTTGTACGATGGTGGTTAAGAAGTCAATGGTGGAGGGGAGTGCAAGTTGCTAGAAAGTGATCCAATAAGTGCTTTCATTCCAATTCCAATATAATGTGCCTAATTTGCACAAGTTAGCAAGTTTATGCTGACTGAAATTTGATGTCAACGATTTTTGGCAGTACTCTGCATCTTGATTTAAAAAGTTCAAGCTGACTCCACCAGTTCATGCACTTATTTAGGCCTTCAAGAACAGAACAATCTAGAAAACAAGTAGCCATGACATCCCTGCACGATATCAAGCAAAGCAACAGTTTGGCATGCTTCCTCAACAGGACGGTCCTTCCATTGATTCAGTATAGCTTCGGCAACTGGACCAATCTGATGCTGCAGTACCGCCGCACCAAGGGGCCCTACCAAATTGAGCCTCGTTGCCGCAGAAATAACATCTCTCATTGTAATGAACATGTAAGCCCTTTGAGAAGTAGTGCCATCCAACCCAAGCAGTCCACATACAACCCCAAACAGAGGAGCATGGTGAAAAGAAACAACACCAGTACTCAAACAAGCTTCCCTCATAGATTTAAGAGACGGTATTTCCGAATACACAGATGCAGCCACCCTCATCAGTGCCGACCCTTGTGCAATTGATGCCTTTCTACTCACTTCATTAGTCAGCATTGCATCCAAGATTTTGTCGAGTCTACGCCGGGTCTCCGAATCAGGTGATACTGTTGCAGAATACACAAAAGGAAGCAGTAAGCTTCCAGTGTTCTCCAACAGATGTATTATGAAAGTTTGGAGATCTTCAGGACCGGAGACCATGCGAGCTTGGATTGCAGCCTCAAGACCAAAAGAATGAGCAAAACCGCCAGTTGGGAGAATTGAATCGAGCAGTTGCCATTGGCTCCACTGTAAGGAGGAGTCTGATGAAGCACGTTTTTTGGTTCCTCTGTCTACGTCCATAGGATCTGTTGGGAGGTCAGAATCAAGCAGTGACCATTGATTCTGCTGTAAAAGAGAGCCTGATGAAGCACGTTTCCTGTTTTCTTTGTTTCCGTCTATCTGATTCTGATCCTCCATTTCGAAAAGATGAAACCACTCTGCTTAGAGTTAAAAGAAAACACCAATTGCTTAAATCAAAACAATAACACTGTTTATTTTCTTCTTCTATTTATCAATTGACATCACTTGGTACAATAAGGTTTATGCGTGTAGGGATGCTCATGATGAATGACAAATCTACGACGACTAAAATGAAAAACTTAAAACACACATGATCATAAATGTCTGCTCAAACATATTAGTCATGAATTTCAGTTGCATTACGGCCTCATTATTACTTTTTCATTGTTCAGAATCTACTCTATTTTACTGAGGGAGGGAGAATCGAACTCGGAACCTCGAGTTCATGCTCATAAACAAATGATCTACAATCCCTTCAGGGCCTTTACTGTTCAGAATCTACTCTGTACTACACGGTAACTGTTGCAATACATACAAGATTATCTGATATAGGCAATGCTCTTAAACTTGAGGTAAATTAATAATTTAAATAAAATTGAAATACATACGTACACACACGCTGCCTCCCGATTCAGGAATCCCTCAATTTATCATCACTCTGTCCCAATTCGGCAGCGGTCTGGAATTCAGGAGATAAAATTAGTAGCTTGCCCCCTATTCAAACTGACACGCCCTGACCCCAATATCACCAAATATCAGGACAGGCACGTGCTGACCGACACCCGAGGGTCACGAAGCCATTTTGAACACGCATACCTAACTGACATCAAATCTTCACAAAGGTGAAAAAGGACTCACCCAAACACAGACCAGTTAGTTATAAAACGGAAATGGCCCCAGACTCGCTGTGGTTTGACTGAGAGGGGTTACCGGATTCTAGGAAAAGGTAAACAGTTCAGAGGTTAAATCAATTTCCCCAAAGAATTCAGGAACTCACCCAAAGTTGAAATTAGCCCCAGTGGATTGATTCCTCCTCGGTTTCGCCGGAGAATGACCAAGGAGGTCACCGAATTTTTCTGGGTAAAAGAACAGTCAACAAACAGGGGTTTAAACCCTTCAATTTTCAATCGAATTTGACATGCAAGGCATGAAGACCATACCTGGGGTCAAATAGAAATCAAATCGAGTTCGTAGAACCTCGAATTCGTCAAGTTTAAGCATGCATCTCGCTGGTCTCACATCAGGAAACTAGGAAACGCAATAGAAGGTCACAGAGGTTTATAACTCGAATTCTAACTCAAATCCAATAGACAGAGCAAGGAAATCCTACCTGAGATTGGAAGGGGTTGAGCCCAAGTTTAATACAAAGCCACCTCGTCGGGTTTTGTCCTGATTCTTGCCGGAGAACTCAGGGATTTGAGTTCTCAGATTTTCTTATCCCCAGCACCCAAAACATACATGCAGGAATATTGCCGTGATCCTTAGACCACAGCAATCCTAATTTCAGGAATTTCCATTTGAATTTAGTACGGAAAATGGTGGTTATAAGGGTGGTTTCCCTTGGTGGCGCTCGGGAATGGAGAGAGTGAGTTGCAGAGAAGAGAGGTGAGGGAGAGGGCACGGGGAAGAAGAGAAAAGGGGGAGAAGTGGGGTGCGGGTCCCATGAACCACAAAAATCTCACATAAAATAATATTAAATAAAATATAATAAACAATAAGTACTAAAATCATATATTTAAAAATTATAAAACCGTAATATTTAGGAATGGATCGTTACACAAACCCTATGGAAAACAGAAGAAGAAAAATGAAAAGAAGAGGATTTTGCCTCCTTCTAATAAGCTGAAAGCTTCAGATTTTTCTCCATTTTTCAGGGTCTACATTAGATATGGTATTTTCAACCCGACCTGATAACTCGATCTGACCCGATCCGTTAAAATTAGTATTCGGATGAGTGCTAAACGGGTTGGGTGGTTAACGGGTCAACCCATTAATCATCCGTTAAATAATGGATCATTTTGGGTGAACCCATGAAACCCATTAACCACCCGTTAACACCCGTTATTGGCACCCCAATTGCCGTCGCTATTTCTGCAAGCATATCGCTTGCAAAACCTTGGTCAAGTGTCTAACCATCAAGACCTTGTTTTAGCTTGTCGAAAACTTGGAACTGAGACTGTGAGGCCTCAATTTCCACTCTCTGCATTTCATTCTGTAACCTATTCACCTGATTAGATATCCCCAATAAGACGTCGGTGTTTGCAACGGACAGAGCAGCCAAAGACCTTCCGATATCCCTGGTAACGTCTTGTACCTCCTTAACAATGTGCCGGCACTTGACAAGCAAGTAGAATTGCGCTCGGTTTTTATACTTGTCGACTAGGTCGTTTGCCCTTTTAACATATGGTACGAGGGACTCCAAAGTAAGCCTGGCAGCTTGAGAGTCATTCAATTCTTGACGCTGTAGTTCAATGCCCGGGTAAGGAAAAATCCCACCAGCAGAGACAATGGTTTGATCATCGGAGAGAGATTGGTTGGCGGTGATGGAGTCGGCTGCAAGGGAGACTTGGGTTTTGAGGTAGCAGAAGAAAACAACTGAAAGCACCAATCTTTTTTTGGTTTGGAAGAAACGTAAAAATAAATAAATAAATAAAATAAATGTTAACAGGTGAAATGGGTGAAACGGATGCTTTATTAGATTAACGGGTTGAGTTTGGATGACCCGTTAAATTAACAGGTAGGATTCAACCCGACACAAACCCAATAAACCCGACCCGTTTACAGGTCTAGTTTACGTGTCCGTTTGATAGGAACACACAAACTTCTGAGAAGCTATTTTGGTACTCTATCTGATCAGTCTTAGGGGGGCTCCTTCGGTATTGAGAATTGAGACGAGTTGGAAACAAAATCGACCAACCGGCCGAACTGACCCCAACTTAAATTTAAACAAAAATATAGAATGTTGAACCGAACCAAACAAGTTTAGAATCAGTTCGTCTCTGGTTCATTTTTCTGAACCGGTCTAACCGAATCAAATCACTATTATCTTGGGTACATCGTTAACACATTCATAAATACACACAATCTATGCTTCAAAAATACCCTGCAAACATTAGGTGGATAAATATGAGGACTTTCCATTATATTTCAGTGTGAAAGTCCTATTTAGCTCGTAACCTTGGGTTTCATCAAATATCTCGTAGCATTTCATTAACTCGACAGTCATCAAGTTGAATAACAAACCATTCACTTTGTTGTAAAATGTTAGTTAGTCGAGTCGTTTACACCCAAGTTTGCTACAAGTAGCAATTCAGATCTCCATGAGGTGAGAAATTAGTTTATAATTGGTCTCATTCCAGACAACGCCAACGAGCAGTGCATTTTTATTGTTTTAAACAATAATTTTTTATCTAGGTGAACTACCGATAAGTTTGAAAGAAGAACTGTGACTTATCGCAGCGGAATTTTATTTGGATGTTTGGTTTGTGTGTAGGAAAAAAATTGTTTCAAGAGCATGACGACTGAAGCGGCATAGGGGCCACCACTTTTGATAACAAGCTAAAACCCGTATTATATGTTACATTCGTGTAGAATAAGAAAGGTAATAATTATACATAGGGACTCAACTACATACTAAATAAGTAACTAGCTAATTGGCCTTGTCAGCTAAAAATATTGGCTCATGTTCTACAAATTTAATCCGAGTAAATCTACATGAAAAAAGGTCGATTAAAGAAAAAGATGCCCGCATGCCAATGGTAGAGGTGTACAACTTCACAAAAGATTTTGAAATGACTAAAAGATTTTTGGTGTAATTGTTTTTGAGTTCCAAAAGCACTTGAAGTTAATTGATTTTTACAAAAAGTACTATTTTTGTATTTATTTCAGGAAGAATTAAAAGTGTTTTTTCAAAATTTACTTAAATTTTTACTAAGAATTAATTTTAAAAATATTCTATAAAAAGGCTTTCAATGTTTTTAAAATATTTTTAGGGTTAATCTCAGTTTATTATCCTGAAGTTTCTTGGTTTTTGATGAGTCGATATTTTACTATATATTTTACCATATTCTTAGTATTAATTTATTGGTTATTTTGGTAGAATTTTGATTTTTTGATTTATATTCTTAATGTAGGACATTCAACTTCCTCTGGAGCCAAACATAATGAAACAGATGAATTTTGGAGTGATTCTAATTGAAGGATGTTCGTGAGTTTGTTGACTTGATCGTATCAAAGTTTCACAATTTTATACCGAGCGGTTTATTTATGGCGATGAAATAAAGGAGCAGCGCGCAGTGTTGTCAAAGTGACGTTTTGGGCTTCTTTGGGCTTTTTGTCATCCAAGATGGTGTCTTTTGGGTTCAAGGCCTTCTGCAATTATGTTCGGGACATCTCAAGCTTTAATTTTAGCCATTTTGGGCCTCTTTTTGAGCCCTGAATATCCAGAAACGTGGCTGTTTTGAGACTATGAAGATTTTGGGCGAATTTTACTAGTCAATTTGGGATTATGTTTCCTAATTTATTTTAATTTATTTGGTTTCCTAGTATTATTCTAAGACCTTTTCTAGGTAGGGTTTTATTTTCTAGTAGTATAAATAAGGCTTTTTAGCCATTAAGGTTAAGAGGGAAAAAAAAGAATGCACGCACACTTTAGAGAGCTTTTGGATTCAAATTTATTTTCAAGGTGTTTTCTAGTAGTATAAACTCGTTCGATAGGGCGAGGCCACTAGCCTTAGCAAGAATATGTAGTTTCTTTTCAATTTGCTTATGATATTATGCATGCAAGTTTTGAATTATTAATCACCGGTTTAAACTATCCAACTGTCTTAATGCTTAGCTACCATTAGGATCTTTAGAAAAGTAATTTGATGCAATTTTGGTCGGAGGTCGATCTCTGAAATTGACGAAGGCTTCTTGTGATTAATATGTGCAAGTTCACTTAAGATGAATACCACATTTTAAGGGTTGTATAGTTTTTCAAAAGGTTTCACAAAGCTTAATGAGTTATGTATGTTTAGATTTGACCTGAATACCACAGACGGGTTGCATGTTTGATATACGCTCTATGTTGGGGGTCCAAGTAGGCATATATTAGGAAAACCTAACCTTCAAAATATGCATGTGTAATTCATAAGTAATTGAAAGAATTACATAGGATTGTTAAGGTGATGGTGAAATCCTAAGCTCTTACAATTTAATTTTCAAAAACTGTATTCTTTTAGTTATTTTATTTTGTCACTTTATTTAATTATTTTCTATTAAATTCGTTTTTATTATTTGAAATCACAAAATAACTTTTTCCAAAACTTTGTTTTAAATAATTAATTAAGATTTGATTTAACTCAAATTATTCATTCAATCCCTGTAGAGAACGACCTTGCTTGAGTTCCTATACTACGATTACCTTGTACTCTTGGAAGTATTTTAGTGTTTTTATCCCTACTTTTGCAGGTGGTAAAAATCTCTATTAGTTTTCAACATTTGGTACATGAAGTTTTTTTCGTCCCAGTTTGGTACCTAAAGTCATAATAATGGGACACTTTCATACAACCGTTAAGTTTTTCGTCAGAACCTTCGTTAACTGATGACGTGGCACACACGTGGATAGTGACTGGGCGCCACGTGTCATTATGGGCCCACGTAAATATTAAAAAATTAAAAATTAAAAAAAAAAAAAAATCTTATCCCATCTTCTAAGCCCTCAGGCCCAAAAACGTTTTTTTTTTTTTTTGGGCTGCTCCTCACCCACACGACCCCCTTCCTCCCTCCCTTATCTCCTCTTTCCTATGCACCCACCCTCCCCGCACACCCACCTCTCATTTCTCTCCTCTGCGCCTACCCAATCCTCTATACCCGATCCACTAGTTCCAGTGATGGAGCTATTAACTTTGGATCTCGAAGGCATGCAAGTCCTAAAACTGAGCTTAACCCAACACCCAGGTTCCTCCATTGCCTCATCTTTCTTCTTCCTACCCTTCGATTTGCTACTTTTACCCCAACTCTCCACCTTGCTAGGATTAAGCACCAAACCCATCACCTCAAAAGTTCAAACTCTCTCTACATTCAGATTATCATGGCTCAGATAACCAAAAATTTCAAAACCCACAAAAATCCATTCGAACCCACTAATCTGCAAGCCAAAAACGACCCAAAAATCTACAAAATCTCTTAAATTTTTACAAAAAAAATGTGACTCCAACCAAAGTCGAACAACGGTTCAGAATGTTAGGACCTTGGCTGAGTGGACAGCTGTTAGTCCTTCTTTTGTGTTATTTTGTCCTTTCCTTGAAGATGTTGGTTTCATCCAACGGTAGAACAAGTGGTGAAGTGTCTCCATCGTGAGCATTCCCACTTCTAGGGTTGTATATAAGCTATATTTCACATTTTGGGAAATGCATGAATGAAAATCAAGATGTTTTAGTTACTTTCTTTCCTCTTTCCTTTACATTCTGCACTGTTACATCCCTGTGTTCCTATCATCTGGTATCAGCGACAGGTTGGTGCCATCCATGGGCAAAAGCAAGGCCTCTGTGGCGGTGGCCGATGTCACAGACGCCGACCTGGAGCTGGAGTACCAGCAGCACCAGATCTTGGAGCAACTCAATGGGTTCCATGACTCGGTCTTTCTGCTAGCTACTCGCCATGAGTCATTCCAGTCAAATCTGACGGACATTCAAGCCTCATTGGCTAATATTAGCCTGGTTAAGAACCATCTGATGGAGGAGATCTGAGCCTTCAAGCAACCGTAGCCGTCTACAAACCCCACTCCCCAGATCCCGATTGAGTCCTTGCATATTCCCCTGGGTTCCTCGTCTACCTCGCTTCCACAACCCTCCCAACATTCCCAACCCTATTCCGTGGTTCCTCCTCCCACATGGGGTACCCATTTCACTCGTTCCCCATTTATCCCATACTTCCTACCCCCATAGCCGCTTACTCACCTTCACCCCCATTCCCTTCCACTACCGCCACCACTATTCGTCCCCACCTCCCACCCACTTCGTTTCCCCTGCACCCACTCCCTCCCTACACCCCAGGATCACTGCCTGCCACGACTGGTCCTAAACACATGAAAATCGAGCTTCCACGATTCTCCAGAGATGATCTGTATAGCTGGTTGCCCCTCGCTGAGGAGTATATGGACTATCACGGTGTCGAAGAGGCTCACTGGGTCACCATTGCGGGGCTCCATTTCACGGGTGATGCTGCTCTTTGATTCAAATGGTACAAACTTCACATTGGGTCCGGACTTTGGGCCACATTTACCAAGTCTCTTCTCCAACGATTTGGGTCGGGCGACCAATTGGACTTCAACATGTTTTTTTCCCATGTTTTACAAAAAGGCTCGCTGGAGGACTACATTAATGAATTCATCCGCCTATCTTGTTGGGCCCAAGGCTGGTCTGATCCACAACTCTTAGGGGTTTTCATTGGTGGGCTCAAAATGGAACTTCATGATGATATCTTAGCCCAAAGGCCTCGTTTGTTGTCTCGGGCCATAGAACTTGCCCGCATCTATGACAACAAACATAATAGACGACGTGGTCATTTTCACCCATTTTCTGCTCGACCCTTCTTTACAACCTCGAGTTCCTCGTCATATTTCCTTCTTCCACCACCTAAACATGTTTCACCTTCTTCGACATGGCCTCTTTTACGCCTCTCTCCGGCAGAAGTTCGTGAACGCCGTTCACGCGGCCAGTGCCTTTACTGCCCAGAGAAGTACTACCCCGACCATACCTATGTAACACCACATATGCTCATACTTGACGGCGTTGCAGTCTCTGAAGCTGCATCCGAGACACCGGTCGATGACCCACAGCCAGCTCCAGACGAGGCCCCTTTGGAAGACCCCACCCCCATCACCCTCAACACCTTGGCGTCCCCCAAACGCACCCATGGGAGTGCTGTGGGCCTCCTTGGCCACATTGGGAATCTGTCACTTCAGGTGTTCGTCGACTCCGGGGCTGACCTCAACTTCCTCAACCCTTAAGTTACCACTTGTGTCGGCCTCCGCGTTGACCACTCTTTTATTGAGCCTGTCATGGTGGCGACCGACCATCTTTATTATACCAAAGGCCTTGCTCTCAACGTCACGGTAAAGTTACATGATTACTCATTTTCCTCGAACATCTGCCTCCTACCAGTGACGGGGTGTCACTTGGTTCTTGGGGCTGAATGGTTAGAGGCCTTAGGATACATTGGCTAGCATTTCAAGAATAAAATTATGGAATTCCAAGTCTTTGGTCGTAACTATCGTTTAGTGGGGCTGCGCTCCTTGAACCCGGTGCCCTCTTCAGTCTCTTCACGGGTCGATCCCAGCACCCTCGTTGCATCGCTGATGCAGGCTTCTTCACACTTCGAGGGCGTTTCTCAAACACCCCTACAAGTTCAGTCGATTCTGACCACCTATTCGGATCTCTTCGAGCCTCCAACGGGTCTCCCTTCTCCACGGCCAACCGACCATCAAATTACTTTGTTGCCTGGAACTCAACCGGTGAATGTTCGCCCATATCGCTATGCCCATGCCCAAAAAGCGAAAATGGAACGTCAAGTGGCAGAGATGCTCGATGCCGGCATTATCCGCCCCAACTCGAGTCCTTTCTCTTCTTCAGCTCTTTTGGTCCACAAGATCGACAGCTCTTGGTTGTTTTATGTTGATTATAGGCCCTTCAATTTGGTCACGGTTAAGTTCCCCTTCCCTGTTCCAAACATCGATGAACTCCGGGGTGCTATAATTTTCTCTAAACTGGACCTCCGATTTGGTTTTCACCAGATCAGGATGCATGACCTGGACATTCCAAAAACTGCATTCCTCATGCATGAAGGACAGTTTGAATTTCTAATGATGTTATTTGGCTGTGCAATGCCCCCTCTTTCTTTCAGGCCTTAATGAACTCTGTATTCAAGCCTTTTTTACGAAAATTTGTCTTGGTTTTCTTCGACGATATTCTCGTCTTCAGTCCAAACATGCAGACCCATCTCTTACACTTGGTTTCTGTCTTCGAGGTTCTCTGTGCTCATGCCTTGAAGGTCAAAGCCTCTAATTGTTCTTTCGGCCAACCAACAATAGCCTACCTTAGGCATATCATATCAGTTGCTGGAGTATTAGTAGACTCTCAAAAGGTGCAATGCATTTTGGATTGACCTCAACCTTACACCATCAAAGGCTTAAGAGAATTTTTGGGCTTAGCGGGCTACTACTGCAAATTTGTCAGCGATTTCGAATTACTTGCTCGCCCATTGACATAGCTCTTAAAAAAAGATAACTTACATTGGTCTCCAACGGCGGACACAACATTTGCCGCCCTCAAGAACGCCTTGGCCTCTACTCCGTTTTGGCTTTTCTGGACTTCAACCACTCATTCACCATCGAATGTGATGTATCCGATACCGGCATCGGGGCTGTTCTCTCCCAAAACAATCACCCCATTGCCTTCCTGAGCAAATCGTTGGCGGACAAACATAAAGCTTTATCAGTTTATGATAAAGAAATGATGGCCATTGTGTTTGCAGTACAAAAGTGGCGCCCTTACTTGCTCGGGCTCCCTTTCAAAATTCTCACAGACCACCAAACATTGAAGTACTTTCTCAATCAGCAGATCATAACACCCACTCAACAAAAATGGCTTCTCAAATTACTGGGCTACAACTATACACTTGACTACCGGCCAGGTTCTTCAAACATGGCTGCAGATGCTCTGTCTAGGCAACACGAGTGCTTGGCCCTTATGGGCCTTTCCCAACCTATCTTCGATAGTATTTCGGAGATCCAAGCTGAATATGCTATTGATCCCGAGACCTCCATTATTCTCCAACAATTCCATAGCAACCAGCCCACGCGCCCTCACTTCTCTCTTCGGGGTGACCTTTTATACTACAAATACGATATTTTTGTGGTGGCTAATTCTCCATGGCCCAATCGCATTTTACAGGAATTTCACTCCTCTCCCACGGCAGGACACTCTGGCTTTCTACGAACCTACAAACGGGTTCGTCGAAATTTTAATTGGCCAGGTTTAAAAAAGGCAGTCAAGTCCCTTATCTCCACCTGCGATACTTGCCAGCGCACAAATTATGAAGCTATCAAACCACCGGGCCTACTCCAGCCTCTGCCTCTTCCTTCACAAATCTGGATAGACATCACGATGGATTTCGTTGAAGAACTCTCGCCATGTCACGGCCGTAATGCCATATTAGTTGTCGTCGATCGTCTCTCCAAGTATGCATACTTTATAGCCATCAAACACCCCTATTGTCACGCCCCAATCCCGACATACGTCTAGGATCGACACGTGGCGTCCTCAAATACCTGTATCTCAACCTAACCCGCCTCCGGAACATGGCAAAACACAACTCGAGAATCGAATCGCATAGTTTATGGCTGCATCTAACCTCCTCGTTAGACTGCCTACGTACCCTAAACAGGGATCAAGCCATTCGTAGTTCATCATTTATTACACCTCGACGTTTAACACAATACGCTCAAATCAAAAAGCATAGCATCCCTCCATCAAATAAATCACTATGTTTTCAACGTGATACCTCCATCCACAGCCTGTAACTTAACCAATAACCAACGAAGCACATTATTATTCTCAAGCCACATTGATCACTAAAATAATCATAATAATACAATCATATCCAACGTCATTCCACAGTCCCGTCAATTAATCCATTCATGAATCAAGGATGCATGATCTTAGCATTTAACTACTTTAATCAATCAATACGATAACATATCATTTCATGTATTTAGTTAAAGAACTCTATATAATTTCCCTACTTGGATTATGAGTAACAACATGGCAAATCTAATTTAGATTTACAAGGTCTATGGATAATTCCCATTCACTCGAATCTTGGATTTTAGACTAACCCTTAGGAATGTGCATGAGTAAGGATTCCGGACCACTCAACGGAATCCAACCACACCGGGTTTCGAATCACTCAACGGAACCAAAATATCAAGTATAGCATCATGCTTTATGAAATCATAATCAAGTCGCAGAAAACTCCGAAGGAGTCACCCAGACATCCAACGGCTTCTCTAATTCAAACCACAAGATTCTCAAAAAACCATCGTTCGAATGTACATAAAAAAAACTAGGGCTAAGGGGACGCAGTTCGGCCGAAGCCTACATAAGTAACCAAACAGGAAGTGGCCCCCAAATGCGGATTAATCAAGCAGAGCCACCCCTAGGAAAGTAACCAAGTAGGCAGTGACCCCCCAATGCGGATTAACCAAGCAGAGTCACACCTACAGAACTGTTAGGCAGTGATCACCCAATGCGGATTAACCAAGCATGATCACCCCTAATTATAAATGGCCATGAGGATCGCCCAACGCAGATTAACCAAGCGCGATCCATATATAGTATGGTCCCCCAATGCGGATTA
This sequence comes from Heteromeles arbutifolia, assembly GCA_024362995.1. NCBI lineage: Eukaryota > Viridiplantae > Streptophyta > Magnoliopsida > Rosales > Rosaceae > Heteromeles > Heteromeles arbutifolia. Next base: position 40,944,950 of record JANCRC010000004.1, read on the forward strand.
ACCAAGCAGAACCACTAGTGACCCCCCAATGCGGATTAACCAAGCAGGGTCAAGATAATCAAGTAGGTAGTGACCCCCCAATGCGGATTAACCAAGCAGAGTCACACCTACAGAACTGTTAGGCAGTGATCACCCAATGCGGATTAACCAAGCATGATCACCCCTAGTTATAAATGGCCATGAGGATCGCCCAACGCGGATTAACCAAGCGCGATCCATATATAGTATGGTCCCCCAATGTGGATTAACCAAACAGGACCACTAGTGACCCCCCAATGCGGATTAACCAAGCAGGACCACTAGTGACCCCCTAATGCGGATTAACCAAGCAGGGTCAAGATAATCAAGTAGGTAGTGACCCCCCAATGCGGATTAACCAAGCAGAGTCACACCTACAGAACTGTTAGGCAGTGATCACCCAATGCGGATTAACCAAGCATGATCACCCCTAATTATAAATGGCCATGAGGATCGCCCAACGAGGATTAACCAAGCGCGATCCATATATAGTATGGTCCCCCAATGCGGATTAACCAAGCAGGACCACTAGTGACCCCCCAATGCGGATTAACCAAGCAGGGTCATAGTCCACTACTAGCCCTCAATTTACAAAACATTTCAATATGCAATTCGAATCACTTTTCCACAAATATTACCCATCCATGAATCAAATCACATTTAATATAATTAGATCGATGGCTAATTATAAGGGAATCACATTTTAACAGAAACACCTTTATAAAACCAAGTCATGTCCACACAGGATAACAATTACGAAAACAAGGTAATCACCAATATCACATATATTAAAGTCACTCACCCTTTTCATACTAGTAACCATACATATTATTTCTCATCCATTAAATCAACATTTTAAAGTTCTACTCCTATACTTCGTAACCTTCTTTTTCCATCCTTTAATAAACCAACCCAAAGTTAATGGTTTTCAACTTAAAACACCACCTCTTCACTCTTGCCACTACCCCTTTTTGATATGTATATGCGGCAAATATATATATATATATATTAAGAGAAACTGGATCGTTTACTAATAATTTGAATATAAATACTAGTAAACAATCAAAACTCTTAAACCCCAACCAAACACACTCAAATAAGCACCAAATTGACAAGGATGTTATTTCAACTAGAATTCCCTTCTAGGTCTAGATGCTTGGTAATGAAAGAAGCATTTCATATAACAGAACTCTGAATCCTGAAGGTAATACCATTTGCTTGTTAATCGATATAACAAAACAGTGGTTTGGTTTAACTCAATTTCATAATCTTATCAATAATAGAACTTAATAAGATCCGCACATCAGATTTTCGATCTGTAAGTTCTCAAAGGTCCAACAACTGACAACTAGGGTGTTTACAAAATTTTACAATGAACCAACGATCGAATTGTCATCAATCACACAAATAAGTGGCGGTCCAATTTGATCACCACACCAAACAATTGAATTTCGGGAAACCGAGCTAGACATAGGTTCACAGGGTCACTAAAAGGTATTTGGTACTTAAACAACACTCGTGGACGGTCCCACGCACCGCCACACACGATGCTAGCCATGGAGAAGGGTTTGAAAACCCAAATTTTCAACATTAACTAAATGAGCTCAAATTTACGTGGTAGATAGAGCTCAACAAAGGAAACACTTTTCACAACTAAGCCGGCGACCAATTCTAACCGGAAGCCATCCAAATTCACCGGAGAAAACTGGATTTCTAGGGTTCTAAACACCCAACTCTAAAATGAATACGAAAGCACAAACTAAGCATACCAACTTGAAGATTATGAAGATTAGATGAAGTTTCATACCTCACTTGAAGGAAATGGTTGCCGGAACCGCCGGAAAAATGACAAAACCGCCGGAAAACCCATGGGAGTTTGCTGCCTCGAACTGGAAAAATGGATAAGAAAATGGAAAATCTAACAACATAGTTGTAGGGCTCGTCAAGAGCTTTCCATGGACACCAAGATCACCCAAAACGGAGATCGGAGGAAGGAGATACAAGCGGGTCAAGTTTGTGGTTTTATGGGTCGAAAACGCCCCAAAACGGGTCAAAAAAATCAGACCCTTCCTCCCTCTTTTTTTTTTTTCAGAAAACTTCCCTTTTCTAAATGGTCCCCCCCTTTTATTAAGCTCACTTAACCTTTAACCCACCTGTGGGAATTACATAGTTCCCACAATTTATAGCTCACAACTTCAAACGTCCGTAACTATACCGTTATAACTCGGACTCGCAAACGGCTTTCGCCTATGCGCTCGTGGCTTCGAAACCTATTCGAAAACATTACTTGTGACCTCAAAAGGTCAACGAATTTTTAAATAATTATTTTCCAAACTTCACTCTTCATAACTAGTTTAATTAAAATCTAAATCCAAACAATTTCAAATAAATTCTCAAGAAATAATATTAAACCTCAATAGTACAAATACGTAGATTATAACAGTGAAATCCGGGAATAGGATTTCACACCTACTCTGCCGCTAAGGTGGCCGACATATTCCTCCGAGAAGTGTTTCACTTACATGGCATACCTGCCACAATTGTTAGCGACCGAGATCTCGTTTTCATCAGTAACTTCTGGGAGTCATTCTTCAAGCTCAACGGCTCTTAACTCTGCCGCAGCTTCGCTTACCACCCCCAATCCGATGGCCAAACAGAGGTATTAAACCGTACTTTAGAACATTATTTGCCCAGCTTTGTCAACTACAACAACTGCCCCAAATTGGCTCCCCGATTCTACGGCCCCTACATGATCATTGCTCGTGTCGGTAACGTCACCTACACCTTGGACTTACCACCGGACTCCCGCATCCACCCCACCTTCCACATCTCTCTTCTTAAACCAAAGCTCGGGTCTACTGTGGTTGCTTCATCTATACTTCCCCTTATCTAGGATACCGGTTTGGTGGCTTGGACGCCAGAAAAAATAATGCAGTGCGGCATCTTCAAACGCGACAACCATGCTATCACACGATGGCTTATCAAATGGGCAGGCCTTCCAGAACATGATGCTACGTGGGAGGACGCAGACACCATCCACGACCGCTTCCCTAACTTCCACGCTTGAGGACAAGCTCTTTCTTAGGGGGCATGAATTGTTAGGACCCTGGCTGAGTGGACAGCTGTTAGTCCCTATTTTGTGTTATTTTGTCCTTTCCTTGAAGATGTTGGTTTCATCCAACGGTAGAACAAGTGGTGATGTGTCTCCATCGTGAGCATTCCCAATTCTAGGGTTGTATATAAGCTCCCTTTCACCTTTGGGGAAAGGCATGAATGAAAATCAAGATGTTTTAGTTACTTTCTTTCCTCTTTCCTTTACATTCTGCACTGTTACATCCCTATGTTCCTATCACAGAACCACAGAAAATCCACTGCAACCCAAAACCAACCCAGAAATGCTACAAAATCTTCAAATTTTCACAAGAACTGTGACTTGAACCAAAGATCGAGCAGTCTTATGCTAGATAACTGAAATTGAATCCGACCCAGTTGGTCAAAAAGGCCAGATAGAGAGACAGAGTTGAGAGAGAGGGAGTGGGGGACATAAGAGGTGGGTGTGTGGGGAGGGTGGGTGCAGAGGAGAGAAATGAGGGAAGGGAGGGAGGAAGGGGGTCATGGGGGTGAGGAGCAGCCCAGAAAAAAAAAATGTTTTTGGGCCTAATAGCTAGGTTTAGAAGATGGGATAGCAAAAAGTTTAATTTTTTTAAAATTTTTAAAGTTTTTAATATTTACGTGACGCCCATAATGACACGTGACGCCCAATCACTGTCCATGTAGGTGCCACGTCATCAGGTAACAGAGGTTCTGATGAAAAACTTAACAGATGTATGAAAGTATCTCATAATTATAACTTTAAGTACCAAAATGGGATAAAAATTTCATGTGCCAAATGTTGAAAAGAAAAAAACTTTAAGACCTAAATTTTTAAATGAATCATACAAATCGCGAATATAATTTATACGCCACTCACTCTCATCGACCCAAAACGAAAAACCCCGACTCTAAAGACCGTCACGAGCAATGATAATGCAAAATAATGTCGACACGACGACACCCATTGAAACGTGGCGAGCAATATGAAGGAAACTCAAATTTAAAATGAGTTGGAAACATTTTCAATGCATTAAAGATGAGATTACTAATTTACAAGTGGGTAGTCATGACAAAATGAACTCCTCGTGACGTGTCGGCACTTTTTTTATTTTATTTTCCAATCAAACGTCGGCAGCTGCAACCCAAAAAAAAACCGACTAACACGGCAGTAGTTTAGTTTAGTTGAGACTTGAGACTTAGGAGTGAAGGCTGGAGGGCCAGGTGATGTCAAATTGTCAATGCAGCGTACGTGCAAGAAACATACTGGCTCTGCCACGTGCCACGTACTAACTAGAATTTGGCATTGGTAATGACGTGTGAGGTTACAGCTCACCACTGACAAAACACTTAAATACTAAGCGAGCATTTTTGCTCACCATCATAAATTATGATAGATGCTTACCATACACCTAATCAATTGACATGTGTCATTTTACTTGATCTTGGTTAATTTTTTTTCAAAATTAAAAAACTAACATTTAATGTGAAAGTTAATTAGAGTTAGGTAAAATGACACGTGTCAGTTGATTAAGTGTATGATGAGCATACACCATAGTTATTATGGTGAGCAAAAATGCTCCCAAATACTAATTAGTTTGACATTTGGAACCATGAAATTGGGAAGTAATCTGCAATTCATAAAGCACGAATCCAATCATTTTAACTAGCATGGAAGCTTTTCAATTAGTTTATTATCTTTAAGGAAGGTTGTTATTTCTATTTCTATATTTATAAAATACTAAAAAAACGTCAAATTCATATCTTTTGAGAAAATGATTCACTAACAATTTTCTTTTGTATACATTTCCTTTTAATTACATCCGTCGTTTTCAAGTTATTTATTTATTTGATGATCATTTTTTGTTACAGAAAAAACGAATTACAATTGTTGAATTTTGGGCTTATTGTTATAGATGCAAAAATAGAACAAAATCTTAGCTTGACAAAAAATAAAAAGAAAAGGAAAATGTAGAAATGGTAACTTTATAATTAAAATCCTTTGGTGCTATTAGTGGAGTTACTTAACATATAATTAATATCTCTTTGTCAGTTTTATATATTATATCCCCACAAATACAAATAGTATCCTCCTGCCCAATGTGGCATTGAAAGTCTGCAATTTTTTTCATACGGTGCAGAAACAGAATTGGTAGTAGTATGGGTGAAAGCTCCATTTAATTACAAAAAGAGGTAACTCAACAATCCCTTCTCATTCTTTTTTATTCATTCTTCTATTCTTTTCTCTATGTTTTGCTTTTGGTTCACGGTCGTAAATTTGTAAGAGAAAATAACAGCATGTTTCTTTTTTGTTATTTTACTTTTATGATGACTTACAATAAAAATAGGGATTGAAACCCCTAGATTTCCTCGTCTCAAGTCCTCAAAATTCCCACAAATCCCAAATAGTTGCTGTTTGGAGTTTGGACAAAGGGACGCAACTTCCCTCTACTTCTCTTTTCCAAGTTCAAAAAACCAATCCAAAATCTCAACGTCCCATCCAAACTTATTTTAAGTTTTTCATATATATATATATATTATATACCTCTTTTTTTTAGGAATAAACAATATTATTTACATTAAAAAAGTGGACTTAACCTCACAATAAGCTTGTCATAATGCGATTCAAATTCGCATGTGGCGATAATCGAATCTAAGATCTCTGACTTACAAATGAAGAGAATATTAGTAGTACTAAGTAGCTATATGCCTCATTTTCTTTAAAAAAAAAAGTTATATGCCTCATTATTACTCCCTGCAAAACAAATCACAATTTACAAAAAAAAAAGAGAGGTGATTTTAATGAGTTATATATGAATATGTGTTAAACTCTAATTTAAAAATAAGTAAAAATAAGTGGTTGAAAAGTTTTTTTAGTTTGAGTCATACTACCACATGATATTACCAATTCACTATGTTATGAAACATAAATATTGTAACTTAATATCAATATGGTCCACTCAAATTATAACATTTAGATTTGTAATTGTGTGATGATTTCAACGTGTCACTCAAAAAATTAGTTATAAAAGAAAGTAGAAAAACAAAGGGTAAAAACAAACTAAAAAAAATTAGAGAGGGAGAAGGATAGGGAGGAGGATTGTCTGCCCTCCCATGTTCTCTTGTTTTGTGTGATCACGGTTAAGCCATGTCAATAATTTATATTTTTTTTTATAAAGATAATAAGATAAAAATGAATAATAATATAAAATATTAACGTGACTTAACCGTGACCACACAAATATGAGAGCATGGGAGGGCACCGAAACTGAGAGACAATCCTCCTCCTTTCAAACAACATGGAAAATCCAAGAGACAGCTGTTTAGAGAGAGAAAGAGGAGAGAGAGAGGGGGTAAAACTTAAAAAAGTGTTTTACGAAGAAGCAACTATTCGGCCAAATCAAACCGAAAGCAAAACAGTTACGAGAGGAAGAGACAGACAACACGCACAGTGATATGAGGACGATGAAGTATATAAAAAGGGTGACGACGTTTAACGTTCCTCAACGCAAAGGCAAAAGCGCTGACGACATTCTCCTGAAACTACGCCGTATCAACGCTCTGTTTCCGCTCTTCTGCTTCTTGCACGATGGCTTGGAACTTCAATTCCTGATTTGCTTTCGCTAATCTCCAAAATTCTCCCACTTTCCCCCATTTTGTGTTTTGTTTTCTTCTTAATTTTGTTGATCATCTCGATACGATTGCCGACTGCTTCCACCAACCCAGAAGGTCTGCATCTGCATGTGATTCTCTCCTTCTTTCTTGCTTTTTATTTGTTTATTTATAATATTTTCGTGAATAAATTTGAATTTGGATCCGATCTTTGGTTACCTATCCAATTGAAGCTGGAATTATTGGACTAAGATGTGCATACATGTATATAAATGTGTGTGTATATATTTTGGATTTTTCTTTTTTAAGGAGTTACTTGGTCGCATAAATAATTGGATTTTTATTCATCATAAAAAGAAAGCATTTTTTTTGAAATTTGAAGGGCAGAACCAGGCTGGCATCCATGGAAAAGCGTTTGCTTTGGCTTGCCCTTTAATTTAGCTAAATGGGTTCTGTCAGTTTTACTCATTTCTCAAGCAGCTTTTGTAAAACAGAGCCTTGGTGACACACTGTTTCCTTTAGGATTAAAAGGGAGTTTTGCTTGGCTGCTAAGGTGAATTTTTCTCTTTTGGAGATTACCCTTTTCCATTTTCTCAACTGGGTGTGACTTGTATCATTTTTTTCTCTCTGTTTTTATTGGAATTTAACCATTTAAGATTTTATCTTAACTTTGAAGGCATTTATCTTCGTTTTCAATCTAAACACCATTTGCAATCTAAGTATTTTCGATTCGCTAGAAAATGTAGAAACATGTAGCTGAATCTGCAAGTTATTGTTTTGTGATTGCTTCATTGACTTAAAATCCATTTAAAGCATCGTAACCTATTCATTGTTTCCTCTTGTGGTGAAATGTATGTTCTTTCATTTCCGTGTTACTTTGGAGAGTAGAAGATTAATCAAATTTTGTTTTTCTTTTATGCAGGGTGTACTCTTATCTCTGGCTTTTTAGCAGTTAGTAGTGGATTTGATGTGCGATGCAGAGATCACGTAGAGCTCTTCTGAACAGAAGAGCTTTAGGGATCACCGGAAGGAGCCGCTTGTATAAGTTGTCTCTGTCTTTGGTTTTCGTTCTCTGGGGGCTTGTCTTCCTTTTCAGCTTATGGTTCAGTCGTGGACATGGATACAAAGGTAACCTCTTTACTGAATATTATTAGGTTCTTCTGTTGGCTCCCCTTAGAACCTGTTACGGAGTGTTTGAAATGATTTCTTGAGCGCTAATGTTGGATCAACATTTTTTGTTGGGTTGCAATACCTCTTCTGATGCTCGGAATAATTCAGAATCTATGGCCTCACTTAATCTTGTTTTCCTGAAAATTAGCTCGTTGTTACAGAACATATCAATCTTTCTTTTCTATTTTCCTTTGGTTGGGTCAACGATTCAGCATAGTAATTTATATGTTGTGGTGTTGTGTGCTGCATTCTGCTTCTGTTGTTCAATTGGTTAGCTATGATCTTGGTTGTGATTGACTGAGAATACTGTTTCAGTTTCTGGTGTTTCTTTGCTTAAAATTTTAAGGCACGTCTTGAAAAAGCTGTTGAAAAAACTGATTTTTGTTGAATATAGCGTGCAAATACAGTGTTGCTTAGGAACTCTTTAATAGACTCTGTCAACCTAGTAGAGGTTCTATGGGTTCAAAATTATGTGCAGAAGTGGTATGTTGTTAATTGCCAAATGATAGATCTCTGTAATAGTTTTTGCATTTGAGAAAGAGTGAGGAAGAATGGGTTTAAAAATAAAATGTCTTATGTTGCACAAGGTTGGAACTTTCAATTTTTGCAAATATCGGTTGCAAGTCTATTTTTGTTCTGATCAAAAAGGTAATACACATGGTTAGTTTAATCAAAGGAATTGTCGCCAAGCTCGTTTGCTCTTCCATAAAGACAAAGAAGTCTTGGGTTTGAAACCCCATTTCCCCTTAACATGAGTATTTTTGCGCTAAAGGAAATGTTGTGGAAGGTTTCTGCATATTGTAATTGCATGAATATTCCTGAGATTAAGATGGCTTGCAGTGTTAGCAAGCTTTGAAATATTCTTAGCGAAATTTTGGCTGAAAATCTCTCTGATAAAATCATAAATGGACTATCTTTTACCTCCTGTTGTGAACAAGTGAGTTCATTGAAGAATTATTGCCTGCAGTTTTTTTAATTTAAGACACAGCCTGAATGCCATGTTGATTTTATAGAGACAAAACCAGAACATTATTTTGTGTCATTGGCAGTGCTATAGATTAAAATAAGAGAGTGACACTTATGGCCTTGTATTGATCTTACCTCTTTTTGTTTTTTTGTTTTTATTTATACTTTTGATATTATATATGGTCATGCATGCTTATGAGTTATTTTTTTCCTATTTTTCTGTTTATGTAGATGGATCCACTGTATCTCCAGTTGGTATATCAACTTGGGAAGAAACTAAGCTGGATCATGATGAACACTATGATATACAAAAAGAAACTGATTTGGGCTACTCTTCTGGACGTGAGTGCACAAATGGGGTTGAAACCGGTGGTTTAAATGGTGAGTTCTTTGCTATTGAAGGAAGTAAACAGCATGCCTCCGCTGAAGGAAGTAGACAGCAAGATTTAGCTGAAGGAAGTCTACATCGTGCCTCAGCTGAAGGAAGTATCTTTCATGACTCAGCTGTGGATGAGCAACCTGAGGTGGTGACCACTGGTTCAGGTGTAAAACTTGAAAATGATGCTCCAAAGAATGGTCGGTTGCCTCGTGCTGTGCCTCTTGGTCTTGATGAATTCAAGAGTAAAACATGTAGTTCCAAAAGTAAATCTGGAAATGGTCAGGCTGGAGGCATAAAACATAGAGTGGAGCCTGGTGGTGCAGAGTACAATTATGCGTCAGCCGCAAAGGGAGCCAAGGTTTTGGCTTTCAACAAGGAAGCTAAGGGTGCCTCTAATATCTTAGGCAAAGACAAAGACAAGTACCTTCGCAATCCATGTTCTGCAGAAGAAAAATTTGTTGATATAGAGCTTTCTGAAGAAACCTTGGTAGATACAATTGAAATAGCTAATCTTGAGCACTATTCATCTAATTTAAAGGATTTTGAGGTGCTCGGCAGTTTGACTTATCCAACAAATGAATGGGTCTTTCTTGGGAATGGTACTGCTGCAAATAATAAACTTGTACAAAGGTTTGTTCTTCAGCAACCCAAGTGGGTGAGATATATAAAGTTGAAACTTTTGAGCCATTATGGTTCAGAATTCTACTGCACGCTTAGTATTATTGAACTTTATGGAGTCGATGCTGTTGAGCGAATGCTTGAGGATTTGATTTCTGTTGAAAGCAGTTCGTTTGTTTCTGAGGGAGCAACAGTTGAGCAGAAACCTGTACCCTCTCACCCAGACTCCCTTGAGGTTGATGAATTTTATCATGATATTGTTAAAGAATCGGAACCCCAATATGCAGCTGGAGGGTCTAATGTGAATAATGAAATGATGAATAGTGAAGTGCCTGATCCTGTCAAAGAAGTTCGTCATCAACAAGTTAATAGGATGCCTGGGGACACTGTTCTTAAAATTTTAATGCAGAAAGTTCGTTCATTAGATTCCAGTTTATCAGTTCTGGAGCGATACCTGGAGGAATCAACTTCAAAATATGGCAGTATTTTCGGAGAATTTGACAAAGATTTGGGAGAGAAAGATACAGATTTACAGAATATCAGAGAAGACATGAGGAATCTCGTTCAAAGCCAGGAAGACATTGTATGTGAAATTCTACGTCATAGAATTTGGACTATTATTAGATTTGTTATGCTTCTTGTTAATAATAGTATTATCTGTCTTTTTTGGTAGTATTATGTATATTACTTTTCTAATGGTTTGTTTTCCTTGCAGGCTAAAGATGTTCACAATCTTATATCTTGGCAGTCCCTAGTTACCATGCAATTGAATAATCTAGTCAGGGACAATGCTATCCTCAGGTCAGATTTTTTTTCTTGAATATTTCTTTTGTGAATCCGTGCAGTGTTGAGTTGACAGAGTAACGGTTTTATTTAAAAAATTAAAAGCCAAAAGTACAAAAATGAACAAGAAGTCCACGAGTACTATCAAGAAAGTACAGAATCAACCTTATGCTGAAAAACGTACAACAAGAACATAGCTGATCTTCAATCTGATAAAAGAATAGAAAAGGAATACTCTTTAAGCTCGAAAGCACCAGATGCCCACAAGGAAGCCCAAAAACAAACCTTATCCTATAAACAGTCCAATTCATCACCAGACACATCCTAAGAAATCCTCTTGTTTCTCCCTGCCCATAAAACCCACAATACTGCCATTATAGCACTTCCTTAAAGTTACACAAAAATAAAAGGAAAGAAAATTCTGAAAACTGTGTTTTGAATCAGTATATATTTTTAGACATTGAACAGTAATCTTTTTGGTTTGAATTTAAGTAAATTTCAGTGTGAATTAGTCAAGTGTGAAAATTATTTTAGTGAATTATTTTTTAAGCAAGTTAGTTTATATATAAGGGGTAGGCAACCTTGTGCTTGTTTTTCAATTGTGTTTTTCACCAAATCTATGCAAGTGGATAAGAAACAGATATTATTGCAGATGAGGTGTACCTTAAGAAATAAGGATTCTTAGTTTGGTTTCATCTACTTATTTTTGCTAGCGAACTATGTGTGTAGGTGGTTGTATAATTTGAACCTAATAAAAGTTGTTATTGACCTTGCAGATCTGAGGTTGAAAAGGTGAGGGAGAAGCAGATATCTGTAGATAATAAGAGTATCTTAGTATTTCTTATATGCATAATATTTTCATTGTTAGCTCTTGTGAGGCTTTTCACAGAAATGGCGGTTAGTGTTTATATGGCATTGAGTGTTGATAGAACAACAGAAAAGCCGAGGAAATTTTGTTGGATGAGTTCTTCCTGGCTTTTTGTACTTGTGAGCTGTATCCTTGCCCTGTTTATATTATCATTATAATCTTGGAGCTTTCTGGCTTTCTTGTGGTAATTGCTTTTACTTTTTTGTTGACGCATCCAACATTCCATTTGATTCTGTTGGTGGGAGTGGTCTATGAGTTATGATTTGTAGGTGAACGTCGATTATCAACAATAACCCCGCATACAGCTTTGCTTTTATGTTTCTTATGGATCACAGTTTGTATGTAACTCATCGCAATTTATATTTTGAATTCGTGGGAAAGATAAGAAGATGAAGAATTGCAAGCATGAGTTATAGGATTCCCCTCAGTCAAATAGTTTAATTGCAAAATGAATAGGGTTGCTTACATGATCAACTACATAGACACACAAAACTCTATAAGAGGTGGAGTCCTATTATTGTATGAGGGAGGGACTCGTATTAGTGGGTATCAGTTTTGTTTGTGTCCAAACATGGGTTTAAGCCCTATCCTATCATGCTGTCATAAATCCAAAGCTCTCTTTTTGTCTCCGTCCACTCACTTTAATTTTGTCTCTTGATTCCTCTTTGATTTATTCAATCTTCTGTTGTGAGGAAATCACTTCCCCAAAATAAAGTGAGGGAGGAGCATTTTTCTTGTCATGCACCTTTTGGTTTGTACTTCTTTTTTGGTCAGATGGTTTGTACTAACAAGTAAGAAAAGAAGCCATTCTTGACTTTGGACAAGATGATGGCATGGGGGTCCTCCCATCTGTCTCTAATCTCCTATATGGATGGAGATGGGAAGTACCTTCCTGCACACGGCAAACCCTTTCCCCAATCTCTTGTCCAGATGATAAGGAAATGAGCTCCATTTCCTTTTATTCAAAACTAACGATAAGTAGAAATCGGCCTTGTAGTTCTAGTGGTTAAGAGTATTTATCCTCACATATAATGCTAGAGTAACGAATCTCCTCCGTAAAATAAAAATATTTTTATATAAATTATTAGAAAGTGTCGTTCTTCATGATTGATGAAGAAACATGGAAGGCTTTGGATTATATAGCAATGCACGAAGAATGTCGGATATCTATGATTGTTGGCATGGCATCACCAACTTATTATTGACAATGTAATGATTATATTCTTTAGAAACTAATTACCAATCCTTTTCTATTGTATGAATCAAATTGATTATACATATACGTAATTAATAAAATTTCAAAGATAGGGGACAAGGGGTCATTCTACCAGAGAGTTGGTCTTTTCTAATCACTCTGAGCGGAAATGAAGTAGCTAATTTTGTGCTTGATGGCTAATTCTCAAGTCCTAATTTCTTTATGACAGTCTTGTGCTAGTTTGGAGGGTAAGCCTTATGTGTAACTCAACTTGCCTAATCTATTATTATCCTTCTATGTACGTAAATCTCAAAATTCAAACTCATCCAATGGTAATAAATACATTGGTGAGGATTATCACTATTTGAAGGTGGTGAGCGAAAATGCACCTTACATTTTCAAGTTTCATCTAAGGATAATGCTAAGAAGACCAAATTTCTAAACCAAATTATGTAGACGTTGACAAGTGAATCATTCTTAAGTGTTGATTAACGTACTTATTTTCTTTTGGTAACACATCATTTGATTTACAAATTGGATTTAAAAATTTGGTCTTTCTAGCATTATCTTTCATCCAATAGTAAAAGGAAGACCACGAGACAGAATGTAAACTCAAAATCTCAAAATTTGAATCTTTCACATGCACCAAAGCATTTGAGTTTATCTACTACGTGCTATTTTTTGAATTATTGCCCATATTCAGAGCCCATAATTTTAGAGAACTAATGAATCAATTCAGAATTCCGAGTGTAAGGGTGAGTTTTATTTGATGTTTCGAACCTTTTTTCACCAAAAAGGAGTGAAAGTGGGCGGTGGAATTTTCCAAGTTACCTAAAGAAAAACAGAAAAAAGAAGAAGAAGTGATTGTGCGTAGCTCAAGAGATGATAATTAAAAATAAAAGTCAAGTTTCATAGGAGAGCGAGGTAAATACAATTTTTTTTTTAATTTATTACTCTTAAAAGGAGGAGGATAATTTGAAACTATTACGATAATTTAGGAGATATTAGAGTTTCAAACTCGAAACATATGGAAGAAACGCAACACTTCATTCACTAGAATATTGGACCACATGCAGGTATATATGAATTCAATATTGCATTGTTTTGGTTGTCTTAGGCAAGGAACAAAATATCGATGATATCAGAAATATCAGTAGTCCAAAAACACGGAAATTTCGATAGAAATATCGGGAAATTATCGATATCGATAAAAAATGAATAAAAACCACGGAAATTGTAAGAAAAACTTGGAAATTTTTATTGAAACTTTGCAGAATATGTATTTAGTCAATTATCTATTAGTTTATCACAAAAAATTGGAAGGAAATGCATTGCATGATGGATTTAACTGATTTAAATTGATTATATAGCGAGTTGGCAAACATTGTGAGTGTAGAAAATATGTAGTAATTAATGAAAGAAGTTTAAACACACCATAATCATTTATATATAATGAATTAGTACAATATTTTACACTTTATACATTGCATGTTAAGATATATGAGTGACTTAGTACCACATAGAGTTCTTATGAGGTTCAAAATTTTCACTATCTTCATCATCTCTATGTGTAGAGTAAGTGTATTGTGAAGAGTAGTCATCAAATGATAAATCCCCAACATAATATTGCATGTAATTGTTAACATGCCACCCATACGGATTCGAGATTGGTTGACGTTGTCCATAAGCAAAATCATTTGAAGATTGAGTCTCAGATTCTTTCCATGAGTCGCTCGATTCCATCCCAACAGGAATGGGATATGAAGGGTAGGGAAATGGTTGGTTATGAGTATAACCATAGTTACTACTTCCTACTCCAACAGAGTTCGAAGTTATAGATAACGAGTCATCTTCTTGACTTGACAAAGTTCCCTTGCCTCTTTCTCTACGAGTATAGTCCTTCCCTATGGCACCAATTCTTGGTCCTGCCCGCCTATTGCCATGGTCCTCATCCTGTGTTGCATGCGTGAAGTTTGCCTCACCAGTGAAGGGGCTCATAAATCCGGGAGGTGGTCCAACATAGTTTCCATATCCACCACTACCTCCAGCTCCACTATATCCTTCATTATTCCCACCTCCGGTGGTAGGTGAGTCTCCTAATCTTGTAGTAGAGCTATCATTAGTATCAGCAGGATCTTGTGGTTCTGTAGGATTGGAAGAAGGTGGAATTCCAGTGTTTCTTGGTCTTGGACGCAAAAGTTCTTCCAAAGAGTCAGCGCTGCTACATCCTACCTCCTCCTCTAATACTCTTTCTACATTTATCCCTTCATTACGTGCTTCTTCAGCAACTCTTTGAGCTGGGTTGCCTTCATCATCATCTAAATGAAGAGGTCTAATCCATTGATAAAGTTGGTTACCCTCTGTATCATCATCTTCACCAACAATATCAAACACATCTAGTGGGTCACCACGGTCGACATGATCTATTTCTGCGTCCTTATCTCGAATTTGAAGCTTCATGTTGTAGTAGCAATAAACTAATTTTTCCAACCTTCTATGAGCCAACCTATTTCTTTGCTTTGTGTGTATGAGTGCAAATGTACTCCAATTTCTTTCACAAGCAGATGAGGAAGTTGTTTGTGATAATACTTTGATTGCTAACTTTCTCACAGTTAGTGCATCAATCCCATACATGATCTACCATTCAGCTATAATGAAAAACAATGTTGATGAGCCTAATAACTCCAACAAATTCTATTATAAACTAATAGTGAAATATGTTTACACTCACTAAGAGACATTTTTGTTCGAGCAGCAACTGATGTTGGTTCTCCAAAAGTTCTTCTTGCATCTTTAAACCATGTTAGCTGAATACAATAAATCGTGCTAGTTTAATCCAACAATGTAATTATTATAATTTAAGTAATTGTGTAGCTCATTTCCAAATTGGCCAACTGCTGGTGATGCATGGTCTAATTTAGAGTATACATTATGTATAACACGTATAAGGGTACCATCATCTCCAACATCGGGTCTGTATTGGTATTGAGGATTCAAATAATATGTTGTTCAAAGAAACACATACTCTAATAAGAGAAATAATACTTATGCAACTAAAGAAATGAATTGCAAATTATGACATAATTTATACCTGCTGCATGCAAATCGTGGTATAATGTTTTATACCATCGGTCATCAATTATCTTTATGACCCACCTTGCACTATGTTTTCTTTCCAAGTCTTCCTTCACTACACGCATCAACTCATATATTGCCCCCATAGTAGGATACACTTCTGTGTCAACGATCCGTAAAACTTTGTAAAGAGGTTCAAACACTTGGCACACATGTTCTGATTGAGTCCAAAAAGCATGATCAAGCACTATACTTTCCACCATACGACCTGCATTTGAGCGGCTGAAATTATGGTTGGCTCAATCGTCACTAGTGAATAGTTGCTTCAAACCTGCTTTCTTCTTAAGTAGGCTGTCTAATGCAATGTAGTTGGTGGCGAATTGAGTGGTAGCTGGACAAATAATTTCTCCTTAGCAAAATTCACGCATCTTTGCCAACAACCAACCGTGATTGTAAATATAATTTGTGATCGTTCTAGCTCTTTTTATGACATTAGCAATATTCTCTCTCTTCCCCACTGCCTCAAACATGAGATCAATACAATGTGCTGCACATGATGTCCAAAACACATTATGATGCTTCATTAACTTTTTTTCCAGCTTTGACAAATGCAGAACCGTTGTCGGTCACGACTTGGACAACATTATGCTCTCCCACCTCCATGATTACATCCCTCAATAATTTGTAAATATATTTGTAGTTCTTTATATGGTTTGAAGCATCAACGGACTTCAAAAAAATTGTCTTTCCCTTGGAGTATACCATGAAGTTTATCTAGTCGGGCCAGTCCATCCGTTACACATGATTGTGCAACCATTAGTTTCCCACTTTGACCTCAACTTGTTAACATACTCGCCAATGTCTTTATACTCCATTTCCAAATATTTGTTTCTTACCTCATAGGGAGTGGGAAGTTGTACTCCAACACCGGCCTGTTGACATCCCAATACCATATTTTTGGAATGATGTGATGATGCCTTCTCAGCAGGGACATTTTCATAGATAAAGAACTTGCTAATTAGACGCCCAATTCCCTCCTTCACATTACCTTTAGTGAAATAACTCCAAACACTCTTTTGACGTGCTTTGGATGACTTATATAAACTTGGGGCTATTGGTGGTGTTGGTTGTGATTC
Organism: Heteromeles arbutifolia; assembly: GCA_024362995.1. Lineage (NCBI taxonomy): Eukaryota > Viridiplantae > Streptophyta > Magnoliopsida > Rosales > Rosaceae > Heteromeles > Heteromeles arbutifolia. Next base: position 40,961,860 of record JANCRC010000004.1, read on the forward strand.
TCTAACACTTGCTCCCCATCTCATTTGTGCACCACCACTTTTCCCGGAACCTTGTGCTCTATTAGGAATTTTATGAAGGTGTTCTCTTTCCCATGTTGACTGTTTGGAGGCACGTAATGCTTGTTTCAAACTGCGTCGTTCTTCAGGTCCCATGTCATCATCACATTCGTCCTCATCGTCATCATCATCACTGTCAACAGTTTGGCCAATGACTTCTCCTCGTAGCCCAGCTCGAATATTTTCCATTCCATGTGTTTTCTTTTCCTTCTGGTGTTTTTTTATTTTTTAATAATGTGGTGATGAATGCCTTCACTTCTGGGGGGACATTATCGCATCATTGGACATTATTTCCTGGATCTAATCCACTAAGATGGTACTTAAGTTGTGTCACTCCGCCACTCTTCATTACCTGACCACAATATTTGCAAATTATGCCATTTTTGTTTCCGTCTATTGGGTCTCCATGTTCCCAAGCTGGATCACGTTTAGTAACTCCACTAGACATCTTAAACGTACCTATATTTATTTTTCATGGAAATTAGGCAATTATTTTTTGGCCAAAAAATATAGTAGTGACGGTTATATAAGAGAACCTAAATAATAAAGTTATTCTACAGAATAATTAAATAGGAAGTAAAAAAAATGATTGTAAGAATTTAAGTAATTATAAAAATAATATGGAATAATAAAACCTAATATTAATGAATAATAATCCAATTTGATAATAAAATAATAAATAACATTAAACATATTAAAATTATCCTAGGGAATAATTATACAACATTACTTAATTACTTTAAAAAATTAACATGTAAGTATTATTTGGTTCTTAGATCACATGCACGGGTTCACACAAATTTTTTTGTTGTTGTATAAATTACAATAATATAAATATAAGTTTGTAAACTTACCTTAAATATGGAACCCTTTGTGTAAAGGTCAAATAGAATCTATAATAATTACACAAATGTAACAAATCTGGAACTTTCGATGTCATACGTAGCAGCAAAACCTCGATGATCCTCTGCAGCTTGCCGTCTGTGAATAAATGAGAGAGAAATAAGGTATTTAACATTTAATTTGAAGTGGCGTGAGTTGCAGATCCATTTATTCAGTTTGAAACTCTGAAAGGGCTCTGGAAAGGCTCTGAAAGGGCTAAGGGAAGAAGAAGAAACAAAAATGTGTAATAGAGGTTTTTCAATTTTCGAAGGGTCAAAAAAGGTGTGATGACCTCTGGGAATGTGAAAGAATTGGAAGTAAGCAGATTTTTTGGTTCTTCTCTGACAGAATTTTTTGTTCTTCTGAGCAAAGTCACTTCCAATTCTTTCATACAAAACCGTGATTTCATACAAAACCGTGTGCCACACACACACACACACCCTTAATGTTTTTTTTTCTCTCGGATAACACACACACACACACACACAAAACCGTGGTTTCATACAAAACCGTGTGCCACACACACACACACACACCCTCAATGTTTTTTTTTTCTCTCGAATAACACACACACACACACACGCACACGCACACGCACACACAATCTCTCGATCCTTCTCCCTCATTCCACACACACACACACACCCTCCCTCTCCTTGTTTCTTCTCCGGTTCTCCCCCCATCTCTTCTCTGCATCTCTCCTTCCTAGAGCAGACACACACATACACACACCCCACTTCCTCGTGTTTCCCCCTTCCTCAATCCCTCGAACCTTCTCCCTCATTCCTCTTCTTGTTTCTTCTCCCCCTATCTCTGCAACTCTCCTTCCCGGAGCACAAACACACCACACCCACACCCCACCGTGACCTCCACAACAGTGGCGCACACTCCGGCGAGCACCATCACCACTTGTGGACTGTTCCTCCTCCTTTTCTCACCTCCCGACGAGCACCATCAGGCAAGGGGAGGCCTTGTTTAGGCTGTACGAGGCGGAGGATCCATCAAACCCAAGCGGGTTTTGGGATCTGGAGAGAAGGGATTGTGGATTTTGATGGGTCTGAGCGCGGATTGCAGATAGAGGCGCAGATCTTGGTAACTGCGACGACGGAGCCTCAGTTGCAGTTTTCCGACGACGAAGCCTCAACAATTTTGTCGATAATATCGAAAATATCACGATATTATCGATATTATGACGATAATTATGTGTATATGTGTGAAAATATCGCCATGTGAAAAAAACGAAATTATCGACGATATTTCGCCGATAATTTCGATATTTTAGACTGTGGTCTTAGGTTAATTAATTACTTGTTCACTGAATCACTACATCTATTACGTAGTTTACTTGGTTTATTATATTAATTGGACAGTGTGAATTGATATGCTTGAAGACCCTTGTTATCTGCAACCATAATAAACACGTTCTATACACATGATACCTCGTACTCTCTTTTTTAAAGAATATTGATAAAAGTTATCATAAAATTGATTGACAATATAAGAGTAACTCAACGTGCTTAAAATTTACGAAACTTTTGGATGATTGACTGTAAAAATAATTGGCCGGCAGCAACAAATAGTCAATGCCCACAGTTTGTCACGCCGCACTTCACTTGGAGGATATATAGCGCATAATGACTGTAAAAATTCACAACAAAATTTGGATGATTAACTGTCTAATTAATGTCTAGTCGTTTTAGAGGATAGCGCGAAGGTGGCGAACACTGCACTTGGTCACGCAGCATTTAAGTGGGGGGATTCTAACACCTCATATTATGCTGGTGTGTGTCGAGTGTTTTCCTGGGTCGTGTCCTTGTACACACGTAATATATACATATATATAAGCTTTTCCATATGTACAACCCTTTACCAAAGAATGACTTTTATGAGCAGCAAGGAATAACCATCAGTTTAAGTTATGAATCAATCTGCAAAATATGCGCATTATTTATAACATTACTAGCTACCTAGTGAGTGTGATTAATTGTGACTAGTACTTGTGGAAGAATATATATATATATATATATATATATTATAGAAGAGAGAGAGAGAGAGAGAGAGAGAGAGAGTAGAGAAAGAGAGAGTGATCTAGAATCTAGAGATGAAACCTCCTCTCAGCAACAAGAAGCCAAATTCTTTGTTGTCGGCGTCTTCCTATTCAGTTTTGTTTCTAGCTTTTGTGGTGCCATTTTTTGTGATATCAGTGCTGGTTTGCAGTTTGGGCGTCACGAGTTCGCTTTCGTGGTCATGGAGATTCGGCAACGTATTGGAGACTGAAGACTATTCTTCTTCTTCATCTGCGTTCTCTGCAACTGCAACACCACCAAGGCCTCCTCAAGTTCTTGAAGCCGCTAAACAAGGTCATAACACCACTTCTTCCTCAAAACCAAATGAAACAGTTGTCCCTCGTCAATATATCGTAAGATTTCTTTGTACTTTGTCTTTCTTTTTATTACAAGCGACACTACTACTCTAAGCTAAACTAAGAGGAGTGAGAGGGTCTGAACTCTAAACCGAGATGCAATGGGTTGAAGAGAAAGCTCTATCCACCACCACTAGCAATTAATGTCTTTCTTCAAGCTCACACGAATTTCCTGTTTATCTAACGGCACTAATTGAATGTACCGCAGGGAGAAAAACAAGTGATGGTGTGGATTAATGGTACAGAATCTGATGAAATTAATGGGACATCGGCTATAATAACTAGTACATCAATAAAGAGATATAGCAGGTTGGAGAAACTTGAAGCAAATTTGGCCGGAGTCCGGGCTTCCATAAGAGAAGCTGCTCGAGTCCGAAATCTAACTTCTACCCATGAAGATCCAGACTATGTTCCTCGTGGACCAATTTACAGGAATGCAAATGCTTTTCACAGGTACGTATAATCTTAATAATTATTCCATATATAATCTCTACCTCTCTTTGTAATGGTACTAATAAATAATTAGGTAAAACTTCCACAAATACTCTGTGGACTATTAGGGGTGTGCGTATATACCATCTAAACTAAAAATCTTGTCAATATGACAAATGATACTCTTATCACATATTTGTACATTTCTCTAATAGAGATGAGACATCATGTGTTGGTGGCCCTATTTCTATTATAGAAGTACTACAAATTTGTGGTAAGTGTAACATTATGTTGTCAATCTATCAGTTAAACTTGTGTTTTAGAATGAATGTTCCACCTCCATTATTTTTAGTTAAAAAATTTAGTTCAAACGTTTTCATGTGCAACACATTTGAGTCTTTTTCAAGGCTATTTTTGCCAATTAAAAGACCCATAGATGGCTTAAGATAAAAATGTAGTTGATTAAAGTTCGTGGGTGGGACAATATATTATGCGTCCTTGAAAAACAAGCTGTGTTTAATGAAATTCTTATCACAAGTTGTCTAGGGCTAATGAATTGGTGCGTGAAAAAGTGCTCACGCGCACAACACAGCCGTTTTGATGTAATTTTTTACGGATATTGACAGAGATGGTACATTTACACTAAATGTGGAGTTTGTATGGTAAATTGGCAAGACTTCGAATTTTGGGGACATTTGCGCACACCTTTAATAGTCCATGGGGTGTGTGTGCAAATTTCTCTAATGTTTATGGCGAAGTATTATTGTCTAGACTACACTGCTGACTACTTGTATTAGAAAAGTGATCCGCAAGATGATCACTGATGAAATATGGTACAAATAGTTTTATTATCATCTAACTATATCTGTATCACTGCAGGAGTTACTTGAAGATGGAAAAGCATTTCAAGATATATGTATACGAAGAAGGAGAGCCACCAATATTTCACAACGGTCCATGCAAAAGCATATATTCGACAGAAGGGAGATTTATTCATGAAATGGAAATGGAGAATATTTACAGAACAAGAGATCCAGATCAGGCCCTCGTTTATTTTCTTCCCTTCAGCGTGGTGATGCTGGTGCAGTACCTGTACGTGGCCGAATCCCACGACACTCAGCCCATCGGGCGAGCTGTCGTCGACTATGTCAATGTCATTTCGGATAAGCATCCCTTTTGGAATCGAAGTCTTGGTGCTGATCACTTTATGCTTTCTTGTCATGATTGGGTAACAACAAATCTTATATGTTCCTCCCAACCTTTTCCCTCTTTTTTTTTTTTTTTTTTCTTTTTTTTTTTCTTTCCCTTTCTGATTGTCTCTACATTTTTGTAAAATATAGTCCAATATATATTAGTGATCACTTGATTAATTTAGTGATAATTATTTGCACTTTTGGTGACAACTTAAAACTTTTTCGTTAATTATCCCTTTTTTTTTCATGTCTAACCTTTTTTTTTTATGCCAACATGTGTCTAACTCTTTATCTACGGATGAGATTGCACATGAGGGTTGATGTTCGCTTGATATATGTTGTTGGTCTCGTTCCCTAGCTTACAATGTAAAATAATGGTACCAAACTAGTTAGTTATGAATTGATTTTGTCTATGTACACATACAGGGGCCGAGCACATCTGCATATGTTCCTCATTTATACGAAAACTCCATAAGAGTGCTATGCAACGCAAACACATCCGAAGGATTCAACCCTTCAAAAGATGTCTCATTTCCAGAAATCCATCTCCGAACGGGGGAAACCAAAGGACTTCTCGGTGGTCTCTCCCCATCCCGAAGGTCGATTCTTGCCTTCTTCGCAGGCCGGCTTCATGGCCACATAAGGTACCTGCTTCTAAACGAATGGAAAGAAAAAGATCAAGACGTGCAAGTTTACGACCAACTCCCCAACGGTGTATCCTATGAATCAATGTTGAAGAAGAGCAGGTTCTGCTTGTGCCCTAGCGGTTATGAAGTGGCAAGTCCGAGAGTGGTGGAAGCCATATACGCAGAGTGTGTTCCGGTGTTGATTTCGGACAGCTATGTCCCACCGTTCAGCGATGTTCTGGAGTGGAAGTCGTTTTCTGTGCAAGTGCAAGTGAAGGACATACCAAACATCAAAAGGATACTGATGGGAATATCACAAAGTCAGTACTTGAGAATGCAGAGGAGAGTGAAGCAGGTGCAGAGGCATTTTGTGGTGAATGGACCTTCCAAGAGATTCGATGTTTTCCATATGATTGTTCACTCCATTTGGCTCAGGAGGTTGAATATCCGCATTGAGGAGGAACGAGTTGAGTAGAATCCTTTTACTTAGTCCTATATATTACATGCATGGTAGTATGGCACATGGCATGGGACCGTAACAATTTTTCGCTTTTCCAATTGGGGCAAAGTAGAATAAAAATAATAAATATATATGAGGGAATTACCAGAGGATCATGATTCGAGTAGGATTCTCTCTACTCCTATTTTCATCCCATTTCCTTCCTTCCTCTCACATTTTGTTTTTTGTCTTATTGTCTCTATAAAAAAAATCAATATAAGATGTTGACGTGGTTAAACCATAACCCTTCAAATAGGAGGGGAGGGAAGGGGAGAGAGACTAGGAGGGGAGATAATCCTCCTCCGATTCATAAAGTTACATCTCTAAGACCATCTCTAACCCATGGGATAAAACTTAAAATATAAGCTTTAGAACCCCTCCAAACCATCTCCAACTATTGGGCTAAAATAAGCCATGAGGAGAAAATAAATCTCTAGGCTAAATTCCCCTTAGGATATAAGCTTGACTTAAATTATTCTGGACCCACCAAATTGATTTATTTCTAAACTTTTTTTTTTTTTTTACTATAATCTAACGACTATGATCAAATAAGATCAAATCTAATGGTAAAAAAAAGATTTGGCGGCCCAAAATTAATTCTAACATCTAAACTTTGTAAGTACCTATGTATTTGTTTGATTTTTAATTACTTATCGGAATTTAAATATTATAAGATTATAATGTTCATAAAAATAAATTAGGATAATCTACAAAAAAATTTATTTTCAAAAAAGTTACAGAAAAAAAAAATTAGGCTAAAAATTATTTAATAATCTTTGGCTAAAATTTTAAGCCATAAAGGGTTGAAGAAGAAAAACAATTTATGGCTTATGACTTAAATTTTTAAACTTTATCCCCAGGGGTTGGAGATGGTCTAAGACGATTAGTTTCTTACTTTATTCTTGCAAACATCAGATTTTTAATTATCACTTTGCTTGCTAACATATAACTAGAGGTGCAACCAGGGACGGAATTTGGAATTTTCTATTGGGTGGGTTGTAACTGTAAGCTACACAACATGTCAAAACGCCTCTTAATATTGTTTTTCACATATGCAACTAGAATATGTGTACACAAATATGTTTGGACATAAATAAAAAGGTACTGTTATTGACACTTCAAAAAGTCAGTATGAACTTCAAATTTCCTCAATTTTGTAACAAAAATACAATTGTAAGGAGTGCACTACGAATTTTTAGAGTGATAATGACAACACACAAGTAAAACTATTATGGATAAAATTCGACAAACGAAAATTTTTCGTTAATGACAAGATATATACACTTATTTAGAGAGATATAGTGTCTTGTCCCTCAAATTGAATACATACGAAGACATACCAATATAATTACGAAATTAGTACAATATCTTCCCGTGTTAGTGGGTAAAGTTACTCAGGTCATCTCCAATGGTATTTCCTATATTTAACCCTCATCCTTATATATAGCACACTAAAAATATAGTATTGAAAAGAATAGTGTCGGGTTATAATTTGTCATCTCCAATGGTGCAGCGACTATTTTGTTCCTCTCAACATTTAATTACTTTTTAGCATATTGAGGCATATTATGGTACAAAACTCACACATCAACTTTTATGTATTGTTTATGCAGTAAAATCGTTATACAATAATATTTTATAAAAGGATAACCTCTTTAAATTCATAAAAAATTTCATGTCCCAACTTGGTACTAGTTATGTATAAGAATAAACTTCTCACTTTACATGTAATAAGTAATTTTTTTTAATCCTATCTCAAGGAAACACATATTCACATAGTAATAGTTGTCAATGGGTATAACGATATGGAATATGACAAATAAAAGTTTTAAGATGGACTAAAATGTTTCTTTGAAGTTGTTTGGGACAATGCTTTAATTTTTAGAGTTAATGTGTTTTTGAGCTTGCATGTATGTAATATTTCGTCATCATTGACACATTCTTATTGAAGCCAAAATGTTTGTTACTTCTCAAACATGTTTATAGCTTCTTATCATGAAACTTTTGGTATTTCCATACTGTCATTTCAAGAATCCTTTTCAGAAAATAGAACACTCATTAAGGATATATAAGTCAACAAATAATTTTTTTTTAACTACATCTCTATTAAGTAATACCTCCCTAAAGTTATAAAATTGGATTGATCCCAAATTACTCTCTTGAGGTTTTACTGTATTAATTAAACTATTATTATGACTCGTGTAAGGTTGTAAACGAATTAGCGAGATTTGTGTTGAGGTGGAACCAATTAGCCGTATTTTTAATACCTATTTTTACGTTTTTTAAAATAAAATAGAACAAAAGATCTAACAACTAGTTGACGTCAACCTGTCTTTTTACTTGGACTGTTGGATGTACTCAGGTGCTTGATTTTGTGTTCTAGCAAGTGCGATGTATTTTGGCTTTGAGAATGTTGCCCCGTATGCATTTCTCTAAACTAGCTAAAGATACCATATACCAGTGCAAACATGCCTGCAAGAATAGACGTACCTAACAAACATCGAGTTAACATCCCGAAGGGGTGTGCTACCCTGAAGGACGGTTGATCATCCTTATTGGATGGCCTGTTACACCGACGGATAGCCAATCAACCTATCAATGGCCTAAAGTGCAACATATCACTCGATTTGTGTGATCACTTCCTTAGAAGAGGAAGAATAAGGCACAAAATGAATCCATATTCGATCGTTGTATCAATTATTTTCATTTCATGAAATTAATCTAGATTACTCTCGAGAATTGAAATTCTTGGTCCAATATACTAGTTTGGGGGCGATATATGAAATTGGAGTGATATTATCATCAATTTTGTTTCAATTATATGGTTGCTACCAATATAAATGAAAAACGACGATATCGAACTGCATTTCGTTGATTAGTGACGATGTAGAACTGATTGACCAACTAAAATTACAATACAGGTTGAAATTAGATTCCTTATCAAAGTGTGTTTGGACCCAACTGAAATTACAATCCAGGTTGAATTAGGTTCCTTATCAAAGGTTGTTTGGACATGTTGTTCCTACATTGCCCAATGTAATCATGTTGTATTATAAGTGGGAAAGGAAGTGTAATGAGATGAATGAAATAGTGCAATATAATGCACGCCTTATGGCGCAAGGTTTCTCTTAAACGCCCTGTGATTGATTATAGCATATGAATTGGTTATAGCATTTCTCCATGGGAATATTGATATGAAGATTTACATGTAAGTTCTCGAAAAGTAACATGAACTGATTCAACTTGTTTAGACCACGGAACACATTTCAACTCATTTGAGGCGTTCACTTTATGGATTGAAAAAATTCGGGTGGATGTGGTATACCCGTCTAAGTGATTATTTAATCAGTCAAGGATATGAATAAACTATGGTGGCGTGTTAAATTAAAACGTCATTCTCCGAATTGCTAAAGTTACAACTTATGTCAATGACATGAATCTTGCATAGACTGTGGAAGAGTTCGAGAAAACTGCCTTGAACCTCAAGAAGGAATTTGAGATGAATGATCTTGGGAAAAGTCGTTTATGTCTTAGTCCATCAGTCGAACCACATCCAACAGGTGTTGCTTTTGAGTACACCCATGATCATCCAGGCGCTAGATGCAAATAAGACCTTGAAGAGGTTGTGGAACTCGAAGTTCCATATCTAAGTTCAACTTTCTCTTTGATGTATACAACTTATTGCATTAAACAAGACATCTTCTTCGTTGTTGATCTGTTGGTAAAGCTACAGTATTGCGCCTACACTTACCCACTGAATTGGCACTAAAGACATTTTTCCGCTACCTTGAAGGTACTACAGATTTAGGCTTATCCGTATGCATCTCGAGCAAATTGAACCCCTATGATCCGCGTAATGATACTTGCCTTATTTGTTGTGTTGACGCTGGTTACTTATCAAACCCACACAAGGCAGACTCCCAAATGGTTATGCCTTTAACGTTAGAGATACTGCAATTTTCTGGAGGTCCAGGTGTAGACCTTAGTTGTGAAATCTTTGAATCTTTCCAAGACTCACCGCACCTCACAACGCTACACATGAAAGACATGGTTCAAAGCTCTTGTTGAGCATATTCGAAGTACCTGCGATTTTTTCGCCCATCAATGAGTCCCAACGACAATATATGGAGACAATGCCACATGAATCGACCAGAACAATACATGATTCATCAACAAAGTCAACACCAAGCACATTGCACTCTCATCACATCAGTAAAGCATCAGAAGATTGAAGTCAAGCAATCCGATCCCATGAGAACCTTGGCAACCTCTTCACGAAGTCACTGCTGAAGTTTACCTTCCAAAAGCTTATCCAATGAATTGGTATGCGTAACTATCTCATTTGCAGTGCTTGTAGAGTATCCAGAAATATACTCACTTGACCTTAATGTACTATTTTCCTTAAAATCTGGAACATTTTTCCCACTGGTATTTTTGCTACATGACTAGGTTTTAACGAGGCATTATCTTGAGCTAGTCATACCCTTGTGTGCAAGGGTGTGTGTTTTGCTTACGTCTTGAAGGCGTTTAGTTTTGACTTAGTGCAACTTCTCACTTTTCCCCTTACACTATGAGTTTTATCCCACCTTAGGTTTTACCATAATCAGGTTTTGTGAGTTTTACTACATATGCATTCTCCCGTTTGTTTTTGAGACTCGCATTCGGCATTCGCTCATTATGTTGACTAGATGAAAGGATTTCATCAACTGCTTCTGCGTTTGCCTGAAGATATGATGCTCCTACTTGAGTATTTCCACTCAAAGGGGAGTATGGTGAATATGTTTTATATGATATTATTGTGTAAATCCGTAGTAGACTTGGTATAGAATCCTATGAGATCTAGAAGATCTTTTCTTGTACAAGTTATACAACTTGAAGAGTAATTTTCTTTCTCCTTATTGTTTACTATAAATAAAAACATAAGAAATAAGGAATAACATAAAGAACTCTTCAAGCCTCTCTTTTTCTTTATGTGCCGCAACCCTTTAATAAAATAGGCAACAACACTTAAAAAAATTTGTGGGTGGGTTAGTGAATTGACCACAAAAAGTAATAACGGCAAAGGGTAACAGTAAAAAAAATGGTAAAGAAATTGACAGTTGATGAATTAAATTAAGGAAGTTTTAACGAAACTCTCGGTACTGTTCATTTTTAACGATAAATTATTTTTTATCTTTCCCTGATACTATTCACTACACTTTTATTTGTCATTTTTTATTAAAACTAAAATTTTATTGAACTTTTCGTTAGCATTCCTTTCCTTGCAATTGATAATGAGGAGAGAGTTAAAAAGTAATAAAAAAACCTCCAACAGGCACCCTTTGTCATAAAAGATCCCACATTGCTATTGGTAGGAGGGAGATTCCCTCAACAAGCCGGGAGATGGTGTGGATTTTCACTCGGAAGTTGCATTGAAATATCATAAAGCTCAGGCGCTTAAGAGTCTGAGACAGTTGCAACAAATATCATAAATTGGACCAATCTTCCATTATGGGAAGAAATATCATAAACTGGAAAGCCTGAAGCGGTTGAGACCAAATATATAACGTTGAGCTTTAGTATATCCATGATCCATCCTCCACTAGAGAGGACAATCAAGATCCAAATGTTACAAACCCATCAAAGCTTGAACATACGTATCAAAAATCAAAATCATGACAGGCAAATACAGCTTTAGTATCCAAAAATGAATGGACGAAAAGAAAGAAAAAAAAAAGGAAAAGGAAAATGCTACGAGCAGAAAGAAAAATTGAATAGAGGAATACACGATAAGTGTTTTCAAGTATGCCTTGAATCCATCCTTGTGATACCCGGGAAAGCCGCAAGAACCTGATAGGAATGTAATCTTCTATGTACACACCCTCTCTCTTCGCCCATGGGTACTCTACTAGAAAAATCATCAAGTAGGGCGGAGCAGCCTCATCCACCAAGAATGCAAGGGAAAATACAAATCATCAATTAATATCAGTCCGGTCGCACATCTAAAAGTATCTGCTGCCTGAAGAACCTGGCGGTGCAGGTGGCAACCGATTTGGAGTACGGCGGCTACCAGAGTTTGGACCAGAGTTCACATCACCATTTTGTGCTGGATCACTATAATGTCGGCTGTGACCATTAGACGAAGATCTAGATAATGAAGAACTACGGTCAACTGGACCATTTGCGGCGGCATCAAAGGCGGATCTCCAGTCATCACCTGATGCACCACTGGATGAAGATCTTGAGATGCTTTCTGCAAAATTAACATACAATTTCCATAAATTGCCATGTAAATAAAAGTCAAGGCACCAAGGTAAAGTTTAGATCAACACTGAGGTCCCCCATTGTTATAAACTTAGAAAAGGCAACAAGTATTTGCATAAGAATTTCCAGGTGAGAAGTAAAGAAAAGAAATCTAAAATTATAAAGGTCAGGTTGGCCAAATACCTTACCAATTATAATTTATATATTCATCTACTCAAGAATAAGCAAGTCTCGAGATTATATAATTTTATAGGATAGAGATATCCACACACCCATTTTTACTTCTCAACACACCCCTCTCAATTTCCAACCGTTGGATCGAATGAATTGAAGATCAATGGCCAAAAATTAACAAGACTGTGGGAGGTAAAAATGGGTGTGAATAGCACTATCCATTTTATAATCAAACAAAAACAAAATAATAACATTTGCCATTGCATACCCGGTGCACCACCACCACCGGAATAGCTGGATGCAGCAGCTGCTCGGTTGTCATGAATGCTGAGTTGGCGTGTTAGTTTGGAAAGGAGTAGTGACTGTTTCTGGTAGCGTTCCCTCCTACCCTTCACATTATGATCCTCTTGAAGCAGCTCTTCAATCTTTGCTGTGCTTTGAGCACTACCCACAGAAAATGAAAATATTTATCAAACATAATTACTATTTGACACAAATAACATGAGAAAAGCAGCCTATCAAGGCTTAGCAAGTCCACGTTTAAAAATAAATACATAGATGAAAAGGAAAGAAAATATCAAGTTAACCTGACAGAGCTATATAGCTGATTTAACATGTCTTCCTTTGCCTTTTCAACTTGGCAAAGAACAACCGCCTGCTCAACCGATAACAAAATGCATTAAAGCATTTTCCAAATGTCCAATCATAAGCACAAAAAATACAAAGGCGACCTTCCAAGCTTTACCTTAGGGACATTAGCAGCCAAACTATTTAAAACAGCTTCAACATAACCCCGAACTTCTTGAGACATCCACCGGAGTTCTTCCTCAGGATCAGCAGGTCTTCGAGTCATTGTATCCTAAAAATAGGTCGATAAGACAACTTGACGCTTCAGAAATACAAAGCTAAGGCTACAGGTCTTAATGATACGTTAAATTGCACGTTTTTAAGAACTCCACTGTATGATACACGTACTTTTCATATTTAATACACGTTATTAGGCTTATTTTTTAATAATACACATAAAATTTACGTATTTTTAACATATTATTGAAAAACTAAAATATGAAAATTAAAAAAAAAGCCAAATTTTTTGAAGTACGCTTTTAACAAAGTTGCCAAATAATACACATACCATACCCATTCCCGTATTTTTCTATGTGCACAATATTACAGTGGAAAATTGACACAAGCTATGTTTGCGTGACAAATTTCCAAGCCCCAAGGAATTGAGGTCAATTTAGCAAGGAATGGATCACAGAAAATTAGATAGGAGGGATTTGAAACTCCTTCCATGAGCATTACAAAGGTAGATGAGAGGGAATAGCAAAAAAACCCTACTGGAAGGTGTCATTTGCAAATCCCTCTTACATGCCTTTGCAATGCTGATGGAGGGCTTTTCTAATCCCTCCTATCTAATTTTTTGCGATCCATTTCTTCCTACTTGAGCTCAATCCCTTGGAACTTGGAAATCCGCCACCCAAACGTAGCCATAAGGAATCGCAACTACAAAGATATAGGTAAGCCTCTGAAGATACCAAAAGAATAAATAACAGAATAACAAAATTCACAATGGATATTCACACATATACACAAGCATCCATTCATAATATCACAATTATAATAGTTATCGAAATCAGCAACTCACAAGAGAACCATCAGAAAGACTTTGTCGCATTGTAGGACCACCTTCAGTTGATGCACCCCTGGGTAGTCCTTTAGAAGGTTGAATAACCTTTCCAATCTTATTTATCCACTCTAGCTTGTCTGCCACAGTCTCTGCCTTTAGCACAACGGCGCTGTGTGCTGTAAGGAAAATGGATTTTAGGATTATGATAACTAACTCATGCAAGAGACTGGGTGAAGCCACTGGCAGACAAATACGACCAAATATGGGGATCTACCTTTCAGAACAGTTTTATATGGAACTTTGCTAGTTATCTTAAACACAAGGCTCTGTGATTTTTCTGGTCCATTTGACTTTTTGTCCTTTGAACTCTTTGATGGAGGTGGTTCATCCTCATCTGAAGCCTCTTCAATATTACACTCCTGCAAAACAATTATGGGCTTGGTCATTGCCGCAACTGGACTGCAGCACCATACTGTTAATACTGAATGGTGTGCTGGCTACTGTTAACATGCACATGCATGGTGTTTTGACATGTTCAATATAATGCTTTTGTGCATGCACCAAGATGACAAAATTGATATGCAAGTGCATCAGTATTGCTTTGCTCATATGATAAGAAGACTACAGAGACGGAAAAAATTTACATTACCATAAATGCTGGTCACATTGTTAACCCCGGCATGCATTTAGGTCTATATATACGATTTCACTATTCCGAATTTCTATTATACTTTCAGGGATTAACTTGGTTTCCTAAAGCTCAAACCATGTGCATATGCTAATCTCAGTTAAAATGGTAGCATAGAACCTCGTGGAAACACATTCAAAAGAAAAAATTTGGCATCAAAACATCACTTTCTAGTCATTGGGTTACACTATATATGCCTTCCAGGGGACTTCCTATGCAAGTACAACAGAGAGCAGTATGATAACTAAATCATGTGATATTTGAAGAGGTAAGGCACTGAGGGATTCCAATACCTCCAAAGTGATGACACCACGAAAGTGTCTCTCCTCTTGCTTTTTGGTGTAGCCAAGCTATGAAATAAAGGAAGGGTCAAGGCATATCCACATAACAATTTGCAAGTGTAAAAGCAGCATCAATAACATCAACACATTCACAATCCAGAATTCAGAAGTGAAATAAAGATACATAATGTAAGAAGCAAACAAAAGACACCATTTCCAACATCTTGCGACACGTATATAATCTGCAAGCTAGCATAGCGGAAGACACTGCCTTATTTGGACTTTAAAAATAAAAAACAAAAGCATTGAGAACATATCACAATAAGTGCAATCACTAAGGAGAATCAGGCAAACATGAACGTATGCATTACCAGAAAAGTAGGATGAAGAAATGGTTATTTTGACCACTACGCCTTCCCCGCTCCCAGTAAGGAGGTGAGTTGCTTTTCAAGAATTGTAGTATGTTAAAAATAAAAATTTATACAAAACTAAATAAAAAATTGAATTAAAAAAACAACACGAATGAATGTCATTCACTTTTCTCTCCCCAGATGTTGGTTGGGTGCCACCAAATTCAATCGGTCCTTGAATGGATGACAAGGAAGCTTGTAATAAAAAGATCTTTTGGTACTGATGACTTGAAAGAGACACAAGAAATTTTGAAGGCATAGAAAATTTCTGATGGAGATCAAGACTCCAACAAAGCACAACTCTTTTTATTTTCTTCACTGATATGAGGCATAACTAACTCCTAACTTTATTTTGTTCTTTATTTCTTTGAAATAGATGTAAACCGGCGTGGGGCTTTTTAAAAGATGATCCCTCAGCATTTTTACAACAAACTCAATTAACTTATCAAGAAATTGTAAACAGAAGATTTACAATGTACCAAAATTGTACAAACCCCACACACAAGCAAAATAAAATAATAATAGTTTAAACAAACTCAAAACGAACACTGCCTTAAACTTCATGCATATCAAAATATACAAAGGCATATGTTGCCTATTTGATGCATCATATCCATCGGAACACCATAATCCATTGTTGTTATATAAGCCTGGATTTATCAGGCATATGAGTGTAATTTTACAAACCTTTCCAGTCTTTTCATTCAAAACAAACCATCGCTTGCTCCACCCATTAGTTTTGGCACTTCTTTTATACAAGAAACCTGCAGATGTTGGAAACTTCAGCATTAATACATGCATTTTATAGAACTTCAGAGAACTACATGGTTAAGCAAACCCCCATCAATTAAAACCAACCCAAGACGGTGTCCAAATTAAAATTTAGTCATTTATTTCACCTCGCATACTAACGTAAAGTTCTGAAAAGAAAAGGCAAAAACCAATACATGACCAGAATCACACATTACCTTTCCTTGATTAATTACACTATATCTTGAAGTACAGGGGATTTTCAGAGTTCATATTTATCACAGTTAATATCATCATTTTCATCAATTACGAATTAAGAGACGGGCGATTGAATTAGAGCATAAAAGAGCTGCCATGTATGTTTCAACATTTCCTGGGTGACCCTCAAATGTCTCGAAAGAATATGTTCATGCATGTTTGCAAAACCTTAGACAAAAATATTAAGTAATTGCCCTGATAATTGCCAAATATTTATCAAGGATTCTAAGTTCAGCACAATGCACTAAAAACATGCATAGAAAAAGAAAACCTCTGTGAAATGTTACCATGGGTAATTCTAAGTTACAAAATAAAATAAAACTGTTTACATATAGTATGTATTGGCGTTTAGCTAAATGAAAATTTTAAATACCACTTAAAAGGGCATTCAATTAGGAAAACTCAAGAAAAAAATTGGCAGGAACAGACCTACTGTTTCCCAAAGATATTAATAAATAAAACTGTTTCACACAAACCCTGTTCCAAGAAGTCAATAGGTGCAAGCATTTGCATACAAACCTGCTGTTATTTCGCCATCAGGACCTGCAGTCTTCAAACCAGTTGCCTCCTGTACATCTTTGCCATCCTTACTAGATTTATCCTTATCCTTCATTGATTTCATGCTACCCCCAGCTTGTTCACCTCCTGTTTGAGGGCTAGTTGCCTGAAAAAGTGGATAATGGAGAGTATGAACAAGCAGCTTAGATAATTCAAGGTCGAGAAATTAGCACTCTATATGTAAACGAAATTCATGTCTACTTAATATTTTCATTTCATTAATGGCGGTTTACATAACTACAAAGAGTCAGTCCCATACCCGATTCATTATTACTTGCTCGGCCTCTTGTCCTTTCTTTGAAGATCGATTTTTCACTTCTTCCTCTCTACGCTGCCTCTCCATCCTGTAATAGACAAAGAATAAATATACTATATAACAAGCTGCATAAATAGACATCACAATACTGACTAAAAACAAACAATTTTAATAAACTAGTCCATGGGGACATGATGTGTGTGCCAACATGAGCGGCCAGACTTTCTATGAACTCTTAAAAACTGTACGACATTAAGATGTCCACTTTGATTATCCATCCGCACATGCAAAAATCTACTAAACATGCCATAACACTGCAATTAAAAGGAATTGACTGCACATGCAAGAAGCTTAAAACAGTTTGTGCCTGAAACCGGCATTATGTGTCAACAGTCAAAACAAAAAAATAAAGATTACCTCCTTTGCACCAAGCGAATGAAATGTTGAGGAGGCACAAAAGCACGCTCCATATCTACCAGTGCAACCACCATTTTCTTTGATTCATTCTTAAACGCATCCAATGCAGTACTTGCAATGGCCACAACCTTGAAAGAAATTGAAGAAAAGAAATTAAGCAGTACAGAATTTATTCACTGTATTAATCATTGTGTAAAATACAGAGCTAAACGCCAGAAGACTGCACAATATTTAAGGTAGCATACCTCCCTCTTGAAAGGAGGGTATCTTCCAAGACCCGGTGTAGCATTTGCAGCAGCAGAAACTATATCTACCAGGACACGGTGTACCTGTTTAATCAATCAACAAAGAACTCATCATCAATCATTTACTGGAGACGTGGCAGACAATTGTCCATATGATCAAACAGCAGTGAAGGATGATTTTAGTTGTAGGCCCTCCAATCATTCATATCAAATAATAAAAGACAGGTGTCATCATTATTATTTGATATCAGAAAAACCCCAAGGAAGTTTGGAGTGAATGATGTCTACAACAGAAAGCATACTGTAAATACAATCTTAAAGACAAAAAAAAGGGTCAACATAAAAGATTTCATCATTCCAATGGCTCCAGCCACAGAAAATCAAATTATAATTAACTCAATAAGAAGCGAAGGAAAGAATGAAGGGAAAGATTAGCCTTCTGTACACTCGAAAACAGAACAGGTACATGGAATTCAAACAAGTGCAGAAGCAGAGACATAGCTAGAATACCTCATCCACACAAAGACGTGATGGTTCTTTTGCAAGCTCTAAGACCCCTTTTATTAAAGATCTCAACCCCTTTTCAGGGGATATGAGATATGGTTGATAACCATCTGCTTCCAACACAATCTGATATAGAATGATAGCAAAAGGTCATGTGAAGTTAAGAAATTTTAAACCTCAGAAAAACAAGACCATGACAAAACATACCCTCTTCACATTATTGATATCAAAATGTCGGTCTAATGGGAGTTGTTTTATTCTATTTGGAAAATTTCCTTCAAAACTTGCAACAATTTTCCATCCAGAACCCTGCATAGAAAGTTTTAAAACCACATGAACTAATAATCCAAAAACATTCTATTTCATAAACCAGAAACATTCTATTTCATATTAGGAAACTAAATAGTACCATATACCCTAAAAGATTCAACTACTCACAAATTCGTAATGAAATGTGATAAACCACCTAAAGTATTAACAAACAGACCAGTTTAACCTGATAAATAAATTGAAGCTAATGGAATTTATGATCCATTACAATGGAAAAAAACAAATTGAATGACCAACTGATAGAAGCATGGAATAGAACAACATATTATCCTTAGGTATTTAAGAATGACTCTTCTGTAAATACAATAGGGACTGCATCTATAAACCCAAAGCAAGGAGTAAATTATGAGATTTGAAGCCTACCTTCAAGAAGGTCTCAAAGTCCGACAATGATCAGACAAACTTCTTGATTAAAAAAGACAGCCCAGTACATTACAAGATTTTAAAATAAATATACACTTTTAAGGTGGGACATTAGCTTCAGAGGAACTTTTTCTTGTTGCCACTAATCTACCTTTCTTATATGAGGTTATGAACTATTTAATTCCTTTTTTTAGTTTTTTGTAATCAATAATTTGAAGGAAATAAAAAGGTATATATCACAAAAATACTTAGCACGCACAAGTCGACCATTTAACTAAAAGAACTCACCTCACCAGATGTAATGTGTTGGAGAAACTTATCCTCAAACTCACGGCAAAGCTCCAAAGCTAGAGATCTGGTGCCCTCAGCACTCTGCACCATAGACGCACCAAGCTTCACTAATTCATCCTGAACTATTTGAGACTTCCCTTGTAACCTGGAAAAAGTGTAACAAGAACTATGAAGTTCAAACTGACGAATTAATATGGAAGGAAAATAAATTACCACAGTTGAAGCAGGAAACGTATATTATTCAAGGTAGCAGTTCAACCAGTAGGTTTTCATGTCCTACACTTACAGATATATTAAAGTGTTGATTGAGCTAACTTTATTAGGTCAATGCAAGTGGAATGGCCAAGTGAGATCTCATAATTAGTAAAGGTACAAGAAAATAATCCCCCTCAAAGCATCTGGGAAGGAGTGGATCAGTAGAAAAACGGATCCACAACTCTGGATATATCCCAAAAAAGAGAGCGAGGTAACAAGAAGAAAATAACCCTGACCAAACAGCAGCAAAAAAGTCTCCACACAGAAATAGTAGGAGGTCTGATGTGACAATGACTGGGTCCATCTCCCTAGAAGTGAACAGAGAGGGGAACGGGTGGCAATTGGTAGGTGGGCTAAGTTTTTCTTCATTTTTAAAGAAGCCAGGGATTTTTCATCTTGTGAAAGCTAGGTTCAAGTCTCTGATACTTCGACAACAGCCAGTTCAGAAGAGACCATTTTGTGAAATGGACCAAACATATCCTAAAGTTGTGTGTTTTGAATAATATGAGAAATGTATAAGAATATTATAAAACAAGATAAACAGAATTTGCGAAAAATTACCCAGAAAGGAGGTTTGGAAGTCGAACTTTCATACGGCTACGAATCTGCTGTGCCAGAGCATCCACCAACGCTATTCTGCCTAGCTTACTTTGAGGAGCTCCGGTCAAAATAGACTTCAGACTTTCACTTTCAGCCCTCCAGGCAGTTTCTAGGGAACTTTCAGAACCTCCAGACTGTGCAGAAGCTATTGAAACCGATTGACCTATCAAAGCAACCCAAGGAATATCAGATGCCCTTGATGGCCCTTGATTTAACAGAAGTGCCTGGACTGCAGCAAGTGCTTTCTGATCTGAAGCAGCTTGGTCTATCTTGCTAATAACACCAACGGTTCTGGTACCTGTAACCCACATTTGATCGTCTGTTCAATCACTTCGAACAAAAAAACAGAACACCATAATAAAATAATATGTTGGGGGTGGGGGTGGGTGGGGTTGAAGGAATGATATTGGAGGGGGTTCAATTAATGTACAGAAACTCTAACATACAGCATTACCAACAGGACCTGATAATTATTAAAACCTTTAGAGATAAAAGAATAAAAGCAACATTTCAGCAACCCACTCCCTAGAGTAGGGAAAAAGGGTCTTACAAACTAAATAGCAATGTTTTTACCATCTGCATCGTACTCCTTGACAACTCTGAGGGCTCGAGATGAAGCAACTTCAGGTGCTTGAGATGCAGGTATTATAACGAGCAAAACTGAATCATTGTGCTCGGCATATTCACTAATCTACAAAAGTTAAACAATTTCATTTTCAGTACCAAGTTTAAATTCAGTAAAGGGAGTGGTCGCCACTAAGACATCAAGTAATCCTAACCAAAGTTCTAGTGCAACTAACAGTATAAAACTGCAAACAATTACATACAATAGACTCATCCATAATCCGTTGATCAAGCCCAGGTAAATCAATCAATTTGAGGGGTGGGGCTGCAATAAAAATCATGTTAGTAACCATAAAATTTCAACCAACCACGTACCATTAATTACTGAGTGAAGAGACTGGAAGCTAGGTATTAATTGAACTAACCTGTACTTGTCCGTAGTTTCAAATTAATTTCATCTCTGGTTTTTCCTGTAGCGTTACCCAGCCTACCTTGCAAAGAATGCCGTAAAGCACCTGCAGAACAACAAACACATTAAAGTTTAAAGTTGACAGAATAAGAATGAGATTATCATGGTTATGACACATTATGTATCCAATACATCATGAGGTATTCCTAATATCACATAGGCTTCAACTGAGTATATGCCCTGCATGAGTTAAGAGGCCATTCAAAAGGGGGATTCCTAATGTTGACCAAAGATATCCAAAAACAAGCAACAGTTAAACATGAACTTGAACTAATGTAAGAACACAAAAATGTAGTTACTGACTTGCAGAAACTTGTTGAGATTTATTGTCAATCTGCAGTATAATAGATTTGCTGCTCAAAGAACCATCCCTCTGCAAATCAATGCTAATGGGAGCTCGAGTAGCACCATTTTCACCAGTTGGCTGGAAGGAGAAGAGAAACATACTTTAGAATAAAATAGAGCTTTTATTTTGTCACATACCATGCAAAACTTATCTATTATATCCTACTTACCAAAACAGGATGTCCAATCAAACTGTTCAAAACTGCTGATTTACCCGCACCCTGACAATAACAACCATGAGAAAAAGAAAAATATATCAGGATCTCCAGATAGTGAGCTCAGTATGGACAAGAAGATTAATTCCAAACATAAAGAACAATGATATTCAAACATAATGTTTTTTCAAAATGTAAATTCATCTTCAAGCTGTTAATCGTAGCTTATAAGCCATGGAAATAAAATCGTATGCAGACACACATGCAGAATGCACATATCCACACACGCATGACAATGCACACTATAAGCACCGCAAGAGAACAAGTCAAATAACACAGAGTTTATTCCCTATTCATAAGGAAACTGTAACAAATTACAATAGCAGCAGTGAAAACTGCTGAATGTAACTTTCTTCAGTTAATGCAGTGCGACAAAGTAAGGCGAGTCATGGACGCAAAGTAGATGCAGATCGCCAAGAACTGACCGAGAATTTAATATCATTATCGCGTTTGGTGGTCATTCTTCAAATCAAACTCCATTAACCATTTCAATATCAGATTCAATATATCCTGTCTTCTGGGAGACATGATTACCAGTTATCAGTTAGCGAGACAAACAAACAGAGTATTCAGGCTAACCCACATCAAATAAGAAATACGAATTAAGAAGATCAAAACACGCTACGTAGATTCAAAGATCTCCGATTGCGTCAGAGCAAGCCGATTCAAAGAGATCAAACTGCGAAAGAATGGAATCGAAAGAGGATTGGTTGACTTACAACATTGCCAAGAGCGACGACGTTAAGGAAACTGGAAGCCCTGCGAGAGGAGGTTGTGTTCTCGTCAACATCTTCGTCGGCAAGTATAGCGGCGCCTTGCCGCATCGAGTCTGATAGCTGCAACAACTCCTCGATCGCCTCCATCGCAGCAGAGGATTGAGGATCAAAGATCTGAGGGGGAGACCGACAGATCTGATTCAAACCCTAGGAATTGGGAATTCGGGAACCAAAACGATCGATCTTGTCTGGTGTGGGTGTGTCTCTCTTCGCTCTCTCTATCGTTGGTTTCAACTGAGGGAAACTGAAATTGGGGGATTCAGAACGAAACTGCGAGCGAAGGAAGACAAAGAAAGAGGAAATGTGGGAGAAGCTCGCTTTCTCTCTCTAGACTCTGTCTCTCTATCTATTTCTTTCTTCCCACTTTCTCTCTCTTGCGTTTTGAAATCTCAGACTCTTCTCGCCATTCTCTCTCTCCTCTTTCTTTTATTTTGAATGTTTCTAGCTGGGTGGGGCTGGGCCGGTTCCCTTTTAATTTTTTTAATTTTTAAAACTTTCTTTCTAATAAATAAGAGATTTTAAATTTAATTTTTGCTACAAACGAGTTTAAATTATATTATAGTATCTTATTGTGAGGTTAAGCCTACCCTCCCTTCTTATTAAACTGAAGATAATATAATTTGCTAAAAAAAAAAAAAACACTCTCTTTCTAATATGATTTTGCTTCCACTATTTTCTCTTTGTTGTTTCTTTTTTCCCCTCAAATTTCAAGCCCTCTCCTTTCAATTTCCCTTTTTTTTAAGGAATTTTGAGTAATAGGGATCTTAATCTTATTTGTGACCACATTATCACGTCAGATGTACTTATGACATTAATTACTATTTATATATATAGATTACACATCAACTATCACATAACTTGTTTCTTTAAAAAAATTAAAATATGATAAAATTATGAAACTGTTATTAGCACTTCAAAATTTTCATTTCACACTTCTCACAAGTGTATTTTTCTTTCTAATTATAGAAAGTTTGGAGTGCAAAATGAGATTTGTAGAGTGTCAATAACAAATCCCTAAAATTATTGTGTTTTAGTCTTTGTATTAAACTTTTCTTTTTAACAAACAATTGTATCTACACTAAGCTGATGGAGGAGTAGACTAAACTTCAAAATGGACTAACCATAATAATTGTTCAAATTCATTTTTGGTGAGATTTGAACCTACAACCTCTCACTTACAAGCAAAGAGAAATACCACTAGACTACTGAGTGACAATTTTTGTATTAAACTTAAACAGTGAGAGTAATGGATTAGAATTAAGATAGGTTAAGAATTTAAATAAAAAAACATTATTGTTTTTAGATTGTAATTTTATTGATTGGCTCCCTAGTCCCTACCCCTCTACCCGTTGTTAATGCGTTATTCTTGGTCTCCCCTCCCGCCTTCTATTGTCAAATTATGTTGTGTAAGATTTTTATTTTGTGTTGACATGATTGGGGGCTAGAAACTACCTTGTCTATAGAAATATCATCCCTCACCCATTGAAAGTGATCAAGACTGCAGCCAAGTTTTGAAAGTTTTCACTTTCTACCCGTGGCCTTGGTTCTGTTGGTTCAGATAAGGTTATTTGACCGAGTGCAAACCTTTACGTGTACTGAAAAATGCTTATAAAAACACTTTTAAAAATGCTTATAAAGACACTCTTAAGTTGAACTTTGATGGGCTCTGTTCGTGATACTTTGGCCGCAGCAGAAGTCATCATAAAAAATCATGTTAGTTGTCCTGTCATTACGAGTGTCGTTGTGCCATATGAATACTTTCATGGCTAAAGTTGTCGCTCTTATTATGGCACTTTTCATGTTAAATGTGTTAGTTTCAAGTGGATTTTAGTGGAAGGGATATCTAAAATCCTACTTAATTGTGGGTATCAGTTAGTCTTGGATTGTATTTTGTTAGATTCGTCTCCTCGTTATACAAGACTAGCTGCAGCTTGACCCTTGTCTCTTTAATATTATTTTGATATTTTTCTAGTATATGGAAACAAATAGAAAAGATTTAAGGACCTCCTTATTTTCTCTCTTTCACTCTTTTATGGGTAAAGGAAGTGATTTCTCTCAAACTTCGCTTGTTTCGAAAGTAGCTTTACAAAGCTCTTGTAAAAATGATATCACGAGATAATTGCTTTCAAAATGTTTTGTTTTTATGAAACCCATTTGATTGCATAACTTTATAATGAAACAGTTTGTTGATGAAAAAAAAAATACAAGCTATAAACCTTATAATCTTGAATATGAAAGTTTCCTTGGGATTTTTAATATATAGTGGATCGGTGCTTATGATAAACTTATGAGAAAACGTATTACTAATACTACCTAAAAGGTTGGTTATGCATTGCTCTATTAGAAAATTAGAAAAATGAGTCATTCAACATTATGGGCTGCGACAAGTTTTTAGATGATTATGTAGTAACCAACCCCGTAACTCATAAATCACAAACTCACAACCATTTAATTTTTAAGGTGCTCCACCACCACTCAACTTTTACTGAAGAGAAATGGTAATGGAGGAAGAAAAACTCCAACACATAATTTCAAAATGTAAAAGTGTATATTCGTAATCAAAACCGCCTCTTTTGGTATAAAAATACAAGTTAGTAGAGCCTTGTTCTCTTGAACATTTTTTTTCTCGAGTGAAAATCTGAGATTTAACTAAAGCACATTTAATTAAATATTAACTATTCACTCTTAAAAATGTACATAGAGAATATCAGCATACTAAAGCGTTTGAACAAAATCAAAAGTCACAAATATAATATTGGTGGGAAGGGAAAAATTGTATCAACTGATAAAATGGCATTCATCGGTCAAAGTCAAACCGAAGAATCAAAAAAGGACCAATTAAAAATTTAAAAGCCTCTAGTTTGACCAAAGAAAAAAGCTTCTGGTTGCTTATACTTCTATGCAGTTCAGTGGCATTTTTGAAAGCAGCTGCTGTTTGAAAAGGAATTGAAACAATGCAAGTCCTTTTCTTAATCAAAGGTGAGCAGCAAAATTGATAATACATCCGTACTTGTTGTCAACATGCCATTGGGCACGGTCCGGGTCAGGTCCAAATTCAAAGGGAACAGACTAGATTTGTTTTAAAATGCAAGTGAACAAACCGGGCTGGATATTGGAATTTCTGAATTTGAAACCGGACGTGCCAAGGTCACTAGTCAAACACAAAGGAACGACATCGATTAAGTTGTCTTCCTTGTTTGTCACTCGCTCTCATGTTTAATCTTGTTAAGTTGCATAAATTTTGTTTATTACAATTGAGTATCAGATTATTATCACAACAATTAAAGAGAAAATTAAAGAATAGATTAACAAAATTAGGTATTTGAATTAAATATTATTTGCATTTATAAAAATTAGCTTGACCTACTGCAATCCTTGGATTAAAACTCAAATTTTAGATTCAACTCACCCCAACTTGCTCCAAACCTTGGGAAAACTATGAGTTTTAACCCAAAACTCATTTATGAGACAAATTTAGGCCAAGATTCCTTTGGGTTAGTAGGCTAACCCACCATATAAGTCTATTTTTTTAAGTTTTATAGTTATAAATTTATTGAATTCAACGACTAAGATTTAATATGATCAAATTCAACGGTAAAAGAAAAAATTGTAACAATCCATATTTAAATCCAACGGCCACAGTAATTAAAACAAATTTTTTCATGTGTTTCATATTCTTTCATAGTGTTTCATGAGTTTCATGGTGTCAGTTTAGTGATTTTTTCATATTTATTGGAATCTAAATATTTTTAGGTTAAAATGTTCATAAAATTAAATTAGGATAGTCAACATAATTTTTTATTTTTAAATAGTTACTTTAAGAAAAAAAAATTATCCTAAATTCATTCTTTAAAATCTAGGGCTAAAAATTTAACCAAAAAGGTTGGAGCAGAAAACTGTTACTGGGTTAAAAATTTTAAATTTAAACACAAGAGTTGGAGATGGTCTTAAAAAAAATGGGCTTAAATTTTAAAGTGCTATCTTTTAGTTGAATTTCTAGCTTCGCCTTTAGATTAATGTAGTTTCACCATGGGAACTGAATTTAGGCATCTATATATGTCAAACAAAGTGATGATTTTGATAACAATTAACAAGTGGCATGGTGACACACCCCGACCGAAATTGAAGCATGCTGGCCGTCACGTGAGAGTGACGTAACCATGTGCACAGTGCGGAAGCAATATAATATAGAAATTACGAATGAATAAAAACCGAAACACTAGCTAAGGCAAATACTAGCATGAGAATAAGTGTGAACACATAATCAGAGCACTAATAGTCTAAGTCCAGTCAAGCATAGGAATTACTAAGTAAATAACACCCGAAGGTAGTCCTACACAAGTGATGGTCTGTCAAAACTTCCGCTGGAAACCTTGTGAGCCACCCACAAATGCTACCTAATACCTGGAGGAGCGCAAAACAAAAGCGTGAGTGGGCAAAAACAAAGCTTTTCCAAAACCATTTCATTATCAAACTTATAACCCCTCGCCGTAAAACCTGTATAATTTTCCCAGAAAATAGTATATACATATACTAAATCTCAACAGAATTCACCATCAAAATACGCATTCAAATCATGAATATGCCATGCCACATTATCAATTATCCAGGTAAGTAATCTAAAAGCGATGACAACTGCAATTATCTCATCAACTGTACTCTAGCTCATAGATCATGCCCGCACCCAAGTCGAACCCACTTATAGTGGTCTATACGATAGGCTGGGTGTATAATAAATAATTACGCTCAAGTGCTACGATCACGTGAAGGCTGTGCGAATGATCCCAAGTCACCTACAAGTCGAACCCACTAAAAGTGGTCTATACGACAGGTTGTGCACCTAACTTGGATCCAAGATGAGCGTGTGGTGCAGGAGGTGAACGATCATGTGAAGGCTAGACCCTAACTCTGGCCGGAGCACTAACACCAGGGTGCAGGTTTGTGAGCTAACAATGCATCTCAACAATCAACATAAGGTAACACATACCTTACCTGAACTTACCTGAGCGCTACTGGCATCGAATTCCAATATGTGTATATAAATATATATCACAATGCATACATACGGCATAAGTATATTTGGCATGACAATTCATTTCATAAAATTGCTTAAAACGTATTTCTGGGAAAAATACTCATTATATAGGTATATACAGAAAACAAAAGCCCACTAACTGCTATGTCGAATGGTCATAGCCCCCACGTCTAGCCTGGCTATGCTCGTCCTCCGGATAGGTCTCGCCTATATGAGAAATGACAATATAAACGTTATTTAAAAGCACATAAACGAAACTTGGTAATAACTTCTCATATATTGCTCAAATTGGGTATATGAATATACCACAGTGACCTACTCAACCACAGAAACATCCCCATATTTTTAGAATAATTTTCCGACCACCCACGCCCAGGGAATCCTGACGGAACAGTAACGGCAGTTAGGAATATTCCATTAAAACTAACGGTGTTACCTGACGCAGTTAGGAATATTCCATCAACTCTGACGGAATATTCTCCATTCTTCTCTGATGGACCTCGCTGGTCGCCGCTGTCTGAACTTCAAATTTTCGCCGGTTTCTGGAAAAAATTTCAAAATTTCATATTTTTTTCATTTCTCAACCAAATCTCATGAAACTTGAACCAAAATGAAGCTTACAACGAGTAGAACAAAACCTTACCACTTTCAAGCCTTGAAATCCACGAGATCTTGGCGGAGAAATTCCACGAATTCCAGCCAAACCTCGAACTCACTATCTTGACGTCCAAAAACCACCACACTTGCTTTCCGAGCTTCGTGAAAAGGTTCTAAGACTCCATGTGATCTTAGAATTCCCTAAAACTCCTTGGTTTATGAGCACATGAACAGTACCATCAACGAAGCTTCACGGATCCAGGGATTTTCGAAGGTTTACGTCCAAAAACTGGTATGGATGAACTCATGAGCTTGCAAGGAACACAAATACACTAACCTTGGCCTCGATCCGTGACTGGAAGTGGCTGGTTCGAAGTTGTCCGTACAATTGTACGGATAATGACATAAAATCAGAGGGAAGAGAGAGCACGGGAGGGTGAGAGAGAGAAGGTTTTGGGTGTGTGTGTGGTCCTCACATTAATACCTCACCAAAACCACAACCACAACCATACAAAAATGTCTAAGTCCCAAAATAATCTAAATTAAACTAGGGTAACCAACTAGAACCCTAGTATTCAAAATCTTTCAAACGCTCGAGGGCAATTTCGACAATTTACACCTTCAAGAATAATTTTCTGGGACGGGCTGTCACACATGGTCATTCTTAACCTTTCATTTATTTGGTTTATACAACCAAATTGCATAAACAATTTCAGAGATAAATCTCTAAAAGAAAATAAAGAGTGTATCTTTTATATCTATATACGCCAAATCGGATAAATGGTCATCGTGGTTATAAGGTATTCGAAAGATAGCCTATATGCTAAAAAAATTTGGATTTAAACCATTGTGGTGAAGTCTGTTAGGATCTATGCCCCAAATTGAAACTTCTGTTATTCCTCCGTTAGTGTGAAGGTAAGATAGTCACTTCATTGACCAGTTTAGCGGTTCATAACCAAAACCCCATTCCCAATTATGTAGTAATGAAATCACAAATAGAACTCTTGGATTGAAATCAGAAAGGTTTAGTTTATGTTTGAATAGCCACATCAGGTATTGCTGCAATCTTGATAACCTGCAATACCCAAATTGGACAAAATAAAATAAAATAAAATGACCCAAATTTCAAAAACCCAGATGGAGATAGAAGAATGTCCACTGGGAAGTGACGAGGCTGAGATTTTGAAGATTAATGTTAAGATTGTAGAGGGCAAATTTTGTTGAAGACGAGCACTAAATTCAAGAACGGTGCGTTGGTTGAGAGCTATTTAGAGGGCTCAAAGATGAGAATTCAAATCAGAGAAATGAGAAAGAAGTGCTGCCAAAAGTGGAAGATCTTTGTGAACAACATGTTCGTGGGCTGGAATGGTGGTTCAAAAACCTCAATTGGTGAGAGAAGATGGCTACGAGTTTGGGCAGAGAGAGTGGAAGAATGAGTAGCTTCTATAGTGTTCGAGCAAAGATTTCTTTGGATAAGGATTTTGGACCTCAGCACAACTCCCTAAGGGATTGGCACTTTGATGATTGTTAGTCGGGCTCTTGCTTGTTGATGTGCTACAAAGAGAGGACAAGGTTAGTTTTGAAAGGTGACTTTGTAGGGCCTTATGAGTAGGCCTTAAGGCTCGCAATTAAAACTAACAAAGTGCTAGGCGTGCCATTATTATCTTAGTATAGTAGATGTTGAACAAATGTGTCGATTACTTGCGCCCCAAGTTACTC
Source organism: Heteromeles arbutifolia (assembly GCA_024362995.1). NCBI lineage: Eukaryota > Viridiplantae > Streptophyta > Magnoliopsida > Rosales > Rosaceae > Heteromeles > Heteromeles arbutifolia. Next base: position 40,991,944 of record JANCRC010000004.1, read on the forward strand.
AAACTTCTTGTTATCAAATGATTGTTGTGGATGGGTTAAATCCACATTAAGTTTTTTTTTTTTGCCTTGTAAATAAGGACTTTTAGTTCATGATCCTGTATGTTCAAATGGAGGGAATCCAGAGCCCCTTAAATCATTTGTTTAGTTCCAAATTACTCTTAATGAAAACATATCCATTAAGTAAACCAAATCCAGATGCAAATGAGACTCTCAAAATAGCAAAATAGGTGGCAATGACTTGAATACATATTGAAAAGTACTTTAAGCAATATATCTATTAATTTAGAGAACAAACAAAGAGACTCGGACAAGTTTTCACCTTGTCTGGCAAGGTTAAACCTCTTGCAGCCACTTCTCTTTGAGTTTACAGAGGTTGTATGCTAAAAAGGGATGGATGGTAAACAAGTTTACATGAAGGAATTGATACTACACCACTAAGGGAGGTAGCAGAGCTTTTATACTAGACAAAAAATGTTTTTTGTAAGGAACTATCACTAAAATGACTGAATCCCGGTTGATTTCAACTTTTGGATGCAAATCTGGCTTAAGAGCAAAGTTTGTATGTTTGTTTGTTTGATTGTTTAAGTGCCCTTATCTCTGATGCTTGGTTCTCCTTTTATAGACGATTTGGCCCAAGGGTTGGCTTTGCTCTTGCCCGAAAGCACTGGGAGGGTAGTGAGTCATCAGGTTTTTACTTGTAATGCCACTAGAAAGTGTTCTTTGGCTGATAGTATGTTAGTTTCCATCACTTGTCACTTTAGTTATAGACACGTGGCTTGTGTTTTGGTTGGGAAGCTTTAGTTTGCTTCTGGGCTCGATAATGGGCTTTGGGCAAGTCTTCCTTTAATTTGGCATCCTTGGGCTCTCATTCATTCAAGCCCAATATTCAAATATTAACCCAAACAGTGCCCTCTTTAATCATTGTTGAGTTTGCAAATCGATGAATCTGGTGAGGGCATAACTCAGTTGAACCATAACTGTAACGCCCCAGCCCCAAAATATTTATTTTATTTCGGAAAATGATAATATTAGTGATAGGCCCAAACTAAACTTTTGTTTAGGTTACTACCAATATTCACATTTCTACTATTTCAAGCTTTAATTTCCTACATAGCTAACCATATTTTCAATGTGAAAACATATCAATTTAAAGTGCAAATTTTCTCACTTAACACAACTTTTCAACAAAAGATAAATTCTCAAGTATTTAAGGCTACATCTAACACCGTTAGACTACCTACATACCCTTTAGTGGGATCAAGCATTTCGTAGTTCACAATTTATATTCCACCCGATTCACAAAGAATCAATTTATCCAAATTATTCCACATTCGAGTTAATAATTGAAACATGTCAATTTGATACCAAAAATCATAATTGGAATAACGAAATTCTCATAAAAACACATTTGGCATCTCCCTGGCCGTGCGCCGCCGCACGCGCAGCCGCCAGTGGCGGTCGGCCGCCCCGAATCGCCGGAAAATTTCACTATTTTTTAAAAATTCCCAAAAATTACAGCAATGAAGATCTCAAAGAGTAGAGCAAACTTTATACCTGTGGCCAAGTCCAATTTGGCCTAGAAAGGCTCCAATTTTCCTTGAACCCGCCGGAAACCCTATGAATGGGTGTCCTCGATTCGTCACCTCCGGTGCTCCGCCGTCCCTATAATTTCTTGGGCTTTGTTCCAGGCCTTAAGGGAATTCTAATGGTGGTGTTGATCAAGGATAAACGTTTCAGAAATGGTGAATCAATGGCAAGATCTCATCGCACCCACCGGTGCAGGTTTTACCAATCCAAGGCTAATTTTTGTCCATTTTGGGGTGAGAACTGAAGAGGGAGACCCAATGTGAAGTTTACAGGTGATGTCTAGACTTAGTCCGCCAGAATTTGGCTGGGAAACCATCCATTTTCCATGGTTTCTGCGGGTGGTTTGCACGGGTCTAGGGAAACCCGATTCTCCCTTTTTTTTTCTTTTTTTTTCTTCTCTCCTTTCCCCCCATTCATCTCCTATGATTGGTCCTCATTCCTCCATTTCTCTCCTTCCCTTTCCATCACAACCATTCCTTCTTTTCTTCCTTTAATCTTAGCCCCACACGTGGCTTTCCCAGATTTGGCCTAAAAATCTGGAACCTTCTTAAAATGATCAATTAACCATTTTGTCCTCGACTTTAAACGTCAATAATTTCTTCATCATAACTCTGTTTCGCGAATGGTTTGCGCCTACACGTTCGTGAGATCAAGCTCTATTCAAAAATATAAATTGTGACCTCAAAAGGTCTACTATTTTTAAATAATTTATTTCCAAACTTCAAACTTCGTAATTAGTTTAATTTAAAACTAAACTCAAGTAAACTAATATAATTTCTTGAAAAATAACATAAAATTTCAATAATCCAAATACGTAAATTATAATAATTTTCAGAAACAAAACTTTAAAATTTTCCAATTGATTTCCATAACCATAAATCGATTTGTTTTCGATTTTCTCCACATATTCCTAATTATGAATATATAATTCATGTATTTAAAATTTCAGGGTATTACAATAACTCTTCTACTTTCAAGAGTTATGAGACTTCCTTCATGGGTTTTATCCCGTTTGTCAAGAAGAATTTTGGACCCTCATCCTTAACTACCAACAGAGACCAAGAGCATATGTACTTCTTGTTGTATTGGCTTAACAAGCACGTCTTCCCCAACAAGTCCAATAGAGTAAAGGTCGAATTGATCCCTTTGGTGGAAGCTATGCATAACTTTGATGATGTGGCCACGGGCCTTTTTCTCATTGCTCATCTTTACCATATTCTCTTTGAAATAACTAGGGGTGAACCATTTGAAACCAACCTTAACGGGCCCACCTGGATGGTTTAGTTGTGGTTACAATGGTACTTCCCTGAGCTTCAGGCACCAAATCTAGAATTCCCTAAAGACGTTGCTCCTGCCTGCATCTTAGCTGAAGCTTCTCCTACCAATCATTCTACATTCGCCTGCCTATTTTTCTTTAGAACCTGCCGTACTTAGGCAGACTTGGAGTGGGGAGCTTCGGTACTAAGGAGGTATCATTGGTTCTACAACCAAGTTTTCCAAGATGCATTCGGGGATGACGTTAGCCATTTTTGCAAGGAGAAATTTATCAGTTGCATCCAGTTAAGGGTTCTAGCATTAGGAGTCTACATCGATCATTACGAGTGCGGGCTGAAGGTTTACCACCCCAACTTCTATGTTAGACAGTTAGGGTTTAAACAAGTCATTCCAGTGCCATTATTTGATTCTGTGCACTGTGGCACTTCCTTCCATCTTCGTTCTCCACAAGAAGCTACATTTCGGGTTGCCCGACGCAGTCTTGAAATCATGAGCAAGATTGCCCGAAAGCCCATGACTCTTAACTTTGAGTGCGCTTCAAGCTTCTCCACTTGGTAGGAGACCAAGTGGGCCAAGAAGTATGGTGGAGATCTCAGGGAGTATCACGACCGCATCTTCGGGCAACTCACAATCAAGTCATATCCCAAGCCGAGTGAGTTTAAAGGCTGGAAGGAGATGATCCATTAAAAGAACCAGCTTCTTCTGATAGGTACCTTTCATTCCCTTAACTTTTATTTTATGTTTATTTTATAATCTGCCCTTTATTAACCTTTCTTTCACTTCTTTTGAACTTTGCAGCTCAAGGCAACACTGAAGAAGTGGATGTTGGGCTAGATGAAGAGGTTGTTAACGCTTTTGTCATTCAAGAAGCTGCAGCTTAGGCTGCGAAGCAAGACGCTGAATCTAGCCATGCTGAAGACCTCTCAGAGTTGTTTGGAGATTTTGAGGGCGAGGCTGAGCCTGCGGTGGAGACTCAAGCAACACGACAGACAAGGGCGTTAATGGTAGAATCCTCAAAGTTCGAGCCCGAATAGCGACATCGAGCTCAATTCTCCATATTAGGTCTGTGGGCAACCCCCACGAAGAAAAGAAATAGGGCTTAATCTTCCAAATCCTCCAAGTCTTCTGCCTCTATAGCTGAAGCGGGCAGGAAAAAATAGAAGGCTTCTAGTAAGTTATCCCATTTTTTTCCTGTTTAGTTGCAATTTCAAATTCTCCTGAAGTATGAGCTGATATTTCCTCATTTATCTTGTCACTAGGGCCTCAAGCAACAAAGAAACCCACTTTTGTATCAAGGGATGAGCCATTGGGTGTAGAGATGTATCAGAAAGACAAGCATCTCCTTGATGCAATCATTGAGGAGTTGGAGGTATGGCCTGCACCATTTGAGTTACCACTTTGAAGTTTTATCTTGTCTTTTCTTTAGTATTAATTCTTTGCCTAATTGCCTTAAATAGGACACAAGGGAAGAAGGGATCTTTCAGCCCAATACCTATTCTCCTCTAGCCCGAATAGTACATACTTCTCATTCTCGGGCTAAATCTCTAAAGGTAAACTTTCTCTTACTCTTGGCTTTAAGCTTGCAACTTTATCACTTTTGAATTTAATGATCGACCTTTATTTTTTTATAGGCCAAAGCTAGGGAACCTGCACCTTCAATCGGGCAAAGCTCTACTCATATCCCCTCGACTTCTTCTCCTGCACTGGTGGTGACTCCCACTTCCTAGTTCAATCCTTCAATTGGGGAGATGCTATACTTTGTAGAGGACAACAGTAACTCGATGAGCATCTTTATCTTGACATTTGTATGTTTAGAGTCATCTCCTTCTTTTATACTTATCTTCTTTTTGCTTTTCCCAGTTCTCCCTAACACAAAAGTCTCATATACCAGCAACAACTGCATTTGGGAAGCCTATAGTCCCTGAGATCCCTTTGGTCTTAGAGCTGACTAGCCCAAGAGCTTCTCAGGTTACCGCTCAGGTCAATCAACCCACTTTTTCTCAGACAACAACGACCACTCTAGGTGCCTTCTCTTCCTACTCATGGTCCTACTAAGGTATGTAAGCTTTTACACTTCTATTTCTTTTTTCTTCATAAGTTGGTCTGCTTATACTTGCCTTTTTCTTGATGTTCATAGGCCTCTGGTGAGGGCTCGGGTATCATACCTCATTCTCAAGTAAGTGAGAATGATCCCTCTCAGCCATCAAGGGAAACAACTCATCCTCCACCTCATTCCAAGGCTTCGGGCTCAACTCAGGTATATTAACTTCTCTTATCTTGTCTTCTTTCATTTTAAATTGTAGTATTTCTTCTTACTTTGTTTTCCTTGGTTTGCAACAGAGTCTTAAAGAGAGCTCGGGCCAATCTCCTCCACCCTTAGTATGCAAAGCCGATCTTCCCCGGCCTCCTTTAGCTTTTGGGGTCATATGGATCTATATCCCTCGGCCAAAGAAAAAAGCCAAAACTGTTGCTGCCACTTCTATTCCTGCTCTTGCTCCTGAGTCACTTCCTTCTTTGCTAACCGAGGCTGCCCCTTCTGCTACTACTGAATGTGTTGGAAAAATGCATTCACCTTCAGCATCCATTCTTTCAACGACATCTTTGCCCGAGCTGGTCAGGAAATTCGGGCAGATCAAGACCAAGTTGCAGTCTCCTCCAACTTCCTCTGAGGGACTTTACTTCTTCCATCAGCCTTAAGGCCCTCCATGATGTTGAGAAAGCCTTAATTGAGCTTTACAAGGCTCAGTTACTGTCTACGGCTCAGTACAAGTCATTTCTCAGCTTCTTTGAGAACCTTCGGGCATTGAGGGACCAACATCAGTGAGTAGAATTGGCATATAATAGGATAAAGTGTTTCCAAGTAAAACACACTCGGACTTCTGCCACACTCAAGCAACTGGTAAAGGAAGGGGTAGTCATAGAGGAAATGATTGGAGTGGTGGATGTTGAAATTCAAAGACTGAAAGACCAACTTTCTTCTTTAAGGGCTAAGAATGCGAACCTAGCCAATCACCATTGTAAGAAAATAGAGGAAGTGGAGAAGGTGAACCAAGAAGCTGAAGCCTATGAATCCCAATTGACCAACAACAATATGCACCTAGAAGAACCTGGTCGAATTTTTGTAATCATGCAGACCTATCACTCTAGGATAGCTGCATTAGCTAAGGATGTGAAACTATTAAATTAAAGTTTTTGTATCAGCCTTCCTTTACTGAAATAAAAGGCTTTTCCTCATATAATCTTGGTGTCTTAGTCTTTGAAGTTCTAACTACACCATTTATCTTTACTTCTTATTGAAATAACTAACTTTCCTTAATATAACAATCTCTGACATCCCACAAAGTTGGACAATATTTCTTTAAAAACTTAGCATTAACTGGATGCCTTTGCAAGTTCCCTTATCCAGTACCTGGTTGATAGTGAAAAGGCCTTCCCAAGTGAAACTCCGCTTCCCAAAACCCCTAACTTGAGCTCCCAAGGGCAAAATTGCTTTCCACACTAATTCCCCTTCTTTGAAGGCTTTTAACTTTACCCTCTTATTATAAGCTTGGGCAATCGCTCTCTTCCCCTCTTGGATTTTGATTTAGAGCTTCAATTCAGGCTATATCTAGATCTTCAACTCCTTGACACATAGCTTGAATATACTCTTCACTATGTAGCCCAAACTGGTTTTGGATTCTAACAGAACTCACATTAATTTCCATGGGAAACACAGCATCTTGCCCGAAGGTTAAGGCATAAGGAGTAGATCCAGTTCCTGCCTTCTTGGAGGTTCTATAAGCCCATAAAGTGTCTCCCGATTTCTCATGCCATTTCTCTGGACTATCTACCACCATTCTTTTAATAATGCTTACCAAGATCTTGTTGTTGGCTTCTGCTTGACCATTTGATTGAGGGTAGTAAGGACTAGATCAGATCATCTTTATCTTGAACTTACTGGCAAATTCCTCTACTTCTTTTGAAATAAAAGATGGCATGCGGTCTATAATAATTACCTCAGGCACTTCATAAATGTGTAAGATCTTAGTTTCAATGAACTTCTTGACAGCAGTTGAGGTGATAGTTTTCACAGTTAAAGCTTCTACCCACTTGATGAAGTAATCTGTTGCCACGATTATGAATGTGTGGCCCTTGCTAGAAGATGGGTAAATTTTCTCGATGAAGTCCATTACCCATCATCTAAAAAGCCAAGGCTTGACCACAGGGTTCAAGGGTACTGAGGACACATGTTTGAGAGGTCCATGCCTTTGACATTCTTCACACCCTCGGGCATAAGCCTTGCAGTCATTCTCCATGTCGGGCCAAAAGTAGCCATATCTTTTTAACAACCACCTCATCTTAGTTCCAGCTTAATGTTCTCCACAAATTCCTTCATGTACCTCAACCATGGCTCTCATTGATTCTTCTTAGCCAAAGCATTTTAACAATAGCCCATCTGGAGTTTTCCTTAGCATAGACTCATCCATATGACATATTTAGTTGCTTGTTGTCTATTCTTCTTACTTGTGGTGAAGGAAGTATCTTTCAAGTATTGAATAATAGGTGATCTCCAATCTTCTATCTTTGGCTCATTAGTCATCACATCTAGGTTGAACCCTCTCTCAAAGATGTAAAGAAGATTTTTTCCTTGCATTTCCACATCTATCTCGAATCTTCTTTCTTGGATCTGTGCTCTAGAAGCCAATTGTGCCAACTCATTGGCCATTGCATTTGATTCCCTAAGAACATGGCTGACTGATACTTCGGCACCTTAATAGCTTAATAGTTGTGCTGATTCTAAATAGTAACCAGCCATAGTGATGTGCCTACACTTGTACTATCCATTTAATTGATTTATCACCAATTCTAAATCACAAAATATCTCAACTAACTGCCTCCAATTCTACCAAAATTTCTAGGCCAATTATCAGTGCCTCATACTCTGTCCGATTGTTGGTAGTTTCTTGATAATCCAGGATAAATGAATAACAGTGTTAAACACCCTTGGGATCAATGATGATGATCCCGGCTCCAGCAGCGTTTTGAGTGCAAGATCCATCAAAATACAACTTCTAAGGAGTAATCGAGAGGTTAGTTATCATCTCTATCTCTTGCTGAATCCATTCTTCCTTGCCCGAGATGGCTCTACTTAGGGGAATCCAGAAACTAGCCACTTCTAGAGTTCCTGGGATATTGATAAGTTCATCTTATGATTCTTGGTGCTCAGCCAAAAAGTCTGCAATTGCTTGTCCCTTGATCGTTCTCCAAGGCACGTATTGAAAACTGAACTCTGATAGTGCTAAAATCCACTTTCCAATCATTCCAGTTAGCATTGGTTTTGACAGCATGTATTTGATTACATCAGTCTTGGCAATGATGTAAATGTGGCAAGGCAACATGTAATGCCTTAGCTTGCAAACAGTGAAGTACAGAGCTAAGCATAACTTCTCTATTGGGGTATATCTTGTTTCTACCTAAGTAAGGATTCTACTGATGTGGTATATTGCTTGTTCTTTCCCACCTTCATTGTTTTGAGCTAACAAGCACCCCATTGACTTTTCAGATATAGAAATATAAAGCTTTAAAGGTTTCCCTCTCTGAGGTGGCATGAGCACTGGTGGAGAAGTTAAGTAAGCTTGTATTATGTCAAATGCCTCTTGGTGTGGTGGGCCCCACTCGAACTCTTCTTTATCTTTCAATTTTAACATATGAGTTAACGGCTGAATATTGTCTGCCAAGTTAGCAATAAATCTCCTTAGGAAGTTGATTTTTCCAAGCAATCTTTGCAGTTGTACTTTATTGGCGAGAGGAGGTGATTCCATTATTGCCCAAGCCTTGTTTTTGTCGACCTCTACTCCTCTTTGATGAACAAGGAATCCCAAGAAGTTGTCCAACCTTACTCCAAAAGCATATTTCTTAGGATTCATTTTCAACTTATGAATCCTCATTCTTGTTAAAGCTTGACCGAGGTCTACTAGGTGCTGTTCTTCAGTTTTAGACTTCACCACGATGTCATCAATGTATACTTACATGCTATGGCCAATCAAGTCATGAAAAATGGCATTCATTGTTCTTTGATAGGTTGCAACAGCATTTTTGAGCCTCAATGGCATGACTAAATATTCATACGCTCTAACATGTCTTGGGCATCTAAAAGTTGTTTTATGTATATCTTTTTTGGCCATTTTTATCTGGTTATAACCATCATTCCCATCCATGAAAGATAAAACTTTATGTTTTGCAACTGCATCTATGGATAGGTCAGCCATAGGCATGGGGTATTCATCTTTAAGTGTGGCTCCATTAATGTTTCTATAGTCAACATAACATAGAACTACATTAGTTATAGCTTTTAATACAAGTACAATGTTGGCCAACCACTCAACATACTTGACAGGCCTAATAAATCTAGCATTTACTAGCCTTTTAATCTCTTCTTTGACTTTTTCTTCGATCTCTTTTGACATTCTTCGTGATGCTTGTTTCATAGGTTTATATCCCTCCTTAATAGGCATTATGTGTTCTACTAAGGTTGAATCTAAACCTAGCATTTCAGTGTAATGCCAAACAAAACAATCTTTAAACTTGTGCATAAGGCTGACTATCTTTGCCTGATCTTCAGCTTCCAACAAGCCACTGATCTATATAGGCCTTGGATCCTCCTCAGTTCCCAAATCAATGGTTTATAATGGGTCTTATACTTCTGGTGCTGGCTTATCAGGTTCTGCACACAAAAATTCAATCAACTCTCGACTCTCGGACACGACTTCTGGCCAATCTAAGTCATATATACATTTAGCCATTTGTATGGCTGCTTCTAACTTCCAAAAAACTATTCTTCTCTTCTGTTCTGGCTACTTGAAGCTCATTTCTCCCATTCTTCTATTTCCTTGGCTAAGCTCTCATTTTCTTGTTTTCTCTCTCTCCCGTAGACCAACAGTCTCTGGATTAAGGTTCTGAGTGCAACTATTTGGTCATTCCTTCTTTCCTCTGACATTATTGGTGTTGGGGAGTTGGGATGATATGGGGTTTGTCACATTCCTCCATTGTAAGAAACAATCATTGCTCCAAGAGCTTTTGGGCCGTCACCTTAGTAGGGCGACCATTCTCATCTACTCATAGGCATTGAAGAATCCCAACATTGGGATTATAAAAGCCGGCTTCTGCAACTTTGGCTATAGGGAGAAATGGCCTTGATTCGGCCTCTACCATCTCCCAAAATTCTGATTTTTTGGTTTTGGCGTCATGATAAACTGCAATCTGTTGATGTAGTGTAGATGGGACAGACAAACTTTGATGAATCCAATCCCTACCAAGTAAAGCTCCATAAGTGGAACAACTATCCACCACAAAGAAAGCTAGCATGATTTGCTTGGATCCCAAGTCAACTTCCAAGGGCAATATCCCATGAGTTCTGGTAATGGCTCTAGAGAAGCTAGAAACTGTCAAGTTAGTCGGAATAAGATATTCTTAACTCCTTCATTTGCTTTAATGGTATTACATTGACTGCAAGTCCTCCATCAATCAAAACTTTCTTAAAGGGTACTCTTTCCAGATGAGCAGTTACGTATATAGGCTTGAGATGGTTAGCCAATGACATACTCGGACGGTTGAAGACCATTCTGTCAGAGTATACTCTCTCTCGCTCATTTCTTGAGAGTTCGGGCAAATCTGTCTGGCTAGATTCTTATTTTCCTGCTTTTTCAACACTAACATATGCCATCATAGGTTCCGTTGCCAAGTAATCACCCTTCATTGTGGCAGGTTAATCAGGCTCGGCGCAAAACATAGCAGATAAAACATATGTCATGTTTACGTGGAAGTTGCTAGGTTCAGGTAAATCTTTCTTCTTGCCTCAAATATGGTCCATGAATTCATCTAACCAGGCCTGTGCTTCTTTTGGCAATATTGGCTCGGGCAACCCTTCATCCCGAGTTATACCAAAGTTTGGCACTTGCCCTGGAACTTCACAAAGAGTATCAACCAGCAAAGGTCAGGGCATTCTCATTTCATGCAAGATAGTACGAAAACATATTGGTTCTGGACTCCATCTTGGGGTTGGCATCATTACCATATCCTCTTGAGCTCTTCTCAAGATTCTGTACTTTCCAGGATGAGGGTTTTGTGGCACATGATCTCCCTCTCCTTCAGTCTTGCTATTAGCTCTTTCGACCTCATTTTTGCTTCTCCATTTAAGTTGATTTCTTCCTCCATAAGGCACTTTTTCAAACTTCACATTCTCAGAGGCTTCTGATGTAGCAGGGACTTTTAGTGATTTCATATGGGCTTTGTGCTGTCTCTAGACTTTTCTGATCATAGAAGCTTTCATTTCCTTCATTGGTTTCCTATCTTTCCCTACTGCCTACCATTTTTGCCCAAGTCGGGCAAAATATTTCTTAGTGACTGGGATATTGGGTTCTTTATTCTTCCTTTCATTCTGACATCATTATAACTTGGTTGGAGAGGCCTTACATTAATCCATTTTGGCATTTTGACCTCTATATCCTCTCATTCCTCTTAGGCTTCATAATTTTTGAACACCTTAGACAACCCTTTTAGTTCAGAATCTCCTCTTAATATTTGGAAAACATTTCTGGAGGTTTCTTTCTCAGCTGCCCGCATGATGCTTCTGCGAGCTTCTTGCTCTTCTTTCTCTCTTCTTCTGATCAACTCTTGATCAATAATAGCTCCTGATGTTGGCACTTCTAGTTCACATTCACCTTGACATTTACTGCACAATACCAGCCCTTTAACTATAGTTGCTTTGGGTTTCTCGGGCAACTTGATAACTCATTCTGTAGGTTTGTCAACTGGCTTCATTTCTACTTTCACTTCGCAAGTGGCTTTCCCATTCCGTTTCTCTGCCCAAGTCAAGTTAATCATGTTTATTGGGGCCTCTGGGAAAGGATCTGTGTCAATCATCATATTAGCCTGGGGTTTCTCTCATAGCAACTTTCTTTTGACTATGAGGTCTTGTATCCAGTCCCTGAACCGGACACAGTTAGTTATGGAATGGTTGAAGGTATTATACAGCTTGCAATACTTCTTTCCTCTTATTTCTTTTGGTTTAGGCATCTTCTTGGTACTGTTGGGCACTATTACTCTTGCCCACACCAACTCTTCGTAGATTTCTGAAGCCTTAGTCAAAAGAATAGCTCTGGTATTTAGGAGGCTTCATAGGGACAAATCCACCATCATTCATCACCACTTTATGATCCTTGATTGGCTAAACTAAACCCTTCACTGTTAAAGGTTTGAAATGGGTGTTCATCTCTGCCGCACACATCTCAATTCCCTCTCATCCATGACCATTACTTTCTTCTGGCTTTACTCATTCAAACTCTACTTGGTGAATTGCAGCTTTATTTTTGTAGAAATGAGGCAACTTAGATTGTTATTCTTCAATCAGCAGCTTCTCATACTTTGTGGCAGCAATTACCAACTCTTGCATCTCATTGAACTGCACATCAGAAAATTTTTTCCTCAATGGCAGCCTCAATGCCTTCTGAGCAATGGATATAAGTTGGGCATGGTTGATAGGGAATTGGCACCTCTTCCTTGTTTTTCTAAACCTCATCATGAAATCTTTTGTAAACTCACTCATGCTCATATTGCTTTACTTCAACTAGATTGTTTATAGTCATCTCGGGCTCCACCCTATAAAACTGTTCATGGAAAGCCATCTCCATTTGCCCCTAGTTAGCAATAGAATTAGGGGGCAATAGAGAGTACCACTGAGATGCTAGGTCAACCAACGAGTTCCCAAACAATCATAACTTATAATTATGATTGTCTTCAAATGCCACGCAATGGTTGGAGAACTTGAAGATGTGATCTCTAGATGACACACTGACATCTTCTCCACTAAAAGTGGGAAACGCGGGCATCTTGAAGTTGAGGGGAAAATGATTATGCTCATCAATATACTCGGTATATGGCTTATGGTAGGTGATCCTAAACAGTTGGCGAGTTGAAGGTTGAGCATTATGGACCACCATCCTTCTTAGCTCGGTTAACTCTTCTCTGAGTTGCTGGTTGGCTGTACTATTATGTGGGGTATGAGGAGGTTCCCACTTCGGGCTACGATCATTGCCCAAGAAAGTTTCCTTTTTTGGTTCGGGCTTCTTCTATCTAGCCCCTCATCCTTTATTAGCTAATGGTGGTGGCCTATAAAGAAGGTTTGTCTGCAGTTGTGAGCTCACATTTCCCGCTGGATTCTCTAGTTAGTTAGGGCATCCCATACTTCTTTCTTTCTTACCCACTCTGCCCCCCATTATCTAGTGAAAATAATAGAGGGTCGGGTAATTCTGTCTCCAGGATTTCCTCCAATACTGGCTGACTAACTCCAGATCCTTTATTGTTCTTCCCTTTATCCTTATTTTCCTCGAGCAAAGGAAATAGGCGAATAACTGGTTCTTTCTCAGGACTTGCTTCTCTCATCATTTCCATGGCATAACCATTTTTTGGAGTAGAGTACTCCAGATCTAATCTTTTTTGTAGACTCCATGTTAAGGAATAGAGTCTACTCACTTCTCCTCTGGTTTCCAGAGTAATATTCTCCATACTTTTCAACACTTGCATCATGGTGGCTTGTAAGTCTTCATTGGTCACATTTCCTCCCGACTTCTCAGATGAAGCCAGGCTCTCCAGAATAGCTGGTCATCGTAGGGAAGGGAAATCTTCTAGCTGATCTATTATGCTTGATCTTGGTAGACACTGGGTGGCCCGTATTCTATGTTCCACATGAAGGTTCTTTCCTTTCTCCTCCTTGTTGGCATACAAAACCAACTTGATCCCACCGGACATGCCAAAACTATGTTTGAGCAAAGATTTCTCTAGAGAATGCCTTTGGACCTCAGCACAGCTCCCCAAGGGATTGGCACTTTGATGATTAATAGTCGAGCTCTTGATTGTTGATGTGCTACAAGAAAATGACAAAGTTAGTTCTGAAATGTGCCTTTGTAGGGCCTTAGGAGTAGACCTTGAGGCTCGCAACCAAAACTAACAAAGTGCTAGGCGTGCCACTACTATCTCAGTATAATAGATGTAGAACAAGTGTGTTTTAAGTCGATTACTTGCGCCCCAAGTTACTCAAACTTCTTATTATCAAAGGATTGTTGTGGATGGGTTAAATCCACATTAAGTTCTTATTTTTGCCTTGTAAATAAGGACTTTTAGTTCATGATCTTGTATGTTCAAATGGAGGGAGTCTAGAGCCCCTTAAATCATTTGTTTAGTTCCAAATTACTCTTAATGAAAACATATCCATTAAGTTAACCAGATCCAGATGCAAATGAGACTCTCAAATAGCAAAAGAGGTGACAATGACTTGAATACATACTGAAAAGTACTTTAAGCAATATATCTATTAATTTATAGAACAAACAAAGAGACTCGGGCAAGTTTTCACCTTGTCTGACAAGGTTGAACCTCTTACAGCCACTTCTCTTTGAGTTTAGAGAGGTTGTATGCTAAAAAGGGATGGATGGTAAACAAGTTTACACGAGGGAATCGATACTACACCACTAAGGGAGGTAGCAGAGCATTTATACTAGACAAAAGATGTCTTTTGTAATGAGCTATCACTAAAATGACTTAATCTGGGTTGATTTCAGCTTTTGGATGCAAATCTGGCTTGAGAGCAGAGTTTGTATGTTTGTTTGTTTGTTTGATTGGTTGAGTGTCCTTGTCTCTGATGTTTACTTCTCTTTTTATAGACGATTTAGCCTGAGGGTCAAGGCTTTGTTCTTACCTGAAGACATTGGGAGGCTAATGAGTCATCAGCTTTTTACTTGTAATGCAACTAGAAAGTGTTCTTTGGCCGATAGTAGGTTAGTTTCCATCACTTGTCACTTCAGTTATAGACACGTGGCTTGTGTCTTGGCTAGGAAGGCTTCAGGTTTCTTCTGGGCTCGATGCTGGGCTTTGGCCAAGTATTCCTTTAATTTAGCATCCTTGGGCTCTCCTTCATTCAAGCCCAATATTCAAATATTAGCGCAAACACATAGCTTCTATTTAAATGGGGGAATCGAATCGACCGATCGAGAAGATGAAATTGTCGGGTTGGTTCTGTTTCTGGTTCGGCATGATGTAGAGATAGAAGAAAGATGGAAGAGATCTCATCAAAGGCCCCGGATCAAGTGATCCGGACCGTTGAAATTTGATCCAACAACTACAAACAGGGGGTTCCTCTAAATTTATAATAATTGTAGTCGTTGGATCAAATTTCAACGACCCGATCAGAAAGAAAGGGTGGAGCTTGCTATTAACAGAGACGAATAGAAGTATAAATCCTAACAGGCTTCACCACAAGGATTTAAATTTGAATTTTTAACCATATGAGTTATCTTTCGAATACCTTATGACTACGAAGACCATTTATCTAAAGTATGGTGAAACATTTATAATTTCAAAATTGCCCTCTTCCATTAAATTTTCATCTATACCTTCTCCTTGCTCTCTCCTTCAAATGTAAAAATATTAATGTACTCAAAAAAAATATTTTTTTTTTTTTTGTTTTTTTTTTCAAATAAAAAATAAAAGAGTACACGTGTGGCAAGAGGCTATTTGAAATCCCGTCCCCAGAATTTCACTATTGATTACGTATCTCGTTATTTAAATTCATATTTCATGTTTACATTATCTTTATTAGTTAAATTTTAATTCTGTTAATCTTAGGAATTAAATCAAATAGTTATCGGGTTTGAATTTTTGTAAT
This sequence comes from Heteromeles arbutifolia, assembly GCA_024362995.1. Taxonomy (NCBI): domain Eukaryota; kingdom Viridiplantae; phylum Streptophyta; class Magnoliopsida; order Rosales; family Rosaceae; genus Heteromeles; species Heteromeles arbutifolia. Next base: position 41,007,503 of record JANCRC010000004.1, read on the forward strand.
TAGTCTTTAAAATTCGTTGACCTTTCGAGGTCAAAATGAATGTTTTCGAATAGATTTCGAAACCACGAGCGCATAGGTGAAAGTCGTTTACGAATGGAGATTATAACGAAAAAGTTACGGACATTTGGAATCGTTTTACTAAACTTTAGATTATAAATTAAATAAACTCCCACCTTGTAGGAAAGAGGCCCAATTAAATTATTGTTTAAGTGACCAATCAAATATGTTAGATAAGGGACCATTCAGATAAATAAGTGGAAAGACCAATCAGATAAATAAGTGGAAAGACCAATCAGAAATTAGTGAGAGGAAGTGTGAGGCCAATTAGAAGGAAGAGAAATGAGATAAATGAGAGAGATAAGGAGCACCCAAACCGGACCTCGACCCGTTTCCAACAGTGACCTGGTTTGATTCCGGCCAATTTTCGTCATTTTTTCAGACGAAATTCACCCATCCATCACCTGCAACCTACTTCACGACCTCCCATCTACCATCTCTGCCCAAGATCGAGGGCTTTTAGGTCTAATTTCGTGTAGAACTTCACCGGAGAACTCGGTGGTTCTCGACAGTGATTCACTGATCCGGCAAGTTACACCACCCACCATCACCCTTAATCGACTCCCCTTGGGAACAGAACCAGACTCAACCAGTTGTATGGGCGTCGGAACACCGGGGAAGGAGAATCGAAGCTCACCCATTATAGGGTTTCCGACGGGTGCTAGCTAATTTGGGGCCTTTCCCGGCCAAATTGGACTTGGCTACAGGTATAAAACTTGCTCATTGATATCTTCATTCTAGTAAAATTTGGTAATTTTTGGAAAAAGTCAAATTTTCAAGTAAGTCGGGGCGACCCGTAGCCCAAACCACCACCTAACCTTCCTATGCTAATTTGGATGCCCTGATTCCATATTTGACATCCGATTTATGGAATTCCATTGTTTGTGTATAATTTCGTTAGCTAACGACGATCCAATCGTTTGATCGTAATGAAATTTTAGTATGTTGTTTTAGAAGCATAATGTGGATCTTTCGAAGTTACGGATCAAAAATCTGAGGTGCGGATCTTCCGAATCGAGTTATGTAGGGTTGTGGACCTTATCGTCGACCTTTGACCGACAGTTGACTTTTGGTCAACCGGTCCCAAATCATTCTAGAATGTCTTTAGGGATGTGTTTTATGTAAGTTATGTGGTTTATCACTTAGGTTCTGAGATGAGATTTGGTATTTGTTTTAGGCAATGATCGGACGTGGACGCCTTGATATTCGAGCTAGAGATTCGTAGTGCGGGGTCCAAGTGAGTGACTTTAATATATGTGATATTGGTGATTACCCTATTTTTGTAATGGTTATCCTGTGTGGATATGACTTGGTTTTATAAATATGTTTTCTATTAAATTGTTATTTTTAATACTTAGCCATTGATTTATGTTTATGAAATGAGATTTGACGTGTATATTTGAAATATGGTTTAATTTGTATGATTGGCATGTTGTGATGAAATGTGAAGGCTAGTAGTGGACCGTTAACCCATTGTGATGAGGATTTGTTGCTTCGATATTGTTTCATTTCCCGCTTCGTTGATTCGCTCTAAATTTAGTATTTGTGCTTTGTTTCACTTTGTTGAGCTTTTGTAAATTGAGTAACTTGTACCCTGTCTCGTTTCTTTGAGCCGTTGTACATTATGGTTGTTGGCCTTCCGCTCGGTTCCGTTTAGTGATCTGTTACTGGGTTTCAGATGGGGTTTCGTTGAGTGGTCCAGAATCCCTCGCGCTCCGCTATTCCATTGAGTGGTCCGGAATCGTATCCAACTTGGATTTCGTTGAGTGATCTGATATCCATTGTACTCCACGATTCTGTTGAGATGTCCGGAATCCCTTCTACTCTGCGATCCGGTTGAGTGGTCCGGAATCGTATCTTGGTTGGATTTTGTTGAGTGGTCCGGAATCCCGTTTGGTATTATGGTTCCGTTGAGAGGTCCAGAACCCGATTAATTGTTTTATTGATTCTTCGGATTGAGATAGCTTTAGAGATGTAGGCTTCAGTCGAACTGTGTTGTTCTAGCCCTACTTTTCATTGTGTTGTATGAGTTTGTGGTTGTGAGCTTTTGTGACTTGTTTCAGACGAGCCGTTGGATGTCTGGGTGACTCATTCAGGATTTTCAGTGACTTGATCATGATTTCATCAAATATGATTGTATATTTGACGTTTATAAACCGAATTGATGGTTGTTTTTTTTTTTTATAGTATCACATACGTAGAATTATTGTCACTCACACAAGCTTCACGGCTTATCCGGGTTGTTGTTTGCCCGGTGCACCATTCCCATGGTGTAGGGGAGATTGTGCAGGTTTTAGTAAATACGAGGAGCTTTGGGGTAGCAGACAGAGTTCAGGGAGCTTGGAGTGTTAGGTTACCCCTATACTTTCCTTAAAAAGATGTGATTATTGTTATTTTTAGTTCAGTATTTCAGTTTGTATTTCCTGGCATCCCCTTACAGTGTACCGTCAAGTGTCGATTTCAGACGTATCTCGGGATCGGGGCGTGATAGGCTATTCATACATGTGTCGTTCTATCTATTGATTCCTATATGTCTCGTTCTATTTAATGAATGATGACTGAGGTAGGAGAGGAGTGGGCCTCCTCTATGTGTCGGTGTGACAAAAGTTATGGAAAATAAAATTATTCTCATGAAGAATATGATGTATTGTGTTTCAAAAAGAAGGATACGATGTGCTAGGTGCACCGACGAATATAATTTGATTTTTTTATGTGACTGATTATATAATACTAATTTCTCGTAAGTGGCACTTTATTACAATGGTGGAAAATTGTTGATCTCTTGTATGACGAACGGTGTGGGTTTAAACTCCATTAGTGACTAATTTAACATCTAATCTAATAAAATTTAGGGTAAATTACATTTTCATACCTCAGGTTTGGGGCCTATTTCAATTCCTTACAACATCTTCAAAACATTTCATTTTCATACCTTAAGTACTATTTTATTTCAAAATAATACATCCGTTACATTTTCCATCCATGGATCCGTTAAGTGCTAACGTGGCTGCCACATTTGTGCCACGTGGCAAAAAAAAAATTTTAATTTTTTTTAAAGAAACTTGAATCTTCTAAATTTAAAATTAAAAAAAAAATGGAACCCGCTGCAACCCAGAAGAAGAAGAAAAGGAGAGGAAAAAAGGAGGAAAAAGAAAGAAGAAGGAGGAAAAAGAAAGAAGAAGGAGGAAAAAGAAAGAAGAAGGAGGAAGAAGAGGAAGAGGAAGAAGAAAAGAAAAAGAAAAAAAACCCCAATCCAACCCAGTTCGTCCCCCCTCCCCAACCCACCCAACCTGCAACCCAGAAGAAGAAGAAGAAGAAAGGAAAAAAGTGTGCAAATTACATTTTCAAACTAACCATTAGGCCGAAGACAAATCTTTGGGTTTTTTTTTTTTTTTCTTCCTCTTCCTCTTCGTCCTCCTTCTTCTTCTTCCTCATTCTTCTTTTTTCTTCTGGGTTGCAGGTTGAGTGGGGGAGGGGGGACGAACTGGGTTGGATTGGGGTATTTTTTTTCTTCTTCCTCCTTCTTCTTCTTCCTCTGGGTTGCAGGTTGGTGGGTTGGATTAGGTTTTTTTCTTTTTTCTTTTTTTCTCTTCTTCCTCTTCCTCTTCTTCCTCCTTCTTCTTCTTCCTCCTTCTTCTTTCTCCTTCTTCTTTCTCCTTTTTCTTCTTCCTCATTCTTCTTTCTTCTTCCTCCTTTTTTCCTCTCCTTTTCTTCTTCTTCTTCTGGGTTGCAACGGGTTCAGTTTTTTTTTTTTTTTTTTTTTTTTTTTAATTTAGAAGATTCAAGTTTTAAAAAAAAAAAATTAAAAAATTATTATTTTTGCCACGTGGCACAAATGTGGCAGCCACGTCAACACTTAACGGATCCATGGATGGAAAATGTAACGGATGTATTATTTTGAAATAAAATAGTACTTAAGGTATGAAAATGAAATGTTTTGAAGATGTTGTAAGGAATTGAAATAGGCCTCAAACCTGAGGTATGAAAATGTAATTTACCCTAAAATTTATTGTTTGACAATAAAAAAAAAGAAGTGATTTCTCATCAGGCATTAAGAGACACTATTTGCACTCCCATTGTGGCATGGAATCCACACTTGGCCCAAGCTTTAGAGAGATTTTTTCTTGTGACCGAAATAAAAGTTAGTACAATAAAGTTCTATAAAATTATAAAGTTGAAATTAAATCAATTTTGTAACTTTAGGGAGGTTATTATTTGATGGAGTTGTAGTTAAAAAATATTATTTATTGACTTATTTATCGTTAATGAATGTATTTCCTTAATAAGCTTACTTGGATGCCAAGTATTTTATTTCTTGAGCATATGTACTCGCAAGCTAAAAAACGTGACATTAGCTCTAAAAACTAAAGTATTATTCCAAACAACTTTAGAGAAATATTTTGGTTTAACTTAAACATTTATTTGTGATATCGCATATTTTTGTACTTATTGATAATTATTACTATGAGTAGGCGTATTTTCTTAAGATGAGACCAATAAAATTATAATTTAAACAATATGGAGTTTATGCATAACTGGTCTCAAGTTGGGACCATAATTTTTTATGACTTTTATTCCTTTATAGGGTATTACTTTAAAAATGTTTTATTATATATCACATGACATAATATAAGCGATAAGAAAATATATATTTCAATGTTCCTCCATTTATATTATGACATGTGATGTACGAACTCTCTATTCCAAATGCATTGAAAATTTCCTTCAAACTTCTGTTAAAATAGAAAGCGAACTTTTTTAGATTTCACGAGTGTAATTGGACTTAGATTTTTTAGCACTGTATACAAAAAATGAGGAGTACATACATATTATTTTATCTTGTTTAATGTTATATATGCTGGTAAACTTACTTGTATACAGAGATTAATTAGATGTATACACAAATAAATAGTAAAAATTCAAAAGAATAATTGATCCGTAGGTACATAAGAGTTTAAATGACACACCCCGACCCGGAATGTCCACTAAGACTCTGAATCGAACTGTGCTGGCCGACACATGGAAGGTGACGAAGCTAAAAAGTGATGATATGGAAGAATGCGAATAGATTTAAACCTAAAGGTGCCTAACTATCAAAGTGCGCTGTCAACACGCGTTGTCAGAGCATAAGTAAAGTACAGTAGTGTGGGTAAAGATCATGCCCTCAGAAGTAGCCACCTGAACTGAGATATGCCACGAGTCCTTGTTGATAAAGAAACTATGCTACTAGAACCTGGAGGGGCGCAAAACAAAAAGCGTGAATGGGCAAAAACAAAGTTTTACAAAATCACTTCGATATAAAAGTTATAACCCCTCTCTGTAAAAATATATATACTTCCCAGAAAAATATATACGTACTCATACTGAAAACCAACATTCAAATATTGCCATGTCCGAATAAACCATATCCAATATCAAAGCATGCAACAAATATCATCAAAGTCAATCAGGTGATATCTCAATGCATAACATGTCGGCAATGCATATAAATCAACCGGAGTCACCTATAGTGACCTGTACGGCTGAATCTATGGCTCCTTAATAAATCATCAATCCAACTCTCAATCAATAACCTGCACCCATGTCGGAACCACCTATAGTGGTCTATACGACAAGCTAGGTATATAAAAACGTTATGTGCTACGGTCACGTGAAGACTGGCGACGAATCGCGGGTCACCTACAAGTCGGAACCACCTAATGTGGTCTGTACGACAGGCTGGCACCTGCCTTGGATCCAAGGTGAGCATACGGTGCGGGAGGTGAACGATCACGTGAAAGCTAGGCCCTACTCTGGCGGAGCACAAACCCCGATGTGCAGGTAAATGAGCCATGTGCTAATCTCATCAATATCACCATAATCCTCATAACAAAAATACATACTTACCTGACTTACCTGGCGTCCGCAGTACCACAACATATAATCGCATAAACATAGCAATAAATATATGTGGCATTCGACATGGCATTCAACTTCATAAAATCATTTAAAACGTATTTCTGGGAATCAGCCAAGTATATATATATACTGAAAACAAAAGGCCACTCACATGGAGTCCACGCTACAACTCCCTAGAACGAGTACCGAAGCGTCCCGAACGATCGGCGCCTAGAACAATTATTAAATCACATCTCATAATACTTGTCGATAGAACACATAACTCACATAAAACACATCCTCAAGGGCATTCAAGAGTAATTTAAAACTCATTGACCATAAGTCAACCGTCGATCAAAGATCGACAGTAGGGTCCACAACCCTACATAACTCAATCCGGAAGATCCGCATATCAGATTTCCCATCCGTAACTTCTTATGATTCACATTATGCTTATAGAACAACATATCAAAGTTTCGTTATGATCCAACAGTTGGATCTTCGCCAATTTCCAAAACCGAGTGGCCATTAACCTTTTATTTTATGAAATTACAAATCCAATTTGGGAAGATCCATACGTCGGATTCCCAATCCGTAAGTTTCTACATTCTTCAAATATTAATTACTACAACGTATCAAAGTTTGGTGACGATCCGACGGTTGGATCGCTGATTCACATTTTTACCTAACCACGAATTGTAAAGAATCTGGCTCAATGATCCACTTACGTCAAACCACTATCAAAACTGAATTCAGGATATCAAACATAGCCTAAAAATAACATTGACGGCCCACTAGCCACGCGCCACCGCCTGCCCCACTGTGGGTGGCGGTCGGCCGCCCCGACTCGCCGGAAAATTCAACTTTTTCCAAAAATTCTCAAAATTTGTAAAATTGAAGATCTCAAAGAGTAGAACAACTTTCATACCTGTGACCAAGGGCAATACAGTCAATAAGAGCTTCAATTTCATCAAAAATCGTAAGAACCCTAGAATTTGGTGTGATTCGATTCGACCTCCAAACTTGCTCCAACGCCTCCACCACTGCCTGGGCTTTGTTCTAGGCCTCAAGAGAATGCCATCAGTGGTGGTAATTGGGAGAAATTGCTTCAGGATTGGGTGATTCGAAGCCAAAGCCACTGCACCTCTCCTTGCGGTTTCTTTTATTTTCAAGGCCAAATCTCTCCAAATTTGAGATGGAATGGATAGAGGGAAGGTCGTGGAGGATTTCCTAAGTAGTTTCTTGCAACAATTTGCCTGAAAAATGGGTGAAAATCGTCGAAAAGTGAGGTGTTTGCCGACCGGGTCGAGAACGGGTTACGGGTCAAGGGATGATCCGTCTGTTCCCCTCCTTCTTTCCTCCCTTCTTTCTCTCATTTCCTCTTCCTCCTATTGGCCGGTCTCTTCTCTCTCTTCTCCTCATTCGGCCATCTTCCCTCCTACTCTCTTCCTCCCCTCTCCTTCACTGCCATTAGGCAGCTTCCCTTACTTCTCTTTTTTTTTTTTTTTTCTTTCTTTCCTTTCATCTCCACAATCCATCCCATTTTTCTTCAATATGGGCCACACACGTGGTTCCATCAGATTGAGCTCCACAAATCTGGGGCTTTCTAGAGATTAATTAATTTACTAGAATATCCCAAACTTTAAATGTTAATATCTTCTTCGATATAGCTCCAAATCACAAACCGCTTGCGCCCACGCGTCCGTAGAGACGAGTACTACGAGAATATGCCAAGAAAACAAAACTTAGGTGACACGACACCGTAATTAACCTCAGTCAACACACGAGCCTCGAAGGGCAATTTCGTAAAATTACTTATTAAAAATTTTATACAATTGTAAAATCAGGAATGGGCTATCACATTAAAATCCTTTTGCTAATACTCTACTATTGCTGCGCCAGAGGTTTCCAATGCCTTCCATAGGTTTGTTTGCCCATCAATACATGTTCTCTTTTTTTGTTACCAATCAAGCCTTTTATATCTTCTTCTACATTTATGCAACAAAATAACAGGAGATGATAAGGGTTAAAATGTGCATGAAATTCGTTTAAGATTTCTTTAGAGAAAATGGTGAACAATTTCTTGGGATTTGTAAATAGTTTAAGATGTATATTACCCTGATCTTTTAGTTGGACCAATATTTAGTTTAATGTTTGGGACAAGATTGCCTGCCGTATTAAGTTAATACCGTTGGTATTGTGCCTGCTATAGCATTCCACATGTTTTGATGTGCCTACATTTGGTTCACACCATGGATTCTGGTTCTCTTCTTTAATTTGAACAAGAGTCCCATGTGCCACGGCCTCTTTGCCAAACTACAGTGGCGTACAATGTAGCTGCTCTCAAGAACTGATCTACTTGCCTAGTCCAGTCCTTCAAATCCCATACTTGCCAGATAATGTGAGAAGGCAATGAAAAATTAATGTGCTCTATCATCTAATGATGATTTTCAGCGATCACACTAAATGATACCGCACCATTAAGAAAACAAGATTCCTTGTCCGTAGAAAGCTTAACAAGTAGTTATAAGAAATGAGAGGGCAGCTGTACCAAAACATTACCTAATCTATATTGCCTATTTAAATTCTGATAATCTATGTAACTCCCCATACTAGCATCTTTTGCATTTCTATTACTCGATTTTTTTAAAGGGGGAAACAAAATTTTATTGCATATGACAATAAAATTACGAAAGAAAAGTGATGGCCATGAAGTACCTGAGTTCGGTTTTTATTTTATGTCATCCATGAGTCATCTGTGATATATAATAATGAATGGCTGGACGGTACATGACATGATAGTTATAGTACTCTAGTGACTATTCTTTGGAGAAACTCACATGTTTTTAGAAACTTATTTTCTGTACAGGTAAAATTGACATAAGGATAAAATAAATGTCAAAAAGCTTGTTTATTATAGAAGAAAAGTCAGAATTAGGATAGGATGATGGTTGAACTTTGGTGGCTATGTGGGATATGTAGATAACTATTGCTTGCATGAAAAATATCACAAATTAGGGTGAGATGAAATAATGTTTTTCCTGTCTAGTTGGTCAGTGCTGAAGGAAAAGCCAACGAAGATATGAGAATGACATAATTCGTGGTTATTTACTTCATTAGTAAATGCTAAAATGTCTGCTAAGTGATTGAAGGCTGCTGTTTCAGCTACTTATCACTAGTTTTGCCTGCCTAATCAGTCAGCGCTAAAAGGAGTTCAGTTTTGGTCAGCCTTTTGGGCTTCTGTTTCTAAGGAGTTTAAGCACATCTCCTTTTCTAGTATATTGGCTTGACTGGCAGGCTGGAGTTCTTTAGTCTGGATGGCTGTGTCTAGTTTTAGTTTTTTGGTAACTTTTTTGTGTTTTCTTTTATATTGTTGTTCTTGACCACTCGTGTTCTTCCCTTGTTGTTTTACTGTCTTTTGAAATGAACTAGTATCTTCTTCTTCAATGCTGAAAGGACTGACCAATATAGATTAAGATGTGGACGTATTATTGATATCATGAATCATCTTATACCTGCTTCTTTGTCTGCCAGCTGATGACTTTTTTTCATTTTTTTTTTTCAGATTTTTTTGGGGACTTCTCAAATAATTCCTCCAAACCTATGAAGACAAATGGAAATTTTGAAGGGAAGGATTTACATTTGAATACAGCAGAAGATACAAAAGTAGTAGAAAAGTTTGGCACTGCCCCAATAGATTCTATATACGCATTCTCTCCTGGAATGCAAGAAAGTAATGGGAACGTGACATCTTTCCAAACTAAAGGTATAGTTTCCTTTCTCCTAGGGCTGTAAGCTTCATTATTGTTAACTTTTGTAGGTAATTACAGTTATCTTACTGTTTTAATGCTCATGGACTACACACTATGCAATTGATGGGTCCCATAGAATAGAATAGTACATTAAATCTGTCTCTCTGAATTCTATTTCTTATTAAAAAAATAATTGTATACAGTATTGATTGGCTGTCAGTTTAGCATTATGATTTCACGCCAATAGCTCATTTGACATGGAATGAATGTATTTTTATTGATGTTTGTTGAAAATTATAATTTCAAGGTGGTGTTTATGGAAACTGGTCATGCTAAACCTAATTCTGGTTAGGCTCATAACATTTACATATTATTATATACCTTGTCCTGCTGCAGTTAATGTCCTTGAAGATATATATTATATGCCTTGTTTGATTGTCTTACTGGTTGAATACATGCCAACCCTATTCCCTACCAGTGTGTGATCAGTTTTATGGATTGATGATCTCCCAAAAGTGAAATAGTAATTTCTCCTTTCATATTCTTTTTTCTTTGTGCACAAAGTTGAGAGTAAACTTTTCTGGGCTTAATGGCAACTATTTCTTTAAAATATAAACTGGCTCTGAAAAAAAGAAGTTAATTTTTTTTTTAAAGTGGTAATTTGATGAGGTCCTATGTTACCACAGTATGAGATCTGATTTGAGGTTTGGTACTGCATGATTAAAAGATGCCCTAAAACCTACCTCTCTCTCTCTCTCTCTCTCTCTCTCTCTCTCTCTCTCTCTCTACAATGGTATGGAAAAGGCTGCTACATTTAATTTTAACCAAATCAACTTCTGCGGAAGGAGGTCTTGGAGATATTATGAATGGAGACAAAAATCTGCTGCATTCCCTAATTTTAGAAAGGAAAAAAAGAAAAACAAATAAATAGTTAAAAGATAGTACCATGTATTTCACGGACAAGAGAAAATGATTTCACTCTTAACATTGTGTTTTGGTTTAGAACGACATAAAGTTGTGTCGAGCCATCAATTGCATAATACCTGTTGCTGATCGGATTGTTTCTACTGAAGAGAAGATTGAAGAATTTGTTTGATATGAAGCATCTAAGAAACACTTGGGTGAAAGCGTTCGAAACCAAATTTTAACCTAGCATTTTCCCTGACCAATCAAAAAACAAAAACAATAAAGGAAACAGAATGATGGATGAGAAGGGAGAAGGTGTGACGGAATTTAAAATAATTCAAGTAGAAAGTTAAACTTAAGCTTGATTGTATGAGATCTGGCTGAATGTGAGAGGGTGCTAGTGGGTGTTTTTATTTGCATTTTCTTAGGATGGGGATTGGGGTTCTGGCAGAATATGAGTGTGCGCATTGGAGGCATTTATAACTGCATTATTAATCATAATTGAACATCAGAATCCTCAGTTTTATGTCACTTGAGTCGTTTACTCTTGCTCTGCATCACTTGAGTGGTTTACTCTTGTTTTGCATCACTTGAGTGGTTTACTCTTGTTTTGCATCACTTGAGTGGTTTACTCTTGTTTTCATCACTTGAGTGGTTTACTCTTGTTTTCATCACTTGAGTGGTTTACTCTTGTTTTCATCACTTCAGTGGTTTACTCTTGTTTTGTGTCACTTGAGTCGCTGACTCTTGTAAATTTTGACTCCCGTTGAATAATTCACTGCAATAGTAATGGCAGAGTTGTTCAATTAAACTATGTTGAAGTTCACATGAATATAAATACATTATGCATGTATTTTTTCACCGGAAAGTCTTAGCCATCTGTAGAGTTGTTGTTTACGCTGTTTCTCTGCTATGTTGAAAGGTCGCAATTGCTCAGATTTATCATGTCGTGCTTCATGGTTCAATATTTCCTAAGCTTGTGGAGTTTTCACCTCTGCAGTGTGTAATTATGCCAAAGGTAGATGGGTTGCAGACAGCAGGCGCCCTTTATATTCTGGGTTTAAATGTAAGCAGGGGTTATCAGAAATGTGGGCATGTAGACTGACACAACGGACAGATTTTTCTTTTGAGGGTAACCGATGGAAGCCAGCAAATTGTGAAATACTGGATTTTGAACACTCTGCATTCTTGAGAAGGTAATTCTTTTATGTTTGAACTTATTTGAATTTTGGTGTGAAGTTGCCAGTTGTGGTCTTGTCATTCATTACAGAGACAATTCCACTGGATGAAAAAATGCTGTGATTGTTTTTTCATTTTTTTATACTTGCATTTATGTGTGCTAACTTTTTCCCAGGTACAGAACTCGGTCATTGTCTAATTAAGGCTTCTTGCCTGGTTAACTCGCGAAAAGCTTCAACTCTTTTTTATTTGTTTTTATAATATTTTGGATGAAAGCATATAATTTCCCTTGGTTTCCACTTCAAGCACACCTAAACTTTTCAACTAGAAGTCATATGCCCCCGAGTTGTGAATGAATCATCTCATGTGATCTTACTTCTAAATCCTTTCAACAATATGGACCACAGTGTTCTCCCGAGTTTGAGATTTGATGCAATACTGAGAAATGGTTTATCTTGCTGTGGTCAGTGTTCTAAATGTGAATGCGCCCTTCAGGATGTAGGACAAAACGATTGCTTTCATAGGAGATTCATTGGGTAGACAGCAGTTCCAGTCTTTGATGTGTATGGCAACTGGTGGGGAAGAAAGCCCCGAAGTTGAGAATGTCGGAAAGGAATATGGCCTTGTCAAACGTCGTGGAGCCATTTGTCCTGATGGCTGGGCTTATCGATTCTCTAACACCAATACCACTATCTTATATTATTGGTCAGCAAGCCTGTGTGATCTAGTGCCCCTTAACATCTCAGACCGAGCCAGTGATATTGCCATGCATTTGGATCGTCCCCCGGCTTTCTTGAGACAATACCTTCATCGGTTTGATGTGCTGGTTCTTAATGGAACCAGTGGGTAATGTATGTAAACGGAAAGCCCAATCAAGACAAGAAGCGTGCAGAAATTGGGAATGCTAAGAATTTTACTGTGTACAGTATTGCCAGGTGGGTTGATTCACAACTACCATCACATCCCCGCCTAGAAGCTTTCTTTCGGACAATTTCACGGAGGCATTTCTTCAATGGTGACTGGACTACTGGGGGTACCTGCGACAATACTACTCCTTTGGTTGGAGGAAGTGAAGTAGTCCTGGAAGGATCCAGTAATTCAGTGATCGAGGGTGCTTTGAAAGGTACAAAAGTAAAGTTATTGGATATAACTGCAATTTCTCAATTGAGAGATGAAGTTCACATATCCCACTATACCATTAGAGGAAAAGGAAATGCAGGCACAAATGATTGCTTACACTCGTGCTTTCCTGGAATTCCAGATGCATGGAATGAACTCCTTGTTGCACAGATATAGGAGGCGGCGGCCTTGCCACGTCGTATACACCAAATCCGATATTCTTCATGGTCTGATAAGAAGGCCAATTGTTTTATCCGGTATGAAATTCTTTTGTTTTGTAAGTTTCAGTGTTTGATAGAATATAAGGTAAAGCACCAATTGCGAATCCATTTCCCGTTGAATCGAATTCTAGTTGTTCATATAGGTGTTATTCATACAACGAAAAATATACCGAGAGGGGGTAAGAGTTGTACGCTCGGACTCTGCCTGTTGTACTGTGTATTGTACCATTACGAGTTGCTGCTAATATAATGAGGAATTTTTTTCGATTCGTAGCAAGTTGGAACTAGTCGTGCATGTTTTGTTGTTTATGCAGCTTATGCTATTGGCACCTCCTTGCTTTTTATTCGTGGCAACTTTTCAAATGGATGTTATTACAATTCTTAGAGGATCTATGCATATTTTGCTTCTTAATTTTTGTTGCTCCTTTGTGACCAAAACGTTATGGGTTCGAGTCGTGGAAACAGCCTTTTTGCAAAGCTAAAGTAAGACTGTATACGATAGACGTTCATCTCTTGATCCTTGCAGAACAAGGAGTCTTGTTAGCTTAAGGTCGCTCCTTAATTTTTGTTTCTTATGAAGCGATATTTTCTTCTTGGGACACTATCTCAATTCATCTCAAAGTACTAAATTCCAAAGACATGTGAATTGTGAACCATCATCCATATCACACTCGTGATCAGAGAGAAAAAGAAATCTAGAGAGAGAGAGATATGGATGAGTGAGCACAAAATAATACAATCATATAATTACTAGTTAAAGAAAAGGAGGTGCAGTGAGGGTAGGAGGAGGAGTATGGTTGAAGCCCCTTTGGGATTGGGAGCATTGACATCTACATCTAAGAATGACATAAGAAATAAATCTGTAAAACAAGACAAAGCAGACCATGACCGCCTGTAAATCAAGACGAAGCAGACCATGACTGCCACATTCCTCCACCGGCTTTTCTCCCTATACCCTTCATCTCTCAGAACTTCTTCTCCCGTCACCATACACTTCCCAAAGAAATACTCCAAACACTTGTCCGACCCTGAGAACTTGTTTATCAAAAACCCTTCGAATGGATACTTGAACAGCGATATGTAGTGCATGAAAATCCAGTGCCCGGGAATCTCATGCTTGGAGATGAAGTAACCGGAGAACAGAAGGAAAGACCCTATGACGCCGGCAATGACCGAGTTTCCCACGATGAAATTAGGCACGAGTGCACTGAAACACACCACCATGAAATTCGCAGTGTATAATATCAACCAGATCAACAACAAGAAATGGAAGAAGGTCATGAAGTTAGGGTTGAGTCCAACCAGCCAGTACAGTGGCAGAGTGAAGGGGATGGCCATGATTAGTAAAAAGGGCAGGTAAACCAATCTGTTGGCGATGGAGTAAGACGAGACCTTGTAGCTTCCACAACAAGTCTCCTTCATCGGAATTTTCCTCTCTTGAAGAGATATTGGCAGTGCTTCTGTCGTGCACGACAGCAAAAACGTTAAAATGAATGCGAATAGACCTACCCTTTCCTCGGCTCCAGTGAGATCGTCTTTGAGGTCGTAAAAAATAGAGCCTAGAACTAGTCCGGAGACGAGCATCTGAATTGTCCGGCACGTGAATAGCTCTTTTGTTCGGAATATGTTCTTCGAGAACCTATTGTTTGGGTTAATATTTGAACATTGGGCTACAAGTGTGTGAAAGGCCAGAGATGCCAATTAAGGGAAGACTTGCCCGAAGCCTAATATCAAGCCCCAGAGACATATTGGCGTCTCCCCATTAGTGCAGACCATGTGCCTACGATTTAAATGTCATGTGATGAGGACTAACTCACCATCAGCCAAAAAGTACTTTTCAGTGGCAATACAAGTAAAAAGATGATGAGTCACTACTCTCAAAGTGCTTTCAGGCAAGAGCAAAGACACTGCAGTCGGGCTAATTCATCTATAAAAGGAGGAAGAGGCCTCGGAGACAAAAACACTCAGCCAATCAAACAAATAAACATACAAACTATGCTCTCAAACTAGATTTGCATCTAAAAGCTGTAATTAGCCCAGATCTCAGTCATTTTTAGGATCATTCCCTACAAAAGCCATATTTTGTCTAGTTTAAAGCTCTGTTATCACCCCTAGTGGCGTAGTATCGATTCCCTTATGTAAACTTGTTTACCATCCATCCCTTGTTAGCGTATAAACCCCGTAAATCTCAAAGAGAAGTGACTGCAAGAAGTTCAACCTTGCCAGACAAGGTGAAATCTTGCTCAAAGTTCTTCGTTGGTTTTATAAGTTAATAGATCTACTACTTAATGTATTCTCCAGCATGTATTCAAGTCATATCCATCTATTTTCCTACTTTAAGAGTCTCATCTGTATCTGGATCTGGCTAGTTTAATGGATATGCTTTCATTTAAAACCAATCTAGAACCAAGTAAATGACTTAAGGGATCTGGACTCCCCGCATTCGAACATACGAGACTATGAAATGAAAGTCCTTGTTCGCAAGGCAAGAAAAAGAACTTAATGTGGACTTAACCCATCCACGACAAGTCCGAGTAACTTGGGGCGCAAGTAATTGACTAAATACACTATTGTTCTACATCTGCTATACTAAGATAGCAGTGGCACGCCTAGCACTTGGTTAGTTTTGATTGTGAGCCTCAAGGCCTACACCTAAGGCCCCACAAAGACACATTTCAGAACTAACATTGTCATCTTCTTGTAGCACATCAACAAGCAAGAACCCGACTACACATCCAAAGTTTTAATCCTTTAAGGAGCTGTGCTGAAAGCCGATGACCCATCTTCAAAGAATCTTGCCCCGAACACTTATGACTCATAATCATCGTCTCTCGCAGTCTCGAAATAGTAAAATCCAAATCGAGAAAAACTTCATTATTGGTGATTTTATCGTTGTCAACTTCAAGTGACACTTCTCCTCCGCCTCCGACATTACTATTATTGGTCTTCAATTGTTGAAACAGCTGTTGCAGAGTCAACTTACCAGTTCAACTCTGACGATCAAGAACAAGAATATTATTGTGTGGTGTGGATTGATGTTGTTGTTGAATGGTTTCGATAGAGTCGATTGCAAACTCGACGACGTTGACATGAAGAGGGAGCTCCAATCCCATGAGCCTTAAGTTGAGGTCGAGATGATCGACAATGCTATGGTGGAAAACGGAGCTGTTGGCCAGCAAAATGATTGAGTTGAAGAGCTTCACAACTCTGAATCCCGGTTGATGAATGCTCAAAATGACGGTTCTGCCCCTGGTTTCAGCCATGGTCTTGAGCATGTCGATGATCTGAAGGGCGGAGGTGCTGTCAAGCCCCGAAGTGAGCTTGTCGAGGATGAGCACTTCGGGGTCGTGGATGACGTCGACTCCGATGGAGACACACCGCTTCTCTTCGCCGGAGATCCCTTTAACTTTGTCGTCTCCGACATAGGCGGCGGCAACATGGGAAAGGCCAAGCTCGTTGATTAAGGCCTTGACGCGGGAGCTAAGCTTAAAGGGATAAACCCTGAGCCTGAGCTTGGCATTGAACATTAGGTTTCTTCGACTGTAAGGCCATCTCCGAGGACCAAAGGGCTCGTTTTAGTCCTATAACCTTTCAAGAAATTAATATTTGAATGAACAATGCAGGGCCATATTTTTTACCATCTCCAACTGAGGGTCAAAGGGCTATATGCCAAACATAGCCCTATGACAAAAAACCATCTACAACCGAGGGCCAAACATAATTTATTTTTTAAATTTAAAAACTACAACAACTTAAATTTAAAAACTACAACTTAAATTTAAAAACTACAAATTAAATGTTTTTAAAAATGTACCTGCAATAGGATCTTGTTGCACATCTTTGAGCCAAAAGAAGCATGGAGTATGCGTTTAAGTTTTATGTTGTTAAATATTTTTAAAAATGTTGTTTAAGTTTCATGTTGTTAAATGTTTTTTATGTTGTATAATTTTTATGTTGTTTAATGTTATTTAATATTGTTTAATGTTGTTTCATGTTACTTAATGTTATTTAATGTTGTTTAATGGTTTAGGAAGTTATAGGAACAAAAAAAGAATTTTAAAAGTTTTTTACAAAAATTTTGTAAAAAAAAAAAAATCAAATATAACAGCTAACTGTCATCAACATGTTACCGTTGCATTCAAATCCCGGCCCGGCCCGAGGCTGGCTAGTTGGCTGGGTTGGGCCAGCCGGTTAGCTCTTTTCCCTTTTTTGGCCCGGTGGGATCTACGAGCCCTTTGGTCTAGTGCTCAATTGGAGACGGTTTTTGTATCATGTCGGGCTATTTTCGGCCCTCTGACCCTCTAGTTTTTTTTTCTTCTCTGCTAACCCGTAAAATACATGGATAGGATATGAGTATTGCAAAGTGATTAATGTTAAGGAGATTAAATTTGGAGATAAATTTACAAATTAAATGATGTGTCACCAATATGAATGAACACGTTTATGAACGCTTAAGTAATAAACCAATCATCAACTTCCATGTTCTTTAGTTTCCAAAATTTGTCTACAAATTTAGTCTCCTTAGCATTACACTTAATTAAATAGGATGCTAGCAAACTTTTCACTTGACATTCTTAGTTATTCTTTTAATATTTTTGTAGCAATGTTAGTTGATGATTGGAACTGTACTCTAATTTTTAGACCACAATTTAAAGATCAACTCTGAAAAGTTCAACCAAAATATAAATTATTCAACCGTTTGATTAACGTTAATTTTAAGTGAGAAACATAATTTGTTTATCTACTAAATATTGTTATATGACTAAATAGTTTCGAATATCAGTTAATATTTGTAGAGATTATCTTTCAAGGGCAATGTATAAAAAAAATTAGACAGTTTATTATCATGCAATATTGGAACATGAGAAATAAAGCCGAAAGGGTACAATAAAAAGATTATTAACATTCCTATTAATTGTATATATGAGAGTAGAAAAACATATGCGGGCAAACACGTCATTGGCAAGGTATATATAACAAAAGAAAACTAATGAAAAATGCTTGAAAACTTTAAGTTTTAAAGATAAAAACAAAATAAAGGGTAAAGTAAATAGTATCAAGATTGATTTTTTAGTGTAAAAATGTGATTTTTCGTTAAAGTGAACAGTACCGAGAGCTTTTCGTTAAAGTTTCCTATCACAAAACTATGAAACTTCAGAGGTTTTCTACATCCAAATAGTCCTGTCCCCTCTGTGGCTCTTCTAAATACGCGACACTTGTCCGTTCCTATAACCTAACCAAACACTGTTAAATCTTCTGTCATCTCCTAAAACAAGGAGAATACTTCGCTGCTGAAAAGATCAGCAGCAGCTGCTGATAGCCAATCACATACGGACACGTGTTTAAGTTTTATTAAAAAATTCAAAACCTGAACACGTGTCTGCGTGTGATTGGTTATCTTTCAGCGAAGTAGCGTTCCTAAAACAAACCAAGTGTCCCAACCCAAAACCAAAACCCAACTCCCTCCCTATATGTCTGCATGGGGTTTCAAAATCGCGGCCATGGCTCCGGAAACTGCTGCGAGATCAAGTCCAACAGCTGACTGGAGCTTAATTAGTCTGACATACAAGAGTGAGATCAAGAATTTTGTTGATTTGGTGATGAAGGGATCGATATGATCCCGATTTAAATATGGTGTGGCAGCGACAAGGAAGAGATCGTACAGAGGCGGAGTATGGTGGGTGTCTGCCGAGGTTGAGTGTGGGTGGTGGTTGTCCTTTTGGGGTGGCTGTTGTGAGAAAAATCAATTCACGGAGGAAGTAAAGGGAAAATGGCCCACCAAAAAATTCAAAACCCACCTCTCAAATCCTTGAAAACTTCAAAGCCACAGCTACATAGTCTAAATCCATCCTAGAACAAAGAACTTGAGCTAAATGTTGGCTCATTTTCCTTGTCTTCTTTGTGCAGCAGCAGCACAAGCATTTTCCAGAAGTTCAAAAGATGAAATATTTAGTGAGAGAAAGGGAGAGTCGTAGTGAAAAGAATTGGGCTTTGTCTCTTCAGCTGATAATGGTGGCGGAGGAAGGGAGTCGCTCACCGATTTGAGCGGTGGCAAGTCGAGAAAGAGCAGCAATTCGAGCAAATCCAACTTCGAGATTTCCAGTGAGGATGGGAAGAGAAAATACCTTTCTGGCTGTTGCCGTTGGTTTATTAGGGAGATAACAGAAGATTTAACAGTGTTTGGTTAAGTTAAATGAACGGACAGGTGTCACATATTTAAAATAGTTACAGAGGGGTCACATGGGTATTTGGATACATAAAATCTGGACTTGAAACTTCATGTAGTTATTCTGGTGGTTCAACTAAATATCGGTCGCATTTAATGTGAGAATTGTCATAATTATAACTTAAGGTAAGTTTTATCTGTGTGAGATTTGAACCTCGATTGATTGGACATCCTAGAATTTGTTTCTATAAAATTCACTTGCATGTAGCTCATTATAAAAAGAGATTTTCAATGTACTCGAAATATATGACAATACACCATATATCATTATTCAAGTAGAGATAAGTTTTTTCTTTTGAGTGTCGTTCCAATTGCGGAATGAGGATCCTCTCCGAATGCTCTTTGTGAGGATCTTGGGATCCTCAAATCGTGTCAGTTTATCGTACATCGTGCGGTCAGAAATCATTTTAAATACTTTTATTTTAAATTAAATATAAATAGTACCTGACGAAAACTGATCGTACGATATGCGATAAACGAACATGATTTGAGGAGGATCCGGAGAGGATCCTCATAAAGAGGATCCACTGACCAATTGTGTAATAACATATGATATGAGATATGCCAGTGGTCCCTGCACGGCGGAAAATCTCTCCAACATAAGCTTTATGTTTCTGTTTTGATTTTTGTCGTGGAAAGTTGCATATGCAGAATTGCAGAAAGTTCAAGTGGCTTTGGTAAGTGGCATATCTCAGTTTCTCGGTGTAAACTTTCTTCTTTTACACAATCAACTCTTGCTCTTCCACAATATGTCAATACAAGTGTGTGTATATATAATATATATATATATATGAAAGTTTGTTTTGTTTCTACATTATACGACATCGTAGTTGTATGCTAGCGATCTCTTTTCCTTGGGACCATGCGATAATGCTGTGTTCACACTTTACATCTAGCTGGTAACCTAATTATCAAAGCCTTTATTTCTGGAGAAATATTATTAATAATTTTCCTAAACTTGAAATGCTAATCTTCTTTTCTTTTATATATAAAGCCGGAGGTACATTTTAGGGTCACCCTCTTCGACAAAAATTTTTAGACACAAATGCTCTCAAAACAAAAAAATTTAGATGAAGTCCAAAATAATGGACATTTTCGTTATATAAACAATATTTTTAAATAATTATTATTTTAAATCATAATTTTGTCATAAAAAATACCAAACAAGTCACTTTCCTCCTGCGTGCAGATCAGCAGCTGCACTGCTGTTCTTCTCCTCCTCCTTCATTCTTCCGCTCCAAAAACTTCATTTCATCATCACTTTTTCATACGGCAACGAAATCGCGCAAGGTCGGAGCCTATAGATTCGTATCAGAACCCTCTTCCATCTGATATGATACCCACACCTCAAAATCAGTTGTGTTCAAAGATTGGAGCCTAGAACAGTGACGGTTTTTTGGCGGAGTTTTGCTGATTCCGGCCAATCCCGCCGGAATTTGGTCTCGGCCCAAGAGAGAAAGTTGATCCTCTCCTAACGATCTTTCTACCTATCTCTTCAATTTTCTCTGTCAGAACCTGTGGAGAAAAAAAAATGTTTGTGGGTTTTTAATTTTTTGATTTTTTGTGCAGGTAAAGGAAGAACCCAGAAGAGATATGTTCACTGAAGGACTTGATAGGAGCGCCCTTCATTGGGTTATAGAGGTTTTTGAAGAAAAATCATTACCCTCTTTCTTTTTTCGAATTAAAAGAAAAATAAAGTAGGGTTTAATTTTTACTGTTGTTTGATTTAGTTCTCAGCATCATTCGTGGTATTTTAGTGATTCACTACCCGATTAATAAAACCCATATTTTAATTCTTTTAATTTTATGGATTTTTGGCATCCGATTTTGGTTTTTGATGTTTTCTCAGTGATTGACTTCTTTGGTGTTTATTTTGTGATTGATGCCTGCAAATAGAAGTTTTGAAATCTTGGAAAAGTTGAAATGTTAGGGTTTGATCTGTGTTCGCTCGAGATTGGTGGTGGTTTCATAGCAGTCCAAACAAAAGTGATATTAAATTCAAGCCAAGAATAGGAAATTTTGAAGTATATGTTATTCTGTTGCTGCAAGCAATGTGATTGCATCCCTTAGACATTAGGCATATGCCAAATCTAATAAAATTTTAATATGCGATTTTGTGATAATCTTCCATGGTAAGTGACTTTGGTTTGTTTTGGTTGATCTGAATTTCAAATTTCCGGTTGAATTGTTTGTTTTGGTTTGCTGTGCATGATATGAGCTTCAAATTAGATAATTTATGTGTGTTAATACTTATCCTTCACTAGCTCGCTCAATTGGATAATTTGTATTAGTTGTTGCTTGAACATGTTCTGTCACTTACATTTTACATTGGGAAATTTCTTTCATTTTAGATTTTTTTACCCCTTTAAAGCAGAAAAATAATGCAATTATGATTAAAGTTTCGTTTTTGGTACTTCCCTAATCCTGTGATTGAGTGCAGGGTATAGCCGAAACAGGAAAAGCTTATGTACACGACTTTCTTGGTGTTAACGGCAGACCAGTTCTCATAGTGGATGCTTCTAAGCATCTTTCTGCTGTAAGTTTTATATTTTTCGCCATGTCCGACTCCATACCATATAATCTTAATGTTTTTGAGGTGTTACATACAAATTTTTGTCAATAAAATAGTGTTACTTTTAACTTAAAACATGTAGACTCTAAGGGACACCATCCATCAAGAGTGTCATGATGTTGTCAAGAGGCGAGTTTTTACAGGTTTGAATCCCTCACTTGCCACTCATCAGTGGTTGCTATTTCTGGAGCTTCTACTTGAATTTCCATTGCACTGTTGAAATTACAGTATATCTATACCACTGTGAAAGCTCATTTTCTAATTATTTAACATTGTACAGACAATTGAAAGATTAATCGAGATAGAATACAATGAACAAATTTTCCAGAAGGCAATCCAAGAACAAGGGCGAGGCCAGGTTTGTCAAATTTCCTTTTTTGTTCTTTGCCCCCAAATAAGCACTTTTACTATTGAAATGGTGCATTCTCTCACAAACTTGACACATTTTTTGACATCTTGAACAATTAATTTTAAGCTCCTAACTCTTCTAGCTTGGGTTGTTGGAACACTTAATTTTCTGATTAAGATTGATCATTTCCAAAATTGTGTATCAAATTGTAGATAATAGACACTCTGACCAAAATTCAAGAGCGACATGATGCTGTTAGAGATCTTGAGAGGAAGCTTCTCGATTTACAACAGGTATCTTCTTAGTTTGTTCAATGATGTGTACTCTGTGATGGAAATGAAGTTGCTATATAATACCAATGTCTAGCATAGGCCTTACTTTTTAGAGTTCACTTTACAATTTGGTATTGCCGTATTGAATATAATAACATTAATCTGTTGAATCTTGCTGCCTGGCATTGTGCAAGAAAGTGAAGGATCAGTTAGATCATTAAGTTGTGTGATGACGTGTTAATCTGTGTCTGTCATGTAACTCATAAGAAAACCAAGTTATGGTCCACTATTAATGTCACGATTCATTGAGGCCAACCAGGAGAATAGCTGCAAAACTAAAAGGAAAACTTTCTATTTGTGTTTCGCCATGGGTATATGATACATGTTAAACACTCTCTCTCTTATGCACAGATATTTCTCATGTCTTGCTATTTTGTAGATTTTTCTGCAATTTTTTTGGGTTACTAATAGTGTTGGCCTAATTTATTTATCTTTTGTGTGTGACTAATTTACTTCAGAGCTGTGAAAAAACAAAAGGTTATCTACAGTATGAAAAAACAAATTTTTTCAGTGGATATAATGTGATCAGTCCCTTTGACAAATGCAAGTGTTTGAAAAATTCCAACTCTGCAAGTTGTGAAAAAAAAGGGTTTCGAAATACTGTGCTTCACGTTTCAGCATCTTTCCATTTCTGTTTCAAGGGTTTCTGCACTAAAGGTAAGTGATCTAAAATTAAAGAATTGTTAACATCAAATTTTAAGTATCTGTTTTCGTTCTGTTTTTTAAGTTTGAATAAACTTTGATATTCCTTTTAGCTTTAATCGTGTTTAAATTGAAGTCCTAATTTCGGTGTTTTGTTCGTAATTAGTGTGTTATGTTGTTTTACTTTGTGATCTATGTGTTTGTTAATGTATGGGAGTCTTCACAAGAAATGTTGTGTACAAAGATATTTTGCTTCCATCAAATATATGATAAGATTACATTCATTCTTTTAATGTTTAATTTACTTTTCAAATCCACGTAGATAAATACATTTAAATTGTATAAGTTGTGCGTAAAACGACGTCATTATAAAAGAGCCTTCCGCACGCTCGTGCAGGGAGGCTAGGTAATTAAATAAAACAAAACAAAAATGGCTTTCGAGGGGGTTGAAATTAAAGATGATTGCTATCTACTATTTTGTTTTTTGTTTTGTTTTGTTACTCTAAGAGCGCGTTTATGTAAGGGTAATGGAAATAAAGAAAGGGAATTGATTTTCGATTACGGATTATTCTGGTGTTTACTAAATAATAGGGAATCAATAGTGTGGTGGACCCCACCCGATGGTCGTTCACTTATCACTTAGCACGCCAATGGTCGTTCATTCTTTGGACATTAAGAAAGATCCATTCCGTCCAAAAGAAGATGATGAAATGGTCCTTGGTCTAGAAGTACCATATCTGAGTGCAATAGGTGCTTTATTGTATTTAGCACAATGTACTAGATTAGATATAGCTTTTTCAGTTAACTTGTTAGCAAGGTATAGCTCTATTCCAACAAATCGTCATTGGAAATGAGTCAAAGATGTTTTGCGATACCTTCGTGGGACAACAGACATAGGTATCTTCTACTCAGAGAAATCCACAAATGGCCAGATCTTTGCTAGATATGCAGATGCTGGTTTCCTCTCTGATCCATATAAAGCCTGCTCACAAATTGAATATGTGTTCACTCATGGAGATACAACAATCTCATGGTGCTCAACAAAGTAAACACTAGTTGCTACATCTTCAAATCATTCGGAAATACTTGCTTTACATGAAGCAAGTCATGAATGTTCTTGGTTAAGATCAATGATCCATCATATCCGGAATTCATGTGGTCTACCTTCGAAGACAGACAATCCAACTGTCATCCGTGAAGATAATGCAGCCTGTGTTGCCCAAATGAAGGAAGGATTCATTAAGGGTGATAAGACTAAACACATATCTTCAAAGCTTTTCAGTGCACATGAGCTTTAGAAGGTTAAAGTTATTGAAGTCAGACAAATCCGTTCCAATGAAAATCTGACAGACCTGTTCACCAAGTCTCTACCAAAGTGCACGTTTCAGAAGTTAGTGCAGAGTATCATATTACGTCGACTTACCAATCAGCTCAATTTGAAGAATGCGGAATCAAGGGGAGATAAATATCAGGGGGAGCATCCATGATACATGCTTATTGTACTCTTTTTCCTTCGACTAGGATTTTTCCTATCAAGGTTTTAACGAGGCAACATAAGCATACTTAACACTATATCAACAATCCAGGTAAAGTTGTACTCTTTTTTCTTTGCTATGGTTTTTTCCCACTGGGTTTTTCCGAGCAAGGTTTTAACGAGGCAACTGATGTTGATATGTGCGCATCCAAGGGGGAGTGTTATAGAATAAGTGGGTGAATGCCCACTTGAATGAATGCCCAAAAACTTAGTAAAAGTGAGTAATAGTGTTTGATACTTTCATAAGTATCATCATTGTATATTGGATGGATGTAGTTACGGGAGTCTCTATAAATAGAGCACTTCGTCTGTTATCAAATGCATTGCAAAAGAAAGCAAGAGAAATAATATCAGTATCCTTCCCCCTCTTTATCTGCCATCCTTTTGTGTTATAACTACTAAAGTTATAGTGTAATATTTTGCACCTACTTCGTTCCTGTCCTACTAAAGTTATAGTATAATATTTTGCACCTACTTCGTTCTTGTCCTTATAAAGGTTATCTCTCTAACTTTTGCGTATTTATAACAAAAGGAAGCTTTTTTTTTTCTTTCTTTCGGTGAAGGGAGATGGGAACTATTTAAGGTTAGAGAGTCGTGCTGATAACGTGTTATAAATAGGCAAAAGTTAGATAGATAACCTTTCTAAGGACAAGAGCGAAGTAGGTGCAAAATATTACACTATAACTTTAGTAGTTATAACACAAAAGGATGACAGATAAAGAAGGAAGGGATACTGATATCGAAAATATCGCTGATATTATCATTTTTTTGGTCCGACGATATTTTGGTGACTTATTCTCTTATTATCGTTAATATATCACGATATTATCGATAATATCGCGATATGAAACCCAAAAATATTTGAAAATTTCTGAAAAGTCTCAATTTTGGGCATAGGGGGATTCGAACCCCTCCCATTTGAGTTCTTCAAGACCTTAACCACCATATCACTTATGTTTTTTGTGAAAATATGCTAAAATATTTATATATATGGTTTTGTTTTGAATTCTTTTTGCAAGAAACAAATTTGCACATATTCCAAATTTTTTGTGGTATTATATTTTAAATTGTGTCAATTAATTACTTAGTCATTGACATGTGGTTTTTAATTTTTCTATTTTTTATTTGGTCACTTACATGTAGGGCTGGAAAAAATTCCCGAAAATCCCAAACCAAACCGAAAAAGTCCCAAACCCAAACCGAAAAATCCCAAACCAAAACCATCCCGAAGTTCGGGAATCTCATCCCGAAAAATACCGAAATTTTCGATATGGGATTGGTTTCCAAATCCCATTTGTTTGGTAATCCCGAACCCTTCATATCTCCTTCCTGTTGGGATGGAATCGAGCGACTCATAGAAAGAATCCGAGACTCAATCTTCAAATGATTTTGCTTATGGACAACGTCAACCAATCTCGGATCCATATGGATGGCATGTTAACAATTACATGCAAAACTATTTTGGGGATTTATCATTTGATGACTACTCTTCACAATACTTACTCTACACATGGAGATGATGAAGATAGTGAAAATTTTGAACCTCATAGGAACTCTATGTGGTACTAAGTCACTCATGTATCTTACCACGCAATGTATAAAGTGTAAAATATTGTACTAATTCATTATATATAAATGATTATGGTGTGTTTAAACTTCTTTTATTAATTACTACATATTTTCTACACTCACAATGTTTGCCAGCTCGCTATATAATCAACTTAAATCAGTTAAATCTATCATGCAATGCATTTCCTTCCAATTTTTTATGATAAATTAATATATAATTGACTACATAAACATCTTGCAAAGTTTCAATAAAAATTTCCAAGTTTTTCTTACAATTTCCGTGGTTTTTATTCAATTTTTATCGATATTGGTAATATCCCGATATGTCTATCGAAATTTCCGTGTTTTTGGACTACCGATATTTCCGATATCATCAATATTTAATACCTTGCCGGTAACTACATCCATCCAATATACAATGATGATACTTTTGAAAGTATCAAACACTATTACTCACTATTACTAAGTCTTTGGACATTCATTTGAGTGGGCATTCACCCACTTATTCTATAACATATATACAATATTTGATTTGGGACAAAGGCATTTTAGTAATCATACTGGTTTATATTCTGATTCTGTTGAATTAGTAAACAGTTTTATGGAATTAGTATCATTTCAATTCTATTTCAGAACATGTAAACAACTTCAACATGAATCTGATTCTGACTTCTCCTCATTCCAACTCCTCCTCAATTCAATTATTCCTCAATTCAATTTCTCATATTTTTATTACGGTTACGTAAACGCGTCATAAGAACCATGCTGCAAATTGATGAAATTCTTGTTTAATTAGGAAATTAAGTAAAGGGAGATTAGAGTAAATGCCCACCGCATCAATTTGGAATTACATGTAGGAATAAGAATGTAGGACCCCCATAGCTTTAGCTAGGGACTTGAGCAAAGACATAAACCGGTGGCCCCGTTGGGCCTTCAATTTGTGGCTGAGATGAAATCATATTATACCCTACGTACTGGTAGGATTTATCCCTATGGCTTCGTTTTGTAAGGTATGTTAAAAAGAAGAAATGAAAATTTTGTCGCTAATTTGAAGATAGGAGATAAATTAGTTAAAAGGAAAAGTTACGGTCATTTCAATTTTTTTGTAAAATGAAACTTTAATGAAAAGGGTTTGGACTAAGTTTATTTTAACAAAAAATCATGCTATAAACTTTATTTAATGAAAAAGAATTAAATTTTAAAGAAAAATCCTTAAATTTTAATAAAAAAGGACAAAAAAAACTTAATTTTTAATGAAAAGGCCAATTTTAAAAAAAAAAAAAAAAACCTGACGTGCACGAAGTACATGTACACTTTATGAAACTAAACATTGTTTATGAAACTGAACACTATTTATGAAACTGTACTATTTATGAAACTGAATGATACTATACTATTTATTGGTCCAATTTCATAAATAGTGCCTAGTTTTTTATCCACTTTTATAAAATGGTGTCTAGTTCTTGATCATGTTTCATAAATAATGCCTAGTTATTGGGTCCAGTTTCATAAATAATGTATAGTAATTGGTACAGTTTCATTAATAGTGTCTCTTTCTTGGTTCGGTTTCATAAATAATGTCTAGTTATTGGTACACTTTCATAAATAGTGCCTAGTTCTTGGTCATAATTCATAAATATTGTCTAGTTCTTACTCAAGTTTCATAAATAGTGTATAGTCCAGTGTTTAAATTATGCCTAATTCTTGTTTTCGTTTCATAAATAATGTCTACTTATTGGTCCAGTTTCATAAATAATATCTACTTATTGGTCTAGTTTCATTAATAGTGTCTACTTATTGGTGAAGTTTTATAAATAGTGTTTAATTCTTGATTCAGTTTCATAAGGTTTTGAAACTTAGACCCTTTTTGGTCCTGTAAAAGCACCCATTGGGCCGAAAACGATGAACTCAGAAGTAACTCTTTAAATCAAAACCTTGAGAGGATTCTGTTCTCAATAATTATATTTAAAAAGCTGTTTTCAATTACCAAATTAAAATTTCCTCACTTTTTTCATATACCTACAATAATAAATGTAGCTCTCCATCCAATTTCTTGAGCTTGGGTGTCATCTTGGAGAAATTTTTCCTTGTGCCCGTAACACAAATGGTATACCACGTGTTATTATATAAGTGCGGTGGAAAATTTTATTTTTTATGTTATTAATTTTTTAACACAAGAATATCACAATTTGTATGGAGTGTACCATCCCGTGTTCTGGGTACATTGAAAAGTTTCTTGTCATCATGACTACTATTAGAAAACAACACCACAAAAATAAAACAGGAGAATGTAATTCAATTCGAAGTATTTTTCTTATTCTATGCTAAAAAAAAAAAAAATCTATTAATATAGCTAACGATGGGACAAAAGGTAGGAGAAAAACAGTGGACTGTTTGAAGAGGGGGTATGCGTCCCAGCGCAAGTGGGTTTGTTAAGTTTTTTTTATTTTTTATTTTAGTCTTTTGTCCTTATTATTAAAATAAAGTTAGTGGGTGATTTTTGATTAAAATGTAAAGGTTTGAAGCTCTTTTCATTAGTTTTTTTTTTTTTTTTTTTTTTTTTTTTTTTTTTTAAATGGGATCATTAGAGGGGAATAAGGTTCTTCCTGGATCCCTTTCATTCGGATCCTCCATGATCCTTCAATCTTGTTTGTTTCGTTTACATGAAAATCGAAAGGCCATCAATTAATGGACGGGATAAATTGAAAGGACTTGTGTATTGTTTTTTGTTAAAACTTAAAAAGAAAAAGAAAAATTAATTCCTAGACGTTTGATTTTCATGTGAACGTACAAGATCGAAGGATTTTGAGGATGCAGATGAAAGGAATCCATAGAGTATCATATTTGAATTAAATGAGACAAGTTTTCTTTACGAGTATCCTCTTTTCTTTTTCTTTTTTTCTTTTTTTTTTTAAATTAATTTTTTTTATCAAGACTTTAATCCTCTTCTAATTTTCACAAAATAAAAAGTCATTCTCGTCTACTTTCAAAATACTACGAATTTAAAGAGTTTTTCATTTTGCCAAAATAGACATATACATATGCATAAAGATGGCAAATCAACCCATTAGGTTGTTAATGAGTACATATTAAGATTTGTTTAGTTTGATTTCACTTTGTACCATCATCATCACTACTAATCTCGCTTAAATATTATGATGATATCAAATTAAGCAGGTCTTAATAAATACCTATTAACAACTCAATTGATTCATTTGCCACCTCTTCGTATACAGTAGCGCAAATAGAAAGTTCCCCTTCCTCCACATTTCCCTGTCCATTGAAATTTGAAGGGGAAAAGAAGGAAAAAAATGAAAATGATGGCATGGGACGAGTGAATATTTTCTGTGGAGGAGGACGATCGAGAGGGCAGGACAGACAGACAGACAGAAAGAGAGGTAAGATGATGTTCATTGCCGTTGGATCTTAATTAATTCAAGCTTGTGAGTGATTTGGTTTCTTAATTTGTGGCTCTCATTTCATCTCATCTAATTCTACTTCTTGCTGTTACAGATTTGCTTGTCTGGATCGAGAAAGAATCAACATGTCATGCATGCAAGCATGAAGGGTTGTAGCGCCCGTGAATTCTATATATTATATTATATTACTACGTGGTGGTCTGTGATAAGTCCATATTATACTATATATTTTACCCTATTCTTAGTATTAATTTATTGATTATTTTGGTAGAATTTTGATACTTTGTTATATATTTTCAATGTAGAACATTCGACTTCCTCTGGAGCAAAAAACAATCAAACGGATGAATTTTGGAGTGATTCTAATTGGAGGATATTCGTGAGTCTTTCAAGATGATTGTATCAAAATTCCAGATTTTTCTACCAAGCCGTTTGACCGTGGTGATGAAATAAAGACCCAGCGCGCAGCTTTCCCAGATTGACGTTTCTGGACGTTTTGGGTATTTTGAAGGTCAAGATGGCATAGTTTGAGGAAGATTCCTTCTGAGGATTTTTTTGGGACGTCTCAAGCTTTAAAAAGAGATATTTTGGGACCAAATCGGAGTTGATTTGGTCGGTCAAAAGACTGATTTTCTGAGAAGTCCGAATTCCAGTTAGAATAGAAAACCTTTTATTTCTTAGTTATCTTATTCTATTAGGTTTCCTAAGTTTTTAGAAGACCTTTTACTAGGAGGATTTTATTTAGAGTAGTATAAACAAGGCTTTTTAGCCAGGTTTGTGGTAGGCAACATAGGGGGAAAATGCACGCACTATTTGGAGAATTGCTTTGAAAGATTCAAGTTTATTTTCAAGGTGTTTTCTATTTATGTTTTTAATAGTATTTTGTTTTATGATTGTTAGTAACTAATTTACGTTTGCTAGGGCGATGCTTGAGCCTTAGCATGAATATGTAGTTTTTATTTAATTGCTTATGATATTATGCATGCATACTTTGAATTATTAATCATTGTGCTTTAAACTGTCTCTATATTTTAATGATTTGCGACCATTAGGATGTTTCGATAAGTAATTGGATGCAATTCGGTCGGAATGCCACCGGGGAATTGAGTATTGCTTCTTGTGATTAATAGTTGTAATTTCACTTAGGGCGAATGCCACGTCTTTAGGGGTTGCATGGTTTTTCAAAGGGTTTTCACAAAGCGTAATGAGTCATGCATGTTTATATTTGATCTGAATGCTACAGAGGGATTGCATGTTTGATATACGTTCTAGCTTGAATGCCACAAGTAGAATATGCATTAGGAAAACCTAACCTTCAAAGTTGCACGAGTAATTCATAAGTAATTGGTGAATTTACGTAGGATTGTTAAGGGGACGGCGGAATCCTAGGTTTTTATAATTTGGCTTTCAAAACTATTTTCTTTTGTTTTCTTTACTTTGCTAATTTATTTAATCATTTTAATTAAATTCGTTTTTATTATTTTTAAATTCAAAATCAATCTCCTTCAATCTTTGTTTTCAAATAATTAGGTAAGAGTTAGTTTAAATACATATTATTCATTCAATTCCTGCGGAAAACGATTTTGCTTGAGCCGTTTATACTACAACTACCTTGTTCTTACAAGTATTTTTCAGTGTTTTTATCCCTACTTTTGCAGGTGATAAAAATACCTATCAGTATGTGGTCAGGGACGGCCCCATCCAGAAGCGAACCCACCACCGGCTGCCGCGACGTGGGCCCCACCAATGTCCAGTGGCCAATGGGATTCATTCACTCCTTTTACTTTACGTCTGTTGACTATGTCTAATACACACACAAACGCAACTTAACTTGGCCCGTGACTCACCGACCCCATCCATCCATCCATCATCCTCTTACCCACTTCTCCTCAACTCCTCAACCAACTTACAAATAGGTTGTTTTTCCCCCTTCTTTTATTTCTCTTCATTAGTAAGTGAGAGGTTTTAGGTTCGAATCTCGTACATGACGAATTCGATATAAAATTAGGTTGCCTATTGTATGGTTAGCCGAACTCCCCCTCCTCTTAATGTAAAATATATTGTTGTACTAAAAAAAATTGTGACAAATGTCCCTAAACTTTACCCGAGTTTAGTTTTCGTCCGTAAATTTTTTATGATGAGTTTATGTAATCAGAATTGAAACAAAGAGTTAAATTCTGGTTACAGAGTAGTAAAGCGTTTATTAACTTTGAAGAAATCAAGAGAGTGATGGTGCCCACGCGAAATAAAAATTCCAACTCCCGAATTGGAAGAATTGAACTCCTTAGATGGACGAGGTATTTGAATTCTAGGAGGATGATGGATTTGGCGTTGCATGAGTGGTCCTTTCCATACGAGTGAGGGATTCGATAGAACACAAGGCAAACTTCATTCGTGCAACATGGGGTTAAGTTGAAGGACCGGAGAAAATACTGTAAGAGTTTATCGACACTTTTGGGGTTCTTTCTGTTCATTCTTCAAGGTGGCTCACCAGCTAAAATCCTTATTATACTCACTCGTGTATGGTTTAAAATGAACGCATAACATATCAATGGCTCTTTTGAAATCCGAAACCGTGAAATGGTGGTCGGAAACAACAGCAAAGGCAAAACTATGCTGTATTTCCGACGAGCTGAGCTGATTTCGACAACGTGCAAATACAGTATGAAAATCAACGAAACAATTTAAGCACAAGTTGAGCCGTGCATCATAATCAATCAATTTAAGCACAATAAATCAACCATAAACAGTCGTCGGTATTACGTCTCATGAATCTATTTGGTCATTGCTCTCTCTTCCTTTGTGTTGTTGAATTCCTTCCATCCTCCCTTCACTTTCCTTGGAAAAAAAGTTGAACCCATTTTGCACATCTAGTCAGTTTTTTCAATCATCAAGAGACAATGTTCAACCAACCTCAAAGAAAAAGTCTCACAAATTCATCAAATGGGGGAGATGACACATCCTAAGATTTCACATGCTCCCTCACAAACTGCTCCACCTGAGAATATTCACCTGTTAGACCAGACGCTTCTGCAACTGTAACTTTGTTCTGGCAATGAGAGAACGAAAATACTTCGCCAGGTACTCCAAGGGCAAAGTCGTTTGCAATATCAGCTGCTGATATTGCACTTCTTGATGCCCGTAACTTCTCACTGTAGGATGTTATATGTCAAATGTATCAGAACAATGAACAATGAAATAGATTTATGAAGTAGAAACAGAATAATGAATGCAAATCACCACATCATAGAGCCCTGTCGACGAATGAACACCTTACAAAACAAAACCAACAGAGAATTGTATGGAAAATTGTCTTGAATGCATCATGGATGAAAGTTAGAAAATCACAGCAAAACAGTTTAAAGTCCAACCAATGTACTTATGGAAAACATGGATGTTGATCAGAAGAAATTATCTTCCTCGGAAACCATGAAGACAGTGGATATTTCTCATAAAAAAAATGAAGATGCAGGAAATGATTTACGAGTGCATATAACTACCAGTTAATTTAGTCCCATACGGAATTGAAAAGTTTGAGTAAAGCATTATAATCAATCAGAGAAAAGAAACCTATAATTTACAAGCGTTCAAATCTTACATTTCTTTTTCCAGTTGTTTCCGAATAAACTCCTTGCTATGTGCTGTTACTTTGTCTGTCTTGTTGCAGAGAATAAGAACTGGAATTTTCTTCCTCACCACAGTCGCCTTAGTCAAAATATCATATAGGTACCTTTAGCAAATAAAGTGCCACGGGTCAGCCTTTACAGGTGAAAACCTTAGGTTGCATGCAAATCATCCATCTATATGCACATATCCCAAATTCAGGGTCCTCCATTTGTTACTAGCATTTTTATTACTCTAGAATGGATGTAAGCATATAGAAACAGAGTAGCCAATTTTCAATATCATATTGTAGCTTTTATACTGAAAAGAGGAAATCTCACTCAGAAGCAGCACGGCAATTAGGTAAGAACTCCAAAGCATCAACCACAAATACTATCCCAGCTGCTTGAGGCAGAAAATCATCTAGTTGGGCTCTAAGGCGAGAATGCCCAGGAACATCGATAAGATGAACAGGATTTGCCTTTCCACCCTGTCATTAAAAACCAATAGACGGGTGAGCATGATCAAGTTGACAATCAACAAAAACAACAGTACAAAAGAAAGGGAAGAAAATGATGTGGCTAATGTCTTCTACATATCAAAAGCAAACAGAGAAGTTAAACTCTGCCCTCATTTAACAGGACAAGCAAAACTCTGCCCTCATTTAACAGGACAAGCAATATTGTTTGAACATAGTTATTTGCATATGAGCACAAGAGGCTGAAATATACCTTCGATTTTTCCGAATGGAGCACAAAATATCCATCATTTGGTTCCATAGAAGTGACAGTACCTTGATGTGAAGAGCCATCCCGAAGCTGGCATGTGCATCAAATCATGGCATAAAAGTTAGATGAACATTTCTAAGGCATAAATAGATCACCAAAGTAACTTGAAACAGGGAAAGATGGACATACTTAATAAAAGGCATTTAGAATTTCTATATATATTATTTTCCAAGCATTAAACAACAAATTATCTCATACAGACATAGACTTCCACATTATATCAGAAAAAAGATAGGGATACAACATCAGCACAGGACCAGCCCAATCAAGTTTCTAATTGACATAGAAAAAATAACCAGAGTCATAAGGTCTAGATAAATTTTGTTTGCATTACATATTAAAGACTAAGTATGACATTAGTCACTCTAATGAATGATTTAGAAAATTGGATCAACTATTGAGTCTACAAAGCAGTGATTCATATAATGTTTAGAAGAACAAAATCCAATAATCTCAGCGCTTACTTGATAGAAAAGAACAGTCTTCCCACTGCCATTAAGCCCACTCAGCAGTATGGTATTAGCTTTTGGGCGTTTAAACAACCTTACTACAACACAGAGATAAAGAATATATATATTACTGTGGACTCTTTTGAAAATAAAAAATTTACAAGAGTACGTACCCAACAAGAGTAAGAATGAGGTGAATAGCAAGACCGCTATAGCAGCATAAATCTGCTCGGGCGGAACCTGATGAAAGTATTGAAGGGCGTGAGACGACCATTGCTCTGCCTGTTTCTTCCATTGTTCTGCCAGTTCCTTCAATAGTTCTAATCCTTCCATACTTTTTTTGGGATTTTAGGAAACTTTCAGTAGCAGTGATTCTTGGCTTCTTCAGCCCTTGGGAGTGTCTAAAGAAGGAACGGAGCTCAACTTGGGAGAAAGTACCCTAAGGGAAGACCAAGACACGGGTATTAGGAGCTTACAGTAAGAGATTTAGAACTTATGGAAGAAACAATATGCGCGGGACATTTGACAGAATCTCAAATTCATAACTTGTAAAAATTCAAGTCTAAACACTAAAGCGAATCTCAACTTCATTTTTCACTTATAACCTTTAAGTCTTAAACATTCAAAATCTCTTATTGATTAATGAAAACAGGAATATCATATTGATAATTCATTAATAATAGTCCAAGTCTTCGTAAACTTACGATTAGCAAAGTCCAATGTTCTTACAATGCAAACCCTTATGCTCAACTTTTTTTCACAAGAAAAAATCTTTACAACTGAAAGTTGGATATGGATATCCGCCAACTAGAAACAAACCTATAGTACTACCAGACCTCTCAAAAAGGACTCATTTATAAAACAAAACTTACAGCTGCTAACACATCAATCATTAAGAAGAATCCTTGAACTCATTCGAAACCGAGGGCTGCCCAGTATATAACTCTATCCCATAGTTCATCTATTCCCACTCCATTATAATCCTCAAAATTCTTCTATTACGCTCCAACCAAATGCTCAACTTTTAAATAATTGACGTATAATGTCCATATATAAGTTGGAGGCGTTCACATTAAGCTAACTCCAAAGGAACCTTAATAAATATACAAAATCCCACAAGAACCTAGTAAATACTCCATAAACCAACAAACGTATGCGATATTAAGCCAGCAGTCATCACAAAAAGTTAGGAAAGTGACTTATTAGCTGTAAAACTAAACGCTGGAAGAAAAATTTTGTTCTCCAAATTGATCAAATTCTCTTCGAGTTTCCATACATAGACTTCTATTTTCACACTCAAAGCATAATTCCATTAACAAGAAATGAAAAAGCAGAAGCTTTTGAAAGTATAATAATGTGAAATATAAAAAAGGGTTTCCCCTTCCCAGAAACCAAGAACCCTAATCTGATCAATGCCCCGATAAAAACAACCAACCATTCCAAAATTTCCAAAAATACTCAATTAGAAAATTACATACTTTGAATTCCCTAGCAACGAATTTCAGCACGGCAGTGAAAGAGGCAGCCTCTAGAACGGTAAACCTATAAAAAATTGATTGATATATAAAAAATTGTAAATATTCGAAAAGCTAAAAAGGCCTCGAAGAAGAGAAACTGAAATAGGAATCGAGGGTTATGCAATGTACGAACAATGTGAAGAGGACGAGGCAAATCCAACTCAGAGGCCGATTAAAAAATGCGAGGAAGGTGCTGCGTTAAGAGGTGAAAAGGTTGGAGGTGGCAGAGCTAGGGCTTCATTCCACTGCCAAGAGAGAGTCGGAGAAAGTCTTTTTCTTTTGTCAAGCAGTGAGAGAGAATCTGTATCGGAAGTGTTATTTAAGTGTTGAAAACGCTTGCCGAAAATGTTTTTGGTTTCAAATATTTTCCTCAAGATGCAGTATAAATGCGTACAATTATTTAAAAATATTTTTAAAAGCATTTTTAATTAGGCGCTAGTTGGAGTATCATGTGTGCTCCGTGAGCACCAAGGTTTTAAAAAACGTTAGGCACTAGTCGGGCGGCGGACAAGGGCCTAGCACCTAGGCGGCTAGAGGGGGCCTATGCGGATTTATGTAAATTTACTATATATCTTGTAAATAAGTGACTATTTACACTTAAAAAAAACCTATACTTGTATGGATAATAAAAGAATGATGAAATCCAAAAATACAAGTAGAAGAATACACAAAGTACATACATCCAACAAGTTCAATAGTAAAAAATAGTAAGCATGTAATCATGATGAAGAGTATTCTTGGATGATAGACTAAATTCTTCTTGTTCATGATCCTTGCATTGGATTGGATATAGACTAAATTATTTAACCTTGTTATATCTAGTTTGTTCATGATCCATTTCCATAAGTATACCACCATGAAACTAAAAAAAGAAAAAAACACACAATTAATAATAATAAAAAAAAAACCAAACCACCTAGCTCCAAACCGATTTTTCGAAACTAAATTGCAACGGGCCTAGGTTTTTAAAACACTAGTGAGCACACAAGAAAGTCCATGCATTGTTTCAATAGGGAGTATTTCCATTTTTTTCCTAAAGTCGAATTAACTGATAGAGAATCGTTTAAGAGCGCTTTCAAAAAAAGCATTTAAAAAAATGCTTTTAAATAATTAAAAACGCTTTTAAAAATATTTTTAAATAATTGTTCGCATTTATACTGCTTCTTGAGGAAAATATTTGAAACCAAAAACATTTTCGACAAGCGTTTTCAGCAATTAAATAACACTTCCGAAACAGATTCTATCTCATTGCTTGACAAAAGAAATAGACTTTCTCCGACTCTCTCAGTAGTGGAATGAAGCCCTAGCTCTGCCACCTCCAACCTTTTCACCTCTCGACGCAGCACCTTGCTCGCATTTTTTAATCGGCCTCTGAGTTGGATCCGCCTCATCCCCTTCACATTGTTTGTACATTGTATAACACTCGATTCCTATTTCAGTTTCTCTTATTCGAGGCCCTTTTTTGCTTTTCGAATTTTTACAATTTTTTATATATCAATCAATTTTTTCGAGGTTTACCGTTCCAGAGGCTACCTCTTTCGCTGCCGTGCTGAAATTCGTTGCTAAGGAATTCAAAGTATGTAATTTTCTAATTGATTATTTGAGTATTATTGGAAATTTTGGATTGGTTGGTTGTTTTTATCGGGGCATTGATCAGATTAGGGTTCTTGGTTTCTGGGAAGGGAAAACCCTTTTTTATATTTCACATTATTATACTTTCAGAAGCTTCTGCTTTTTCATTTCTTGTTAATAGAATTATTCTTTATGCTTTGAGTGTGCAAATAGAAGTCTATGTATGGAAACTCGAAAATTTGAATATTTGATCAATTTGGAGGACAAAATTTTTCTTCCAGCGTTTAGTTTTACAGCTAATAAGTCATTTTCCTAACTATTTGTATATTTTGTGATGACTGCTGGCTTAATATCGCATACGTTTGTTGGTTTATGGAGTCTTAACTATATTAGAAAATATTTACTACTGGAAGCATACAGGTTCTTGTGGGATTTTGTATATTTATTAAGGTTCCTATGGAGATTCTTGTGGAGTTAGCTTAATGTGAATGCCTCCAACTTATATATGGACATTATACGTCAATTATTTAAAAGTTGAGCATTTGTTGGAGCGTAATAGAAGAATTTTGAGGATTATAACGGAGTGGGAATAGATAAACTATGGGATAGAGTTATACACTGGGCAGCCCTCGGTTTCGAATGCGTTCAAGGATTATTCTCATTCTTCTTAATGATTGATGTGTTAGCAGCTGTAAGTTTTGTTTTATAAATGAGTCATTTTTGAGAGGTCTGGTGTGGTACTATAGGTTTGTTTTTAGTTGGCGGATATCATATCCAACTTTCATAAATCTTTCAGTTGTTAATTAAAAGATTCTTTCTTGTGAAAAAAAGTTGAAGCATTGTAAGAACATTGGACAGTGACTTTGCTAATCGTAAGTTTACGAAAACTTTGGACTTATTATTAATGAATGATCAATTTGATATTCATGTTTCTTGAGTATTGTCAAATGGCAAATCCGTATTATGGTTTTCCTTTTTTACTTAACGCTTTGTATGCTTGAATTTTTCTTCTACAAGTTTCGAGAAAGTACTGGTAATCATACACCCTGATGCAGCAAATAGCTAGAAGAAAAAGAAACAAAAACGAAGGCAATGGAAAAACAAATAAAGGAAGGTCTGCCAACAAACAAGATAGTATTCTACAGAGGAGAAAATATAGCATATAGACCCTCTGTGTGTAAAAGATGAGACAGCTTGTATTTACAGAGGAATCACGCTGAAATATATGCTCCTAATTCCTAACCCTAAAATTCGATTTAACACTAAAACCCCAAATTTCTAATTTAATTTTCCAAATTGAATCTAATTACAATACCAAAATCTTCAAATTAAGGCATTAAAGCCTGATTCTGACCTTAGACAGAAGAAAAATAAAGAATTAAGAAAAG
This sequence comes from Heteromeles arbutifolia, assembly GCA_024362995.1. Classification (NCBI taxonomy): domain Eukaryota; kingdom Viridiplantae; phylum Streptophyta; class Magnoliopsida; order Rosales; family Rosaceae; genus Heteromeles; species Heteromeles arbutifolia. Next base: position 41,046,574 of record JANCRC010000004.1, read on the forward strand.
ATAGATACCTGGGTCAATCGTAGTCGCACACAATGAAGTGGCTCCGTGCTTCTGCCTGGCTGGGTGCAGTCGGGAGGGATGGAAAGAAGATGAGGAGGAAGGCTACGGGAGAGGATGAGGATGAGGAGGAAGGGTGAGGATGATGAGGAAGGATGAGGAGGAAGGCTACGGGAAAAGGCAGCGGCAGAGATGGAAAGAAGATGATTTAGGGTTTTTTTTAAATTTGGATGGTGTAAATATTGAAAAAGATAAGGAGCATTTTTGTTTTAAAATTTTATATTGTGTTTCACGAGGTGAAACGAGTCGGAGATGAAACTGAAATTTATCTAAAATTTGTTCCGTGAAACCACACGTTACATTATTTTTGGCGCACCAAACTTGAGATCAGCTCGTTCCGTCACACTGATTTACGTCCCATCTCACATACCTTTTTGACAGAATCGTAAACAGGTTAAATAGGTTCTCCTGTATTGGGCTGGGGCGGTGATTAATAATTTAATAAGTAAATTACACTTTCATTCCTCAAGTTTGAGTTCTATTTTAATTCCTTACAACATCTTTAAAACATTTCACTTTCATACCTTAAGTACTATTTTATTTCAAAATAATATCTCCGTTACATTTTTCATCTATTGATTCGTTAAATGCTGACGTAGCTGCCACATATATGCCATGTGGCTGCCAAATTAATGCCACCTGGCAAAAAAATAATTTTTTAAATATTTTAAAAGAAACCTGAATTTTTACAACAAAAAAAAAAAATTAAAAACCTGAATTTAAAGATGTTTTAAAGATTTTTGGTTCTCCCTCCCGAGCCTCCCCCTTTCCTTGCAACCAAATCCCACAAATCCCACTGACCCTCAAATCCTCCCTCCCAAAAATCATGCGATCGAGGCCGTTCTGGAGAACTTCCAACATGCGGTTGAGCTGGAACTGCTGTTCGGCAGGTAGCTCGACGTCAGAGTACTTGATTTCGTGGATTATGGGGATGAGCTGCTCGACTGAGGTTTTGAGTTCCTCGGCGGTTCCTCTGATGTGGCATGACTTGTGGGAGATGGCGAATAAACTTTTCAGGAGCGCTGTCGTGATCTCGCCGACGAAGAAGTCCATCACTGCCATTGTTGGTGGTGGTGGGAGTTGTGAGATTGTGGCGGGTGAACTGGTTTTTGGATCTGGGGGGTTTGGGGTTCGAGAGAGAGAGTGAGGAGAGTGAAGGCACGTGGAATTGGATTTGCTGGGGGGTTTGGGGTCCGTCACTTCCATTTTTTTTTCTGGGTTTCAACTTTTTTCTTTTTTTAGATGGGTTTTTGTATTTGGATTTGCTGGGTTTTGTTTCAAGCCATGGCACGTGGAATTTTAGGGTTTTGCAATGTTTGGTCCATGGCGAGGAAGGGATGAAGGGTGCAGGGAAGGAGGAGGGGCGTGGAGAGGGAGGGATGAAAGGTGCAGGGAGGGAGGGAGGCATGGGATGAATATTATGGGTTTTCAATTTTTTATTTATTTATTTTTTCAATAGGGTAATAAAAAATTATTTTTTTGCCACGTGGCATAAATTTGGCAGCCACGTGGCATATATATGGCAGCCACGTCAGCATTTAACAGATCAATGGATGAAAAATGTAACAGATGTATTATTTTGAAATAAAATAGTATTTAAGGTATAAAAGTGAAATGTTTTAAAGATGTGGTAAGGAATTGAAATATAGTCCAAATCGGAAGTATGAAAATGTAATGCCGATGCACGGCCCCTAAATTTCCAGTACCTTCCACTCCCCAATAAACAAACTTACTTTTGAGGGACTGGCTACTGTTGCTAAAGTCGATCGTGAAAACACAGAAACAATAACTGCCTGCTCTTAGAAGAATTCAGAGAGAAGGAAAGGAAGATGTTCAAGAAGGCAGTGGAAGCAAGGTCACACCAAAGACTGTCAGGGGCTGACAGGAAGAAGCTCAAGAGGAATCTCAAAGACAAATTTCCCCGAGCTTCCGACTCCGATATCGATTCTTTACTCCCTCCCAAGGTCCCTTTAAATTGGTGGTTTTGGATTTTGTTTATCGATTAATTGGGTATTTATATTTTACAAATGACCCGTTTAGTGTTTGTGTGCTACGGCTGCCTTGAGTTGTAGACTGTACAATTGATTAATTTCGATCCAATTTCAATACTTTCAATGGTTTCTATTAATTGATAACGAAAGCATTCTCATTCGGATTTAGATTATTCCGAGATTAGCTGTTCTATGTGTTTTGCAGACTCTAGACTTCTTTTCGGATTGTTTTTATTGTCATTCGTATTGGACTGGTTATTGTCATTCTCAATTGAAATATGGCTTTCTTACTACTAGTTATTGCCATTTGCAGCGAGTGCTTGAACTCACGATAAAATCTTATTAGCTACTGACAACTGAATATTTTTTATTAAATTTCTCTTGTAGGTGGAGATATCAGTTTCAAAGTTTCAAAATCGTGTTCATGTATATGGAATGGAGGGGGGCTTTCCTATATTTTTTGATATTGATGGGCGCGGCACAGACATTTTTCCCACAGGTATCATCTTTTTCAAGTATTCCTTCTTTAAACTGCAGTTTGGTTTCTGGGTTTTCATATTTCTTTCTAGTATGTACCGCACTTGACTACGTAGCGCTCTCTCGAATGAAGATGATGTTAGTTTGACACTAATGAAGTATCTACAGTATAATTGATAATTTCCTTCTTGAGACAAGCATGAGTAGCAGACACACTAATTTGATTTTGTAATCATTCTCATTACATGATGTAATCAAACAAATAAATTAATGTAGCATATATTCTTTCTTGTTGTAAGTTTTCAAAGTTTAATTGTCCTACATTACATTGTGCTTAGTTTAGGTTTTATTTGGGTAAACTTGTTGCAAATAAATTCGATGTCACTGCTTTTTGTGCAGTTGCATTTACTACTGGAGTTCCCTATTTCCATTAGTGAAACCTATTTCTGACATTCTTAAATAAACTATTGTATTGAAGTTCAAAAGTGTAATTTTTGTTATTCAAAGAACTATATTTTATTTCTCTTTAGAAATAGGATGGCTTGTTTTCATGGTTTTTGAGGTTGGATGTTAAGTTGTAGCGTTCAAAAGTCTTCCATGATTGTAAAGTTTCCAATAATTGAATCTTTGCCTAGTTTTAACTTTTAACAAAGTGTTGATGCTTGATTGGGAATCAATCTTATGTGGGTTTGTATCTCAAAGATTTTTCGGAATGCAACACACCTGCACACTAATAAAGGAAATAAAAGAAAATAGCTGAGAAGTCTGCCCCCTAATTCAGTTTGGAATAATAGGAGTGAAGAAATTTGCCATATATTTAGCAATGACTTCTAAAGAATATAGGAACCTCAAAAGTTTAAACCCCTGACCTTGGTTTTTAACTTCATAATTGGACTAATAAAAAATTGGAGGAGTCTGTGGTAGACAATGGTCAGTCATGAAAAATACGCTATGCTCAGCTTATATGCAAGATATTCACAATTTTTTGGCTGATGGTTTCCCATTTCAGTTTATGCACTCTGGAAGGTCCCTGAGCTCTTGCCTTCTTTCATGCTGAAAGGGGGTGAGGTTTCCCGATATATCATTGGAGGGGCGGATTTGATGTTCCCTGGTATCAGCATACCTGCTGAAGGTCTACCTTCTTTTACAGCAGGAGAAACCTGGGCAGTAAAAGTTCCAGGAAACCCAGCTCCCATCGCTGTAAGCTTCCTTGTAGATTGTAGGACAAACCTTCACTTCATTTATTTATTCAAATAAAGATAGGGACTTTCTTATTTTGAAAACCACTACAGGTGGGGACTACCACTATGAGCAGCACTGAAGCATTAAAAGCTGGGTTGCGAGGAAAGGCTTTAAAGATTACTCACTATTACCGTGACTTACTTTGGCAAGTATTGGGGGTTACTGACTAAATGATTGGTCAATAATGAAAGTTTTCTATGAGTAACGTTTTTAGATTTTTTTCTTTCTTTCCAGGGAATCAGTTGAGGGCCCTTATGTTCCAAATGCAGGCTTTTATGAAGATGTTGTGTTTGAGGATCCTACCTTGTCATCATCACAAATTTCTGGGTCTTATGCTAGCACAACTGAAGGTTCAAATGACCAAGAGAATGGAAGTAATGAAAAAGAAATTGGACAACCTGTTGATGTGGACGTGCACTCTGAACCTAGTTCCACTTCAGAGGCACAGATCGAGGTTGGGGACAAGATTGCTAAAGAAATAACTGCACATGTAGGTGATCTGAAGGTAACAGATGATCATTCTGCTGATCAGTCTAATGGGGAGGATCAACATCCTCTTTCCACTGAGGATGTGGATATGCTTCTGGAAAATTGCCTTTTGCAAGCATTGCATACAACTATTAAGGATAAAGACCTTCCTATGCCTGGCAGCACACTATGGTATAATATGTTATATGATATTTGGTCTTCATGCTCTCTCTGGGGCAAATGCCCTATTTATAGAAATTTCCTCATTTGCTTTCTGCTTTCTGCAGGTCAAACCACGTTCTACCTTGTAGGCCTTCAGGCATCACACTCGACATCAAGAAATCATCATACAAGAAATTATCAAAGTGGTTACAAGCTAAATCTTCTACAGGCTTGGTGCGTAATTCTTTCATTTTCTTCTTTTTGAAAGAGAACCCTTATGTGTTTTAACCATGTCACTTTTGGGAACTTGTTATGCAAACTACCGAGTTTTAAACTTCTAAGAGGTGCTGTATGATCCACGAAGTGGACCAAGTGATCTTATTGAATAGGATGCATAAATGATGTTGCTTTATTGTATTACATGAAGCAGTAAGTTTAAATGTTTTCAGATCTATTCACATGTGCTAAAATGATTTTGGGCATTGGCATTATTTGTTTCAGCTCTGTTAATAGGAATTTCCATTATCAAGTGAAAGAGACTTATATTTTTATCCTAGGTTTCTATGAGCTCTGGGCAAAATCAATACACAATTAGCATAAAAGGAAAACTTGAATTTCAGTAAATCAGTTATATAGTCTTTCTTTATTGGGTTTCAGCATTGTATGGTGATTGCTCTTAGTCTTGTTCTGTTTCTATTTCAATTGCTATATACAGTGTGTATGTGGGCGATATGCCACTTGGTGTGTGAAAAAAATGAAAAAAGTTATGCTTATAAAATAAAAACAGAAACTCTGGTGCATTCGGAAAGAGGATGTAACCTTTTTGTAGGAAATTTAAAACAAGCAAGTGATTAAGTTTTGGTGTTCCTGTACTCTGTACTTTTTAGCGGTTCAGTTTTCTGAGATTAATCTGTATTCTCTTTGTTTGCACTATGTTGGCTCCAAAACATGCAGATTTCAGTGAAAGAAGATAAATACAAAAAGGAGTCTGTATTGTTATCGGTTAACCGCAAGCATTCAGATTACTCATCTTTTAAGCCTGAGAAACGAGAAGTGGAGAAAACTGTTCAAACTGGTGTTGCTACTGTCAGTGAAAGGCGGTCACTCAAAATGCTTGAAGTGGCTGAGATCTATAAATCAAGTGTACATGTCAATCCCATACTAGCTTCTGTTGGGGCCGACACAGGAAAGCTTTACAGTGCTTCGGATGCCACAGATATTGTGTTTACATATGTTGAAAAAGAAAACCTGGTTAAGCCCTCAGATAAATCCATTGTGGTGTTGGATCCAATATTATGTGATGCACTATTCAAGGGAGCCATAAAAAAAGGTGCAATGTACCCAACAGAAATTCATAAGAGAGATTTAGGAGCAGCATTTGTAAACAGGATGCAAGCCCATCACGTTGTGACGAGGGGAAGTGAGTCGGTTGTTCGTAAAGGTGGTCTGAAAACAATACAGATAATGACAGAAAGGCGGCAAGGTAACAAGAAAGTGACCAAATTATCAGGTCTGGAATCCTTTTTGGTGGATCCTGAAGCTTTGGCATCAGAGCTACAGAAGAAGTTTGCTTGCAGCACAACGGTGGCTGAACTACCAGGTGCAGTGTTTTGTTGTGTTAATTGAATTGATATTAGTGAGGTGTATTCTTTTCTCTTCTTCTCTCAAAATTTTCTAGTAGCCTGGCAACGTTAGTCTTAATGAATGAATACTGCTGCTTACTGTTTAAAGTATATTCTTATAACCTTTCTCCAATGGTAATAAATCCTGTTGCCAGTTTTGGTTGTCTGGAAATATATTTTGTTGTGAGGTTTCAAGGATTCCTTCCTTGGTTTTCTTATGAACACGTTTCTCTTTTCAGGTAAGAAGGGGCATGAGGTTCTGGTTCAAGGCGGCGTGATTGATGATCTGGCAAAGCATATGATTGAACAATATGGGATCCCAAAGAGATACATAGAGGTTCTTGATAAAACCAGGAGATGAGAGATTGAGAGAGGTTAGTATACTTGATTCTTCTTGATGGTATTAAAGATATGTAGGGCAAAGCATTCTTATTAATGCCTTGATTGAGTGGATTCAGTCTCTAGGAGCCTGTTAGTTATGCTTGTGCTTTTGTTCGAATTAGCAGATAGAGGAAAAGGAAGATGGAGATGGTAATAGAAAGAGGAGAGAAGAAGAATAATAATACGAAAAAGTAAGTTTTAATGTAAAAAATAAAAAGGAATGGTAGATTTTAAACTTAATTTTATGTATTCTTCTTCCTTTTGTCCTCACCTCTGTGTCTGCTTTCATATTTCTCACATTTTCCCCATGATTAATAAGTAATTTCTTGTATATGTGACGTGTGATTTGGTCTTTTGTGTTTCTGTTTTATGATTATGTGGTTTTGTACACATTAAATTTTGATATCCATTGTCCCTTGTTATTCCACACACCAAAAACAGTTGGCAAGGACTAGTTGCCATAGCATGCTGCCTTGTGAGAGACTCATAACTACGTCTACTTTCATGTTGAGAAATGGTAGTCCTGGACTCCTGTTAGTAGATTGATATAAAAATAAAAATAAATGATGTTATGCTCCTGATGTTTCCTTTAAATTTTTTTCTTTTTCAGCATTTATATTGACAATCATGCATTCAGTTGTTTCAATACCTATACTATCTTTGATAAATTTTTCTGGTAGGTTTTTTTCGCAATATTTCTATTGATAGATCTGCTGCAGTTGGTATTTTGTCTTCAATATAAGTTGTTTGATTGAAATTTTCATTTTTGTCGTATTCAGATAAGTTCAAAACCGAGCCGCTGCAGTGCATATTAACACTTTTCTGAAGTTTATCATTAATAGCTTGTGTTTCAGAAAAACTAAGTTGAAAACTGTTATTGAAATCACTGATATGATTTATTGTCCAAGATTCATTGAGCATTTAATTCAACAATCAAAATTGCTGTTGTAGTTTTATTTTCTAAAAAGATGGTAGGAGTATTGTACTCAAAATCTTGTTGGATGTGAAATATGAAAATTTTGTTTCAGGTACTATTCTGAAGAGAAGGGATTCAGATTGGAAGTGTTGGCGTTTTTGATTGCTGTGGAGGAATTGAAGTGCAGAGTAGGGTCCCATAGATGAGAACCAGTTGAAGAGGGTTTAATTTCTTTATTAAAGTTAAATTTGGAAAGCGAGGAGGATTAGGAGTTGATGGCTATATAAAGTCTACTTCTCTGCTGTAACTTTGAGATTTCAGATTATATCAATTAAACTTTTAAGTTTTATTTCAATCTGGTGGGTTCCAGAGATTGTGTGCCTTGGTGTGTTTCAAGGTTAACCATTCATGCGAGTTTGTAATGCAACAAGAAAATTATGCCGACTTTGAAGTGTGAGTATCAAGATGCCAGTGCTCAAAGGGATGATGTTAAAGTTTACGTGCTTTCAATCTTGTTTGACAACTTTTTTACAAGTGGGAGAGGCTACCGTAGGACAAAATAGAGGTCGATTAAAGTGACTCAAATTACAGAAAATACAATGATGGACGGCTGGCAAGAGACCACGCAAGAAAGAAAATTCATGTTCATGCCTGTACCCAGCCCCCCACCACCAAAGTCTCGAAATCTAGTATGGGAAGACAGATAGGAGAGGGAGGGAGAGAGAGAGAGAGAGTCAAGCAGTGATGGATTGTTAGAACCCTACTCTACATCTTCCATAATTGCACAGAGATGGGATAACAGAACAACAATGCAAACAGTCAATATTTCATTCACACATTTCCAATTGCTACAACCCAGTGTTCTAAAAATCGGCCTAGGCGGCCGCCTAGACGCTGGGCGGTGGCCAACCGCCGGGATTAATGCATAATCGGGAGCAAAATCGGGACAGGGATTAAACGGGCGCCGAGGCGGCCTGAGCGGCCCTTGGGCGGACTAGGCGGTCTGGGAATTTCAATTTTTTCTGTATTCAAACTTGAGAAAGGATGAATGCGGATTAGCTTTGTTCTGGTTTTTCTGGACTTCATGAACGTCTGGTTTGTGTTCTTGCGAAGAGGAAGAAGATGAGAGTTTCTCTCTCTTCCTTCCACACCCACGTGATCACTCTCTTTATCTATTTTTTATTTTTGGTTTCTGTCCATTCGGACAGCTAGCATCTTAACCTTCTAAAAGAAAATGGGCCGTCAGTACATCCATACTTCCATAGCATCAGGTGCTATTAATAATAAAAAAAACATATATTGTCAAGCTGTCAGTTCACTATTGGTTTTTAAGACTTGTTAGATAGGCATTTTATTTATTTATTTATTTTTATTTAGGAATTTCATACCAGTATAATTTTTTGTAAGTGTTAATATACACTTATTTACAAGATATACAATAAATTTACCTAAATCCGCCTAGACCACCTAGGCACCCGCCTAGCCGCCTAGGCGCTAGGAGCCAGCCCGCCGCCTGACTAGCGCTTAGTGTTTTTTAGAATCTTGCTACAACCTGTGATTTATCTTCTAACTATTAACAACCATGTACACACGTCATCATCTTATTAAGTCACTTGGCAATATCCTATTAATACCCCCCCTTAAAACTAATCTTACAAAGTAAGATTACAATTGAACTAAGCACAACATACTTGTCAACCCGTAACCAAAACACAGTAACAACCATCAGGCCTCGACTGTCACAGATTTTCCATCTCAGGAAACTTCATCTTCAGTTCATGATATAGTTCCCAGGTTGCATCAACCTTGGAATGGTTCTGCCCTTGAACTAGAATCTCTGTAATAACAACATTACCCTTCTTGATCATTCTTCGATCCAAAATCGCAATTGGTACAGCTTGCAAAATTCAAGCATCTGTGATAACTGGCAATGGCACTGTGGTTTGTACTTGTGGTCCCAAATGTTTTTTCAGGCAATAAACATGGAACATGAAAAAGAAGTATGAACTAAAACACTACACTCATATCCAATTGAGTACACTCCACACTCAAAGCTTGATAATCTCTGCAAAATCTGATTTGAAAGTAATGCTGCCATTTGATTAGCATGATAACAGCTATAGTAATTCTCTTTACCCATCCTTTGCGCTTGAGATGAACCCAAAAGATCTCGGACTAATTAGTTCCTCAAAATGCATATTAGAAATAGGCTGTGTGTTCAACAAGATGGTAAGGAATGCAAAGCAGCAGCACTGCCATTCAACATTTCTTTTCTCATGGCCTAAGTTACTACATAAAATTGACCCAAAATTACTTGACCATTAAGAACCCAATGTCATAACACACCCTCCCAACAAAGAAGTCCAAGAAACAATATCTGGTTTAGTAAGTTTGCACAAATCTGGGTCCAAGAGAAACCTCAAGGCATTCTGTGTATTGCCACACCTATAGTACTGATTCATAATGACATTAATCAATTGAACTGAAGACCTACATGGAGAATCCACCTGTACACCAACCTTCTGAAAATGGTTTCCTTCTTTCTCAGCAAACAATGCCCCAATCACAACAGTAAACACAAAATTGTCAGCTATGCTCGTAGTATTATTTGAAAACTTGTGTGTTAATTCCAGCAGCCATATCAATTGACAAGAATCTGCCCAATCATCTAGTAACCCCCATGGTTTGCTTAACACAATATTCCTCATAATCTCATTTGTTTTACCTATTGAGATAAGTATCAACCAAATAGTTCCATCTGCTACAACTGTGTTATATGTAATAGCATTTTCAGAGTCATTGGTAGAAGAAGAAATAAGGGTTGTACTTACATGACTCATGTTTTTGTCAAATACAGATTCCTTTGCAGAACTTAACCCATTGCACGTGGTTAGCAATGTTATTAATTTTGGTTGTATGGACCTGTAACCTCAAAACTTTGCAAATTGTCACCACCCCGTCCAAGCAAAGCTGAAACTGCCAAGGTATCATGTGAAAATTGCTTGATTTTGCAACCAACAGCCGAGAGTTTGTGTATTAAAGAGGACACTTGACACGGCATGACATGTGATATCAAGATGGAAAAATGAGTAATAGCCGCATCAAGAATAAATGTATCTACTTCAATACAATCAGGTGCAATAAAGCATTTAGAACCATACAATTGGGATTTTCCCTTGCTACTAAGCTTGTTGTTGTCTGCTCCTTCAATGTAAGTCCCATAATCAGTAAGAAACTGAGCAAGATCAGCCACCTCTAGTTTTTTGGCAACATTGGACATTACAGATGTTCCATCAGTCATACGTGCAACCATCATAAGATTTTTTGTTGCCCCAACACTTAGGTAATCAAGTTGGAAACTTCCTCCGACTAATCCTCCTCTGTTTGTAGCATATGCTTGAATTTTTTTCATCCCTAGATTTTGAGCCTCCACCCTTATCCTGAATGCCCTTCCAATAGCACATGCAGCAACTAGAAAGCCACATTTTATCAAACATATTGAAAGCAAGAAAAGTCGTCTCAACATGTACAATCAAGGGGTCAGCTTCCTCAAAAAAAAATCCTCTTTTTAGCATTCAGAACAAAACCCAACTCACAGATTGCTAGGAATTTCATTGAATTGAATTCAGAGAGAAAAATAGTTCCACCTTTATCATGAATTCCTTTATGGTAGGTGAACTGAAAACTAACAGAAACAATTGCATCATTATAAAACCCACCTACAGGCTGCAGTGCATCAAACTGTTGAGCAGAAACATTTTCTTGCAGCAAAATGGTTTTAACTTTTCCAATAGATTTCGAATTACGTAGCCTTTGAATAGTTGTTCCACCTTTGTCAAGAATGAACTCATGGAAGCCAAGCTTCAAATGCACAATAATACCATTTTTCATGAATTTCCCAGTAAAAATAAGAAATTTAGATATGTGAACATCTTTAGTCTAAACATTCGAAGTTAAGAGCCCACGAAGTGTACCCCCGGTGTCAGAAATCGGCATATGGTAGCCCAACAGAAAATCACAATATGTTGAGTGTGACATTTCATCAAACACCTGGAGTGCAGGTGAATCAATTTTCACGAACCCATCAACAGAAACAGGAATTTTGAAAATAAAATCCTGGTCAAGATTCTTGAGAGATTGAAGCCTGTTGATCGTCCCAACAGAAACAATCAACTGGAACCCAACCTTATTTTCAAGAATAAGCCGAGAAGAAGGCAATTCATCTTTCTTCTCCAACAATTCTGAAGTAGGGAGACCAGAAACCAAATCCTTTGCAGTGCATGTCTTGCAATCAGAATCAAGAAATGGGGAAATTTCCACCGAATCCTTGTCGAACAAATCGAAAACGTTTTCGTTCTCCCGAGCCAAAGTTTTCCGAAAAACCCCAAAACTTTCTTGAAATTTGGGATTGGAATGAAATGTCGCAGAATCATCGTCGTGGTGTTTGCCGTAGTCATGAACCTTCTTGAATTTTTTCAATATGGGTCGTATACAAGGAAGACTTATGGGCTTGTAATTTGGACAGTACTAAGACAAGAATTCATCAATTTTCTCTTGAGCCTGAATCTTTTCGTTGTGGAAGGATTGAAGCTTGAGAACTGTGAACACGAAAATTCCTTGCGATGAACATGACAAGAACACGTGTACAAACAAATGTTTTGTGTTAATGAATTTGGGGTTACGATCTCTTTTAACTTGATCCTCTGATTCGATCTCCAAAAGATATGGATTTATGGATGTGTTGTTGATCTAAGGGTCGTCGAGGTTTGATCTTGGATGAATGGTTGGAAGTTTCTTCAAGGGCCTTCGGGGCTTGATCTTGAAGGAGGATTTGACGAAGAATGAAAAGAGCTTTCTTGATCCTTCGAGACACGAAAATTCTTTACGACGAACGTGACAAGAACATGTGTACAAAAAAATGTTTTGTGTTAATGAACTTGGGGTTACGATCTCTTTTAACTTGTCCCATTCGTCGTCAGGAATTTTCGTGTTCACAAATTTGGCACGCCCGGTGGTATCATCTCTACCTCTCATCTTTTTCTCCGCTCAAGAAATTCAAGCATACTACATGGCTTCAAACAAAGAACAAGTCATGACCATCGGCGCTACCTCCATTGAAGAACAGTTGGTTCAAATGAAGGAAACAATTGCAAGGCTGATAAAGACTACGGAGGAGAAAAACTTGCAAACCACCGGACTCATCAACCGTCTGGAGGTGCAATATGGCGTCAAAACGAAACCAAGCTCTCTCCCGACTAAGAGGGCCGAAGAAGGTTTCAACCCAAACGCCTATGAACTTATGTTAAAGGCTGGGCACAACTTTGTTTCCTCTTCAAATCATGGGAAGAAGGTTTCAAACACCGTCAACGACAAAGATCATGACCTCACCGAGACTCAGAAGAAGTTAGAGGAGCATAATTATGAGTTGACAACAATAAAGCTGGACTTGGCTTCACACCAAATGCACTCATGAATATTTCAAGCAAAGTGAAAAACGCTAGCGCTCAACACATCAGCGTGAGCATTGAACAAGATTAAGTGGAGCCTAAACCTCCCCTTCGAGTGTCAGTCTTCGAAAGGCTGAATCGTTCAAAACCCAGAATTTCGGCACTTGATCGCCTTGGTGGGCAAGACCGAACTTCCGTCTTCAAATGGCTTAACATGCCAACACCCCAAAGCTCTATTTTCGAAAGGTTGTCAAAACCTAAGAAACAAAGCAGCAAGGCTAGCTCCCTTCCTCGACGGTCGGCTTTGGAAAAACTTGAAGAAACCAACATGTCTTCTAGAAAGAGGAAGACAACGCCAAAGGAAGAAAAGCTCAACGGTCTAGCAAGAAAAGACGACGTTCGAAGCTCGATTCCTTCAAGGATGAAGCGCCAAGCAACCTTAGAGGTTGACACAAAATGACCACTGAAGCTAAGGAGGCGCATCATCGTCCACACTGGCCAATCTTCATGCCAACAAGCCCAAGAGGACGGCATTGAAGATGAGGTCCAAGACATCTTCCTCATCATGATCCAAGAAGACAAAGAAGATGAAATCCCTAAGGAAGACGTCACTTATGGCTTTTTCGACTCAAAGTCTTCACCTCGATCGCTGGGGGCATGCTCCAAGTCAAGCGAAGTTGAATGATTGACTCATGTCATTCCAAAAGAACTGCATGAGAAACATACGTCTCCTCCACAATTTCACCAATCGGAAAAAGGGCAAAGCAGCTCTCATCCACCTCCAAAGCAATGTGAAAGTATGGAAGATGAGGAAATTTCGACACAAAGATCGTTCATGCGCGATCTCTTCTTCCTCGAAGACTTATTCAATTATTCAGTTAAGGCTCATTACTATGAAGATTGCGAGGAATGGCTCTCCAAAATTGCTTGACAAATCCACCAAAAACTCATTGTTCGCATGAGCCTAAAAGGCGACACCAATGGCTCTTCGCCTGCACGAGCCTAAACTGTATGGCAAAAAGCTCATTGTCTGCAAGAGCCTAAACTGCAAGACACAAGGCTCCTCGCCCGCACAAGCCTAAACTGCACACCAAAAAGCTCATTGTCCGCATGAGCCTAAAAGACGACACCAAAGCTTCTTGTTCGCATGAGCCTAAACTACAAAACAAAACGCTCATTGTTCGCACGAGCTTAAAAGGCGACACTCAATGCTCCTCGTTCGCACGAGCCTAAAAGGTGACACCAAAACTCCTCGTCTGCATGAGCATAAAAGGCGACAACCAATGTCCTTGTTTACACAAGCATAAAAGGCGACAACAAAGCTCCTCCCCTGCACAAGCCTAAACTGCATAGCACTATGCTCCTGGTCCGCACGAGTCTAAAAGGTGACACCAAAGCTCCTCGTCCGCACAAGCCTAAAAGGCGACACCAACGCTCCTTGCCTGCATGAGCTAAAATTGCAAACGGCACCAAAACGCTCATTGCCTGCACGAGTTAAAATTGCAAATGGCCCCAAAATGCTCTTCGTTCGCACGAGCCTAAAAGGCGACAACCAAATCTCCTGGTCCGCATGAGTCTAAAAGGCGACACCAATGCTCCTTGTTCGCACGAGCTTAAAAGGCGACACACAATGCTCATTGCCTGCACGAGCCTAAACTGCAGGACATAAAGCTCATTGTCCACATGAGCCCAAAAGGCGACAACCATCAACGCTCCTGGTCTGCACGAGCATAAAAGGTGACACACAAAGCTTCTGGTCCTCACGAGTCTAAAAGGCGACACCAAAGCTCCTCGTCCGCATGAGCCTAAAAGGCGACACCAATGCTCCTCGTCCGCACGAGCATAAAAGGCGACACCAAAGCTCCTCGTTTGTACGAGCATAAAAGGCGACACCAATGCTCCAGGTCAGCGATTTGATTGCTGACGGTCTATACTGGAACCTGGAGGAGTTGGAACCTTTTATTTCTCGGGATGAGTTGGATTCAATCCGCTCTATTCCTCTGAGCTCTCGCCGACTTGAGGACAATCTTGTTTGGCATTTTGATAAGCGAGGACTTCTTAGTCAAGAACGCCTACCACATTGCTCGAATCTGGACTCTCCCCACCTTAATGTCTACCTCTTCCTCGTCCAATGCAGCGCCTTTCGCGAGACTGTGGGTCAAGCTATGGAATGCCTCAATTTTACCCAAAGTGAGGATGATCACCTGGCAAATCATATCGAATATTATACTCACTGGGGGGAATCTCTTAAAGAAGCACATTCCTATTAAACCAGTGTGTACATTCTGTGAGGCGAAGTACGAAACTATCTGGCACTTAATGGTTGATTGCCCTTTTGCAAAATTTGTTTGGCGCACCTTTTCTCTGAGCTATCATTTCCTGCATCACCGCTATAGCTCGATTATGGAATGGGCATTCACTCTATCACAAGAATTGAAAAAGGATGATTTTGACCGCTTACTCATGCTGCTCTGGGCTATCTGAACAACCGAGAACTTGAAATTCTGGGGAGAAAAAATTAATCCTTCCCCCATAGAGGTAATTAGCCGGACTATGGATTGGTGGCAAGACTTCATGAGAGCAACACTTAACCCGACCCTGAATCACACCCACCCGATTACTCCCCGTTGGTCTCGCCCTCTTCCAGGTTGTCTCAAGGTTAATGTCAATGGCGCTTGGTCCAAGGAGCAAAATCTGGATGGGGTGGGAATCATTATCAGAGACTTGGACAGGCGCTGCGTTGCTGCATCGAGCAAAAAGTTGGATGATGTCTTCTCCCCTGATCAGGTGGAAGCACTGGCAGTACGCAAAGGACTTGCGTTGGCGATTGACCTGGGTTTTCAAAAGATTTGTTTGGAAAATGATTCACTTCAGATCATTACGGCCTTACATCATTCTTCTACGGATAGGTCTCTTATCGGACCTATCATAGAAGATGCAAAGGTACTGCTGCAATCGATCGCTGAAGTTTCTGCCGCCAAGCTAACCACGCAGCCCATAGGCTTGCTCTTTTAGGCCTCCTGTCAGGAGGCAATTGTACTTGGACTAATGAGACTCCCTCTTTCATCTGTGATGTTTTGGAAGAGGATTGTTCCACCCCTTGCACTGAGTAGCCTTTTCATGGCTTTTAATGAAATCTTATGCCGCTTCTTATAAAAAACAAAACAAAAAACAAAACAAAACAAACAAAAAGAAAGCGAAATATCACCGAACATAATATACACAAATCATAGAACTGAAGCCTAATTATTAAGCAGCTGTGATGTCAATAAGTGCAAGTTGGTTAGATGTTGTCAAGGGATGGGAAGGAAGATAACAAAAGACAAAACAAGAGAAGAATTGAATGGCAAGAAATATGATAGGGTCGTGAGGACATCGGATATTCTTTGTAATATCCAAAAATTCCAAGTTCTAAAGGGGTTTTTCCTGTTTACCAAAAAAAAAAAGGGGGGGTTTTCCTTTCCATTGGTTTTGAGCCCCATAATCCCATATGGCCTTTATGCTCATCGTTTCATGCATATATTTGCCCACTTCCACCATCTCTTTATCTTTTTCATGTAATTTTTCTAACTCCCATCTTCATACGCTATACAACTCTTTCAATAACCTCTAATTTTCTTTTGTTTCTTTCCTTCAATCGGCCTTATATATACACATTTTTTTTCTTTTTCTTTCTCTTGCGCTCTCTTAACATGGTCACGGTGATAGACGTTGGAGAATAAAGTTTATATGTGGGACATATAATAAAATAATATACAATTTATGTTGGGAAGTTCACTATTAATCCAGTCTTTGTGAAAGTTAAACTATCTAACTACTACAATTAATTCAACTTTTAACAGGCGTCTAAGATATAACAAAATAATATTACATGTGAGCCTAAAAAATTTAATTTACTAATAGATTTATTTCTTCTTTTGCCTACAATTAAAATTAATTGAATCATTTTTCTACAAGAGGGTGGCAATTTTGAGCCTAGCTAGGCTCAACACTAGCAAGTGGGTAAGGGAAAATGTTTCTATGAGTCTTTCTGATCCTTAAAAAAATGATGGATAAGTGTGACTTGCCACCAATCATCTCTTTTTTTTCTTAATTTTTTTTAAAAAAAAAACAAAGCCTCATCGAGGCTAGTAAGTGGAGTGTGCATGCCTCTGATGCCTATTGCCTGCTTTACGGTATCTGATGCCTAACAAGAATACCTACTTCGCTCCACTGTTCATGCAAATTTACATAGTGGAATAGTGGAAAGGGTATTTAAAAGTTGTATAAAAAAAAGGTGTATTGATAGCACACCCCTAAAAAAAAGTTTTCTAACTTTAATTCTTGATAGAAATTTAATAAAAATCCGGTGTTAGATTACATATTGAGTATAGTCTCTTGATGTTAATTCAAATTAATTAATGTGTATTTTATTCAATGTCTCACATTATAATATTTAAATTTATTAACATACACATTTTAATTTATTTTTTAACCACAAACAAGTTTTATTAATTTATTAATTTTATTTAACATTCTTCAAACTTGAAAGACTCAATTAATATACCTAAATGTTAGTTCCAAAATGTATTATATTGAATTAATGTACCTAAATATTAGTACCAAAATGTATGCATAGAAGTGTATTATATTGAATTAATGTACCTAAATGTGAGTACCGAAATGTATGCAACAAAATGTATTATATTGAATTAATGTACCTAAATATTTGTGTCGAAATATATGTACCGAAATGTGTGTACCTAAATGTATGCACTGAATTGTATTATAATGAATTTAATATACCTAAATGAAGAAGACAAAGTATATCGAAATATATTGTGTAACAAAAATTAGTCTATCTAAATGTTTACAACAAAATATATTACGATGAATGAAATGAAAATTATGATTATATTGAAATGAAATTAATACATTAAAATTTGGAAGAAAAAGAAGAAATAATTAAAACATCAAAATATAATTAATAAATTAGGTGATTAATGTATCAAGGGACTAAAATTAGATTGTGATCTTACTCATGATTTTAGTTTAAAAGTCATATTTGACAAGAATTAAAATGAAGTTTCTTATAAAAAAAAAAAGCACATATAAATGTAATTCATTCTTTTGCGGACGTGAATGTTTAAGTTTCGGGTCGACCAACATGTTATTATTTCGACTTTGATTCCATCCGAACACAGGATGATCTTAAAGTTTTAGAATTTAGGTTTTTAAGTCTTGAAATTTTCTTTTAGGCCGATATATTATAACTCAATATTTAAGCAAAAACCATGTGGCCACGGTCCATAAGATAAAAAGTTAGTAGGGTTTATACACACACACCCCTCCACCATTTCCTCAGCTCATTGAATAGTAAATTTGTTAAGCCTTCATATTTATATTTAAAAAATGCATTATATATAGGAAGTTGTTAAGGGAAGGGATTCCTATTTCTTTATAAAAATGGGAATTAGTTGTCGGGTTCACACGATATCAAATTTTAACAATCCGAACCGTCTATTTTTCAAGTTGCACCTCATAGATCATCCTTGCAAAATATTAGTCAAATCGAAAATATTGAAGACATCTAATTGGGTTCAAAAAAATTAACGAATATTTTGTTATATAAGAAACAATGAAATTTTATTTTGATAATTAAATAAGCAAATGATTTTGGATTGAATTGAATTTTTGAAAGGATAATCTATGAATCGAGACTTACAAACTAGATGGTTCGGATCGTTGAAATTCGATGTGGACTGGGCCTTACACCTAGTCCCTATTTTTTGGAAAAAATGGGAATGTAATGAATAGTTTTTATCGAACATTCGAGTTACAACATTTGAGAAAAAGAAAAACATAAAGTTGAGAGCTCATAGAAACCATGCATGATACAGCAAGTAAATTAAGCAACTTGATAGAGAAATTTATTCCTAACGAGAACGATTGGGGTGTAGAGTATAAGATTCTTAATTATTTGAATCAATGCAAATTAATTCTATCTTTCTACGTTTTCATTGAAGTGAAACGAGAATAATAAAGGAGAGGAGAAACGATAGCATGCTCAATCTTTTTAACTTTTTGTTCTTTATATAGTGTCTTGACCTGAATCATGCATGCTCAAAGTTGAGTAGTATATGATCAGGTGCACTTTTAATTTTTGTTTTCTCCGTCTTCCTTTTCGCGCCCTTCATTCTCCTCTCAATGAACTAAAACATCAAGAATCCAATGATGGGGCTTCATTAATATCGATATCTAACTTAACTAATGAGCTTCATTATTAATGAATAAACCGAATAAACCGACTTATATGCGAATACATGAAAGTAAGTTGTGAGGTGGACAACTACTAGTCATGACTCATGCATGAATGATGGACTTGACTCAACCCAAACAAAATTCTTATAAAAAAGGAGAAATCGTGCCCAATACATGTGTTACATATGATTCTATAGAGAATAATGCTACGAACATTACATTTTTAATATTAAATAGTAACATATTGCCAATGTATGTATTTTATGTATTAGGACTTTTATTAAATATGTAAAAGACATATTGAGTTTAACTAATCCTATATCACACAACTGTCCTCTTGCAATTAAGTTTTTTTTTTAAGTCCTTTTGAGCGCCAAAGAGAAAAGCTATATATAGTGATCTATTTTATTTTGGTCTAGTCCTATTGATCATTGTTGTATTTAATTTGTACCTTTATTCGGAAGACGATTAATAATGTGGTCAGTAAATTGGTTAAAATAGCAACAATCCTCTATGAAATGTTAGAATATCGTATAATTAAATTTTACTTTATTTTTTAATTTTATATAAAAATAATAATACTATTTAGACACACAAAACTATAACTTCATAATATAAGTGAGCAATGAGCCCCTACTAATACATATGAATTTATATTAAAAAGTGTGTTAACAATACATCAATTTTGTGTGTTAAAATAGCATTATTCTAGTTTCACCAATAAGTTTGGATCATGCAACTGCATGCACTACCATGCTTCAACGTACCATGGAAAGACAACACTAAGAGTAGTTTCACATGCATAATATATATACATATATATATATTATATTGCTGTGTGATGATCTACAATGCATGACACGAACACGGACATAGGAACACGACACGACATGACATGGGAATACGTCAAACTAACAAAGAATAATCAATGTATGATCACAAGAGAATACGACACGACATAGAGATACGGGAGAATACCACTGTGTCTCTGCATTGTAAGTGATGATGTCATATATAACACTAGCTAGCTAGTGGGTGGTTGGAAAAGCCTGCAAGTATATAACGAATGTTGTATACTCTGCACTCTGCAGTGTAACGTTTGATTAGTGAGTGCTGTGATTGCAAAACGAAGGGATGCAATGCAACGCATATGGCATTAGAACCGGACAAATAATAGTGATTGGAAACAACTGTCTGTTCTGTTGTGCGGAATAAGATAAAAGAAACTTAACGAGGGTGCCTCTCTTTTGTCTTCTCATGCCAAAAAAAAATTGACAGACAGACGAACAATGCAAAATTGTGCATGTAAAGCAAACTCTACTTGGAAATTATTCTATTACTCTACTATTTTGCCTCTAGTGCGGTGTAGGTAGACTATTCATCTTTCTTTTCTTTCTTTCCTTCCTTTTTATCTATCTTCTAAAGAAACTAATTCGACTAAGACATGATCGCTTATTGTGTCAATTTCTTTTCGGATTTAGATGATTGTTAAACATGTTACGTGACATGATATATGTGACCCAAAGACAATAAATTCATTCTTAACACGACGTGTATATATATATATATATATATTGTGTGGGTGTGTAATTTGTTTGTTTGGAATTAGGTTAAGTGAGATGGAAGTTGAGGTTTCAATTCAAAGTTAATTGGTAATACGGGAGTAGTGTTTGGACCCGATTTTGCACTCAAGTTGTTGGATGACAGAAATATTAAGGATCATGATTAGTTTTCTGATAAAGGCTGAATCAATGACATAACCAATCCAGGGTCAAAGTCTTGGTCAAAGTGGTGATATTTGGCGGCGATAGAATTTTGGCCGAGAATAATTCCAAGTATATTAAGAGAATATCCCGAAAAATTATCATAATTATAACATTCGGTAGACTTGGGTATCACGGAAGTCATCCCTATCAATACAAGAGGATTTGCCACATAGAGGCCCCTACAACTCAACAAACAACTCAAAAATACTCTATGCGAAACCCTTCTCACGGCCCTAAGAAAAACACTAACTATTCTAACTCTCCCGTCAACACACCTTCAGTTTGGATAAGTAAGCAACATTGTGTTGACAACTGACGACATCTTCAGTTTGGATAAGTAAACAACATTGGAACTGTAGAATCAAACTAAAGAAAGTTAAGGTTCCACCATAAAACCAATTGGCAACATGGAGAATAGCCCAACTTACTTATAAGCACATGCAAGGTCCCTCCTCCCATCAATGTGGGGTTCATTCTCAACAAGCCCCCCTCCCACGTGTGGAGAATTTTCAAGCCTAACACATGGACAACACAACAGGATGACGTGAAGCATGTGTGGCCGTTTGACTTCACACATAGGACAACCTGCTCTGATACCATGAAGAAAGTTGAGGTTCCACCATAAAACCTATATGTATGGAGTAACCCAACTTACCTATAAGCCCATACAAGGTCCATCCTCCCATCAATGTGGGATTCATTCTCAACACAGACGATTCAGGACCACCTTCAAACAGCACTACTTATGGTCGGTTGTTTATCTATCCAAGTCTCGACCAATGAAGAGTTCTCAATTCTTTCACCTAAAGACGTCACTTTATTAGCTTCTTGGGTAAGTGAAGTGTTCTATGTTCATTACTCTCAGGTGCATTTCATAGTTCAACATTCAGATGGCCGAACCACGTTCATTATGAAGACACTCAACTCCTTTGAGTACCTCTGTTCCTATAGTCTAATACCAATTTGGCGCACTTATATTCTCACAAATATAGTTAAAGCAGCCAAACAGGTGCACAAGATTTTGAACTTCGAGTGAATTAAGCAACCTTGTCTTCAGGTTCTAGAACCCTAGGTCGAGAGGTATTCCTTCCTCGGACGTAGTCGCTTAGGTGCAGAAGTCAGCATCTCATTCGACACCACCACCACCATATCTATTCTACTCACCCAACTGAGCTTTGTCGCAAGTTGGCACGCCCATATTCACGAAAAAGACGTAGTTAGCTCAATACTTATTCGGCATGTGCGCCACGTAGGCTTTGTAATTTTTAGGCCAACAAGTAGTTAATTCATTATAAGTTCATGCAAGGTATCTTAAATCTTAGATGTAGCAGGCCTTTAACTAACATTTTTACACGGTCTCATTTAGGGAATAGTCCAACTCATTATAAGTCCCGGCAAAGTTTCTTAATTCCCCAATGTGGATTTTAACGTGACATTCTCCTAACTTTCAGGTATGACGAATTTTTGAGTCCTAACATGTGAACAATTTAATTGGAGGGTGTGGAGCATATGTGGTTGATAGGCTTCGTGTATGGACAAACTTGCTCTAATATCATAAAAGATGAGATTCCATACCTCAAAACTAATTTGAAATTAGTGAAGCAAATATCGGATTTTGAGAAAAGTAACAGGGGCTATCGGATAATCAAGTCGACCGACCAGCTAAACAACAAAAAACTTACAAGGGGTTCTCTAATCTAATCGATCGGTCAGAGGTGTCGAACTATCGTTCTGCTTTGAAATTCAAAATTCTTCATATACCCTTCTGAAGGTAAAGAGTTGTTCATTCGATTTTAAACTTTGATACCCTGTATTTAAATATAAAAAACACTTTAGAAACATATTCGACAAGCTATAGATCAAATTCATATATATGAATAGATATGTTCCACATGACGTGATGCCTCTTATTTGAATGAGTGCAAACCAAGAGGTATATGGCTTGGAATGATTGTTAAACCATTTTAGAAATGGACACTTAAACCTCTTCAAATAGAGGACGAATTTTAGAGTTTTTATTCATTTACTTCCGTACAGAATCATATAAATAAAAGTGCTATAAGAAAAAGCTTTTACTTCTCTCCAACTTTTCATTGAAATCCAAAAGCACCAGGAGCCAAATTCTGCAATTTTTGTTCTTGGTTTAACCTTGAGTGTTCTTGTTATCTTTGTGTAGGTTTTGTATTAGGACTGTGCAAAACTTTAACCAAGCTTCATTGCATCCATAAAGCTAAATCACAACTCTCTGTTGCACATAAGTTGTGGGGGCGAATTAAGCCTACAAAATGGCATAATAATGTACATGCCTTTTTAAGTACAAATGATACCCTACATTAATCTACACTAAGGAGGAGGGGAAGAGTTTGAACTCGAGACACAATAGGTTGAAGAGAAATGACCTAACCACTAAGGCAATCCACCACTTTCATGTACATGCCTTTAAACAATCTTTTATCATAGTTTCTTCTACATAGCCATGACCCACTAGCCTTAAATATTCAACAATAACTCTATGCAAGGTTTCTTAATTCTTCAATACTTTAACTTCATTCCCTTCATACACTAACATATATACGGACATTTGGTTTCTAGTGTATCTACAAAAATTTGTTAGCGTCAAAGTAAATTGCTTATGTATTATTGATCTTTGACTAACTTGTTATTGGTATCGTAATATTTTGCTTTTCAATGTTAAAGAAGTCGCCAAATAAAATCTTCCCATCCTTAGACCTTAAATTCTTTTCCTTCGATCTTTTGGTTTTTCAATTTCGATTTTATACCAAGCCCCCATCTTGAATTCAAATTGGATTGGGGGATGTAAATTTGTTATTGTATAAATGAAACCGGATTAACTTGGTAAATTTAAATAACATTTCTTAGTATGTTTTTTGAGTGTTTAGGAGAAAATAATAAAAGAAATGTGGATGTTTGTGTGAACCCTCTGCAAGCAAATGTGAGAACCAAAATCCACCCAATCTATATTGACATATATGTAGATATATGCTTTCTGAAAATTAATTAGTGCCAAGTTGTAAGGCGAAGCCTTTATAAGGAGCCTTGCTTCTTTACCCAAGATGGTTTCAAAAAGTTTTAGTTTCTTTGAAACCATCTCTCTCTCTCTCTCTCTCTCTCTAGACTATAGAGCATATATTTTCAAGACAGCATCAAACTATACATATTCTATAGTATTATACATACATATATATTGTAATCCAATATCTGCGGTATTGTATTTTCTCTTATTGCATAGTTACAAGATTCCAAGAATTAAACTTGAGAAGTATATTTATTCTTAGTTCTCATTGCTTTTAGTAGCATGAACTGAAATATATATACCATCAAACATCTCTTATTTCACATACCAGAAGCTCGAATCAATACTAGTCGTCCACCGTCTCAAAGCAGAGAGATAGGAGAGAGGGAGGGAGGGAGGGAGATGGCGGGAAACGACTGGCTAAATGGTTATTTGGAAGCAATTTTGGATGCAGGAAATAACACAAGGAAGAGGAACGACGGGAGGCAGAAAATTGCAAAGTTTGAAGAGCAAGTAAAGGCTGAGAAGTTGTTCAGTCCGACCAAGTACTTTGTGGAAGAAGTAGTCAATAGCTTTGATGAGTCTGAACTCCACAGGACATGGGTTAAGGTACTAAGTTTTTAATTTTATGTAAAATTAATACTAATTAATTCAGTAATCAAGGTTTTGCAGTTCAGGCTGCCTTTCATAAGCTCATACCCCTCCCGTGCTGACTTTAGTTAACGTTCATTTTTTGTGGCCCTCAAACTTTCACGTGTCCTGCAAAACTCCTGTTTTTTCTTTGATTTGAATTGATGAACAATGCAATTCCACAAAGAAATGAAGAAAGGCAGTGAATTAATTATTTCACTTATATATATAATTCTCCCGATTTAGTTAATTGAATGCAATATAAAAAGCACTTGTGGAAATAAAAATAGAGAGAATCTGATTCACAAAAATGGTTCCAAAATAGGACGGGGTTGCGATGAGCGATGAGCGATGAGCACATATTTGAGGTTTGTGGGGGCCACATATGGGTTTTACACTGATATTCTCCAAAGTTTAGTAGACCCATGATTAACAAATGGTTTTTCTATAGGAATTGGATCATCTCCTGAGCTCAGCATCTTGAGCCTACTGAGCAAATCACATCGACCGTTGAATTTTGATCCAACAGCTACAAACAGGAAACCCTTTTAAAAGTTATAATAATTGTAGCTGTTAGATCAAAATCCAACGGCCCATGTAATTTGCTCAGTAGACTCAAGATGCTGAGCTCATGAGAGGATCCAAATCCTTTTCTATATACTATTTGGGGCCACAGATATAAATTCTTGGGTCCAATCCTAAAAGTTGTTGTGTGTTTGTATAGTGTTGATAAAAAAACTAATTAGCTTATTAAGAAACTCATTTAAAAAAAAAAAAATTAAGAAACTAACTAGCTAATTAACTTATGTCTAAAAGTTTAATTAGTGTGAGAAGTATTAAATTAACGGTTCTGGTGGTGGTGTGTAAACTTGGTGCAGGTAATAGCTACAAGGAATACCCGCGAACGCAGCAATAGGCTTGAGAATATGTGCTGGCGCATTTGGCACCTCGCCCGTAAAAAGAAGCAGGTGAGTGAACAACCAAAGCTAGCTACTTAACAAAGGAAAAAAAAGAATCTGGTTCTTATTGGTGTGTGGGTGAATGGAGTGCAGATAGCATGGGATGACGCTCAAAGGCTTGTCAAACGAAGCCTGGAGCGGGAGCAAGGGCGCAATGACGCGGAGGATGACCTTTCCGAGCTGTCTGAAGGCGAGAAGGAAAAAGGGGACATGAGTTCTGCAGAACCAAGTGTCAAGGATATTTTAAGAACTAAATCCGACATGCCTGTATGGTCCGATGATGTTAACAAGTCTAGGCATCTTTACATTGTCCTAATCAGGTACGTATATATTTTTACATATGCATTTAAAAGTCAAAATGTGTCATACAATTTGATCGGCTTGTGTAATTTTTCTTAGTGTGTTTCTTGTTCTTGACATGTTGTAGCGTGCATGGGTTGGTGCGCGGAGAAAACATGGAACTCGGAAGAGATTCCGATACAGGCGGTCAGGTAAGAACAATGATCTATTGATTAAGAAAGATAATACACTAAATGACTAAGATCATCAAGAAGTAATATCATGTATGAAATTAATGCTAATGAAATGTATGCGGATTTACGTATGGTACCTGCTTTATTCAGGTGAAGTATGTGGTGGAACTTGCTCGTGCTCTCGCAAATACAAAGGGAGTCTACCGAGTTGATCTGCTAACGAGACAAATTACTTCACCGGAGGTAGACTCCAGCTACGGTGAACCCAATGAGATGCTCATATGTCCGCCTGATGGAAGTGGCAGCTGTGGAGCCTACATTGTCCGCCTCCCCTGTGGACCCCGCAATAAGTAATACTCTTCATCTTTTTTTCTTAATCCTACTGCCCCAGTGTCTACTGACCTAGTCCAAATCCAGACGTGAATATGAATTTGATTGAGGCATGCTGCCTGCAGGTACATACCCAAAGAGTCACTTTGGCCGCACATACCTGAATTCGTCGATGGCGCTCTCGGCCACATTGTGAACATGGCAAGAGCTCTTGGTGAAGAAGTCAATGGGAGGAAACCCACATGGCCTTATGTGATTCATGGCCACTATGCTGATGCAGGGGAGGTGGCTGCTCACTTGTCTGGGGCTTTGAACGTGCCAATGGTGCTAACAGGGCATTCGTTAGGCCGAAACAAGTTTGAACAATTGCTCAAACAAGGGAGGTTGACAAAGGAGGATATCAACGCAACCTACAAGATCATGAGGAGGATCGAAGGTGAGGAGCTGGGATTGGATTCTGCTGAAATGGTGGTCACCAGCACTAGGCAAGAAATCGAAGAGCAATGGGGACTCTACGATGGCTTTGACCTCAAGTTGGAGAGGAAGCTTAGGGTTAGGAGACGTCGTGGAGTTAGTTGCCTTGGGCGATACATGCCAAGAATGGTGGTAAGCAATACTTCACATTCTCTTCTCCTTCTCACTGTCATTGATTGTGGATTTCCAAATGAAAGATTAATGACTTAACAACGTCATGTCTCAGATTTCATTCTTTTGTTCCCAAAGTCTTGTACGGACTAATCACTGTGATGACAACATTTAGGTTATACCGCCAGGCATGGACTTCAGCTATGTTACTGCCCATGATTCCGAAGGAGATGGAGATCTCAAATCCTTGATTGGCTCTGACAGAGGTCAAAGCAAAAGGCATCTGCCTCCGATATGGTCTGAGGTTGCAAATTCTTCCACCTATTTTCTCCTTTCACATATTCCCATCCCCTTCAATTGGTTATACAGGTATATGCATTTCGTCCACCGAAAATGAAACAATCTCCCATCTCCTCCATAGCAAGTCCGTTCCTCCAGGGAAAGAGTGAATGAAGATCTTCTTATAAATAAACTAAAACTGACTTACAATAGGCATGTTAATGCCTGCTGATACCAAAAAGGATATAGTGATACTATAGTTATAAGTGTTTTCGGCTTATTTTGTTTGTTGAAATGCAGGTAATGCGATTTTTTACTAACCCTCACAAGCCCACTATACTTGCATTGTCTCGTCCTGACCCCAAGAAAAATGTTACTACCTTGCTCAAGGCCTTTGGGGAATGCCGAGCTCTTCGGGAGCTAGCCAACTTGGTACAGTTCATACTTTGATCTCTGATAACTGGATCATCTATTCTTATACTGGACACTAATACTGGGTTACACCTGTTGCTTATGCAGACACTGATACTTGGCAACAGAGATGACATTGAAGAAATGTCAAATAGTAGCTCGGTGGTTCTTACAACCGTGCTCAAGCTCATTGACAAGTATGATCTGTATGGGCAAGTGGCCTATCCTAAGCATCACAAGCAATCAGATGTACCTGACATATATCGTCTAGCTGCAAAAACAAAGGTACATACATACTGTATGATACAGGCTTCAACTATGTGTTTAAAAATTAGCCCTGGTTGGCTTCACAAGGTTAGATGACCCTTCACAAGGTCATTTTCAACACTTAAATTTCTAAGAGTAACAATTTACGGGGATTTCTATTGAAGGGAGTTTTCATCAACCCAGCTCTCGTGGAACCTTTCGGGCTCACAATTATAGAGGTGAGCCTTTCACCGTCTTCTGCTTCACTTCTAGGCTCTAGCCTCTAGTGCAGATAATCTTATGAGACGCTAATTATTTGTCCTAAATTCCTCACTGCAAACAGTGTATATAATGTTCTTGTGGTTTCGTTTCCAGGCAGCTGCTTATGGTTTACCAGTGGTCGCCACCAAAAATGGAGGACCTGTGGATATTCTGAAGGTAAGTATATTATTTATACCACATTGTTTCCACAAATAGAGGTGGAGCACACTTGTATTAGTGGCTGTCACAACTATCAGAGAGGTGGAATAAGTAGTATTGCTTTGTGCCTAATGAACTAACAGATAGCTGACTCTGTATTACCAGGCACTAAACAACGGCCTCCTAGTTGACCCACATGACCAGAAAGCCATAGAAGAGGCACTGCTAAAGCTTGTAGGAGACAAAAACCTGTGGCTCGAATGCAGAAAGAACGGCCTAAAGAACATCCACCGCTTTTCGTGGCCAGAACACTGCCGGAACTACCTCTCCCATGTTGAACATTCCCGAAACCGTCACCCCACTACCCGCCTTCAGATCACGCCAATTCCTGAAGAACCATTGAGTGACTCTCTAAAAGATGTGGAAGACCTTTCCTTGAGATTCTCTGTAGAAGGAGACTTCAAGCATAATGGAGAGCTCGATGCAGCAACTAGACAGAGGGAACTGATTGAAGCCATAACTAGAATGTCTTCGTCCAGTAGCAATGTCGGTGCTACTTATGGTCCTGGCAGAAGGCAGAGGCTATTTGTAATAGCCATGGATTGTTATGACCAGAATGGAGACGGCACCCAAGTATTTCAAGAAGTTCTAGTGAATGTAAAGAAAGTAGCAAGCTTAGGCTATGGCCAGGGTCGAGTAGGCTTTGTGTTGTTAACTGGTTCCAGCTTACAAGATATCGTCAAAGCGTTTAAAGGCTGCCAAGTAAACATTGAAGATTTTGACGCGTTGGTCTGCAAAAGTGGGAGTGAAATGTACTACCCGTGGAGGGATTTGGCAGCTGACGCAGATTATGAAACCCATATTGAGTACAGATGGCCTGGCGAGAATGTGAGGTCCATGGTTCCAAGGCTTGCCAGGCTAGAAGTTGGGGCTGACGATGATATCGTGGAGTATGCTGGATCAAGTAGCTCTAGGTGCTACTCTTATAGTGCGAAGCCAGGAGCCAAGGTGAGAAACTTGCTATACTGTAGAAAAACTACTAACCTCAACGGAAAGTGGTTCCTTAAGGCATATTTGTAGTTTCATAAAAAAAAAAAATTTCTATGATCTGCTGTATCAATTGTAGACTCGACGGGTCGACGACCTGCGCCAACGGCTGCGGATGAGAGGCTTCCGATGCAACCTTGTCTACACTCGTGTAGCATCAAGGTTAAATGTTGTACCCCTAGTTGCATCAAGAGTACAAGCACTAAGGTTGGGTCTCATTTACTTCCTACATTATTATTATGCAACACTACACTCATGAAAGCCATCAGAATGTTGAGGTATTACTAAGTTACTCCTGTTCTCCTATGTAGATATCTTTCCGTCAGGTGGGCCATTGATCTGTCAAAAGTGGTTGTATTTGTTGGGGAAAAAGGAGATACAGACATTGAAGACCTGCTGGCCGGCCTCCACAAGACCCTTGTTCTTAGAGGTTCTGTTGAGTATGGCAGTGAGAAGCTTATTCACGGTGAAGATAGTTTCAAAAGAGAAGATGTAGTCCCACAAGATAGCCCTAACATTGCCCTTGTGGAGAGCTACCAAGCCCATGACATCTCAGCGGCACTTGAACCACTTGGGATCAAGGGATTTTAGTTTTTTCCATTATTTCTCCTTTGCTTGTCTATATGGGGAGTATTTTTCGACAACTCAAGCAAAAGTCTGAGTGCCACACATAAGGGGAATATACATCTCAACTACTTGCAAGTAATTTCGCTTTGTGCAAGCAAGCATATACATATAAAATAACTCAAGTTTCCGTTTCCACCCTACCCTCTATATCTTTTAATTTCATTACTGATGTCTACTAGACATTCAAGACACAATTCGTCATTTGTTGTTAAATTCATCAGGTGTGGGATGAATTTTATCACAAAAGATCTCGGTATTAGTGAGAATGGGGTTAGGATATTTAAACTCTTTTTTTCTTAAAGACACGGTCGATGTGAGATATTTTAACATTTGTTAGACCATATTAGCATGGAATATAGGAACTACCAAGGTCGCAGAACTTACCCATGTTCATGTGGCGAGTAAATGGCAGATAGACTGTTTATCTAGGTGATTTACTTCTCACTTACACAAACGCATTTTCACTTATTGTATATTGCTTGTGACCGAAATTTGTACAACTTGAACCAACGTTTATGCACAAAATGACAAATTAATTTCCACTTGCACTGTACTTACAACTAAAGTAAATATCATTATGTCCCTGTTGCAAGAAAGGTACTAGATTTGGTTTCGGTTCTTGTTTGAACAGTTACCAGAAAAGCAAGCCAAGTATTATAGGCTCTAGCCATTAGCCAACTGATGATTTCGTTTCCCAGACTTCCATCTTGCCCAATTCATTCGTGTGTTTCAAGTTTTTTTATGCACAAATGGCCAATTCCACTTTGTATTCCACTCCGCAAGCACATTTAACCACATGAGATATTCCCTGTAATAAGCATATTTTCAATCAAAGGAAGGGGACACAAATTTTATTTTTACTTTTTTTAAAGAAAATATGTGCACTGACCATGTACTTCAATTATCCGCACAAGGAAAAACCTGTACATATCTTTTTTTTATTTTTTATTTTTTTTATGAACAAACGATATTTTCTACACTAAGGGAAGGGGGTAGGCTAGCCTCACAATAGGCTAGTAATAACGTGGTTCAAATTCGCCTTTAGCGAGAATCGAACCTAAGATCTCTCACTTGCAAGTGAAGAGGAACACCACTAGACCATAGTATTAAGTAGCAACCCTGTATATCTTTAAACACCAAGGAAAAACCTGATAAACAGTTTACCTTCAGTTTCACAATTTGGTCCTGCAGAGTCTTCAAGTACTCAGTTTCTCCAGCTTTATCTGACAGAAGAGCATTGAATTCTTCTTCCAGCCTCTTTATGTCCATTGCCCTTAGCTCTGGCCGGAATCACCCGTCATGAGAAGAGAAATGAAAATTAGTTCACTCAATTCAAAATCCATCAAAACTCCATAATCTGGACAGTAAAACCAAGGACACACACTAGCAGAAGATAAAGTAATCATGTGAGCCCAACTTCCCAGAGCATATCTTAGCATGGAACTTTAACATCCTATGTGTTTATATATTACTATTTGCATCTGATTGAAAGCACCCGTGCATGCATGTATACATCCACAAAGACATCAACCTATTTGTATTAGCAAAACAACTGACCTTAAAATCATTTTCCCTCAAATTTACTTGCTCAATAGCCTGCTTCGTCTGAATCGGTACAAGAAAGCAGCATAAGAAACAATCACAACTCAAACTGTGAAGCAGATCTCAAAGAGATGTCGAATAGTTGCAACATTAATTTAACAAAGGAAAGGAAAGTTTTTCTGCAGGATGTGATGTGAGATGCAGAATAAACTTAATATGATTCCTTTCAAGTCAAATTGTATATCATAACCGTAGGTTCTCATGAAAATACATTGTCAGTTTTAGCTAAATACTTAAGCCTGAACATACCAAATAAAAAAGAAAAAACAGAAAACCAAACAAAGCAAACTTTGTGCAACCATGATCCACTCTAATCAACAAATAGTTTAAAATATTCTGTTGTCAAAGTGTCATTCTGAATCATACATAGAACAAGAATCCATCTAAATAAAGGTTCAAACAATCTGGCGACAAAGTATATCATACTGCCTTCCAGAGAATGTTTTCCTACATATACATGTTGAGAGAGAGAGAGAGAGAGAGAGAGAAATTTCACTTGTCAGACACTGACATGTGGTATGGCCAAAGTGCAAGGCTAGACTATTGTTTAGGTTGTCTAATTATCACCCAAATTGACTGTCTAATAACGTAGCATGTCAAACTTTCTGGCAAGATATACTTTATGTATACCCCATCTAAAAGAAAGAATTAAAATATATTAATCTAGTGGAACCATAAAAATCCTGTGGGGGCAACCTTGCAGTTCTTGATAACAAGTTCAGATTTCATTTGTAAAATCTCATCAAGCTTGGCTTTAGCGGAGTCCAACATGTTCATTAGGTTATTCCTTGCATCATTGCCCTGTTATTACAAAATAAATCAAAAGATTGCCACTACATAAAACTCCATAGATCTTAAGGATCAGCCAAAGTAGTTTCATACCTGGTTGCCCATGCTGAGGTGGTTATCAAAACTGGCCTTCCCTGTATAAGATGAGTAAAAATAATTACACTACAAGTAAAATTACCATGTATCAGAGGCATGTCTTGCATTACAAGACACCTTGCTCGCATCATATAGAGCCTGATCTATTTTCCTTACTGGTGTATAACAGAGGCAGTTGCTCTTACAATACCTAATTTGGTAGTGGCACAGCTTGTTCACAACCCATTTTATAGACCGCAATTTATAAGTTACTTTAAAACAAAAAACACATCATAATATAATTGACAAATTTTTTTTGGCTAGGAAGGCTTTGCTTCTTTCTTAAACTGAAAGATTATTACATATTTTCATTTGGAAGGTAGGGTGCAAAGGCAGCACACATAAAGAGGTCTCATCAACTCCAGCATGATGCTTTTAGGTTCAACTGTGTTGCAAAGTAGTAACAATTTCAATGCAATGGTTTCTAAATCACAGCTTTCTTTCAGGACTTCACTTTAGAAGGCATCAATAACTTCGCTAACAGATCACATGTTATTTGCTCTCATCGCCATCTATTATATGCACAACATAAACTTGATGATAGAGACCCCAAACTCAGAAGAGCGTATAGTTAAGAAGTCTAGGGATGGACCTTGAAACTCACCTCTTTTCTCACCAGATCTATCCTTAACCTGCATAAATTCTAATCAGTCCTGTGACACAATTAACTTCTATCTGCATTGCTTTAAAATTTATATCAAAATCAAAGCAAGAAAGATATAAAAGACCCAGCAGGAATTACATAATTACCCATGAGTTTCATATCTCCAAAAATCCAAAATTTTTATTTAGCCTAAGTCCGGAGATATAAGGGGCTTTTGATGAAGAAAAGGGGAAAATGACTCGCCACATGTAGTGGACAGTTGGAAACATAGATTCATGCGTTATTATGGGGCTCCAGTTCAGTACTGCCTCCCCCTTAAAATCTATTCCACTACTATAGTAGGATTTCAAAGAAATGGGCTTCATTTTTTAAGCTTCTCATTACCCATAGGAGTCCCACCTCCATTGCACAAACATTACCCTTTCTTCAATAAAGAGTCAAGACATCAAGCCAAAGAAGTGAGGCAATTGTATACATACATATTACAGTAAACTCGAAAGATATTCAACAGCATTGAACAAGCTATCATATATGTAAATAAGGAAAGACGAAAAGAAAATATGAAGTTGTGCCATTCCATGTGAGTGCAGTGAGAATAGACCCAATCCTAACCAAAAATTCAAAAAGGGGACCTATAAATGCAATGAAGATAGAGCACAATATAAATGAAGATGACTCCAACCAAACCTGTTGCTGCTGCAATTTGGCATTGACATCCTCCCTAACCTTAATGTAGTAAGTGCTGTTATGACAAACATGGAAAGTTGATAAGTATTTTTTCTGGATTCATGTGTGTCATTGTTGGGAATAAGTAGGTATTTAATATCAGCTTCATGTTTATCAATTTATCTTGCGTGTTGAATTACCTCTTTTCTATAAGCTTGGAAGATAAATTGATTCTTTCTTGATCTATAAGCTCCAGAGCCTACATAGGTATCAAAATATTTATTGTCTTGAGCAATTAAACATATGATAAACTTATTCATATCTCGTCAAAAGTAAAATGAATATTAGTCAGGGACGTGAAATGATAAGCACTACATGCATGATTCAACTTGCCTTTACTATTCCATTAAAGATTCAAAAGAAATATTTTTATGAAACAAATTTTGTCTTATACAAAACTGATAACTCGGACTCGCAAATGAAGTGTAATCAGCAAAATACAAATGCCAACATCAGAACTTTGAATTTTAACTTGTTAGATGCTCCTTGCATTCTTAACTTCTTACAGCGAATCAAACATGCATGGCCGGAAAATAGATTTAAAAACTTATCTACATGGTATTAACAAAATGTACAGAAATGCATAGCTTATACGCACTTGAATATAAGCAAGGCTACCTGACATTATACTATTATAGAGAAGAAAGGGCTTCTGATTATGAGTTAAGCACGTAAACAAAACTTAAGCATAAAAAAATGACCAAAGTCCAAGTATTGACCTGCAAATGGAACACCTACACAAGCGTAATATCAAACAGGCTGCTATTGGATGAGAAGATAGTCATACCATTGATGTGAAGCAACTCAAAACAGGTCAATATGTTTTATCTCAAGTAAATTTTAAGCCACGTGTTTGGTGGGCAATTAGAAACTCCATCTCAAACAGAAGACATAAGGAAGAAAATGACTTTTTCAAAAGTTAAAACAGAAGACACGAGGAAGATGATGCAGCTGTCACTTGGATCTAAAATGTTTTTACATTTTTCCCTGTTTACTTTATGAAAATTGATTGATTATTAGTGCCAAGTTGATTGCATAGGTTTTAACCTCATCTTAATTATCATGCACCAGCAGAGCCACACAAAGGCTACCAGGATAAGGGAGGACGAATCAGACTCCAAAGAAGCTATCTTTCTCTGCTTTTCCAAAATTAGCAAGCATACTTGACCCTTCGCATTTTTCATCTGCTCCTCCATTAATCGTTTTGTTTCAGATATTGCTGCAATAAAAACGAGGCATAGTTCAAAAGTGTAAAAGGCAACAACTTACTGAAGAACAAATGGCAACTTAGAATATAGTTTCAAATCTGGAACTCAATGCATTAAATTGCTCGAAATGTTCAAATGGAAAATGCTGGAATTAACTTAGAATATAGTTTCAAATCTGGAACTCAATGCATTAAATTGCTCGAAATGTTCAAATGGAAAATGCTGGAATTCTAATTTCCCAACTAACTACAAATTAAAAGGAAAACTTTAATGACTAAAACATCTGGAACTCAATACAATTAATTGCTAGAAATGTTGTAAAGGACTTATAAATAATCAACAGCAACCCTTGAATAACTACAATATTCAAACAAGTTGAACACAGGTCCAATCCAATCGAATGAATCTCATGCCTAATTGTGACTCCTCGTATGTCTGAGAACCATAGAGTAGCCAGTTTCAGTAAAGAATCAAGGTAGACCTGATTCAACAGTTTGAAGGTCCTTTATAAATTGCTGGCATTTTCTTCACATAATTAGAATTAAATTTACACTCAAAACGAGTCAACTGTAGTAGGAAGCTGGGGAGCATAATTCGATGTTGCGCCATATGAGAAAAAATACAGGTATTAGATTGAAGGGAAATGAATCAGAATTTTGCACTCATTAATTTAAAACACGAAATTAAAGATTGATCACACTGCCTGCACAGATACACAAATTGAGAACATACATTATAAAAATAGGACCGGAGATATTCATTAAGATCATGTGCACAAATTTCCTAGTGTGCATTTCCAATTAAAAAATTATAGTTAATAGTTATGTATGAGAAGTTGATTTTTTAAAATAGTATGTTTTTTGAATAAAATGAAAACTTGTTCGAATTACTTGTTTCACGAATTATGGATTGATTTTAGGAGTAATAAGTTATTCAAAAACAGTATCAAAATAATAATTTAAAAATACGTAAATGAGCCGAAATGAGCAGAATTAAGTTTGTTTTTCGAGAAATTGAGTAAAATAAGCACGAAATATAAATGCGAAGAAGAAGAAAAAGAGAACCAGAATTGAGATCGTTCTCCGATGTCTGAATGGTGGTCAATTGCATTTGCTCTTCCACTGACACCTTCGCAGCTTTATCTTCCATATCTATAATTTTTTCGAATTAAAAAAAGAAACGTCAATTAGTGAAATTTGCGTAATTAATTAAAAAAAAAGGAAATATTAACAAATTGAAAAGAGATGGATTGGAAATGGAAATGCACCGTTCATCTGAGAGCGCAATGTCTTCATGTACTGCAAGTATTCCTCCATTTCTTCTTCTTCTTCTTCTTCTGTACTTTCCTTCTCTCTTTACAGCTTTAGCTCACAGAGAGCGAGAGTATGTCAATCATCAACTGTGAAGTGAAGATAGCAATTTAGAAATCGCCGATTTTTGGAGGGAAAGTTGAGAAGAAGAACGAGGTTCTGGTCGCCTGATACATCCCCTAAACCCAGCCCATCCAGACATTGCTGATATTTATTTGGCCCACAACAATTTTGCTCAATTTTTTTAGCAATAATGTGGTTAAACTTCGCCTTTGGCAAGAATCGAACGTAAGATCTCTCACTTACAAGTGAACAAGAATACCATTAAACATACAAATAAAATAAAGAATGACCTTTTCTTTTTTTTTTATGGATCAAGGGTAACATTCATTACCAACAACAAACAATACAACACAAAGGCCCAAAATATACAACACAAAGGCCCAAAAACGAAACACACAAACAAACAACAGCGGCCCAACCAAAAGTTGAGACCAAAACAAAAGAAAACCCCGAAAACATCTGATTCCGCTGCATCTTCCGCCACCATCGCCACTGCAACCACCAAAACAGCAACCGTGCATGTCGATCCATCCAAATTCTTGCTCTTAATTAAGCCGCACCTCATCGATACCAGCAGCTAAATCCAAGCTTCACTCTAAGCACAGCTACAGACCACCAACTCTAAACACAGCAACAAATCGCGGTCAATGGTGACTTAAGCTCGAAAATTGGATGCAGATGGATAAGAGATAGTTGTAGGGAGAGAAGAAGACAGATCAGCCAAGAAACACAAGGAAAAAAACAGCGGATTGAAGAAGAGGAAGAAAGGAAGAAAGAAACAAAAGAAAACCCACCGATCCCAGCCGTAGCTAGGATCGGCGGCAGCAGAAGGGAACTCAATTAGGAAACACTCACACAGATCGGTGAGAAGCACCCTCAACCAGAGGGAATGTCTCTCACAAGGAGAGAAAAGTTAATGGAGAAGGACCTTTGAAACAAAAATATGTAAAGAAAAAGAATTAAAAAGGCCCAAAATACCATATTCCTAGAGTGATGATAGTGTACGCTCACTCCCTAGGGCTAGACCCAGAGTGAGTAGATGGCCAAGCCTCCCCCACGAGGGAATGATCTAATCAGGTGGTTCTGGACTCGATTGCATTCATTAGTCCTGTATCCATAGTCGAGGCACTCCGAACGGATTGATTCATTCCGGATTACGGGTTGGGCCAGCTGTCCCTGCTTAGGTACTAGAATGTCCTGCCTAGATTGTGCAGTACCTTTTCGCCCATATAAAATGTTAGACTGCGCTTTCCGCCCATGATGTGGAAAAGACAAATCGTCTTTCCTTGACGTGACATAGGTACGTCATAATGGCCCCCTTGATGGCCATCAATATCCCCGATGACTCAGGGGAAGAACATATAACATGGACTGACTCCGTAATGCCTATAAATACGCTTGTTGGCTCCTCAAAAAAGGTTAGACATTCAAAACCCCAAAAAGATACTACACCCACTTCTTTCCTTACCTTGTTGACTTAAGCATCGGAGCCTCCACGCTGAGAACCACCCCCTCCCAGGGCGGTTGGACTCACGATCTCTACTTGTTTTTTACCTATGTAAGTTCTTTACTTAACTAAAGGAAAATGGCTCCAATAGGGACTGGTTGTAGGACCCACTCCACGTCGGATTTCAACGATCTGAACAGTTTATTTTGTAAGTCTCAGTTCATAGATCATCCTTACAAAAATTCAATTTAATCCGAAACTAATAGCCTATTTAATTGTTACGATGAAATTTCATTGTTTCTTATAGAACAAAGTATTCGTCAATTTCTTTGACCTCAATTAGATGTCTCAAATATTTCCAATTTGCCTAATATTTTGCAAGGATGGTCTATGAGTTCCAACTTGAAAAATAGACCGTTCATATCGTTGAAGTTTGATGTAATATGGGCCTCACAACTAATTCTCATTAAAAAAAATGAGAATCCCTTCCTTTAAAGGTCTCCATAAGAGTATTCGCAAGTGGGTAACTACTTTTTTTTTAGCTCACATGGATAGTTACTTTTCTCTTGGGACCCATTGTTCTTTGGGGCTAAATGTAGCCTATTTAATTATCATGATGAAATTTCATTATTTTTTATAAAATAAAGTGTTTATCAATTTCTTTGAACTCAATTAGATGTCTCAAATATTTCCGATTTGCCTAATATTTTGCAAGGATGGTCTATGAGGTCCAACTTGAAAAAAAATAGACAGTGCAGATCGTTGAAGTTTGATGTGATGTGGACCTCACAACTAATTCCCATTAAAAAAAAGGGAACTTTAACGAAAAGTTCCTGGTATTGTTCACCTTAACGAAAAATCACATTTTTACACTAAAAAGTCAATCCTGGTACTATTTACTTTACCCTTTATTTTGTCCTTATCGTTAAAACTCAAAGTTTTCAAGTCATTTTCATTAGTTTTCCTTAAAAAAAATGGGAATCCCTTCCATTAAAGGTCTCCATAAGAGTATTCGCAAGTGGGTAGCTACTTTTTTCTTAACTCACATGGATAGCTACTTCTCTCTTGGGATTCACTGTTCTTTGGGGCTAGACGTAGCTTAATTTTTTGCTACCCAAAGAAGAAAGTTGCTAGTTCAAATGACGGATCTAGCCCCATTTTTCAGCTTATTAGGAATTAAATTTCTTACTAGGGCTTTAAAATATAAGAAAAATTAATGAAAAGAGCTTCAAAATTTTGAATTTTAATAATAAAAAACTATCTAAGAACTTTATTTAATGATAATGAGAAAAGAAAAAAGAGTAAATTGTACGAATGGTCCCTCAACTAAAAATACATTACCATTGGTTCCTCAACTTATCAAAATGTGTAGCTATAGTCATTTTCATAAATTTTGTCAAAATAAGTTATATTGGATTGACCATTTATACAATTAGGAATTATGGTTCTTTTTGTCAACTATGTCAAAAATTTTGTCAAAACGAGTTACATTGGAAGGACCATTGCTACAATTGGGTTAAAATTAAGAGACCATCTCTCCAGTTGAATTAAAGTTGAGGGACCAATGGTAATGGATTTTTAGTTAAGGGACCATAGCTGCACGTTTTGATAAGTTGAGGGACCAATGGTAATGGATTTTTAGTTGAGGGACCATTGCTCCAATTAAGTTAAAGTTAAGGGACCATACCTACAATTTACTCAAGAAAAAAAAATACAAAAAAAAATAATAATAACGGAAGCGCGTGCGTATTTGAGGAAAGCGGAGCAGCTTATTTCCTTTTTGTGTTATAGGTACAATTATCCCTTATAATATGAATTTGATCTATTCCTAACCAAATCCTCCTTTGATTTTACTCACTCACGCTTGACCAATCCTTAATCATTAATATATATAGTCTTATTGATTTGTGTGAATATATCATTGACTGCATTCATTTCAAATTTCAATAGCCTGTAGAATTGCCTCATGCATGTGAGGAGGTGGAGCACATTGCCGACTTTGATGGCAACGGTTCGGTTTGGAGACGGAAATACTATATACATCTCATAACCACGAAAGTTAATCATATTCATAACCACAAATTAACCATCGGGTATTATTCATAACCATACTCACCGGATAACATATTCTCCATCGGTTAATAGTTATATCTATCTTTGTCAATACAAAAAATATATTCATTCAATTAACGCATGATAATTTAGTAAATATTAATTTCGTCATTAAATATTTGATGTATACAATCATTTAATGAATGAATCTTGTAGAGCATAAAAATTAAAGTTAAACATTGATAACGTTGGCTGATCTTTGATATCTCTCATAAGTACCATTGAATTCTCATAGATTTTGATTCATATCAAAACTTATAAACTTTCTCACAAAATGCAACTCACATAATGCAATTTTTGTATTTACACTCAAAGTAAGGGATAATGAATATACAAATGTGTGTGCGCGTGTGTATATACTTTAATACTTTACTATTATGAATAATTATATTATATATTATTCGGTTGGGATTCGGAAACGGATACGGATTGGGGACCCCTATAACCATATCCAAAACCATAACCGAATAATATTCACAGTTTTTCCCTATACCCAAAATATACCTGAATTTTCATATCCAAATCCAATCAATTCGGGCAGTTATCCACGGTTATCAGGTTTAACGATCAGAATTGCCGTCCCTAGATACAGCATTGAGTTTTCCTAACTTTTTGTTTTTTATTTTTTGTTACTTCCCCCTTTCAGTTTTCTTCTGGAATTATTCAAATAAAAGTTGTAAGTGGTGGATTTCCCTTTCATTGAAAGAAGGAATTTGCGCCTACCATAAACTCTCAGTCGCGAACTTCCTTTATCTTTGAAAACCAAGAACCATTGCGTCTTGAGTTTAAATGTAGAGTTGCTACTTATGATGATATATACCTTATGTTTTTTTATTTTTTTTATTTCTGCAATTCTATGAAATGAATTTAATAGCAAAGTTTAATCGATCGTATTATAAAATCAGTTTTGTTGTCTCCTATGCATTTGGCATCATATTCATACTTCTTGGTTTCTTATCTATAGTTTGTACATACGAATGTATGTATGCGCGCGCGCGTGTATATATATATATATATACACACACATATATATGTAAGTAAGTAATGACGAAAAGTTATTAGATGATTTTTTGCTAATAAAACATTTGGAGAAGCTCTTTTCATAAAGCTCCCTAACAATGATTTCGTATTGACTATTGCTGGAACTAAACATTGATTATTTCTAGAACCGACCACAGT
Organism: Heteromeles arbutifolia; assembly: GCA_024362995.1. Taxonomy (NCBI): domain Eukaryota; kingdom Viridiplantae; phylum Streptophyta; class Magnoliopsida; order Rosales; family Rosaceae; genus Heteromeles; species Heteromeles arbutifolia. The sequence continues at coordinate 41,087,559 of JANCRC010000004.1, forward strand.
TTCAGAAATAATCAGTGTTCCATTCCAAAAAGAGTTAATATTCGGTTTCAGAAATAATTAATATTATTAAATGGTATTTGGTTAATAAAAAGTTTGGAAAAGCCTTTTTCATTAAAGCATAGTACTTTTCATTTTCATAAATAGTATAGTACAATTCAATTTCATAAATAGTGTAGTACTGATCAGTTTCATAAATAGTATAGTACCGTTAAGTTTCATAAATAGTGTAGTACCGTTAAGTTTCATAAATAGTGTAGTACTATTCAGTTTTATAAACAGTGTATGTGATGGACACACGAATCACGCGCGTCATGTTTTTTTTTAAATTTTTTTATATTAAAATTGTATCATTTTCATTAAAATTTAAGTTTTCTTTGTCATCTTTATTAAAATTTAAGGAGTTTTCATTAAATAAAGTTATAACATGATTTTTTGTTAAAATAAACTTAACCAAGTCCTTTTCATAAAAGCTCCAAATATAATAGCTTTGCCCCCCATCAATACTCGTAGAACATCTAGAAAGAAGATGTCAAAATTCTAGATGGAATGCCATTATGCATATTTGATATCAAAAGTTTATCCAACTGAAGTGTTATTTGCTGATTGAATTTGAAGGGTTTGTGATTATGAGTCAAATTTGACATCAGTGTTAAATTTATTTTTAATTCATTTTAATGGTGGATCCCTTATTTCACTTACATTTCAACTAATAAAAATTTTGTTTCAACATTTTTTTTTTAATTACAACCATTTTAAGTTCTATTTAAATAAAATAATAATAACATTTGACAATAAATATAAAATTTGACGATTTCAGATTCTGATTGTTGTTTATTATTTAAATCTTTTGTTTTGTTTTTCTATTTCTTTCTTTCTCCTGTACTAGATCCGCTAGAGGCTTCCATTTCGTGAGAAAAATCCTAAATCCATTCAATTTCAAACCCTAAATCCATTTATGAAACACACAATATAAGAATTAGTCGTTGAAATTTGTAAAGGGGATCTCTCTCCGTTCCGTTGTGATGTCAGCAAGTAGTAATGGGGTGTCGATTTGGTTCAAAAGGAAGGTGGTTGATCCCCTCCTCGAAATCCTCCGCAGGTACCACTACTACCCTATACTCTCTCTCTCTAATTTTCTTTTTCTATTTCAGATTCACAAATTCTGTTTGTTTTTTTTTTTTTTTTTTGGTATATAATATTTTTGTCGGGTTTGATTGATTGATAATGATTCAACAATTTTTTTTCCCTAAAAAATCATGTTTGATTGTTACTCTATTTGGTGGTTGCTGAGAAAGAAAGTTGTAAAATTTGATTTGGATTTTGAAGGGGTGCAGAACCGAACCTGTTGGCCTTCTCTGCAGCTCTTGGCCTTACCATTGGATTATTTCCAATATGCGGTACGTATGCATATTTTATCTTCTCCAAACCCGTGCGATGCCTCTTTCAATACAATGCAGTAATTCTGCGTAGCAATATTGTTATCAAGGCTGTTGCTTCTCCATTTTAGTTTAATACAGGATGATTTCCCACCTGAACAGAATTTTCTCTTATTAATACACTCACGAACAGATTTATTTAGCCGCTTAGAAAAGCAATTTCATAATTTTATCATGTCACACTTTACTTCTAAATGCCGAAAATAATCTCACTGTGAGTTGTTCCTTAGATCATTCCTTAGTGAATATTGATGTGGCTCAGCAGTGTTGCAATAATATGCAATATAGGACCCTCCTTAAAGAAAACTTACAAGGAGTAGTTGCCGCCTTATATCAGTACAGAGAACAGAAAGAAATTGCTATCTGAGAGTGGAAGGTTCACGTAGGAAAATGTAGGCTGGATTTAATTCGGAGGATGTTGATATGATCCCCCCTTTGTAATTGTTGTAATGGATCTGGTATTTCTGGAGATTTGTCAGTACTAATGTTGGATTCTCTAAATGTTAATAAATACCTCATATTAACCAATGTTTCACTAATAGGGACAACTGTGGTTCTGTGTGGAATGGCAATTGCATTGCTGCGATCGCACTGCCATGCTCCAACTGTCATGCTGGCTAATGTCCTTGCTACACCAATAGAACTGAGGTACTTGTGCTTTTATCCTAGCATCTTGTAATATCATTACGTTTTTGTCATTGCTGTACATGCGACTAATTGTGTTTGCGCATCCTTCATAAAATGTCTAAACAATGATAGATTGTGGATTGGTCGCGGTCTTGGTACATCGTTTGTCTCTGTGTTGACAGAAGCCTTTAGAAATAGAAACAACATATATAAGAACTTGTCCTAAGGCTTTCAGTTTCTCTTGTACCATGTCTTTTACATTTTATGCTACGCATATGAATGTTATCTTACTGTTTTTTTTTTTTTTTTTGTTGTTGTTGTTTTGCTCTCAAGTTTGGTTGTACCTTTCTTGCGTTTTGGTGAATTTATCTCTGGTGGAGCTCATTTTCCTTTAACTTCTGACGCTTTCAAGAAAGTGTTAACTGGCCAAGCTTCACATGAGGTCTTAATAAGTATTGCGCATGCGGTAGGTTGCCAACTTATCACCTTGTAGTCATAACCCCGCTCTCTCTCTTGCTATTCACGTCTAATTCGTATCAAGCTTTGCAGTTGTTGGGATGGCTTGTTGCGGCTCCTTTAATTTTTGCCGCTGTGTACATGGCATTTTTACCATTGTTTAAGGTGTTGGTTCCCAAGTTCAGCACTGTTTCTTTAAGCCCAAAGAAATCACTTTCAACCACGGAAGTCAGGCTTAAGGTAAGAGATGCCTGATTAAAATTGTAATAGCCACACACAGTTATTTCTCGTGCCATAAACAGGGAAATTTGTTCACATGTTTCTGACATTAATGGTACCCCATGTACATAGAACAGCACTGATGATACGATGCTTACTCTGCTCTCTGCGTGTATTATATAAGTATGATTCTTTATGATGTCGTATTTATATTTTAACCAAGGTGGCTTCTGGACAGCAGAAGTCCATTAAAGTCTGATGATGTGATTAACTAATTTGACAGGGAAACTGATGCGTCTTTCTATTTCTCTGCATCATCGGATATATTGCGGTGCAAGACACCTCACTCACGGAATAGGTATTAGTGTATATTCTCAGAGAGAGGGGGAAGGGGGAAATTTTGTTGGTCAGGCATCTGATTCAAGGGAGGGATGAAAAATGGTTGCTTAAATATGATGGTATAAGCTATAAACCCGTGAAACTGAACTCTCTTCTCGTATGACCAAGCATCTGACTCGGGCAAATCTTTCTCTACGACTATGATAACTTGCAAGCCGTTACGTCCCGCCCTCCGTCTCGCTTTCTCCCCCATGTCACGAGGAAATCGATATCTTCACATAATGCACAAGCAAAATTAAAACAAGTGACAACAAACACAAAATACAAAATCTGAACACAAGCATAATCCCACGGAGGAAAATCCTCACGTTATCGTCATTTTTGTCTAGGAGGAGAAGGAACGAGATCCGATATGGTCCCCCAGCTCTCAATATCTGGCAAGCCAAACATCCTCATCATTAGTGGCTCGCCTTGCGTCACGACGTCTCTTAGTCTTCGTATTAAGATGTCGCATGACAAGCATTGAGAAAATCTCTCTTGTATTCAATTTTTTTTTTTCAATTTTGATCTCATTTATCAACATGATTTATCGTTTCAGAGTACAAATTCATCATTTAGAGCTTCGACTTTAGGTTTTAATTGTTTCAGAGTACAAATTCATCATTTAGAGCTTTGACTTTAGGTTTGTCTTTTGGCCAACCAAAAGTTGTGTGTTTAAGGGGAGTTTGGACGCAAGTGGCTCTTTACCACAATGGTGGTATTGTGCTCTTGCATGACAACGTAGGTTCGAACCCCGTCGGTGATTAATTTAACATCTAACTTAGAAACGCTATTGCCAAATTTACTCCAAGTTAAGGATCCATGGAGGGTAAGAAAATAAGTATAAAACCTCAATACTATCACACATCAAACAAATCTTAATTACGTTTGGACAAATGCATGTCATGTAGATTAATGTGTATTTAGGAGAGATTATGGAGGGACAATAAATTAAAGAGATCCCCTTGGATTTTCAAAAAGTCTCCCAAAATATTTGCTTGAGCAATTAGTGGAGCAAAATGTCTATAAAAATAAAGGAAAACTAATGAAAATGGTTTGAAAACTTTGAGTTTTAAAGATAAGGACAAAATAAAGGATAAAGTGAATAGTACCAGGATTGATTTTTTAGTGTAAAAATGTGGTTTTTCATTAAAGTGATACCGAGAGCTTCTTGTTAAAGTTCCCTAAAAAATAATTGGTGGGAAGGTTGACTTAAATTCGTGGCTTGTATGCACTATTTGCAATCAGAAAAATTTGGACATTTTTTGTGTAAATATTTTATAGTTTGCTTTGTGCTATAGGGAGGGATTTTCTTCAATGTTTATTCGGAGAGCTGTTATTCTCACCCCAATGTCTTATATTTCCACCCACCTTTTTATGAATTTTTTAATTACAAATTTTGCATTATTTTTTTTATAAAAAATAAAAAATAAAAGTTTGGGCGTGATAACTCTCATGCTATGTTTACACCATTTGTCTCCCTTAAACCCTAACTCATCATTCTCATCTCCTTTCATTCAAAGAAAGCAAAAAGAATAAACTTAAGAAAATGATGTTTCTATGGAAGAAGCAGATGATTATATTTCCGTTGAAGAATTAAAAGATAATTTTATGTAGGTCATCTTGATTTGTTGACATCATATAATTGAAGCATAGCTCTGTGACTTTTTATATCTAATTATATATATATATATATATTAAGGGTTATTTTAGGAATAATAGTGGGTGGGAAAATAACATTTTAATTTTTTAACTTTTTATAGTGGGTGTAAATATAACGTGGGTGGGAAAATAAGACAACGGGATGAGTCTAACAGCTCTTGTTTATTCGTAGGTTTTGTACTGGGTTTGCAATTGCAGGTTGATGTTGTTCGTTGTGGTTCGTCGTGTTTTTCACAGTGGAGATTGGCGGATTGCTCGGTGTGGGAGGAGAAACTTTGGAGTTGAGCAGATAATTTTTATTGTGACCGAAACACTAGTGGTGCATCACGTGTTTATAAGTGGTGAAAATTTTTATTTTTTAAGTTATTAACTTTTTAACACGCATATCCCACTATTTGTATAATAACAGGTGATGTACCATCCTATGTTCTTGTCACACTGAAAAATCTCTCGAAGTTGAGAAGACTAGGACTAATGTGTCTTTTGTATAATAAAAAAGAAAAGGATCTGGAGAGGATCCCTTTCACCAAATCCACTAATCCGGACCCTTGATATTTGATCCAACAGCTAAAATTATTATAACTTTTAAAGGAACTCCTGTTTTTAACCGTTTCATCAAATTTTAAGAGTCCGAATTTGTGAATTTGGTGGAAGGAATCCAGAGAAGATCAATTTCCTATTCAAAAGGGCAAAATTAAAAGAACAAGAAGGTTTTAATTCATTTTTTTAAAGGAAATCTTAATAAAACAATCCGAGTCCCTTCAGACTTGCTTTATAGGCGAATCTGCCTAGCAAATCCCAAAGTAATTTGTAACGTTTATGGGGCAATTAGCAGAACGCAATTAATAAAGGGAAATAAATAGACTTCACGAGAAAACGAAGGAAAGAAAAAAAATATAAGGATAGATTACATTTTACCCCTTTATGTTTAGGATCGATTTTAACTTTTTACATCTTTAAAACATAATTTCATATATTTACTTATATAAGGATATATTTACTTATCATTTTATTTCAATTTCATACGTCCGTTAGAAAATCCGTTAAGTGACGACATGACAAATATGAGATCCACATTTATGCTGATGTGACTGCCAACTTTGTGTCACGTGCCAAAACAAAAATTCTGCATTTAAAATATAATAATTTAACCTATTATTAAAAAATAAAAATAAAACCATCTTCCTTCCCCCGACCCCTTCCCTGCAACCCAAACCCCCATCCCCATCCCACCCCACCCCCACCTCCCCTGCAACCCCCCGCCCCATCGCAACTTCCTAGAAGCTTCAGCCGAAGAAGCCTGTTCTAACTGTAACAATGCACTCGCAGCTTGCTGTGAAACGAAGCATACAAATTACAAAACAAGCAAAACCCCAACGATCAACTCAAATCGCTAGGCCGACGAAATGAACAAATTCAAATACAAAACTCCACATTATACAAAAACCCGCAATTCCAATTCAAACATGGAGTTATATAAACTATTCGAACACGAAAAATTGCTTACTCGGAGCGATTTGACGATGGAGTCCTTGTTTGGGCGGGTTTGGCGGTGGAGGTGGGTGCCCATTCGAAGGCAAGCTGCAACGCGGACTCAGCCATTGGGGCAGTGAATTGGAGAGAAAGCCTAACTCAGAGACGGGGGTTTTGGCGGTGGTGCAGCGGACGGGCATTCGATCAGAGGCGGAAACCGCGATCGCAGGTCTCGGGGGTTGCGGGGGAGGTGGGGGTGGGGTGGGATGGGGGGTTTGGGTTTCCGGGAAGGGGAAGGGGTCGGGGAAGGAAGATGGGTTTGTTTTTTTTTTTTTTTTTTTTTTAAATAATAGATTAAATTATTATATTTTAAATGCATAATAAATTATTTTTTTGCCACGTGGCACAAAGTTGACAGCCACATCAGCACAAATGTAAATTCTATATTTGCCACATCATCACTTAACTGTTTACTTAACGAATTTTCTAACAGATATATAAAATTAAAATGTTTTAAAGATGTAAGAAGTTGAAACTGATCCCAAATCTAAAAGGGTAAAATGTGATTTACCAAAAATATAAATATAAAAGAAGTCAGTTTATTTACCCAAAAAAGAAAAGAAATGTCACAATTAGAATTAGAGGTGTGATATCCACATCTCATTTTACTTCTCACACACTTTTTTAATTTTCAGCCGTCGGATCGGATGAATTAAAGAAGATCAACAGACAGAAATTAATAAGAGGTTTTACTTCTCACACCATCTTTTAATTTTTAGCTGTCAGATCGGATGAATTGAAGAAGATCAATGGACAGAAATTAATAAGAGGTATGTGAGAAGTAATTTAGGATGTGTGGATAACACATTCCTAGAATTAAATGACAAAAAACAATTCAACCCGCACAGAAAGCCGTTGGATCAAATTCCACTAATATATATCAACGATCCGGATACTAGTTTGGAGGAGGTGCGGTTAGGCCATCTCCAACCGAAGGGTCCAGAGGGCCAGAGGGCCGAAAATAGCCCTAAAACCGTCTCCAACCGAGGGCTAGGCCAGAGGGCTCGGGAATCTGGGAGGCCCCCACGGAATTTCAAAGGGCCAAAGGGCCAAAGGGCTGGCTATTTTTTTTTTTATTGTTTTCCTATTGCTGTCGGTTATAACCGACAGCATTAAAGAAATTTTTTTAATACTGTCGGTTATAACCGACAGTAATAGGTATTCACAGGCAAATTTTTTTTTATTTACTATTAGTGTCGGTTATAACCGACACTAATAGTTTGAATTTTTTTTGAATATAACAGCTAGCTGTTGGGGTTTTTTTTTTTTTTTTTTTTTTTGAATATTTCCTTCTTCAATATTTCTCAATATTTCCTTCAATATATTTTCCAATATAACGGCTAGCTGAGTCAGCTAGCTGTTGGATTTGAATTTAAGTTGTAGTTTTTAAATAATAAATTATGTTTGGCCCTATGGCCCTTTGGCCCTCGGTTGGAGACCGTTTTTTGTGATAGGGCTAAAACGAGCCCTCTGGCCCTCTGGCCCTCGTTTGGAGACGGAGACAAATATGGCTCTGTACTATTCATTAAAATATTAATATCTTGGAGAATCTTGAAATGCCAGAAGACTCAAACGAACCCTCTGGCCAGCCCTCGTTTGGAGATGGCCTTAGGTTGTGTTTAAGAGTCGTACATGATGCTCAGAACTCTTTACAGCCGCTTTAAAAGCAGAGCCAAAGTACCTCCGAAGGAAAGCGGCAGCGTGAGCGTGCGGAATATTAAAATATGCATCATCTGACTCCATACTAATATGCGTGCATGTTTTCCGATTTCTTCAGATTTTCTTGTTTCATATCAAAGTATATGTGTAATCCACCCCGAGCCGAGGCTTCAAATTTTCCATTTGGTTTCTCAGATCGCCAAGAAAACCCAGAAAATTTTCCATTTGGTTTCTCAGATCGCAAAGAAAACCCAGCCATGAATTTTATGTTTCTCTTAATTACTTATTCTTGTCCTGTTTTTTCAATTGGATTTGTTTGATTTTTGAGCGGAAATGTTTTTTCTGGATCTGTTTGACAGTTTAAGTCTGAGCAAAAAAAAATATTTGTGTCATTCCGTTTGATTGATTAATTTGTTTTTTCCCTTAATTTATTTTAATTTGTCTTATGCTCCTAAGATTTCGGCCACCAGCCTTCTTTGCTCTCTACTGTAAGATCTTGCGGCCCACTCGCCTCCTGACCCTAGTATTTAACCCAAAATTCCGGCCCTTTTTTATTTTTTCCATATTTTTGGCCCAATTGTTTTTTTTATTGTTTTCACTAAAAAACATGTTAAAATCTTTCCCCAATTTTCCCTCCTGCCAAATTGATAGCCTTTCAGCTGTTCACATCTCTATTCGGGGTTGTAGACTGTCATTCAATTCCATTTTCTGATTCTCTGGGCAGGTATTTTCTTCTCCTTTAACTGTTGTGTTTCATAAATGGGTTTTTCGATCCGTCTGGCCTTCTTGTCTTTGCTTACTGATTTTGTAAAAATGTGATTTTCTTCTGTATCTCCATATGTCGGATGTTTATGTTCCTCATGTTGGATGAACTTTGTATTCTCAAAGATTTTGATTACTCTGGCACTACAATACTAGTCTATATTTTGGTAGCAGCCATTGTCATCTCTATTTGTTAAATAGACTATTCTTCGCTGGTATGTTTTTCTCTTGTAATTTTTATGTGTATTTATAGTATATTGTCTGTTTCATCAATCTCTTTTTCGAATCTTGTCCTTATTTCATGATTGTTTTTTTTCTTTCTATTTCCGTCTTTCTTTTCTGTTTCTTACTATGTCTGAGGTTTTTTGTTCCTGCTATGATGGATGATCTGAATCTTCTGATGTATTTGGCACTACAAACATTGTCCTAATTTTGGGCAATTACATATTCATAGCAAACGATTCTTGGTTAACTTCTACGGATATGGTAACCGTAAGTAAGTTACGCTCTCAGTTTTATCTGGTTATTGGGTTTTAATTAATACTGGTTATTGGGTTTTAATTAGTACTTATTAGAGAACGAGTACTTGAAGAAAAAATTATATGAGGACAATATACTATAAATACATAGAAAAATTACAAGAGGAAAACATACCAGTGAAGAATAGTCTAGCTTAACAAATAGAGATGACAACAGCTGCTACCAAAATATAGACTAGTATTGTAGTGGCAAAGTAACCAATATCTTTGAGAATACAAAGTTCATCCAACATGGGAGGAACATAAACATCTGAGATATAGAATACAATCATTGAAATAAAAGATATTTTTATAGAATCAGTAAGCAAAGACAAGAAAGTCAAACAGATCGAAAAACCCATTTATGAAACACAAAAAAAGAGGAGAAAATATATGCCCAGAAAAATGGAATTGAGTGACAGTCTACATCCCCGAATAGACTTTCTCCTCTTAACTTTTGTGTTTCAGAAATGGAATTGAATGGCAGGTATTTTCTCCTCTTTTAACTTTTGTGTTTCATAAATGGGTTTTTCGATCCGTTTGGCTTTCTTGTCTTTGCTTACTAATTCTGTAAAAATGTCTTTTTTATTTCAATGATTTTCTTACATATGTCAGATGTTTATGTTCCTCCCATGTTGGATGAACTTAGTATTCTCAAAGATTTTGGTTACTCTGCCACTAAAATACTAGTCTATATTTTGGTAGCAACCGTTGTCATCTCTATTTGTTAAGTAGACTATTCTCCACGGATATGTTTTTCTCTTGTAATTTTTCTGTGTATTTATAGTATGTTGTCCTCTTCCAATTTTTTCTGTTTTATCAATTTCTTTTTTGAATTTTGTCCTCTTATTTCATCATTGTTTTTTTTTTCTTTCTATTTCAATCTTTCTCTTCTGTTTCTCACTATGTCTGAGGTTTTTGTTCCTGCTATGATGGATGATCTGAATCTTCTTGAAGATTTTGAGACTGATGAATTTGGCACTACAAACATTGTCCTAATTTTGGACAATTACATATTCATAGAAACCGATTCTAGGTTAACTTTTACGGATATGCTCTTTGTTTGATCTAGTTATTAGGTTTTTAATTAATACTTAATATTGATAATTTGTTTAGAGAACGAGTACTTCTTGAAGATTCATAAATATGCTCCAAACCTGTATGGTACGATGTGTGGTAGTAAGTCTGTTTTTAGAGGGTTGAAGAAACACTTGAAGAAATATGTTGCTAAACGCAGAGCTGAAAATCAAATTCTTGATGTGTACGAAGTTGCTGAAGTGGCACGTTCAAATTTGCTGAATCAAATGGTACAAGCCCATAAAAAGTTAAGGTCAAATCCTAATCGAACTGACGCTGATACTATCAAGTTCAGATATAAGTATTTGAATTCGTGTTGCTTTATTTGTGGATTTGACAAATCGGTTTGTTTTTTTTTATTGACTCGTTTGTTTATTTATTAATCTTAAAGTTTCATGACTCTTTGTTCACGACTTCTAGGTTCCAAAAGCTTACAGTGTGAGTCTTGTAAGTCCAGAAGTGTTGGATGTTTCCATGGCTTCTGAACATCGTAATTGTGGCTTTCTTGGTTCTGGCTCCACTTTAGCTCGGGACTAGAAAATACCCCCGCGCGTTGCGGCGAGATCCATTTACAGAACTGTAAAGAAAAATCTGTTCAGAAAAGTATCCAAGTTCACAAAATAAATGAAACCATATCAAATGTCATGATATAAACTAAGAACTCCAAAGCTTAAGCAAAACCCACTCTCAACAATGTTGTAAAAAAAGAAAGAAAAAAAAGTCATTAATAATTTGAAATAATTCAAAATTGCAAGCAAGAAAAGGCTCCAATTCAAAAAGCTCTGCAAGGTCGTGAAATTGGTTCCTCACTAAGATATTTATAGGAATCCAATCCATTTTTAAAATAAATGAGAAGCATGCAAGACAATTTGGTTCTTCACCTAATCAGCTCAAAGTGCCCTCGCCAAAATACATTTTTCAATTGAAATAGATTTATGAGACTCTAAGTATCCCCTCTTTTTATGCCATATCTAATTAATTTCATATCATTCCGAAAATGACCTATATACCATTTCCGCAAGATACAGATTAGATCTTGTAGTAAATTTAGACGAAGTAAGGCATTTGATTTAAAATTATAATAAATAGAACCTGAATCACATCACATCACTACAATACAAATAAAAGAAAATGAAATATTTCCCATTTGGTGGCCAAGAAAACCAAAAAAAGTATTAACATTTTTCCCCTAAGAGCATACACACAAAAATTCCACCAGAAATTGCTGTTCCCACAAATCCAACAACAAATCAAGAATCCTCATGACCCCATTTTCCTTTCCACATTTTCCAGGCAACCAAACAGACCCCAACCCAACCCTAATTCTGAAATCGCTCAACAATGGGCGGAGAACGCATTTATATAAGATGAAATTAGAATTTGGGTTGGGAGAGTTACCAGCAGTGTCCCATAAGCCTAAATTCCCAGTAGTGCCTTCAACCACCACATTTGCATTGAAGGTATCAAACACAGTTGGTATATAGTCCTGAAGAACACAGAAACAATTGAAATACAATATGAAATTACGTGGAAAGGGAAAGGGGGAAAAGCAAAGCACTTTGTATAGAGAGAAAAAGAGAGAGAAGAAAAAGAGAAGAAAGAGAAACATAGAGATAGAGAGAGAGAGAGGGAGAGAGATCTAAACTAAAATCTTAAAAACAACAGAAAAAAAAAAAAAGCTGCAAAACCAGATGCATAAACACAAAGTAATCCAAAAAACCCAAAAGTCACACAAATTAGTCAAATGTGAGCGACCCATACATCCATAAGAAATTACTCCACCACTTGCTGAAAATTAAAGATTACCATTTGAAATACCAGTGGTATAGTCTCTTGAGCTTCCAAGCTTGAAAATGGCAAAAAATATGCAGCCACAAAAATTACCCAGGTAAAAACTGAACGGAAAAATTACCTGTCTCGTGCCCTCGGAGAGGCATGGGTTGTTGTCGGTGATGGGTATCAGAAGATTCTTGAAGTTAGTGAAGACATCCGCCACTTAACTCGCCTGAGGCTCCTAGGGCTCCACTTGAGCTGACTGAATTGATAATCTTTTATCAGTGCAAAATTGATTTCATATCATTTTGTAAAAGAATTAGAAAGTATAAAATAGATGAAAATTAAGGCTTACATGGTGAAGATTCGTTTTTTCTTGCTTGCCATACCATTGAATTATTATTGTGTTTGCAAATGATATGCAGGGGCTGTCAAAGCAAAAGATAAAATTTTGTAAGAAAAATGAAAGGGATGTAATAGAACCTTAAAATCGAATCCTAATTTGAATATAATAAAAAAGTTAACAAAATATGTAAAATTTTGGTTAAGTGAAGTAAGTTGACATGAAAGAGAAATGCAAAATCATGAAACTTATCTTTCTTTTTGTCAATTATTCTGAAGAAAATATTTACTGCAAAAAACTAAATTTAGCACAAATTATATTTCAATAGAAATAAATAGCACACAGGTATAAGAAAGAATGAAATTGTTATATTAGAAGGGGGAATAGGGTAAGGCTTTATTTGAAATGAGAATAGCACACATGTAGATAATGAATCAGCTCTGTGAAAATGCTTAAAGTTGATTTTTTTTTTAAAGGAAACGAAAGAATTTTATAAAAAGGGAAATAATTTACAAAAGAGGAAAAGAAAACCATGTGGAAAAGGTGTCCACCTGGATCTAGAAGAAAACTAGCAAGGATCCCTACTGAAAACTAATTGAACAGAGGTAAAGCTAAACCATATCAATTAACGGCTGCTAACAAATCCCTGAATATAGAGGAGAGATTGTAATCTCTAAACTCCACTGAAACCGAAGTCCAAAGGGCTGCCCAGTGTTTTACTCTATCCTAAAGCTCATCTACCCCCACTCCCTTGTAATCCTCAAAGACTCGTTTATTACGCTCCAATCAAATGTTCCAGAAGAGGTGTGCATCAATGAAGCTGTGCAATTCCTTGCAATTCCTATAACTCTTTCCTATGCAACAATGAAGCTGTGCATCACTTTCCCCCTTTCTCTCAGATCTGGAAAGCAAAAGTGCCTCCAAAAGTCAAAATCCTTGTGTGGCTAGTGGCGCTTGGGAAGGTTAATACTTGTGATCAAGTCCAAAGACGAATGCCTTTTGCATGTTTCTCCCCCCATTGGTGCGCTTTGTGCAAGTCCGGGGAGGAGAGCGCCAACCATGTTTTCCTCCATTGTCCGTACAACATTCAACTTTGGTGGAAATTACTCAAGGAAGCTGGAGCAAGTTGGGTCACCGCAAAGGGCTGTTTCGAGCTCCTAAGCACTAAGTTCGAAGCCCTAGGAAAAGGGAGGAAAGCTAAAGTTGATGATAAACAATGAAATGTTCACAATAATAAAAAGAGGCTTAAACAATTTACAATCCATATAAATTTTTATACTAAGATTGGAAAGAAAACGATAGAAAGATGGAATATCCATATTTCTGGGTTTTTAATTTGTAAACCATTGAGCTATAGTTGATGCATGTGTAACCAAGTGGAAGGATCAGCCATGTTAGTCTGGAAAACACATAACAAAGTATGAGTAATGTATAGAAAATCGACAAACACGAAGCTACTACAAATACACATGACAAATTGAGTCCAATGCAAGTCAGCCTCGCCAAAACCTAAACATAAATCTTGAATCAATAAAGTTGGCCTTGCCTAAAACTAAATGCTACTCATCTACTCCATGAAAATCACACCAAAGGGCAATGATGAGCCTCCAGAGTTCTAAATGCAAATAAGGAAACCGAGGTCTTTTCATGCTGAAACTGAATTGATGCTTGCCAAAAATAAAGACCTGAGTCAATGACTATTAAGTTTTAACTGTTTTATCATGAATCCACTGAAATGCACAAAATCCAAGATAAATCAAGATGGAAAGTCACAATGCAGTTAAATTGATTTGATATTTTGGCAAAAAAAAAAAAAAAAAACTCAAAAATGACAAATTACAATGATAAAAAAAAAAAAAAAATAGTACCCTTTCTTTATTGCAATCATATAGCAAAAATTGGAAAACATACATGTCCATTTGATAAAAACTGAATTTAAACAGAAAATGTGAAGAAAACAAAGTTTATAAAGTGTTCAGTTTTTAGCGCAGCATGAGAAATGTTTTTAGCGAGAAGGTCTAAAATTGTAAAATTTAGAGAATATTGATCGAACACATGATCTACAAAGAACAAAAACACATTTGTTACAATCAAATAACAATGAAACGAAAACAAAAGAAATGAGAATCAAATTGTGAACTCTTGGACGCTTGCTTACCAAAGCAAGAAGCAACAAATTTCTCAACAAAGAAGATAGATACTGAGTACTAACCTTAAAAAGCCTGAATTCAAACCAAGGACTGATCTCCTTTAGCTCAATGGATTTAGGACCTCCAGGCTTCTCATAAGTATGGTGCCTGTAGGTTCTCAAATTGTTAATGGAAATGGAAACACAAAGGCAAACAGTTATTCATATCTAATGACCAAATAAAACAGTTGCATAATATATGTTCTAACCAAATAAAAGTAGGCCGACTTGGTACCCTTTCAAGAAAGCCCTATCCACATTCACCACATCTGCATATAGTAGCATTTATGGGAAGTGTGAAAATCATTGTTGATACATCATATATCAACAACCATCCTTACAGAGATGTGACAACAAACCAACCTGAACGAAATGTAGTCAGATCGATTGGCGAAAGTGATTATCCATTTCGTATCCGGCTTTAGCACTGGAAAGAGATGCTTTAAAATATTTGCTGCCCTCTCACCCAACTACAAACAATCATGAAAAGAAAATCATATTCAATAGAACAGTAACTACGCACGCCAACTCAAAAAGATGTACTGATGCAGTGATACGAGTGTACATAAGATTAAGACGTAGCAGGAGTGTATCGATCAGAATTAGTAAGAATAGTAATCGGGGAGAGAGGGAGAATTATATCACCATCAAGGTAGGTTATCAATACCTCAATATATGTTCATAGATAGAACAATTATATTGAAATTCCTAGCATGGTTTTCATAGTCAGTGGGTATGTCATATACTGGAGAAAAATCTTTGGAGAATAACTATAACCAATCATCCTCATCCCTGAACTGTTATAAACTATCTCTAATTGGATCCATAGGGTCTGATCAATCTTGGCATAATGTACGGAGTAAAGTAAGCAATCAAGATGCTGGAATATTTAATTGAGATATAATACCTTGGTTGTGAAACTGTCAAGTATCAGATGTGGATAAACCTGCATTCACATGGCTTCCCTTTCTCCGGCCAAAACCAGAGCATCATGCCCATCCTCTCCAATTAAAATACAACAAAAAAAAAAAAATCAAAATGATAGCAATTCAAAATTTAGAAGAATCATTTTTTTTAAATGAATCAGTGAGCAAGCATAGATTTGCAATTTTGCACATACAAAAAGAAGAGAAACGATGAAGATACGAATACCCGCTGCCGATGAGGAGGTCGAAGGATCTCAAGCTACAAACAAAACCCCCAAAACCACAATAATAAAATTTGAACAAAAAACAAATTTATAAATCCAAATTTACACTCCTAAGCACATAATATTAAAAGCAGAGAATTACCCACCCCAAATTGGCACCAGGAAACATTACCATTCTTGGGTTGAAATTTTTCTTCGAATCGACACCAAATTCACTATTTTCTAGTCATAGGGCCATCTGGTTTATAGTCTTCGAGAAGTAGATCTAAACAAATTTTTACAGGGTTGGTCGTTTTCAGCAAGAAAGCTAGAGAAGTCGAGATCAAAGAGCGAGGAAAGGCCAGGTTTGAGAGCAACAAAGGGGTTTGTGAGAGAGAGATTGGTATGGAAAGAAGAGTCTAGAATTTCTAGAACTACATCAACATTTGTAGAAGCACACAGACAGTGACCTAGGAATTGAAAGAAACGCTTACATTTTGAATCGAAGGGAAGCAAGAACCCTAGGCCCAGAATTCCGTACCCACCAGCACATACGTCCAACCCCATTTCTCTGCACACGGGTTCCTCTCAACCCTACCCGGACATTTCTCCACATCTCTCTGTCCATGCAACGATTCCCCAAATCAAAGGTGAATCGTGCACCCACCCTAGTCTCTCTACTCCCAAATCCCTCCCTCGAATCACTCTCTACACCCAAATCCCTCCCTTGAATCACTCTCTACCTAGCGCGAGGCCTTTTGGGAGCTCACTGGTTTCGGGTTCCATCGGAACTCCGAAGTTAAGCAAGTAGCGAACGAGAGCACTCCCATGATGGGTGACCCACTGGGAAGTTCTCGTGTGAGTTCCCAGAAACAAAACCGTGAGGGCATGGTCGGGGCCTACAACGAACAATATTGTGCTCTGACGGAGTCAAGCCCGGATGTGGTGGGGTCCTGGGCCGGGATGTGACAATTTGGTATCAGAGCCTAACCCTGACTGCGTGTGTGCCGACGAGGACATCGGGCCCCTAGGGGGGTGGATTGTGAGATCCCACATCGCCCAGGGGAATGGATCATGTAAGCCTTATTTGTATATTCTCACTCTACCTAGCACGAGGCATTTTGGGAGCTCACTGGCTTCGGGTTCCGTAGGAACTCTGAAGTTAAGTGAGTAGCCCGCGAGAGCACTCCCATGATGGGTGACCCACTGGGAAGTTCTTGTGTGAGTTCCCAGAAACAAAACCGTGAGGGCGTGGTTGGGGCCAAAAGCGGACAATATCATGCTATGATGGAGTCAAGCCAGGGATGTGGTGGGGGCTCGGGCCGGGATGTGACAATTTGGTATCAGAGCCTAACCCTGGCCGTATGTGTGAAATTACATTTCTGCCTCTTATTTCTTATTGTTTTAATTAGAGAGCTAAACTGGTAATTTCATAAAATTTTGGTTAACAATGAGTGTTTTATTAATTAGTAGAGATAATCATTACACATTCCAACACCACACACTAACATATATATATATATGTATGTATGTATGTATGTATGTATGTTATATTAGTAAAGTTCGACTCGGGAATACCGAATTATTCAAAGTGTGAGACTGAATCTCATACCAAAAAATTCGGGATCGGTTCGGTTTCGGTATCAAAATTTTCAGAATTTTCGTTCGGTATTTTTTCGGTTCGGTTTTGCTATGATTTGGAATTTTCGATATTTTTTTCCAGCCCTAATAATTTTAGTGTAAATAGTGGTAGTTTCGGAATTTTACAACAATTGGTTTTCCCTTTCGGTAAAGAATAGAAGACAAGGACGATATGAGGGAGGAGAGCAAACTCTGGGTTGGGATAATCTCCGGAGAATTCAAGGGATCCTCTAATTCTGAGCGTTCAACAAACAATGAACGGTCAAGAGTCAAGTACAAACAAATACGCTTTCATATTGCGGGCAGCCCGTCGAATCCCACCACTATAAACTGCCATCGTGCTTGAACCTCGACTCCGCCGTCGACTTCTCGGATTTGAACTAGATTCGACAGAAACCCACGTCGTCGGAGCACCAGAATTGCCTGCATCCACCTGCTGCCCAACATCGCCGTAGTATTTACCTGCTGCCTCACATCGCCGCAGCACTGTCCGACGATATTGGCAATCCAATGCAACCTCTCGATAAATTGAAAATAAAATCGTGGATTAAATTTGGGAAATCAGGTATTATAGAGCCACTGGGAATCTCCAGTTCATATCATTAGCTCCGGAGAGAGCTCTCACGTTCTGTAAGCCCTCCATCTCTCTTCTTCTGTAAGCCTAACAAATCCGTCGATACCAGCACCGACAATCCTCTTCTTCTGTCACCCACAACCCAGACTTGAATCTGGACCGTTAATTGTTTGTTGAACGCTCAGGATTAGAGGATCCCGAGATCCCCGGGAAGGGATCCGGAGATGATTCCAGTCCTAAACTTTGTATTAAACTCCCTCTGACAAAATAAAAATTTAAAAACGCCGCCTCTCTCTAACCACAAGAGCAAAACCGTTGCGCGATCTCTCTCTCGAATTCACAGACACAGCCATGGGGCCCTTGAAATCAGAATCCGTCCGTATCCGGCCTGATGAACAACCGATGCGATGAACAACCGATGCGGCCTACCAAACAACCACGGCTTGCAGAGGCAGAAGAATCAAAGGCGGCTGAGGCACAACAACAAAAGGTGGCTGAGGCACAGGGACGAAAGAAGTTTGCTTTTGATTATGGTATGCAGGAATTGTGTTTTTTTTTCTTTCTTTTTGTTCCAGAATTTAATTTCATACCTAAATTTCTGAGATTTTAAATTGAAATTATTTACTTTTGGTTTATGTATTAGAATTTCGTTTGATATCGTAAGTTTATGCTGAAAATTTGTGTAATTTATTGACTGTTATATATATATATATATATATATATATATATATATATATATATAAATCCAGCTGTTCCTACTATTACTGTATTGAGATGCTCCTTCAACCCCTGTCACCGGTACTCCAGTCCCTCCATTTAGGTTTAGGTTTTCCTCTGGGTTGTTATTGTTTCATATAGCTATAGGTTGAGAGGACTAATGATTTATTACTAATGTTTTGAGGAAATATCGTGCCTAGCTTCTATGTTAATTTATATGTTGGGGTGTGATATCCACATATCCTATTTTACTTCTCACACACCTTTTTAATTTTCGGCCTTCGGATTGGATGAATTGAAGAAGATCAGCGAACATAAATTATCAAGGGTATGTGAGAAGTAAAATGGGGTGTGTGGATAGCACACCCCTATATGTTTCATCAACAATTCACAAAAGGAAAAAAAAAAAAAAAAACATTTGTGCAGATATGTTGTCCTGGTGTGGCTAATTTGACGTAAATTTCTTTGTTTGATGGACTTGAGATCAGAAATACGAAAAAAATAGAATACTTGGAAACTGAGTTATCTTCTATGAAATGAATCAATGGGGTTCATGATGATTGATTTTTCTCTATGCTCATTATGTTCTTGAGACTCTTGCTAATTTTATCTTGTTCCCGGTTTACCATCATTCAATATTTTTCTATGTTCAAATAGAGACAATTAGTAGTTATTGGTCATTCAATGTGCGTTGTGTGGTCAGTGGCATTGATTTCTTCTTTTGGTTTGGTCCATAGCTAAACAAACCCCAAAGTTCAGGTACTGTCTCATTTGTATGAAGAATGATCACAGTGCACCCCTTTCCCCTTACGGGAGATATTGCTCACCAGACGTAACTGTTGGCCCAGATGCTGCAATAGTCTGTACGTGTTGCCATGGTGATCCAAAAACAGCCCACCCTGATGTGGCTGATGTGGAAATGGTAACAAGAGCTGTACTCAGGAGTTCTCTGCCACCATCAAGGTGGTAATCATACTGAGCGCTGTACTCAAGCTTTATCTGTGGTTGAAGAATTCGGAGATGTTAAGTATTCACATAGGTTCGAGGAATTTTATGGATTTTATCTTCATCATGTAATGATTATCGCTTTGGGAGAATTTGTTTAAGATGTTATTAGGGAACAATGGTGTTGTAATTGTTGTTATCCGGTGCTATTATTGCAATGTACTGAATTCTGTTTGTTGGATGTTAATGTTTATAAGTATTTGAGCCTTCATTATTCGTTTTGTTTTGAATGTCACTTTTTGAGAATTTTGATTTCTGTTCGTGTTTGTTTCGAGTGGATGATCCCTTTAGGATTGAGATAAAAGAAGGGAAATTCATATCCCTTTATTTATTTATTTTGGTCTGTAATTGCTGCCGCTGGCTTCAAATTGTTCATCTATTGCAGCTGCAAATATTGAGTGGTAAAATAACTATTTAGCATGGACATGGAGTATCCCCAGATTTCGAATTTTCATCCTCCAAGCCAATTCTGGCAAGAATCAGTCAGTCGACTCTCTCGTGCAGTTTGTAAGAGGAAAACAAAACCCCTGCCTCGAATGCAGAAAGAACGGCCTAAAGAACATCCACCACTTTTCGTGGCCTGAACACTGCCGAACTACCTCTCCCATGTTCTTCATTCCCGAATCCGTCACCCCACTACCCGCCTTCAGATCATGCCAATTCCTGAAGAAGATGTGGAAGACCTTTCTTTGAGATTCTCTGTATAAGGAGACGTCAAGCATACCGTAGCAACTAGACAAGGGGAAACTGATTGAAGCCATAACTACAATGTCCCCGTCCAATAGCAATGTCGGTCCTACTTATGCTCCTGGCAGCAGGCAGAGGCTATTTGTAATAGCCATGGGCTGTTATGGACAATAATGGAGACGGCACCTAGGTATTCCTACAAAAGCCTGATAAACAGTTTACCCTCAGTTACTCAATTTGGTCCTGCAGAATCTTCAACTACTCAGTTTCCCCAGCTTTATCTGATACAAGAGCATTGTATTCTTCTTCGAGGCTCTTTACATCCATTACCCTTTTAGCACTGGCTGGAATCACTCGTCGTGAGAAGAAAAATGAAGAATTAATTCACTCATTTCAAAATCCATCAAAAAATCCATATTCCGGACAGTAAAGCCGAGGACACACCTGCAGAACATAAAGTAATCATGGGAGCCCAACTTCCCAGAGCATATCTTAGCATAGAATTTTAACATCCTATGTGTCTATACATACTATCTGCATCTGATTGAAAGCACCCGCACAGGCATGTGTACATCCGCAAAGATATCTATCTGTTATTATTAGCAAAACAACTCACTTTAAAATCATTTTCCCTCAAATTTACTTGCTCAATAGCCTGCTTCGTCTGAATCGGCACAAGAAAGCAGCATAAGAAACAATCACAACTCAAACTGTGAAGCAGATCTCAGAGAGATGTCGAATAGTTGCAACGTTAATTTAATAAAGTAAAGGAAAGTTGTCCTGCAGGATGTGATTTGAGAAGCAGAATAAACTTAATATGATTCCTTTCAAGTCAAATTGCATATCATAACAGTAGGTTCTCATGAAAATACATTGTCAGTTTTAGCTAAATACTTGAGCCTTAACACACCAAATAAAAAAGAAACACAAAACCAAACAAAGCAAAACTTTGTGCAACCAAGATCCACTCTAATCAACTTATATATATAAACGGGCAAACGGGTCATAATCTCTGAGAAAAGAGTACAAAATATTCTGTTGTCAGAGTTTCAATCTGAATCATACATAGAACACAAATCCATCTAAATACAGGTTCCAACAATCTGGCGACAAAGCAGATCATACTGCCTTCCAGAGAATTGTTTCCTGCATGTACATGTATAGAGAGAGAGAGATATATTTCACTTGTCAGACTCTGACATGTAGTATGTCAAACTTTCTGGCAAGATATAGTTTATGTATACCATTCCATTCTCTCCCAGTTCCATATGAGTGCAGTGAGAATAGACCCAATCCTAACCAAAATACAAAATGGGAACTATAAATACGTCGACTGCTTAGCTGAACAACAACCCTTGTTGCTTTTTTCTGGATATGCTTTTGATTCCGTAGCGGATGTGTTGTTTGCATTTCATTTGGTCCTGGTTCTTTGATGAGGATCTTGGCGGGTTCTGTTTTGCCAATCCTAATAGCTTATGGTCTTCGGATCCTTGAATTCACATGAAATCATACCTTGTCCTTTCAGGAATCAAAATCTCAAATCATCGTCTGACACTAGGAAAAAAGAATGAAAGACCAAGGCAGTTTTGGTGATGCTGAGCATTGAGCTTCAACTATAATTGCTTGCAGACTACAAGTGGAATTGAGTAATAACTTTAGCGGTGTATTTGTAGTGATGGGTTCGATTCAAGATACAGATAAAACTACAACGTTTAAGGTTTTATTGTTCGTTCTTGTTATTCTTGTAAGCAGTATATAAACTACAGCAACATAGTGAACCAACACAACACTAGGATTACCACCTCAATTTCAGACTATCAATAACTGAAAAACAACTTATAATCTGAAAGATACTTACCTGGAGTTATCGCCATTGAAGAAACAACAAAAGAAGTCTTCTACTTCCAACACTCGAAAATACTCCTCTCTAAGTGA
Organism: Heteromeles arbutifolia; assembly: GCA_024362995.1. NCBI lineage: Eukaryota > Viridiplantae > Streptophyta > Magnoliopsida > Rosales > Rosaceae > Heteromeles > Heteromeles arbutifolia. The sequence continues at coordinate 41,109,878 of JANCRC010000004.1, forward strand.
ATAGGGTTTTAGATAACAAAGAAGCGTACGTGTGGAAGCAGGGACTTGATCTATTTATACAACCATACATATGGCTAGAGATTCACTCGGTCTTGCCTATTATCAGAAAGAGTGATAGTCTCTATCTCTTAATAAGTTTTAGTCCCATCATGACTCTATATACTAGTATATATTTGATAAGGATCAAAATAGAATAGCTGCAATATATAAAACTCCACGACCCTTATCGTACTAAGGCCCTCAGACTCCTAGTGTTTCACATAACCAGTACAACTAGTTAAGCGCCACCCAAGTAGTCTAGTTGTAATCTCATTGTCATTCAAACAAAGTTTTACATTCTCCCACTTGAATGTCAATGATATGCCTCAATATTATAAGATCATGATGATCATTGAGTTCACAAAAGCTTGCAACTGATCCTTCTCAGTAACTTGCCATCTTCAAGAAAAATATAGGACCACATAAAACAAAGCACGCATTGCTTGCACTTTGCACTCTGTGATCACATACATATTTAACTTGAAAACACTATGTTACCTTTAAGAGTCATGATGTCAAGAACTGACAATTCATAATGTCAGTTCCATAGAACAAACTGAAATAATTCCAGTACCAAAGTTGTTTGTAGAAACATAATCAGCCATTTGAACAAATCAATACGATAACAATAATGAATTGCAAGGCAACTAACAATTGTCACCAAACAGAAAATACAACTGAAATGAAACCAACACAGTTCAAGGAGTGCTTACTCCCACTCATTAACCGAATCAAATAGCTTTCTTACGCCCATGTTGAAAACATGTTTCTTGAAAACTCCCACTGGTAAGGCCTTTGTCATTGGGTCAGCAACCATTAAACTTGTGTTGATGTACTCAATTTCGACAGTTCCTTTCTTCACTTCATCTCTTACTTTTAAGTACTTAATATCCATCAATCTACTAGCATAAGACCTCTTGTTATTCTTCGAAAAGAAAACTGCAGCTTTGTTGTCACAGTACAACTTGAGGGGCCTTTCAATACTATCAATAATTTCCAATCCCTTCATCATGTTTCTAAGCCAAGTGGCTTGTTGAGTTGCTGCATAACACCCTATAAACTCAGCTTCCATAGTTGAAGACGCAATACCTTTCTGTTTTGCACTTTTCCACGATATTGCACCATTAGCCAACAGAAAAATATAACCATTAGTTGATTTTCTGTCATCCACACACCCTGCCAAGTCCAAATCCGTGAACCCCACCAATTCCAGCTTGTCCACATGAATGTAAGTTAACATGAAATCTCTTGTTCTTTTGAGATATCTTAGTACCTTTTTCGCTGCAACCCAATGAGATGCACCAGGATTTGATTGAAACCTACCTAGTACACTCACTGCAAAAGCCAAGTCCGGTCTTGCGCATACCTGAGCATACATAAGACTCCCTACAAGAGATGCATAGGGTTTGTCTTTCATTCCTTCCTTCTCTAATTCATTTTTGGGACATTGATCACTGCTCAGTTTTTCTCCTTTGCCAATAGGCAATTCTCCATTCGAACACTTGTCCATGTTGAATCTTTTAGTGACTCTATCAATGTATTGCCTTTGGGAGAGACCAAGAGACTTCTTAGCACGATTTCTTATAATTTCTATTCCCAAAACAAATTGAGCTTCCCCCAAATCCTTCATGTCAAAGTTTTAAGTGAGCATACTCTTAGTTGACTGTAGTAGAGACATATTGGAGCTGGCTAATAATATATCGTCCACATACAATACTAAGAATATAGCCTTTGAGCCAAGGACTTAGATAAATACACTCATCCATTTTGTTTTCTTGAAAACCAGAAGCTGCCATTACCTGATCAAATTTCTTATTCCATTGCCTGGAGGCTTGTTTTAAGCCGTATATAGACTTATTCAACTTACAAACCATCGCTTATTTCCCCCTTTCAACAAATCCAGGTGCTTGTTGCATGTAAATATCTTCTTCAAGGTCTTCATTTAAGAATGCCGTCTTGACGTCCATTTGATGAAGTTTTAAATCATAGTGTGCCGTGAGAGCTAGGATTATTCTCATGGAATCTTTTGTTGAGACTGGAGAAAATGTCTCATTATAGTTAATTCCTTCCCTTTGTGTAAAACCCTTCGCCACTAGCCTTGCTTTGTGTTTGTCAATGTTGCATTGTGAGTCTCTTTTTGTCTTGAACACCCACTTACAACCAATAATTATTGTTATCCCAGTTGGCTTTGGAACTAGACTCCATACTTTATTCTTCTCCATAGACTCTAGTTCTTCGTGCATGGCATGTTTCCATAACGTTGATTATGCACTTGTTATGGCTTGATTGTAGGACAAGGGATCATCTTCATCACCTATAGTATGTTCTGCCTCATTAAGGTACACGAAATCAGGCAACAATACTGCCTTACGTACCCGCTGTGATTTTCGAACATTCGATTTCGAAACTGCAGTGACTGTAACATTCATGAGATCTTCTTCAGTTGATTGTATTGGTGCATGTACTTCATTTTCTTGGACGTCTGCATGGGGCACATGCTCCTCATTTATTATCTCATCTTCATGGGACATATATAAATTGTCATGAAAAGGACGTGGTTGCAAATCCATGGGAATAATGAGAGTAGATGCGTGGTGATTGGTAAGTTCACTATTAAGTGGGATTTCTTCGAACTCTGGGAATGTAGCTGTTGATGTACTGATGTCAGTTTCATCCTCATCTTCAAGAAATCTTGCATTATGTGTTTCCATAACCCTCGAGTGACTATTAGGGCAATAGAATTTATACCCTTTAGACTTCTCAGAATACCCAATGAACTTGCAACTGGTAGTTCTTGGATCAAGTTTCTTCTCTGTTGGATTATAAAATCTGGCCTCGGCATTACAACCCCTTACACGAAAGTGGTTAAAACTCGGTTTCCTTCGAGTCCAAGCTTCGAATGGAACCATGTCAACGGACTTGCTCGGTACACGGTTCAATATATAGTTTGTAGTTTTCAGTGCTTCTCCCCAAAGAAACATTGGAAGCTTTGAATGTGCAAACATGGATCTGATCATGTCTTTCAGGGTTCGATTCCTTCGTTCAGCGACTCTATTTTGTTGAGGAGTCCCAGGGGTAGTATACTGAGCCACGATGCCATTTTGTTCAAGATAAGTTGCAAAAGGTCCTTTGTGTTGTCCAGCCTCAGTGAACCTACCAAAATACTCACCACCTCTATCGGATCTCACAATCTTAATGTGTTTTTCGAGTTGTTTTTCAACTTCCAAATGAAATGTTTTAAAACAATGCAAGGCTTCAGATTTTTCAGAAATAAGAAAAACATATGCAAACCGTGAAAAATCATCAATGAAGGTTATGAAATATGATTTTCCACATATGGTTTTAATTGGAAAAGGTCCACAAATGTCAGTGTGTGTAATTTCCAGTAAAGATTGGCTACGGTTTGACCCTATTTTCCTAGTATTGGTGAGTTTTCCTTTAAAACAATCAATACACTCTTTAAAGTTGCTGAAATCAAGTTGTGGCAATAAGTCTTGTTTCGTAAGTGTGATGATTCTTTCTTTAGAGATGTGCCCCAACCTTTTGTGCCAAAGCATTGAGGTTTTTGCATGAGTGAGCACTTGTTTAGAACCAACACTTTGAACATTAAAACATTCAATCTCATAAGTACAATTCATTTGCCACATATCAACTTTGAGATAAGCTTCACCAAGTAATTTATTCATGTCATTTGAATGGAAAAACTTTACATTTTGACTGTCACCCACAAATGTAAAGCCGGACTTAACTAGCTTAGATGCAGAAATTAAATTCCTTCGCATGGAAGGTACATAAAGTACTGGACTCAAGTCTAAAATAAAGCTAGAGGAAAGAACTAATTTGACGCTTCCTATGGATTCGACAGAAACTTTGCTCCCATTCCCTACATAGACATTGTAGACTTCATTATTTATCACCCTTGTTTTTGAGAAGCCCTGCAAAGAATTGGTTATGTGAATAGAGCAGCCTGTGTCAAACCACCAACTTTTAGGAGGAATGTAAACTAAATTAGACTCAACACACACGAAAACATTTATTTCATTACCTTTCTTAACAAGCCAATTCTTGAAGCCATTGCAATTCTTTCTTAAGTGACCTGTTTCTTTGCAAAAATAACACTCCTTTTATTTCTCAGTTTCAATGTTAACAGGCTTTATTTTATGAGATCCCTTAGAGGTGATGTTAACATTTTTAAATGAAGAAGAAATTTCTTTCTTCTTCTTCTTACCAGCAGCCACGGTTGAACCTTGAGTGAAGTCCCTTTTGCGTTTTTCTCCTTGCACAAAATTCACATCTACTGATTTGTCACACTTGAGCCGATCTTCTTCTTGTGCACACATAGTGATCAGTTCATCGATGCCCCATTTATCTTTCTGAGTGTTATAAGAAACCTTGAGCTGCCCATATTTTGAAGGCAATGAGTTCAAAGCCATATGAACTAAGAACTGGTCAGTCATGGGTACTTCAAGGTCCTTCAACTTCTGAGCAAGATCAACCATTTTGAGAATGTGTTCTCTGACACTTCCTTCACCATCAAATTTCATGGAAGTAATTTGAGTGAGAAAAGTCCCAGTTTCAACTTTGTCAGATTCTTTAAACTTTTCCCCAACTGCAGCCAAGAAGTCTTTTGCATTGTCTTGTTTTGGAACACCCCCTTTAACTGATGGAGCCATAGCCTTCCTCATAATCATTAGTGACATGACATTCGGTTTGTTCTCTCCCACTTTTCAAACCTTGCCTTATGATCTGCAGTGCTCTCTGTAGTAATAGCTTTAGGTTTTTCCTCCCTTAATGCCAAATCGAGATCCATAAGGCCAAGAACCATTTCAACATCTTCCTTCCACTTCTTGTAGTTAGAACCGGTCAAGGTCTCAATATTGTTGAAAGTGAGGGATGTCATGTGAGGAGCTGCAAAACCAAATGTTAATTTTTATAGTTGTTAGTCATTAGGTGTTAAAAAACAGAAGGAAAGATTACGCCTAATCTTTTCCCAACACATAATCATATAAGCATAGTATCAGCTTTGGACAGAAACCATTTATACTAGATTTGCATAGCCAAAATATTGAACACAAGGGCAATTTACATAACTCCAACACTTTTGAGCAGATGAAGAATGCAATCTTGTCAATTCAATACTTCACTATACATTGATTCATTTGTTTAACTTGAATAAATAAACACTTTTGAGCAGATTATTATTCACTTGATACAAACAAATCACATGACCAATTCTTTAGGCAACAAGCCAAAATCAACAAACTAAACACTTCTGAGCAGATTAGGTATTGAGATCCTTGTTTACGATTCAAGTCTTATTTATCAGTTCGGTTTTGACAAATAAAATATGAATCCAAAAGTTCTTCTTGGTTGCGTTTTCTAGTATTGTAACTGTTCTTTAAATGATGTTCTTTGCACATGATAGCAAACACAATTGGAAGAATCCATGGTAATAGTTTATTGCAAATTTAATTGTCAGTATGCAGCGGAAGCATTTAATGACACAGGATGAAAAACATATAGATCATTCATATCGAGAGTTAACCATATATTGAATAAGGAACCCTAGCCATGTTGGGTTGGCTCTGATACCACATGTAAGCAGTATATAAACTACAACAACATAGTGAACCAACACAACACTAGGATTACCACCTCAATTTCAGACTATCAATAACTGAAAACAACTTATAATCTGAAAGATACTTACCTGGAGGTATCGCCATTGAAGAAACAAAGAAGAAGAAGTCTTCTACTTCCAACACTCGAAAATACTCCTCTCTAAGTGAATAGGGTTTTAGATAACAAAGAAGCGTACGTGTGGAAGCAGGGACTTGATCTATTTATACAACCATACATATGGCAAGAGATTCACTCGGTCTTGCCTATTATCAGAAAGAGTGATAGTCTCTATCTCTTAATAAGTTTTAGTCCCATCATGACTCTATATACTAGTATATATTTGATAAGGATCAAAATAGAACAGCTGCAATATATAAAACTCCACGACCCTTATCGTACTAAGGCCCTCAGACTCATAGTGTTTCACATAACCAGTACAACTAGTTAAGCGCCACCCAAGTAGTCCAGTTGTAATCTCATTGTCATTCAAACAAAGTTTTACAATTCTTCTTCTGATGGAGGCAATATATACACAACTATTTTCCTTGTGATACAAGGAATATTAAAGAGGGAGTTAAAACCAAACTAGGAAACATAAATAAATTCATAATCCACCTAAAACTTTGACTCACACCAACTCCCCCTCAAGTTGGCGCATAGATATCTCCTAAACCCAACTTGTCGAGTGAGTCTTGAAACCTCATAGCCGAAACTGCATGTATTAAAACATCTGTCAGCTGCTCATCTGTCTTCACAAACAGAATGTCAATCAACTTAACATCAAGCTTTTTTTGTATGAAGTGCCTATCCACCTCAACTTGTTTAGTCCTATCATGTTGCACCAGATTGTTAGCTACCTTTTGAGCAGCCTGATTATCACAGTACAAGAGCATAGGACCCTTGGAACGTCATCAGTAATATTTCTAGCCCAGTCTACATCAGTGAATCCTTTCACCTCCATATGTCCATGCTTCTTGTACATTAGTCATTTCCCCGGAGCTCTATTTAAGTAACTCAAAATTCGCATTACAGCCGCCATATGATCCTCACTTGGAGCCCTATTAGGCCTTGTGAGTGACATGTGAATCAATCGTCCTACCAACCTTTGGTACTTCTCCTTATTTTTCAAAACTTTATCCTGATAGATTGCAAGATGGTGATTCTGCACAATAGGCATATCAACGGGTTTACGCCCTAGCATACTAGTTTCAGACAGAAGATCCAACACATACTTTTGGTGTGATAAATATATTCCCTCATGAGACCTTGCAACTTCAATCCCTAAGAAGTATTTAAGTCTCCCAAGGTCTTTTATCTCAAACTCAGAAGACAAGTATTCTTACAGTCGGTCAATTTCCATTGTATCATCACTTGTGACAATCATATCATCCACATATATAATAAGCAAAGTTACTTTGCCATCCTTGCGTTTGATGAACAATGTATGATCTGAGTTACCCAATCGATACCCATACTTTTTCATTGCTTGAGTGAACCGCCCACACCACGCTCTAGGTGACTGTTTCAGACCATACAGTGCCTTTCACAGTCTACATACTTTCCCACTGGAGTTTGCAATGCCATATCGGATCTTTCAATGCTTCCATTTTAGATCTTTTAATGCTTTTTCCACTATGGGAGGTATTTTTATAGTTTCCATCTCACAAACAAATGCACAATATTTTGGTGGGAGTTGATGAGTGGAAACATAGTTTGCAATGGAGTATCGCACCTTCGTCTCTGGAGAATACATGTCTGGTGGTTTTCCTCGATTTTGTCGAGGAGGTTACACACAAAATGGTTTGGTAATATCTGAATAAGCACTTACCTCAAGAATATTCGTTTGATCATGGTCGTGTACTTGAGAGTATGAGGGGGTTGTCGTGGTCAGCTTCTAATCCGCTGGCGGCGTTATGTATTTGTGGAAGCCCACCACTCGAGCTTGTATTATTAACCATCACCTCATCATTTAGCAAGCTAGGCCCACTTGGGGCATCATACATCTTCTCATAATTACTCCTACTTGGTTTACGAACACAAGCCGCATCATGATGCCCACTTGGGCTGTCATTATTCATGCAGTCCTGAGACCCACTTGTAGCAGCAGGGTCTGCATCTACTACTTTGTCAATACTCCACCCACTTGGGAGCTGATCAATTTCTGCACATGGTCCAGTTTCTACACTCTGTCCTGGAAGTCTCGGCCCACTTGGGCTGGGGCTGTCACGCTCTGCACTTTGTCCTAGAGGTCTTGGCCCACTTGGGCTGGGGCTGTCACGCTCTGCACTTTGTCCTTGAGGTCTTGGCCCACCATAATCATCAATTAAAGTTGTCTCCCCTGAGGAGTATTGTGGGGAGGAAAAAATAATTCATCTTCAAAGAATGTAACATCCATAGTGATGTATGTATGTCAAGTGGATGGATGATAACATCGAAATGTTTTTGTTGTGAACTAAAGCCAAGAAACACACACTGCACCGCACATGGATCAAGTTTGCTTCGTTGATTTTTGTGAAGATGGACGTATGCCACACAACCAAAAACCTGTGTTTCTAGATGAAAATTGGAGGAGAGCAAAACATGATCAGCTACTAATCATAAAGGAATGGTTAATCTCAAGTATGTGCCGATTTTTCCGTTCAGCAACTCCACTCTGTTGTGGTGTCTGAGGGCATGTAGTTTCATGGAGAATTTTTTTTTTTTTTTTATGTGAAAAATTGTGAAATTTTTTTATTAAGATACTCACCACCGTCGTCAAATTGAAACACTTTAATAGGGAGCAAGTATTGAATATTGAGTATCAACAAATGTTACAAATCAACACACACCATGCTGAGTAGAAACTGGAGATGGCCCCTATACATCAGAGTGAACCAACTCAAAAGGAACTGTTCTTTTGTTAAAACATGGAGGATACGAAGCTCGATGACTTTTAGCTAATGTGCATACATTGCATTTTAGAGAAGAATTCAGGATATTATTAAATAATGACGGAAGTAATTTTTCCAAATAAGTAACCAAATGAGGCATGACCTAGGCGACGGTGCCATAATTGAATAGTCTTCACCTTACCATTATCACAAATTTGAACTTGATGAACCTAGCCTTATGCAACATTGTCAACATAATACAACCCCTCCTCTTAGTACCACACCCAATGATCGTTTAAGTCCGGATATCCTGAAGTAAATAGAAAGACGGAAACATTAGCACCACACTGTATAATTGCTCGATTACCTTCCCCACATATAATAAATGGCTAGAAAGTGTGGGAACAAGTAAGCAGTTCTATAAAAAAAAGAGGGTATGAGTGAGCGCGATCGAATCCGCCCCTGTAACTGGGGCAACACCTCCGTTGGTAGTAATAATATTGTTTCATGGTGGTGATGTCATGGAGTTAAAAAGAGTACGATCGTAAGTCATATGATCAGTGGCCTTTGAATCAATAATCCAACCTATATCATGCTCAACAAATACAATTAAAGCCATGCCTATGTTACCTAGGTCATTGGATTGCTCGCTTGAATCAATCAAATTTAAAAGTGATAGCTGCGGGCCAAGGTTATCTGGGTGAAAAATATCCCCACGGTTTGTCCATGCTGGTGGGCCAAGCGGGCCTGCTCCAGCCCTTTTGCTGACACCAGCACCTGCTGGATTGTTGGTTATATTCTGGGCTTCAGAAGTAACCAGCCCACGTCCTGTCTTTCTGGTGGTCAGCCCATTTGAGGCAGACATCGAACCCACGAAGCGGAGCATGGCTTGGCTGTCAGCCATTGAAGCAGCAAACTGACGCTGCGGCTGTGGTTTTCCAATTGTTGGTTTCTAAGGTTTGCAGCAAATTGATGCAGCAGCTTTAGTTTTTAAATTGTTTGCTTCTAAGGTTTTGCCGAGTGTGGGTCTCTTGCTTCGAGGCCACACCGGTTTGTATTTTCTGAATTTTCGTTGAGCCACCAAAGGTTGGCAGCTAGGGAAAAAAGACAGGCCAAAACTTGCTTTGATGCCAAAGATAAAATTACAACGTTTAAGGTTTTATTGTTCGTTTTTGTTGTTTGGGTTAATATTTGAATATTAGGCTGCAAAGGTGTGAAAGGCCGAAGATGCCAATTAAAAGAAGACTGGCCTGAGACCCAAACATCAAGCCCAGAGACAAATTGGTACCTTCCTATTAATGCATAGGCCATGTGCCTATGATTTAAATATCAAGTGATGGGGGCTAACTCACAATCAGCCAAAAAATACTTTTCAGTGGCAATACAAGTAAAATGCTGATGATTCACTACCCTCCAAGTTGCTTTCGGGTAAGAGCAAAGTTGCAACAGTCGGGCTAATTTGCCTATAAAAGGAGGAAGAGGCCCCACAGACAAGGACACTCAACCAATCAAACAAACAAACATACAAACTCTGCTTTCAAGCCAGATTTGCATCTAAAAGCTATAATCAGCCCAGATCTCAATCATTTTCAGGATCATTCCCTACAAAAGTCATCTTTTGTCTAGTTTAGAAACTCTGCTATCACCCGTAGTGGCGTAGTATCGATTCCCTTGTGTAAACTTGTTTACCATTCATCTCTCTTTAACATATAAACCCTGTAAACTCAAAAGAGAAGTGATTGCAAGAAGTTCAACCTTGCCCGACAAGGTGAAATCTTGCTCAAAGCTCTTTGTTTGTTTTACAAGATAATAGATCTACTGCTTAATGTATTCTCCAACATGTATTCAAGTCATATCCATCTGTTTTCCTACTTTAAGAGTCTCATTTGCATCTGGATCTGGTCAGTTTAATGAATATACTTTCATTTAAAACCAATCAAGAACCAAACAAATGACTTAAGGGATCTGGACTCCCCTCTTTCGAATTTACAAGACTATGAACTGAAAGTCCTCGTTCACAAGGCAAGAAAAAGAACTTAATGTGGACTTAACCCATCCACGACAATCATTTGATAACAAGAAGTCCGAGTAACTTGGGGTGCAAATAATCGACTAAACACAATCTTGTTCTACATTTACTATACTGAGATAGCAGTGGCACGTCTGGCACTTGGTTAGTTTTGATTGCGAGCCTCAAGGCCTACACCTAAGGCCCTACAAAGGCATCTTTAAAAACTAACTCTATCCTCTTCTTGCAGCACATAAGCAAGCAAGAGCCCGACTACACATCCAAAGTGCCAATCCCTTGGGGAGCTGTGCTGAGAGTCGAGGAGCCCTTTATTGAGAAATCTTTGCCCGAACACTTGTTATTCTTCTCCCAATAGTGGAAATATATATACACACAACTATTTTCCTTGTGCTACAAGGAATATTAAAGAGAGAGTTACAACCAAACTAGGAAACATAAATAAATTCCTAATCCACCTAAAACTTTGACTCAGACCAACAGATAGTGTTTACTACTGTTGTGTGTCAAGACTCAAGGGTTAACCGGATCCTCCATAGTGTATAGTGGCGGAGACTCTGAAATTGGGAACTTGGCTACTTTGTGTTTGGAAAAGAGTCCTCCTTTTCATAGGTGGTATTTTGAGACGGTGGGTAAAAGGACTTATCTTAATTGAAGATGGGTATGTTTATTTCACAATTGTTGATGATAGTTTGGGGAATACCGGGGTTGTTCAGTTTTTAGAGCATTTGAGAGACGAATTCAACAAGGTAGCCAGGAAGGGTTCAAGGGGAAGTTTGTCGAGTATTGAGCTCTGTTGGCATACAAGAAGAGCTTGTTCCTGTTGTCCACCGCTTGATCACCTCCTTGGAGACACTTTCTCAGGGTGGTAGTAATTGCGAGTAGTGCCGAGGGACAAATTGAAGTTGCCAATTCTACAAAAGCCCCTCCGTTGGGGAAGTCCAGCCAGCAAGATAAAAAGAAGGCTAAAGAGCATGTTATTGCAATGAGAGACATTGAGTTGGAGGAACAGAGGAAATCTACGGGGAGAGGAGTCAGTATTGAATCAGCTAATTTGGATTCCAATAACCAAGCTGGAGCAGATTCCTCAATTGCATTACAAAAGGATTTGGGATCAATGAGGATTAGGTCATTTCTGTGCTTTGTGTACCATATCATGCAATGAAGCATTCTGGCATGGACGACCATTTGAGCAAACCGTTTTTAAGGGTAACATTTGCTTGAAATATTGAGACGCGGCATCTCTAATAGGAATAAATTCTAAGAGAAATGTTAATTTTCAATAGAGACTAGAGCGGGAATGTAATGTTTCACCATCCCATCAAACTATAAATTGAATACTTAAAGAGCCTCCATCAGCTGTATGCTCTTCTTCATGGCATGAAATTCATATTTTCAATAAAAGAAAAAGATAAGAGCCCCCATCCAATCCAATCCAATCCAGAATTTAGGGCTTGGAGTTCCCGCCCGAGAGTTTCGTCTTTGGGAAGCCAGATTCGTAGGAGACCTACCTTAAGGAACATCATCTGCCGAAAGTGACGTATGCTGGGCTGAAAGGGCAGCACGGGCCCCTCTCCCGCCTTTTGACTATATTGCATCATATTCCACCAACGACCACAGGCTGGGACAGTCGTATGCAATCCAACAAGAAATATGACACAAACTCCCCGAGTTGCTTAAAGATGGCTTGATGCTGGGAGTGAAGTGCTAAAGCAGGGGAATTGAACCTTCAAATGTCCGTCCCTACTAAGACCCTGAAAACAGCATAGTGATGATTCAAGCTTCTTTGGCTTTGTAGTCTGTGGACACTCCCCAATGCTCCTGCTTTTGGGTTTGGATATGCATAGAATATCCGCCTGATCCTCTGATGCACAAGTGCCATTGCACACCTTCATATACAATTCACAATCACAACACCATTATTATCATTACCGAACCATAATAGAAAAAAAATCTAAACTCAGAGCTCGGTTGGTTTCAATAACTTACATTATGCACGGCTCCCAAACAAGGTACATGTCAAAACCTGTGCATAGATAAGGCCTCGCTGATAGCCATCTGCTGCAACCTTCACCATTCAAGTCCAGATTGTCTTCACCATAATTAACCTGAATCTGTGATAAGACGACTCTTAAGTATAAAAACTTGAACACAAGGCAGCCCCAACAACTTCAACTGTGAAGTAGCATATATCAGGGAAATGAGAAAATATATTGTGAAGAAGAAAGAAACAACTCACATTTGTGGAGTTGGTCTTTTGTCTCTTTGCCGGAGAGGCTGCTGAACAAGACTGCATGTGGTCCATTTCAAATGACTTATCTTGCGTTTTTCCCGAACTGGGGAAAAGAAGCCTGTCCCTGGCAGCAGAAGACTCAATAGCAACAATGGAAGCGTGGCGTAAAGGGTGGCAATAACGCAAACTCATGTCTGATTCTTGCTCAGCCCATCCCCAAGGACATAAACAAGAAACGCCTGTGTACAATTGTTCTGATTTAGCTGGAAAGCCGTTTGAATGCTCTTTACGGCTCAATGCACCACCTGAAATGCCATGGCAAACAGAAGTTTCCAGCTTTTCACTGCAGCTGGTTTCAAGGGTGATCTCGTTTTTTGGATTATAGCAAGAACAAGTTTGATCACATGCTTTCGCAATAACCTGTTTAACTGAAGGATCCACTATAACTGCTGCGTTGACTTCCTGCAGATAGAGTAAAGGGGAACAATTACATAGCAAGCACCAAGCATAGGCTCAGGGGTATGCAAAAAATGAGGCCTTGCATTGCATTGCACAAAATGAACTCCTTGAACTCTCCACCCATTGCCATTTGATTTTGGGTTGGATGCCTTAACTTTCACATGATATCATAGCAGGCAATCCATCCACAAGCTAAGAAAGGAATGGTCACACATGCTCTACATCACCCAATCCACATGTTGCGTTCAGGCCAACCACATGAGGGGATGTGTTGAGAATATAAATCAACATCAGGTCGTAAGCCTTACATCAACTTTGACAAGTTTCGTATAGAACTTAGTTCCTACAGCAGAATTAACTAACAATCAAGATTATGAGAGTCTTTTTCTCATTATTTTTAAAAGGAAAAGTGAATATCTTCTAAAGAGTAGACTATTGTTGTCCTCAGACTAATGCTGATCCATGCATGTTGAGAAGCACTAACAAGACTACAACAGGACGCTGGCTGAAAAATAAATAAATAATAAGACTGCAAGAGATAACAAAATTGACTTCACCCCAACCCTTCCAGTTCATTCAGGAATACTTTCAAAGTATTAGCGTAATTTTGAATATTGGAAAGCTGATCAGGAAAGGACGACCTAAATACTTATGAAAGCACAATCCTGTTAAGAGTGAGAGTAATACTTTACCAAATTATCACCAGACTTTGCCAACTGAATGGCATACTTCATGAAGCTGAAGACTGACTGTGAGTCCTCTTGACTGAATCCAGTAATGCCTTCAATATTACTGTATTTAAAAGATCACAGGCAAACACAAAAAGAGTCAGAATAATGTTAAACAAATAATTATTTGACATATGTATTCCGGAAATGCAGAAGGAGGAGCCACCAAGAAAAAAGCAAGTAACAAACCTAAACTGCAAAGGTGCAGATAGAAAGGAAGTTTTATGTAACCATCCAATATAATGCCTTTTACTAGTAATTGCCAAGGTTTTCCTGTTGGTGTTAGCATAGCTTCGAGTTCGTGCATATAAGTTATGATGAAAATTTTCGTGCATATATAATTAAGGCAACTTGCACCTCCTCATGACCCTAGATTTTAATCAAGGGAAGCTATCACATGACCCTGCTCCATCATTTATGCTCAGGAACAAATCTAGGACTAGCGTTCATTGTTACTGAGACATCTTTCACCTCCAATTCAGCTCAATCTTAGAAAGAAAGAAACTAAAGACTCCTGAAAAAAAGTGCTAAAAAACAGTGCTAAAAAACACTGACGTAAACCAGCATAGTTGGATTACATTTAATATTAAAAGAGTGGAAGCTTACTAAGTTGGGGGATGATAAGATGTTGGCCATAGCTTGCATTGTTCTTCCCACTCTTCTTTTGATGATGCAGCATACTTGCAGACCTAAAATTGAGTGGCTTTAGATGTTGGCCATAGTCTAGTTTAATGGTAAAGGAAACAAACACAAAAGCAAGTTTGGAGACTACCAGAAGAAGAGTAGGCCTTCAGAAGATAATAACAAACACTCAAACAAATCGAAATTCAATAACCAAAATGGGGTCATAAGTTTATGTGAAAGAAAGGGATCCATATCACTGTATATACAAGGCAAGGCCCAAATAAATAGCATGAAAGTGAAGTACTAAGTAAGACAAAGTCCAAAGGCAAGCTTGGATTCAGTAAAACACAATTAAAATGATTGCATTCAGATATAAGATTATACAGAAGAAGAAAAATGGTAGTAATTAACATATTTCAAATCCACGGATTTATGACCTTATGACTCCCTTAGGAAAACACTTTGATCCTACATCATCAAAGCCCACTAACTGCCAGTCTACGATCAAGCACGAGCAAATTCTTCCTAAGCATCTTGAGAGGAAAAGAAAATGTTCCTCAAGTGATCAAGCAGCCATCCTAACATAAATTAACAAGAGGCCCAACTTCCATAAAAGAAAACTTAAGAAAGAAAACAAGAGGTTCATTCTTTCTTGGCAACAAAATAATAGATGATTCATAACTAATAGTATTTTTCAACGAGCTATTTAATTCGTAATGTCAATTTATTGAATGTGCAATATTTTAACAAGAGAAACATTAAGGTTACATACTGAAGCATTTAAGATAATCAACTTAAACAACTACAACCATAATTATTCCAATAGTACAGTAGTAGTCTTTATAATGTATTTTCGTCAAGATAGAAAAGAATCATAATAACAAGAATGGGCAGTACATATGTTCAGATTATTTGTTATTCTGCTATAATTACTTTCAGAAGAAGAAGAAAGTACAAGTCAAACCTTGTTAAAATAAAAAGAGAAAGACCCACTTTTGTGATAAAAGGACTCAACTGGTAGGAATTCATCAGCTCCTGTACATCATTCTGAATGCTGTCCAACTGATTACCATTTTGAGAAGCTAGACATAATATCACAGACAACTGAGTTTTTCCTGTATAGTGAACTGATAGTCAACACCGAATTGGATGTACCCGAAAGATAAGATAGTAAGAACAATGTGGTAACCATGTCAGGTAATAATCATCTTGGCCGTCATTTACTTGCTGCCTGAACCCCCCAAATCAGGGGAATATCCAGCAAGAGTTGGAAATATGCACAAGTGTTAGACAAATCCTATTGATATGCTAGAAAACATTCATAAACAATTTTGTCAGGCTGATTATTATTTTGGTTTGATAGACATGTTTGAAAGCATATTAGAGGTGACGTAGGGCAGGACACCCCATCTTAGGGAGGTGTAGCTTTCTTTGAATAATTGCAATAAAGAAAATCTTCTCCATTGGATAACGAATGAACATCTCCAATTCACTACCAATAACCCTTTTGAACCAAGTCGAGCACACACACAAATTTAGCTTTTTGATAATCTTAATAAATTTAACAAATGGGTTTAGGGTTTAAGAGATAGAGACAGACCTCCTTGTACAAATTTCTTGTGCACCCGCTTGACGTGCCGAAGATTTTCCAGCGGTGCAATTTGGTTCAAACGCCTACACAATTACATCAATTTCGTCAAAAGTAAGAAAGAAATTAAACAAGTGCTACATAGCTGCCAGTAAAGCAAACCAAGCTTACCTTACAAGAGTGTTGGCAAATAAAGGGTCTATAAGTGAAGCAATTGCATTGACGGTAGGTTGTTGGTCGGGAGGGATTGGGGGGTTGTCAGGGATGTGGACTATCTGCCACGTCTCCTCCATATTCTAGCTTAAATCTAGCTACCACTAGTGGACCTTGTTGCACTTGCTGGGATGATTGGAGGCTTCACTTACCACCAACAAGTAAGTCACTGATTATGTGAACCAGATTAAACACGGAACGGAAGAATTTCATTTCTTAGGGTTTATGGACTTCATAAGATTAAAGTAAAATTTGAAAATTGACAAAACACTGCAGCTCAAAGTTTTAAACTTTACTTTGGATAGCTATCCACCTGCAAAAAAGGAATTGAAATTTCATTCAAAGACAAGGTAGATTTTGATTTTCAGGGTTAAAAAGGGTTAATCTCAGTTTACTATCCTAAAGTTTTTTGGTTTTCAACATTTCATACATCAAGTTTTTTTCATCCTAGTCTAGTACCTAAAGTCATAATTTTGGGACACTTTCATACATCCGTTAAGTTTTCCATCATAACTGCTGTTAACTGATGACATGACGCCTGCATGAACAATGAATGGACACCTCGTGTCAATATGGCCCATATATATTACAAAAAATTTATAAAAAATAAAAAAAAACCCCTAAAAGCTAAACCATATGGAACTCTTTCTGGGTTTCTGATATCAAGCCGAAGAGATGTAATCATCCTCCTTCACTTACCCACCTCCCCATGTGACTTTGGTTCTTATATATCTCCCTCGCCCCTAAGATATGTAATCAAATTATTAATGACACTTTTTCAAGATTTGAGTTTTTCTTCCAAAACCAAATCTTGGAAATGGGGTCGTTTCGTATCTAGATTTTGTTTGAGATTTTTTTATGAACAAAGAGTGTCAAAGGACTCTGCCAATGGAGTGCTTACCGGTTTCCTCCACCGCCTCTCTCTGCTTCTTCTCCTTCTTTGTGGGTTCTACGAGCTGCGTGTCAGGTTTGACTCCGAATGGACTCGGACGCACCAGAGATCTTTTTGGGTTCAATTACAAACCCCGTTAGCATTGAGTGAAATAACCTAGAATGGGCTCTTGGGCCTCTCTGATTATCGACTACTGCGGAGGATGTGGAGAAGGAGGAGATGGATTCGAGGGTGTATTCCAGATCGGCGAGGTGACTGGGGAAGGAAAGGGAGGAGCAGAGCGAGAGAGGGTAGGGCTCCAGGACCAAGGTGGAGAACGCAATGATAAATCCGGTCCGATGCCAACATCGTCCATGTTCCCAGTTCCCAGTTGGTTTTCTCCGAAGGAGGTAGGAAGGGAAATGGAGAATTGGGGTTCTAGATAAGAGGGTAGCTTGGGCGGAGGAGGAGAAGGGAAAGGAAATGGGGTTTTTAGTTTTTTAGTTTTAATTATTTTAAAATTTTTAATTTTAAAATTTTTTTAATGTCCACGTGGCGCAGTCATTAACGAAGGTTCTGACGGAAAACTTAATGAATGTATGAAAATGTCCTAGAATTTTGACTTTAGGTAATAGACTAGGACGAGAAAAATTAGTTGTGTGCTTATTGTAACTGCAGCTCTTTCTTTGTAATTATGTTGTCTTGGTAATGAATTCATAATTGTCTTGGTAATGAATTCACCCTTTCGCTGAAAAAAATATGGAGAGACATACACATTTCAAGTCCTAAGACGAGCTATGGTCTTACACTTAGAGAAGACGAGACAAGCACATATTGAACTCATTCATACAATTCAAAATTGGTTGCATTAGGTACATGTTGAAGCGTAAGACCCCAACTCGTCTCAACTCTCAAGATTTGTAATGCAGAGTGCCCCGACCCAATACGACGTATAAGAAGTAGGTGCTCATGCTACTGTAAAGGGTACAACATGGACTGATGATAGAGAAATTGCTCTCTTCCAAGGCATGATGGAGGTGTAATACGGTGGGGGCATGGCGAATTGGTGACCGTGGCAAGGTGGTGAGGATGGTTGTGAGAATGTATATTGTTGTGATTTTTTTCCTAAGCCTCTTACTGTCTTGGGAATTTTAGAAATGACACTACTTAGGTGAAGCTTAAAACTCAGGATTCATGACCTCCAGATTGCATGGATTTTTTACTCACATTGGATTTTGAATTTTATGTTTATAAACCCGAACAAGGAAATTAGTACATTTCAATTTGAAAGTTATTGCTTTTGTGAACTTTCAAACAGGGTTTTTTAGAGACTTGCACTCTCATCTCAACAACAATAACCTATTTACGTTGCAAGGAACCCGGTGGTTGATAGCATTTACATGTAAGCGCTGAAAAGTAGAAAAAGAGAAAAAAGTTTCACACTGTTTTTCTTTTTTTTAGGTTGGTGAAAAGGAAGTTGAGATCTTCGTCGGATTTTTGTGCCGTAGTGGGCAGACCAGAAAATCCGGTCAGTTCAAGAGACAGATTCAGACCGTTTAAGGGCTAGGTTTTGTGTGAAGCAGGTTAGTGTGATAGGCTAATGGAATCCACAAGATTGAAATTGAGTGGTCAACCAGTTAGTAAAATATTGTCATAACAAACCATTTGATATGGCCTAAACTAGTAAATCTCACTTTCAACAGTAAAGCAGAAATAAATCCAATCATTGACATCAATCAAAGTTGTTGCAAAAAGGAGGCCAAACTTGACAATAATGTGGAACCCTTTTTCTCAAACCTAGTCTCTATTTTCATTTTTCAATTAAGGGCAAGGAAGAGAACTAGCGCTCAATGAACTATTTGTAATATGACTACTATTCTGCATAGACAAATGCAGTACAAAGTGACAATATATGGTGTGACCAATCAAAGACATCCCGTATAATATTAAAAAGTCGTCTCCTGGTGTCTTTCACCATTTATATGCATATATTGCCGCAAGATACAAAATTGGATTTTCACATCACAAGAAAAAACAATGTTGTTCGTTGTTATTTTTAAAGATATATATACATGAAACATTCCCCAGCCAATTAGCTAGTACTCAAACAAGAACAATCATCAATCAACCTATGACAGGGATTCTGAATGATGAGCAGGAAAAAAATTGCTTTCAGAAACTCAACAAAATAATAAGATGACAACTGCGTTATTGATCTTACCAGAGGAGCAGGTTCATCTAAATCCTCCCATGACTCCGTAATATCATTTTCATCCACATCTTCGTCATCCCATTTATGTATCGGTTTGTCCTTAGCAAGGAGAGCTGAAACTTTCTCATCTGCTGATGCACAGAAAAAAGCCAGCTTTGTAAACAAAATAACTCCACTCATACCAATATAGCAAATGAATTGTTAATCAAAGGTTTAGGCAAGAGAGCTTAGGTGGTAAATACTAAACATAACAATTATTAAGAGAATATAACAAGATAAACAAAAATTACCCACAAAAAAAACCCCCACAAACACATCTCACAAAATTTTACAGGAATACTTAGGATGGAATTAAAGCAAGCAGTATTACCCCAGTCCTCCATCTAACTTGGCGATTCTTGTATCAAATTACCCATTTTTCGACGAAACAAAGAATTAATCCTGCATATCAAGACACGCCAACATCCATCATCAGACATAAAAAAAATTGGTAAATTAAAAACAAAAATTGAGCTGAAACAGTTGTTGGGATTTTGCAGAAACCGTCAATATATTCTTTTGGGTTAGGAAGAGAAAATCCAGAAACAAAATTAGGGTTTCGATAAAATCGATCTGGAAAATTGGGGGACTTACCTTAGTAATGGAAGACGCGCGATTGATCGATCAGGTGGTGAGAAGAGTCTGCGGCTCCTTCTCTGCAACCCTAACTCTCCCAGTATTCTTCCTTCTCGGCTGGCTGTCACTGTGCCCAACTCGACAACAACTTAGCAGATGCAATCTTTTCACTTTCCCTTATATTCTTATCTTTTTTGCGTTGATGGGTCACGTGTTCGTAACTTGGGTTATTTTCCGGTTGGGTTTTAGAGTGGGCTCTAAAGAGAAATGAGGCGTTTTAATTATAGATTTATTTTAACAAAAAAACTATACTATAATTTTATTTAATAAAAAAGACTTAAATTTTAATAAAAAAATTCTTAACCTTTAATTAAAAAAAAGACAAAAGAACTTAAATTTTAATTTAAAAAAAACGTAATTTTAATATTAAAATTAAAAAAAAAAAAAACTGATATGCAAGATTTGCATGTCTTCACACATACTGTTTATGAAACTTAAATTAATTAATTATCAGGTTTCCAACATAATTTATTTGAATTCTCCTGCTGGTGTTGGATTTTCTTACTCTCAAAACCAAACCAAATATATCACTGGCGATATCCAGACTGCTCTTGATACCCATGCCTTTCTCCTCCAGGTAATTAATCTGTTTTTCTAATGAATTAATCTACTCCTCAATATCATATTACATATCATCATATGCTTATTGATTATAAAGGGGATTAAAAATGTTGTCCTGTGATGCTATATATTTTCTTTTTCGTTTGTTTCTTCTATTTTGTTGCTAAGAATTATGTACTGTTTATGCAATCACATTGGTTTCAGCAATTCTCAAAGTTTCAACCAAATCCGTTGTATATTTCGGGAGAGTCTTATGCTGGAGTCTACGTGCCAACTCTTGCTTCTCAAATTGCAAAATGTGGTTCAATGAGTTAGTAATAATGTGGTTCAAATTAGCCTTTGGCAAAAATCAAACCTAAAAGCTCTCACTCACTGATGGAAAAAAACACCACTATACCGTCATACTAAGTGACAATCAAGGTATTAAATATCAGTAATATCGGAAATATCGATAGTCCGAAAACACGGAAATATCGATGGAAATATCGGGATAATATCGATATCGATAAAAATTATATGGAAACCACGGAAATTGTAAGAAAAACTTGGAAATTTTTATTGAAACTTTGCAGGATGTTTATTTAGTCAATTATCTATTAGTTTATCACAAAAAATTGGAAGGAAATGCATTGCATGATGGATTTAACATTATCAAGTTGATTATATAGCGAGCTGACAAACATTGTGAGTGTAGAAAATATGTAGTAATTAATGAAAGAAGTTTAAACACACCATAATCATTTATATATAATGAATTAGTACAATATTTTACACTTTATACATTGCATGGTAAGATACATGAGTGACTTAGTACCACATAGAGTTCCTATGAGGTTCAAATTTTTCACTATCTTCATCATTTCTACGTGTAGAGTGAGTGTATTGTGAAGAGTAGTTATCAAATGATAAATCCCCAAAATAGTTTTGCATGTAATTGTTAACATGCCACCCATATGCATCCGAGATTGGTTGACGTTGTCCATAAGCAAAATCATTTGAAGATTGAGTCTCGGATTCTTTCCATGAGTCGCTCGATTCCATCCCAACAGGAATGGGATATGAAGGGTAGGGAAATTGTTGGTTATGAGTATAACCATAGTTACTACCTCCCACTCCAACAGAGTCCGAAGTTCTAGATAACGAGTCATCTTCTTGACTTGACAAAATCCCCTTGCCTCTTTATCTACGAGTATAGTCCTTCACTATGGCACTAATTCCTGGTCCTGCCCGCCTACTGCCATGGTCATCATCCTGTGTTGCATGCGTGAAGTTTGCCTCACCAGTGAAGGGGCTCATAAATCCGGGAGGTGGTCCATAATAGTTTCCATATCCACCACCACTACCTCCAGCTTCACTATATCCTTCATCATTCCCACCTCCGGTGGTAGGTGAGTCTCCTGATCTTGTACTAGAGCTATCATTAGTATCAGCACGATGTTGTGGTTATGTAGGATTGGAAGAAGGTGGAATTCCAGTGTTTCTTGGTCTTGGGCGCAAAAGTTCTTCCAAAGAGTCAACGCTGCTAGATCCTACCTCATCCTCTAATACTCTTTCTACATTTATCCCTTCATTACGTGCTTCTTCAGCAACTCTGGGAGCTGGGTTGCCTTCATCATCATCTAAATGAAGAGGTCTAATCCACTGATAAAGTTGGTTACCCTCTGTATCATCATCTTCAGCAACAATATCAAACACATCTAGTGGGTCACCACTGTCGACATGATCTATTTCTGCTTCCTTATCTCGAACTTGAAGCTTCATGTTGTAGTAGCAATAAACTAATTTTTCCAACCTACTATGAGCCAACCTATTTCTTTGCTTTGTGTGTATGAGTGCAAATGTGCTCCAATTTCTTTCACAAGCAGATGAGGAAGTTGTTTGTGATAATACTTTGATTGCTAACTTTCTCACAGTTGGTGCATCGGTCCCATACATCATCCACCATTCAGCTACAATGAAAAACAATATTGATAAGCCTAATAACTCCAACAAATTCTATTATAAATTTATAGTGAAATATGTTTACACTCACTAGGAGACATTTTTGTTCGAGCAGCAACTGATGTTGGTTCTCCAAAAGTTCTTCTTGCATCTTTAAACCATGTTAGCTGAATTCAATAAATCGTGTTAGTTTAATCCAACAAAGTAATTATTATAATTTAAGTAATTGTGTACCTCATTTCCAAATTGGCCAATTGTTGGTGATGTAGGGTCTAATTTAGAGTATACATTATGTACAGCACGTATAAGGGTACCATCATCTCCAACATCGGGTCTGTATTGGTATCGAGGATTCAAATAATATGTTGTTCAAAGAAACACATACTCTAATAAGAGAAATAATACTTATGCAACTAAAGAAATGAATTGCAAATTATGACATAATTTATACCTGCTGCATGCAAATCGTGGTATAATGTTTTATACCATCGATCTTCAATTATCTTTATGACCCACCTTGCACCATGTTTTCTTTCCAATTCATCCTTCACTACATGCATCAACTCATATATTGCCCCCATAGTAGGATACACTTCTGTGTCAACGATCCGTAAAACTTTGTAAAGAGGTTCAAACACTTGGCACACATGTTCTGATTGAGTCCAAAAAGCATGATCAAGCACTATACTTTCCACCATACGACCTGCATTTGAGCGGCTCAAATTGTGGTTGGCCCAATCGTCACTAGTGAATAGATGCTTCAACCCTGCTTTCTTCTTAAGTAGGCTGTCTAATGCAATATAGTTGGTGGCGAATCGAGTGGTAGCTGGACGAATAATTTCTCCTTTGCAAAATTCACGCATCTTTGCCAACAACCAACCGTGATTGTAAATATAATTTGTGATCGTTCTAACTCTTTTTACCACAGTAGCAACATTCTCTCTCTTCCCCATTGCCTCAAACATGAGATCAATACAATGTGCTGCACATGATGTCCAAAACACATTATGATGCTTCATTAACTTTTTCCAGCTTTGACAAATGCAGAACCATTGTCGGTCACGACTTAGACAACATTATGCTCTCCAACCTCCATGATTACATCCCTCAATAATTTGTAAATATACTTGTAGTTCTTTATATGGTCTGAGGCATCAACAGACTTCAAAAAAATTGTCTTTCCCTTGGAGTATACCATGAAGTTTATGATAGACAATCTGGTCGGGCCAGTCCATCCATCATACATGATTGTGCAACCATTAGTTTCCCATTTTGACCTCAACTTGTTAACATACTCGCCAATGTCTTTATACTCTATATCCAAATATTTGTTTCTTATCTCATAGGGAGTGGGAAGTTGTACTCCAACATCGGCCTGTTGACATCCCACTACCATATTTTTGAAATGATGTGATGATGCTTTCTCAGTAGGGACATTTTCATAGATAAAGAACTTGCTAATTAGACGCCCCATTCCCTCCTTCACATTACCTCCAGTGAAATAACTTCAAACACTCTTTTGACGTGCTTTGGATGACTTATATAAACTTGGGGCTATTGGTGGTGTTGGTTGTGATTCTTTAAGACTGCCTCCCCATCTCATTTGTACACCAACACTTGTCCCGGAACCTTGTGCTCTATTAGGAATTTTATGAAGGTGTTCTCTTTCCCATGCTGACTGTTTGGAGGCACGTAATGCTTGTTTCAAACTGCGTCGTTCTTCAGGTCCCATGTCATCATCACATTCGTCCTCATCGTCATCATCATCACTGTCAACCGCTTCGCCAATGACTTCTCCTCGTAGCCCAGCTCGAATATTTTCCATTCCATGTGTTATCTTTTCCTTCTGCTGTTTTTTATTTATTAATAATGTGCTGATGAATGCCTTCACTTCTGGGGGGACATTATCGCATCGTTGGACATTTTTTGCTGGATCTAATCCACTAAGATGGTACTTAAGTCGTGTCACTCAGCCACTCTTCATTACCCGATGACAATATTTGCAAATTGTGCCATGTTTGTTTCCGTCTATTGGGTCTCCATGTTCCCAAGCTGGATCACGTTTAGTAACTCCACTGGACATCTTAAACGTACCTATATTTATTTTTCATGAAAATTAGACAATTTTTATTTGGCCAAAAAATATAGTAGTGATGACGGTTATATAAGAGAACCTAAATAATAAAGTTATTATGCAGAAGAATTAAATACGAAGTAAAGAAAATGATTGTAAAAATTTAAGTAATTATAAAAATAATATGGAATAATAAAACCTAATATTAATGAATAATAATCAAGTTTGATAAAAAAATAATCCTAATATAAAACATAGTGATGAATAATAATCCAATTTGATAATAATCCAATTTAATAATAATCCAATTTAATGAATAATCCAATTTGATAATAATCCAATTTAACGAATAATAATCCAATTTGATAATAAAAAAAACCTAATATTAATGAATAATAATCTAATTTGATAATAAAACCTAATATTAATAAAATAATAAATAACATTAAACATATTAAAATTATCCTAGGGAATAATTATACAACATTACTTAATTACTTACAAAAATTAACATGTAATTGTTAACATTACTTAATTAGTTACAAAAATTAACATGCAAGTATTAATTACTTAATACTTGCAATAATATTTTTGTTGTTGTATAAACTAACATACAAAAATTAACATTACTTAATTAGTTACAAAAATTAACATGCAAGTATTAACGAAAATTAACATACAAAAATTAACATTACTTAATTAATTACAAAAATTAACATGCAAGTATTAACAAAAATTAACATACAAAATTTTTTTTGTTGTTGTATAAATTACAATAATATAAATATAAGTTTTTAAACTTACCTTAAATATGGAACCCTTTGTGTTCAAGCTCTGGAATGGCTTTGAAAGGGGTAAGGGAAGAAGAAGAAACGAAAATGCTCTGAATGACTTTGATACTCCACCTCTGAGAATGTGAAAGAATATAACAAACAGTGGCACACTGTTTTTGACACACCCCGTCCCGAAGGAGGGCTTGCTGGCCGTCACGTGAGAGTGACGTAACCATTTACACAGTTCAGAAGCTTAAAAATACCATTGTGAATTCTGTCAGAATACCGTTGGATTCCTCGTGGCCACCAAAGCTCTGCTCTAACTCGAACCTGGAGGGGCGCAAAACAAAATTGAGTGGGTCAGTAAAACAAGTCTTTTCAAATCTTTTCTTTATCAAAGTTCTAACCCCTTACTGTAAAACCTGTATGCTTTCCCAGAAAATAGCATATATAAATATATATAGCTTTAAAAAAAATCTCAAAACACCATTCTTTATCACTTTTCAGAAAATATGCCATGCCATGCGCCAAAAACATAATATGGATGCATCAACATAAATCAGGTGAAATAATAAATCAACCGGAGACCCTGCAGTGGTCCTGTACGGCTAATTCTAGAGCTCAATATCCAATCCAGCCGGAGTCACCAACTGTGACCTGTACGGCACTACGCTGCACATGAGTCGGAACTACCTGTAGTAGTCTGTACGACTAGGATGGTGTAATAATACGCTCTAGTGCTTCTCTCATCAATCATCTGTGCACATAATCTAGGGTCACCTACTAGTCGGAACCGTCTCTAAAGGTCTGTACGACTAGCATGTCGGAACCACCTCTAGTGGTCTATACGACTAGCATCTACTTGGATCCAAGGTGAGCGTGTGATGCGGGTGAATAACATAAGCACTAACACCAGGGGTGCAGGTTATGAGCTATCAACATAAATCACATCAAACAATTCAATGCACCATATCTAACTCACATGATACTCACCTGTGCGTCCACAGCACCAATTCACATATATGCATCAATTCACATATCTCATATACCTTCTATGCATGGCATTTCAACTCACATGATTCATATAAATCTATGCATGGCATTTTTAAACATACTTTCATTTAAATTCGAATTATGGGAAAATTATTAAGTATATAGGTATATAATAAAAACAACTGCCCACTCACCTGGAGTTCGCCCTACAACTCCCTAGCACAACACATCAAGGCGTCATGACGATCGGCGCCTAGAACAATCATCAAAACATGTCTCAGAAATCATATCGATAGAATATATAACTTATATAGAACACGTCATTATGAAGTTCGATCCGGAAGATCTGCAACTCAGATTTCCAATCCATAACTTCCAGAGGTCCACAATAAATCTCTAGAACAACATACTAAAATTTCGTTATGATCCGACGGTTGGATCTCCGCCCATTTCCAAAACCGAATGGCGGTTAACTTTTTATTTTATGAACTTACAAATCCAATTCGGGAAGATCCGTCCATCGAATTCCCGATCCATAAGTTCCTACATTCTTCAAATATTACGTACTACTATGTATCAAAGTTTGGTGACGATCCGACGGTTGGATCGTCGATTCATCTTTTGGCCTAACCATGAATTGGATCGAAATTAAGTCCAAATGATCAACCAACGTTAAGCCACTATCAAAACTGAACTCAGGACATCCAATGTAGCTTAAAAATAACATTGGCGGCCCATTGGTCACGCGCCGCCGCACGCGCCGCCGTGGGTGGCGGTCGGCCGTCCCGGCTCGCTGGAAAATCCAACTATCTTCAAAAATTACCAAAATTTACAGAAATGAAGATCTCAATGAATAGAACAACTTTCATACCTGTGGCCAAGGCCGATTCGGTCGGCAAGGCCTCCAATTCTAACAAAACCCGTCGGAAACCCTAGGTTTTGGGTGTTCTTGATTCGTCCTCAAATCAACTCCGCCGTCCTAACCAATGCTTGGGCTTTGTTCTAGGCCTCAAGAGGATGCCATGGGTGGTGGCAATTGGAAGAAATTGCTTCAAACATAGGAGAATTTTGAACATGAAGCTCGCGGCACCCGTGGGTATTTTCATCCAAACTCACACCTAATCTCCTCAAATTTGATATGGAAATGATAGAGGGAAGGCATATACGATGATTGGGAGTGGTTGTTTGGCTCAATTCGTCGGAAAAATGAGTGAAAAACGTCGAAATTTGGGTGTGGGTGCCTCGGGTCGAAACGGGTCGCGGGTGAAGACCCGTTTTCTTCCTTCTCTCATCCACTTCTCGCCCTCTCTCTTTTCCTCCTTTCTCTGTTCCGATTGGTCGGTCTCCTCTCTCTCTTCTCCCCATTCGCCAGTCTCTCTCCCTTTCTCTCCCGGAGTTCCTGCTCTCCTCTGGTTGGGTAGTTTGCCCAATCTCTTCCTATTTTTCTTCCACCAGCCACGCACACACACACACACGTGATCTCCTTCCTTCTCATCCCAGCCATCCATTTATTTCTATATTAAATCTGGGCCGTTCACTTTCGTAAAAGAAATTCCAAATTTTACTAAAATAATAATTCCTAAAATGCCCAAACTTCAAACATCAATATCTTTTTCGATATAACTCCAAATCACGAACCGCTTGCGCCCACACGTCCGTAGTGACGAGTACTACGAGAATATGCTAAGGAAGAAATTATTAGGTGACACGACACTGTAAATAACCTCAGTCAAAACACGTGCCTCGAAGAGCAATTTCGTAAAATCACTTAATAAATTATAAAATCAATATTTTTCGGGACGGGCTGTCACAGTTTTGAATGTGAAAGAATATCACAGACTCACAGTGGCACACGGTTTCATTATGAAAGCACTCTATTATTTTTGTCCCCCTTCTGAAATTGTAAAAAGTGATTGTAAAATTGTCGGGTGAGTCAGTGACCCAACCCAACCACACACACACGTGCACACAACACACGCACACACACATCACACGCACGCACACATCACACGCACACACACATCACACGCACGCACACAACACTTCACATGCAGATAGTCTATCTGCCCATCTCGATCATTCTCTCTCTCGATTCTTCTCCCCCTTCTCAATTCTTCCACACACACACACACACACACACACAGATCTCAGATTTCCCACACACACGCACAGAGACCGACTGCCCATCTCGATCTTTCTTTCTCTCTCTCGATTCTTCTCCCCCTTCTCTATTCTTCCACACACACATACACACAGACATCTCAGATCTCCCACACACACGCACAGAGACCCAAGGTCTCTCGATCATTCTCCCACACCCACACACACGCACAGAGACCCAAGGTCTCTCGATCCTTCTCCCACATCTCTTTCTGCTCCTCCCTCGTCGGCGCGGCGCCGTCTCTCTCCTTTCTCTCTACTGCACCGAGGGTCCGAGACCCACATACACACACGCACACCATCGCACCGAGGATCCTTTCTCTCTGTGCCGTCTCTCTCCTTCTCGTCTCTGCAACTCGGCCAACGCAGGAACACCGGCGAGTTTTGAATTTCTCCGGTTAGGTAAGCTTCGGTTTTGGCTCTTTCTGTTCTAGATTGATGCTTATATGTGAAATTTAAGTTCAAAATCGTGTTTTTTCAAGGTTTTTGGGATGAAATCGGCTTGGGATTAGGCACACCCATCTCCGGCGAGGCCGTGGGTGTCGACGGACTTTCCGAACACCTCCGACCGTTTCACGGCAAACAGAATACATAAAAACATTCATCTCGTCTTGTATTTCATTTTCATACCTAGATTGGAGTGTAGGGTATTCTTTTACAGTAGGCCGGAGCTGTAGAAGCTCCGGCGTTCTTCTCCGATTAGCCAATTTCGAAAATATCGAGATAGTCTCAGAAATATCGCGATATTATCGATATTATCGATAATATCGCGATATTTTGACGAAAACCATTTGGATAGTAATTAAAATATCGGTACTGTGAAAAACCGATAATATCGGCGATATATCGCCGATATTATCGGCATTTTGTTCCCTGGTGACAATTGATCGCTTTATTAGGCAACTCGCAAAATGTCACATCCCGGCCCGGGATGGACCACTTCCCGGGCCCGCTCCACCACCGTAGCGTGATATTGTCCTATTTGGGTCCCGACTACGCCCTCACGGTTTTGTTTCTGGGAACTCACGAGCAACTTCCCAGTGTGTCACCCATCATGGGAGTGCTCTAGCCCCCTTCTCGCTTAACTTCGGAGTTCCTACGGAACCCGAAGCCAGTGAGCTCCCCAAAGACCTCGTGCTAGGTAGGGATGAGAATATACATTTAAGGATCACTCCCCTGAACGATGTGAGATGTTACACAAAATAACCACAAAAAATAAAACAAATCACAAGTGGACAATGAATTTTAAGATATAGGCATTGTCGAAAGTAGACCTGGCATTCATGTCGTGTTTTCTGTGTTCGTGTCGTTTTTGTGTCATACCCGATATCTTAAAGGGTCATGTCGTGTAACACCCGTTAAAACAAACGGGTAAAATGACCCGACCTGAAATCGACCCGATAATATTAACAGGTAATATGACTCGACCTGTTACCCGTTAAGAAAAATATATTTTAAACCAATAAATAATCAAATAAAAAACATAATACTAAATAAATATATACATACCATATTGTCACATTCAAAACATAAAAACGCATTTTTCTTTTAAGTATATTTTCGCTTACCTAAATTGATTGCTCTAGCCTTTTTCTTTGCAAGGCTCGTATTTGTATTGTCTATACTTTCACTTCCAAGATCTCATTCTGTTCCCATTATAATCTCCAACAGTACAGATTTACTCTCATTTACCTTACGGCTGTTATTTAAATAAAGTCTTTAATATTTTTTTAATTAATGTAGAAGTGTAAAAAATATAGAAAATATATATAAACGTTCGTAATGACAAACTTTACGACTTTCATAAAGGGCTTAACTTCGAAATTTGCCACTATAATCATATAAATCATAGATTAAAATTTAACCGTTGATTGTTGTTTACATTTACGCTTCATTGTTCTCATCAAATTTTGTTTTTTCAGATTTTGTTTTTTGAAAACATGATCTATTAGAGGATGCAGGAAGATGAACAGTTTGGATCGTTTATATTATATTTAGAGTTTTACGGTTAGTGAAAATATTGCTTGATGTTTATAAAGTTTCTACAAAC
Source organism: Heteromeles arbutifolia (assembly GCA_024362995.1). NCBI lineage: Eukaryota > Viridiplantae > Streptophyta > Magnoliopsida > Rosales > Rosaceae > Heteromeles > Heteromeles arbutifolia. The sequence continues at coordinate 41,140,590 of JANCRC010000004.1, forward strand.
TATATGACATCGACTTATATTTCAATTAACCGTAAATATCGAAACGTGATATCAAAGATCTGAACCGTTCATCTTCTTACATTCGTCAGATGATCATGTTTTCAAAAAAGAAAATTTAAAAAATGAAATTCAGTAAGAAGAATAAAGCGTAAATAACAATCGACGGTTAAATATAAATTTAAGGTTTATGGATTACAGTGTTGGATTTCAAAGTTGACCCCTTCATGAAAATTGTAAAGCTTGTAACTATAAGTGATTGTATATTTTTTTTTACATTTTTTACACTTCTACAATAATTATTATTAATTTTGCCCTCAAATAGAAAACATTATTCATGAGTGTTTGGAGGATTTTAAAAATCTAAACGATAATGTAAGTGTAACCATTATCTACTCGTGGAGGAATAATGATGAATCACGAGTGTTTATATATTCTTTCACATTTTTCATACTTGTATGTATGTCTTCTTAGTTCTTGCCTATACAGATACTATACTAGTTTATTTTAATTTTGGACAACAACATGTTAAGTAAAATTTATCTTAGTAATGATAATAAAGAACTCTCATAATAAAAATAAATAATGACTAAAACTTTTTTTTTTAAAACTTATATAGAATAATAATACAAAACTATATATTTAATATAGAATATATTGTATATATTAATATAACTATTGTATTTTATAATAAATTTTTTAGTAATTAAACTTTAAAATTATCAAAATAATTTTTTTATTAACGGGTCGAAACGGATTACTCATGTGTTACCTGCATGTATACCCGTTAAGAACCCGTTATTAACGGGTCACTCGATAATGACCCGATTAGTTATCGTGTTGACCCGAAACCTGTTATTTTCATGTTGTTTTCGTGTTATTTTCGTGTCGTGTCATCGTATCGAGTCAGAAACTGTCGGGTCTAGTCGGAAGTCATCAATTTAATTTCACTGCAAATGGATTTAAACAGGATGGAAGCTAGATAGTGTCATGTTAGATCCATCCAACAATCCGAGACCTATGTGAATGTCATAGATGGCAAGTCTGGCCCAGGACAAGAGGGGTCCTGGTGGATGCATTCTTAGGGTTTCTTTGACTATGGCATGGAGGTAAGGAAGCTTGGGGAGGTCGGAATTGGATACAGATCGTGCCGGAGTGCCTACAACAGCGTCAATCTCCGACTGGGCCTTGGCTTGGATATCAGGGTGGAGAACCATTCTTGCTAGAATCCACTCTAGGAGTATTGCCACTGTATCAGTACCTCCGAAGATCATTTCTTGGAATCATGAAAGAAAAACGTTTGTTATATGATTAATCGTGTTGTCATGAACATATGCTTCCGGTACATCATGTCATATTTGCACTCTACTTTGGTTTTGTGAGCTTTTATTGAGCTTCAAGTTTACACTGGAGTAGGTTGCTCTAATATGGTGCTGTTTCTCTGTTGTACTTCTACTCTGTTGTATTCTACCATAGATTAATGATCGATGTTAAAGTTGAATTAAGTTCAAACTATAAATTCTTGGCTTGTAGAGATACAAATTAGCACTGATGAGAGTAAATCTTCTAAATAGGCACTACATTATGATATTCGAAGAGGTCCACATAGTGTTGGATCTCATGTACGGGATGCTGCAGCATATGTTTGTTGGGCTTTTGGCCGTGCATATTATCACACGGATAGGAGAAATATACTGGACCAGTTTGCGCCACACCTTTTGACAGTGGCCTGCTACGACCGTGAGGTACTAAACTTTTATTATAGTATATGATTTGAATCATTATTTTGTACCACATTTGCTTTAGGTTTCTTATTTTCTAATTTTATGATGCTTAGGTTAATTGTAGAAGAGCAGCCGCTGCAGCTTTTCAGGAGAATGTTGGAAGACAGGGTAGTTACCCTCATGGAATTGACATAGTGAACACCGCGGACTATTTTTCACTTTCTTCATGAATAATCTTATGTTCATGTTGCTGTCTCTATTGCTCAATATGAGGGTTATCTTTATCCATTAGTGGATGAAATGCTGTATAACAAAATTTGTCACTGGGTAGGCTCCAACTAGAATTCTTTTGATGCTTACTTCAACTGCCTATGGTTTTCGAAGTTACTTTAAGCTTATATTCTCTACAATCTTAGCTGCTAAAGTTTTTAAATTCCCTACAGACTGCTTTTATCTATCAGTGTAGATCTTATGCTTTACACAATGTCATCAGGATAAAGGATTGAGAGAACTTGCGGCTGAGGCTGTTTCTGCCCTTGTTAAATATGATCCTGAATATCTTGCAAACTATGCTGTGGAGAAAATAATTCCTTGCACTCTCATCTGATTTGTGCATGCGCCATGGAGCAACACTGGCAGCTGGGGAACTTGTTTTAGCACTGCACAAGTGTGGTTATGCTCTTTCTGCAGGTTGATATTCTAACCTCTAAGAAATACAAGTAGAAGTTTACAATGAGTAAGATAAAACTTGATCTTTGGGTCTACCTTAGATTAAAGTGTTTTCTTATCTAGTTATATTTCCAAGCAGAAGGTCTCAGATTCAGAAACATTTCAGAAGTACAGTTTCTGGATCAAATGTGAACTGAGTAAACTTTCTTAGAAATTGACTAGTATGTATGTTTATTTATTTTCCGGTAGGTATCAGAATCATGGCATAGGATCATATAAAAACCCCAAGTTTCATCACTAGTGATTTGGTTTTCCTGTACTGACGTAACCACTTCAAGTCATATATAGAACTGAGTAGGGGAAACTAGTGTCTGTAGAACAATCGAATTCGTGAAGAAAGCAATCCTGCCTAGGGTATTAAGCATTTACCTTGGATATGGTCAGGGCAGGGCTCCACTGTTCTTTCAATATGTCAAGGCAATGCTACCGTTGCTGTTGATAGTAGGGTGAAACACCTTTGTCCTGAATGCCACCTGCAAAAACATAAAACAAATAGCACAGAATTACATGTAAGTAGCAAAAAGATAGACGAAATAACAGTTGAACAAAATCTTTAACAAGTCCTAATAGTAGAAGTAAAAGATCTTGAAAAGCCAACATAACAGTATTTATGACAATTTCCTAGTCATTTATCAAAATTTGGAACTTTTAAAACCTCCAATATGGACTTGGGCCAGTGTGTCTAATACCAATGAACTTTGAAACTAAACCAAATATCCCATAGGACTTAAAAGGTCCGTAAAAGTAGCCCTTCTAATTAGTTTACATCATAATTTACCACAGGAACACCACATGTGAACCACGTGGAGTCCCATTTACAGAACAGCCACCAGTAATGCGAACAGGTTACCATTCCAAATGAGGATGCCATTTACTTCAGTACTAATAAGCTAGTGAAAAATTGTCAATTTCTAGTATCATGAAATCAACTCCATGAGATATGGAAAATACATTAGGCGTCATTCATCAATTAATTAATGTAATACTGTTCGAGAAATTACAATCAATCAAGGCATAGTGGCTCAGATGATGGTCCTATTTCCCAGGCATAAGCCTATTCAATTGGTTATCATATCTGCGAGAAAGATAGCATAAGAATATGATTGACGTCTTTCCAACTTTTTAGCCCAGATGAGGTACTCAACTCTTTGACATCAAGATACTAAGGATTCTGAGTCAATTACGAAATCCGCAGAGCAATAAAGAAAGGAACTTGTGCACCAATATGATGTGAAATTATTGAATCTAACTAGCATACCATAATCTTCAAATTCAGGAATATTAAAGCCTAATTCTTACATTAGAAAGAATAAAAACAAAGAATTAAGAAAAAGTAGATACCTGGGTGCATCTGCAGCGTGTTGTCTCACACGCGGGAGTGCCTCCCTGCTGCTGCTTCCGACTAGCGACTAGTGACGACTTATATCGTTGTAAAAGACGGTTTACATTTTTTAGATAATAATATGGTCACGAAAAGTCAAAATGTCGCCGCTAAAACTACAAAACCACCACAATAGATGCAAAATCATCATTTTAAACCTTGACTTGCTAACTTTCTGCTGATTCAAGCATTTTTGCTTCTGTTTTCTGCAAAACATCTATCTTCCTCCCCTTAAACTCGTTGATCAGATGTTTCTATCTGAACAATATGAATCAAAGTTTAATTAGGTTTGAAGAAGGGAGTACTTGAAAATTAATCAACTGACGGTGTCATAGAAGCTAATCTGCAACCTAAATAGTTAAACTAATTAAGCTAGCTAGCTGAAACAAAGTCTTCCATTGCAATTTTTATTACTTGCAAGTTGGTTGATTAGTTCATGATACATTTCCTTTTCAATCAGAGCCAGAGGACATGTTGCGGCATGGTTAATGACCTAGACTAAAAATGAGATACTATCGGTTTGATAACTATTGTTTTTCAATTTTTATATTTTTTTAACTGAAAGGGAAATAATCATGAGCGAACCAAACATATAGAGGTGGATTGTATTGCTTGATACACTTTGGGGGGGTTCAGCTTCCGCTCAGATTCTTAATATTAGTTTTGTGATTAGGACAGAAAGGTTAGATTTGCCCTAGAAGAGGCACCGATTGGGATCTTTTGATTAATTAATTGTACAATAAATAATTTCCCAAAGCTGGTGGAAGTTGATTAATTAGTTAATCAAAAATTTGCATAGTTGTTTGATTATACTAAAGATCAAATCTTATGCACTTAAAATGGGTGTAGGCTTTTTGTGGCCCAATAAATGATTGACATTTATTATCTTAACTTTTTTTAATTTTGTTGTTATAAATTTAATATGTGTCAAACATTTATTGGGACTTCAAAGAGGCCACATCTATTTTGGATGTAGAAAATTTGATCTCGATCATACTCCAACTCATATATGACAAATATTAATATTTAATTAATTAGCTGATTGGAAAGATTTAAGGCTAGAATATTCAATTCAAGTTTTATTTTTATATATCTTAATTAATTGATTAGGGCCCAATCTTATGTATGTAGTGGGTGGTGGGTAAGTTTAAGAGAGAATAGATCCTCTAAATGATGGAGAGAAGTTTGTTTAAGTAAGGAGTAGATTCATGTATGAAATGTTAAAAATCAAGAAACTTTAGAGTAGTAAACTGAAATTAACTCTATTAAAAAATAAAGTTAGAAATTAAGGGAAAGAAACAAAGGGGGGTTTTTGATTTGTAAACATAATAATTACTAATTATAGTACTTAGTAAAAGAATAAACAAGAGGAGAAGAAAAGAAAAGACAGAAAATTGGAACCTGCTGCCTGCTTCGCTCTCAAATTCTCAAGTCACAGATGTGGAGTAAAACAAAATTAAGGAAAATATGGAGGTGACACGTGGATTTTTGGGCAAAAATGACAAGATTACCCTTGAGGTACACCGGGATTTCTACGCGTAAGCAGCGGACAATCATCAAGATCAAAAGTGGTCAAAATAGGTAATTATTCAAAACCTATTTCATCCATCCTCATCAAATCCTCCCCACAAGGTAACTCTCAAATTATTTCTTTCAAATTATATTGATTGGCTAATTAATTGATTTATTACTCAATTAATTTATTAATTAGCTAATTAATTGTGAATTACACCCAAAAAACCACTAAAGTGGCCGGTTCCCATCTCTCTCAAAGGGGCCGGCCACACCCCTATAAATACCACCTCATTTTGTCCAAAAACTTAAGTTCAACACTCTTGCAAAATTCTCCAAATTCTCTAAACACTTTTCCCTCAAATTCTAACTTTGGCATCAGAGATTTTTCGGCCAAAGCCCCCCCATTCATCGTGGGTGCGTGAGGCTCTTGGCCTTGACCAAAGGTGTTAATTGTTCTGTAGGTGCAATTTTGTCCAAGGAAGAAGGCGGAAATTTGCATCCACAAATTGGTGCTTTCATTGAGAGTTGAGTCACACACTTGTAGAAGGCTCTCGTTATTTTTCGTATGTGCTTATTCTTGGAACTTTTTATTTTTAAATTTTTTTCGATAAAGTGTAAAAGAAAAGTACAATGACAAGAGATTTGAAAACTTCGACGAACGGAAATTCCAACATTCAACGATTAGGATCGCGTCGATCTACAAGGCTCAACACAATGATGAGTGGAGCGGCACTACCTCCACAGGGCACCATCGTGGCAACCACCATGGTGGCCACCCTCGACAAAACCCATGGCGCTAAGGCCATAGCCCAAGCCGTGCCACCTCAACCTTCGAGGGCCCAAGCCCTAACCGAGCTGGCTCGAACCGCCCAAGCCCAACGCGTTGCCAAGCTGAGCCCTAGCCTCGCACCCACGTGCGCCACACGCCGAGCAGCCCATTCCCGTGGCCTAGCCTGCTCCCGTGGCATTCTAAGCAGCTCAAATCGGTCCAAGATTAGTTCAACCGTCCCGGCTTCAAATTTCTGGGTCTACGATTGAACTAGGGGCATTTTCACCACATTTCTCCGTGGATTTGACATTTCCCAACTCAAATCTCGCGCCCGGAGTCTACCACACTTCTACTGCTCAAGGAGACGTATTCCTTCCAAGCTTTTCCAATCCAAATGGCGAACAACACTTGCCTCGACAAGTCATAGAGTTGACGAGCGCCCTTGCACAACAGACAACCTTGGTGAATCAGCTCTTGCAATGCACCGAGATCCAACGTGCCCCAGATGAGGTGTCCCGAAATAGGATGAGGACAGATGAGGAACCTCTTCAGCAGCGTCCTGGCAAACAGCCACTCGCCAACCACGAATTGAGCGTTCGGGCAGTGTACACTCTGATTGGGTCCCCGAGATAGCGTATACTCCAATCTTAGCGCGCGGAGGAGTGTGCACTCTTGACTAGGCCCACAGACAAGCATACATTCACGGTTAGGGCTACACTCCGATAATCAACATAAGTAGCCTTCCAGGCAAAGCGTTCATTGACGGCTAGGCTCGCAATGAGCATATTCCACATCACATCAGAGTAGGCAGCACGACGGACGGAGAGAAGCAGTTACTCAATCAAGCTCAAGTTCAACCGGTAGTCTACGAAGAATCCCCTCGCCTGCCAGGAATGGACCACATACACCGCCGTCGCGGCATAGACGAGCTGAGCACGTAGAATAGCAGCTTAGACCAGTAGGTCAAGACCGGGGGCAACCGAGAGCTCCACTACCCCAACAAAGGCATATTCAGGAAGAGGTAGAGAGGCTTTTAAACGAGCGATTGTGTAATTTCCAAAGCAACGAATTCACCGATGAAGCACTACGATGGGACATGACCAACATGAGTAGGTCACCCTTCACGGACTAGATCGAGCAGGTAGAGCCTTCACGCAAGTTTAGCATGCCACATTTCACATCTTTCAAAGGAGATGGAGATCCAGAGAAGCACTTGAAGTACTATCAAAGCACGATGGTCCTTTATCGAAACAACGATGCTCTTATGTGCAAGATATTCGCCACCACTTTACAAGGCGAAATGCAGGATTGGTTTCACACCTTACCACCACGATCCATCCAGAATTTTGATGATATTTCCTTGGTTTTCATCAAAGAATACTCATCCTACCGCTCGATCAAAAAAAAGTCCGACCACTTGTTTAACGCGAAGAAGAACCCAAAAAAGTCGCTTCGCGACTATGTAAAGAGGTTCAAAGTAGAGAAGGTGAAGATAGTCGGATGCGACAACTCGATAGCAAGAACAACATTCCAAAAAGGACTCCCAGCAGACCACCCGCTGTTTGGAGAATTGATCATGAAAGAAGACTTAACTCTGGCAGACTTTTTTGCTCTGGCAAAGAAGCATGAACTTTGGGACGAGGCTCGGCGAGCAGACAAGGTGCTTGAGCAGCCTTGAAAAGAGTCGGTAGTGGCTCAAAAGAAGGAGGACGAGAAGTAGGCAGGAGGCCAAGCATATGGACCGACCCACGACCAAGGAAGGCCCGACGACTAAGAACTACTCTAAGTTCTCGACCTCGATTCACCAAATCCTTCGCCACATCAAGAATGAGCCATGGTTTAAGCTGCCGAAACAATCAAAGGGAGATACTTCCAAGCTGGATCACACCAAGTATTGCGTATTCCATCGAGGACCCAGTTACACAACTGACGACTGCTACACTTGGAAGAAATACCTGGAGAAGCTCGTGAAAAAAAGGCAAGGTCAACAGATACTTAGACAAGTCAGCTACGTAGCCTAGAAGGAACGCAGACAACGATGAAGAGCAACCAACCAAGACAATTCAGATCAATGACATCTTCGTTGAATCCGAGCACTTGGGGGCCACCAACAACTCCAAGAAGAGAAAGACCCAGCATGCTCTACTAGTCTCACAGGTCCAAGTAGTCGACACCCAACCTGGACCCGTCATTAGCTTCACTGAGTAGGATGCAGAAGACGTCGACTTCCACACGACGATGTACTAGTAGTATCTGTCCAACTAGCCCATGCTATAGTCGACAGAATGATTGTTGATAATGGAAGTGTGGTCAACCTACTTCAGCTCTCAGTAATTCAGAAGATGGGCCTGGAAAACACAATCATACGCCGAGCAGAGGTACTTACCGGATTCAACAGACACACCTCGATTGCCATCGGTCACATCACCTTTGACGTGAAAACACTGCCAGTTGTCTCAAAGCAGACGTTCACGATCGTAAGCGACCCATCTCCCTACAACGGGATTCTTAGGAGACCTTGGTTGATCAAACTGGATGCCGTCACTTCCGTCAAGTACCAAAAAATCTGATTCTGCATCGCGGGAGGAAGAGTCGGAGAAATCAAGTCTGACTAGGCCGCATCTCGACGATGCATTATGCAAGTATTGAAGGAATCAAAGAAGAAGTCCTTTACCCCCGTAGAGACTACCGAGGTCCGAAAAGACGAAGAAGCTACCTAATAGCAATTACAGCAGGTGGATCAAGAAGGTGGTGCCCATGTAGACGAGATAGGATGGAAACCCGAAGAGGATGCCGATGACATCATTCTTGATCCTCAGCAGCAAAAAATGATGGCTAAAATTGGCTCATGTCTAAGCCCAGCCGAGAAGGAGGAGCTCATGGCTTTGCTTAGGGAAAATTGTGACATCTTTGTGTGGTCACCTTTCGACATGCCTGACATCGATCTTGAGATAGCTTGCCACAAGCTGTATGTCGACCCCGCTGCTGAACCGGTGATTCAAAAGAGAAGACATTTTGCACCCGAGCGAGTGGTGATCATCGAATTGGAAATTAACAAGCTACTGGAGGTCAGATTTATAGAAGAGGTATCGTACTCAGCATGGCTTGCCAACGTCGTGTTAGTCATAAAGAAAGAGAAGGGCAAATAGAGGGTTTGCGTAGACTACACCGACCTCAACAAAGCATGCCCATAAGATCCTTATCCGCTTCTCTGGATTGATCTATTGGTAGATTCAACTTTTGGGAACCAGCTGCTCAGCTTCTTGGACGCATACTCTGGCTACAACCAAATAGCCATGTACGAGCCCGACAAGGAGAAAACTACGTTTGTAATCGAGCGAGGCACCTATTGCTACAAGGTCATGCCCTTTGGCCTCAAGAATGCGGGAGCCACTTACCAAAGGTTAGTAAACATGATGTTCAAAAAGCAAATTGGGGTAACCATGGAGGTCTATGTCGATGGCATCATGGTAAAGGGCAAGCAGCGGTTAGACCACATCAGCAACCTGGCGAAAATTTTCATTATCCTCAGAAAGTACAAGATGAGGCTTAACCCCACCAAATGCACATTCGGAGTATCTTCAGGCGGATTCTTAGGGTACCTAGTAACCCAACGAGGAATCGAAGAACATCCTAAGCAAAGCCGAGCAATCTTAGAGATGAAATCTCCAACTACCTTGAAGGAGATCCAAAGATTGACCGGACGAGCAGCCGCCTTCAACCGCTTCATTTCGCGGTCCACCTATCGATGCAAGCCATTTTTCAAGGTTATCAAGAAGGCACAACGAGACAAATGGGATGATGAGTGCGAAAGAGCTTTCCAAGACCTGAAGAAGTACCTTATATCACATTTCTTACTATCCAAGCTGGAAGTAGTAGATGACTCTACTTAGCAGCCTCATAAGTAGCAGTGAACTCTGCCCTCATACTTGAAGAGTTGGGGCCCAACTGCCAGTATTCCACACTTCTAAAGCTCTTTTCGATGCGGAAACTAGATACCTGAAGATCAAAAAATTAATTTTGGCGCTAGTTGTTGCAGCTCGAAAGCTCAGACCATACTGTCAAGCTCATATAGTCATCATCATGACTCAATATCCTTTACGATCAATCTTACATGGTCCGGACGGTTCTCAATGAGTGATGAAGTGGGCATTGGAACTTGGCCAAGACGATTTAGTTTTCTGACCCTACATGGTGATAAAGGCCCAAGCCTTGGCAAACTTCAAGGGAATTCACGCTTAGCCTAGACGACATAACAGAGAGGCCCAACGATGCCTCGAAAGCAGCCGACCATACCTTGGTCGCGCCTGCTCTACTCGATGGAGACTTCTGGCATTTGCATGTTGACGGTGCATCCAACTACAAAGACTCAAGAGCAGGCATGGTCTTTTTACCCCAGATGGTTCAATGCTCGAGTAAGCGATCACTCTAGGCTTCAAAGCCTCTAATAATGAAGCAGAGGACGAGGCCCTATTAGCAGGCCTCTGAATGGAAAAAGACTTGGTGGAGAAGAAGCTCGCAATTCGTTCCGATTCCCAGCTAATCACCAGCCAGACTACTGGGGAGTACATGACAAAACATCCAAGGATGACGCAATACCTAGATAAGGTACGCAAGCAGCTTAAGGCATTTTTGACTTACACTCTCACTCAAGTTCTGTGGGCAGACAACGCGCACACAGACACACTAGCCGGCCTAGGCTCCGCCCTCGACCACCAACTCAAACGCTCTATCCTGATCAATGGCACATTCCTCATAGAAAGTTCTATTATAGACTACTTGGTCAATGACACATTCCCCACGGAAAGATTGGAGTCTAGAAAGCTCCAAATAAAGGCAGCACGCTACTACATGTGGAACGAAATTCTCATTCAAAGATCCTACACCGGACCACATCTCCACTGCCTAGCGCCTCCTCGATGATCTAAAGGTTCTAAACTCAATCCACAAAAGATGCTTGTGGAAATCATTTCGGAGACCGATCCTTAGCCCAAAAGGCTTTTAACGTAAGCTACTATTGGCCTGCCATTCACCAAGATGCTAAGGAGTTAGTACAAAAGTACGACTGTTGCCAACGCTACAAGCCGGTGCCGGTGAACTACACCCATAGACGAGTCATTGGCCGTCCATGCAGTGGGTAATCGACCTGGTAGGGCCAATACCGCCTACTACTGCGGGCAGAAGCATGATGATCATGTCAACCGATTACTTCACCAAATGGGTAGAAGCAGAGTCCATGATAGCCACGACTCAGACAAACATAGAGCGCTTCATATGGAGGAATATCATTTACCGATTTGGCATCCTCAATCCATCATCATCGATAACGGCCCGTAATTTATGGGTAAAGATTTGGCGAAGTTCTTCCAAAAGTATGGCATCAAGCAGCACATGTCGACGCTAAGATATCCTCAAGGCAACGGGCAGGCCGAAGCATCTAACAAGATGATCCTCGACTGCCTTAAGAAATCCCTCTCCGAAAAGAAGGGAAAATGGCCAAACGAACTCCCCGGATGTCTATGGGCATATCGCACCACCAAAAGACAAGCAACTGGTGATACTCTTTTCTTTTTGGTATTTGGTTTAAAACTAATCATACCTCCCAATGTCATCGTGTCAAGTATTAGCACACTACTGCCAATCATTGAGTAGAACATCAAAGAGATGGCCACAAGCTTAGATCTGGTAAAGGAGAAGGGCGAATAAACCATCACCCGCATCGCAGCCTACCAATAACAACTCATCCAATAACAACTCATCTCCAACTACAACAACAGGGCCAAGATTCGACAGTTCCAACTTAGAGATCTAGTCCTAAGAAAAACCTTCATTACTGCTCGCAGAGAAGGCTCCAAAAGATGGATCCCATCTGGGAAGGTCCGTATAAGATCAGCAGAGTAGGTGGCAAGGGTAATTACACCCTCGCCACTATGAATGACAAAGAGATAGAAAATTAATGGAGCGCCTACAATCTGAGGAAGTACCATGCATGACCTCCGTTACATCAAAGCCTGAAGAACTCAAGCAGCTCAAACAGTCTCCACTTTACAGTTAAGTTTTCGTTCATTTCACTTGTTTTTCAATGAGGAATTCAAAAGTAATTTACAACTAGGCTCGACTACATGCCTGCAACAATGGCTCACTTATCCACTTCCAAAGAAGACTGCGCACTTCTTAGGGACTCATCGCAAGAATTGCACCCCCCCGGAGGGACCAACCATGCTTTCCAGTGCGAGAGGGTAAACCAATTCCCCGACACCCACATGGGTCTGCTCTCTAAAACGGAAGGATAAACTCTACACTTCGAATATCCATAAGTGGATGTGTCGGGCTGCCCTAGTATAACTAGATGCACGATGGCTTGCGCCGGGATTCCTAGAAGTAGCCACAATAGTATTTTTCAAAGCTTAGCTAACTGAAGGATTTTGGGTCTCTTTGCCTAATCCTCAGGGAACCATGCCTTAGAGGCGGATGTGGCACATAACGCAGTATGCCCTATGGACGGCTGCCCTGGAACCTTAAAACAATCATCCTGTACCCGGTCGTATGCTTCGCGAAGGAACTTGGGCCAACAACCCTTTTGACGCCATCGACAAATTTGGCACACACATCCATGTCCTCGAGCATATTTGGTCTCAAAAGCGCGCAAATCTCAGCAGCTTCCCCGGAAATAGACTTGGTGGATTTCTCACAGCTGCTTGCTTGAGCAGTCACTTTCTTCTCAGCAGACGAGTCGGTCTCAGCAGCAGTGGAAACATGTTTTATGATAGGAGCATATTCATGCAACTTTGTTAGCCTATTTCCTTGCATTTACTTAGTTAGTTTCTATTTATTATAGTGATTTAAGCTATTTTCGTGTGTTTGTAGGTCCAAATGACAAAGTTAGCAAGAAAGTGCATTTTGGTGCAATTTGGAATGGATTACATGCGTGTGGAGCAGGGTGGATGTACATTTTTGAAGTTCAAAAGAGGCTAGGAATGTGCTATAAATCTGGAGGAATTAATTCAAAACTTGAAAGGTAAGGAATCAGCTCAAAACAAGGAGTTAGCTAAAAACAAGGAACATTATCCAAACCTTATCTTAACCAACCTTATCCAAACTAACCTTATCCTTTTCTACCTTAATTCCAGCTACAAGAGGGATTTATTTTCACATTAAATCACATAATATCAGAATTCTAGAAGCCCTATTCCTAGTCCTAGAATGTGCTGCACCTTTCCCTTTTGTTCTTCTAGAAACCTGCCACATAACCTCCATTCTAGAAGTCTAAATGTGTGCCGCACCTCCCTATCCTCATTCCCCTTGGTTTCTGGCATGTAATCCTTGTCAAACACAACTTTTGGAGTGCAAAATCCTTTTCTAACCTGATGTTTGCCGAACCCTAACCCTAAACCTGATTTCTTGCTGTGCCTTCCCTATATATAATTATGTTTTGCCGTGCAAAAGAGTTTTTAATATATTGTGCCGTGCAAGAAAGGCAAGAGAAGAAGGATTTGGAGCCGTGTTAGCCATCCAAAGCCATTGGAGTGCTGGAGCGTTTCTGGGTTTATTCTATCCTTAGTTTTAGTTCAATGTTTATTTTAGATTGCTTTTCAATTATGATGAACATGTGGAACTAATTTCGTTTTAGCTAGAGGTGAATTCGAAGCCATGGACATATGTTTAATATGAATTGATTACATCCAGTTATTGTTTCGTAAAACATGAATGTGATTTACTTATATGTTTGATTGAGAACTTATTCTTGTGTGTTGATTAAGGGTGCACACTTAGTTTGCATGCAGGGATTTGATGCTAAAATAGAAGGGAATTTCACCTAATAGTTATGAACTTATATTTATAAGTAGTGGAGGTTGCTAGTCACAATCGCGTTAAGTAAATTCCTGGCAAGAGTATCATGCTTTTCATAGTTACGAATGCCTTGTCAATGCTTATGATTTTCATAGAACTTCATGATCTTTGATATGTATCTCTATCATGCTGTTCATATAGGGAACTTGATAAGAATAATTTGGTTGCGTCGCTGAGTCTAATTCAATGAAATTAGGAAAATCTGAGAGTTAATTAGTAATGTTCACGATTAATTTGGGGCATTGTCATTCATGGTTTAAGGAAACAATACTGGAAATCAATTCATGTGCAGATGTTTCATGTGTGGAGAAGAATCCTCTAGCTAGCCTTTCACGCATATTCCCTTATCAATTTACTTTGTTTGCTGCAATTTGCTTAGTTTTGTTAAATTCGTCAAAAAACTCCATCAGTTCTTAATTTGTTAGTTTAGGTCTTAAATTCGTTCAAACATGTCCCCCTTTAGTGTTTTGAGTCTTTTTAGTTCAAAATTCGTCCAAATTACTCTTTAGTTTCAGTTTTGAGTCATAAGAGTCTAGTTTTCTATTTTTAAGTCTAGTTTAGTGATTTAGAGTCTAGTTTGTGTAGAATAGTATCCCTTCTAATCCCCGACCTAAAACGATCCCTACTTGCATGTACTACAACCATAAGGTTTTAATTTGAGTGTTAGAATATATCACATCATTTTGGCTCCATTTTAGCAGGCAAAGGCACCTTGTCACTCTTCATAGTAGCAAACCTCTCCAAAGGTGAACCAGACTTAGCCTCAGACAAACGTTTTGGCACAAATTTCGGCACTGGAGGCATGGAAGAACTTCTATGTTGAGCAATCTTATCAGCAATCGAACTAGCTGTATTTGGAACGGTAGGCGTCATCGACACGGATCTAGCAGCCTCATCCTCTCACCCGTAGGAGAAGTTAAGTCAATCACAAGCTTAGGAGTAGCCGACAAACCCTCACGAGCAGCGCATGAAGTCTTTGGCTTTTTCTCAGCAGATGTTTCTTGAGCAGGTGGGGAAAGTCTATTTTTCCCACCTTTACTTACATCGGGCTCCACAACGGCGATTGGACGAGCTAATGCCTCCACCTTGATCCGCTTTATCTTCTCTCTTGGGGGCAGCCCACCTTTCTCCCTACGAAGAGGACTAAGCAGCCAACGTCACTTACGGTACTCAGAAGGGATACCCAGAGCAACATGCACTTTCTTCATGTCTGGAGAAGTCTTGGGAGTTGAGCCAAACTCCGAATCTACCAAAATAGTGGGAGACAATTAGAAAATTAGAGAGCATCTTAACACAAATACAAAGCAGCCGAGAGATTAAACAGCCCACTTACCGGATATGAAGACCATTGGAACACGCATCTCGAAGGAAGAATCAGACTCCCATTCTCCATTTATCTCTAAATTCTCCTTGGCCCAGTCATGATCTCCCTTACTCGAATGATTGAAGAGCCTATGGCGAGACCGCAGCTGCCCAACTCCCTCAATGTGGCCAATGTCAAAGAAGTACCAAAATTCGTTGACGATTAGATCTAAGTCAAAGAATTGGCTTAGATTGAGGAATCCTACCATCACACGGACCACATTTGGAGAACATTGAGCGGGGGCACACTTCATAGAGCAAAGTACTTCCTGGAAGAAGTGAGGCATGGGAAAAGTAAATCCCAACACAAAGTAGTAAGGGTGGAACTTGATGGCCCTTCAAGCCCCACCACATGGCTCACTGCTGCTACCTTCCTTGGCACGCTTCACACGCACTTCAGATGGAATAGCATGCCTATACGCCTCAAGGAAGTCTCTAAACAAGTCATTAGAGCTAATTTTGAAGTGAGCACCCTTGAAGTAGCCAACCTTGCTCAAAGACTCACCTTGGCAATACAATGGCAGCACCCTATCATCATTCTTGTGGCTCGAGGAAGACATGTTCGAAGACATTCTATAAAGATGCAAGGAAGATTCGTTAGACGGCTGTTTGACAAAAAAAAAAAAAAATTGAGGGCACGACACAGTGGGCCCCTTGGCCCAAAAAGCCTCTCGGCCATTCTCTCATTTTCCCCAGGCACGGGCCCGAGCTCACCCTTAAAAAAAGAAAAGAAAAAGCCTTCGGTCCAGTTAAGCGGGCCAAGCCTAGGGGCCCGCCACCTTTCATCTCTCCTCTCATATATGGGCCCAAGCCCAGTATAAAAAAAAAGAGTATCAAGCCTCACGGCCTAGGCGCAAAGGCCCTAACCACAGCACCAGCCAACAGCGCGCCAAGCCCATGCTGTTAGCCCTCGGTCCGAGTCGAGCCACCATCATGCCAAACCCACAACAGCCATTGTGCTATGGCTTTTCAAGCACTTTTTCATGACTCCTCGACCCTCGACGAGCCAAAATTCAAGCCTCGAGACTCCTAAAAAAATTATGAAGACAAGTAAATTAATTTTTTCTTACCTTGAAGCGGCATGAAGACGAAGCAAGCAACGAAAGATGATCCTTTGCACGGGCAAGATGTAGAAGATTGCTAGAGGAGGGAGAACAAATATCCTCTAAGCTTTCTCTCTCTTGTAGGAAAAATAAATCGCTCTCCAAAGTTGATTTAATAATCCACTTAAGATGCACTTAAATAGGCTTTGAGAGAAATTTATTTCCTTTTCCAAGAAGGATCTTATTTCCAATTAAAGAGGGAATCTACATCAAAATAGGAAACAATCCTATGTTTCCTAAAGCAAGAAAATCTCTACACCTGCTACACTTTCTTGCGAGCAGCCTAACATGTGTGAGGGCATTTGTGGAGTAAAAAATAATCAAGGAAAATGTGGAGGTGACATGTGGATTTTTGGGCAAAAATGACAAGATTACCCATGAGGCACACCGAGATTTCTACGGGCAAGCAACGGACAATCATCAAGGTCAAAAGTGGTCAAAATAGGTAATTATTCAAAACCTATTTCATCCATCCTCATCAAATCCTCCCCACAAGGTAACTCTCAAATTATATTAATTGGCTAATTAATTGATTTATTACTCAATTAATTTATTAATTAGCTAATTAATTGTAAATTGCACCAAAAAAACCACTAAAGTGGCCGGTTCCTATCTCTCCCAAAAGGGCCGGCCACACCCCTATAAATACCACCCCATTTTCTCCAAAACCCTAAGTTCAAGACTCTTGCGAAATTCTCCAAATTCTCTAAACATTTTTCCCTCAAATTCTAACTTTGGCATTAGAGGTTCTTCGGCCAAAGGCCCCCCATTCATTGTGGGCGCGTGAGGTTCTTGGCCTTGACCAAATGTGTTAATTGTTTTGTAGGTGCAATTTTGTCCAATAAGAAGAAGGCATAAATTTGCATCTACAACAGAGGTAGTGAGAGAGAGAGAAAGAGAGACAGCGCGCACGAATGCTATTGCTTCGTCAGAACCCCTTGGAATTTCTAGACGACTTGCCATTATAGCCTTCCATCACACGGTCACAATACTTGTCTAGAGGATCTCCAAGTATAGACTCCCCGCAAGATGACGCCTTGATCGTATCTATCTAACTGGCCCACACCATAATCGATAGAATGATGGTGGATAATGGTAGCACAGTCAACCTATTCCAGCTTTCAATCATTCAGAGGATGGGCCAAGAAAGAACGATAATACACTGAGCGAAGGTATTCACCAGATTCAATGGTCACACCTTGATTGCCATCGGCAAAACAACACTTAATGTGACACTGGCTGCTAGCCAATCATATGTTCCTACCTTAAAGTGTGCCAGATCCCTTAGTTAAAAGGATTCACATCCCTTAGTATCTCTATGAGAATCTTGATATGAAAATCTACATGAAAGTTCCAGAAGCACTTACATTGACTGGATCAAATAGTTCTAACCCACGGAACACCCTCTCTATTCGATTGAGGAGATCACTCTACGAATTGAAACAATCTGGACGGATGTGGTATAACCGTCTGAGTGAATATTTGATAAGTCAAGGTTATGTGAACAACGAACTATGCCCATGCGTTTTTATCAAGAAGTCACATTCTAGATTTGCGATTTTTGTAGTTTATGTCGATGACATGAATCTCATTGAGACCCCCGAAAAGCTTGAGAAAACTACCGCTCACTTGAAATCGAAATTCGAGATGAAAGATCTTGGGAAAGCTCAATATTGCCTCGGCTTAGAGATTGAGCACTGTTCGGATGGAATCCTAGTCCATCAATTGAACTACACCTAGAAGGTGGTACAACATTTTAATGAGGATAAAGTGAAGCCTTCGAGTACTCCTATGGTCGTTCATGCTCTAGACGGTAAACGAGATCATTTCCATCCTATGGAGGATAAGGAAGAGATTTTGGAGCCTAAAGTTCCATATCTAAGTGCAATTGGTGCTTTATTGTAGTTGACTTAATGCATTAGAACCGACATCTCGTTCACTGTAAATTCTTTGGCAAGATACAACAATGCGCTCACACGCAAACATTAGAAAAGTATTGAAGGAATTTTTTGCAACCTCAAGGGTACAAGAGGTTTAGGTTTGTTCTACAACCACGAATCCTCGAGATTTACCGTTGGAGACACCACAATTTCTTGGAGGTCTACCAAGCAATCATTAGTTGTGACTTCTTTGAACCATGTTGAGATTCTCACCTTGCATGAAGTCTTGCATGAATGCTTTTGGTTGAGAGCCATCATGGAACATATTCGAAGTACTATCAATTTTCCATGATCGTTGAAGACAACGCTGCATGTATTGATCAATTGAAGAACAGATACATCAAAGAAGACCGCACCAAGCATTGTGCTGAAGTTTTTTTATTCTTACCAGCAACAACATTAGAACATTGAAGTCGAGCAAATATGTTCCCAGGATAGCTAGGCTAATCTTTTCACAAAGTCATTGCCCAAGTTTACTTTTTTGAATCTCGTCCAAGGAATCAGTATGCATAAACTTTATGACCTGAAAAGCTTGTAGTTCTCTTATTTGGAAGTTATGTCAAACTCAGGGGGAGTATCTAGAAGCATACTCACTTGATCTTAATGTATTCTATTCCCTACGATTAGGAGCATTTTCCCACTGGGTTTTTGCTACCCAACGAGGTTTTGATGAGGCACCAATCATGGGATGATCATACTCTTTTGAGGTCTACTACTTTCGTCTCATATGACGTTTGTTTTTGACATTATGCATACTTCTCACTTTTCTCCTTAGCCTATGGGTTTTCCACCCACTTTAGGTTTTACCATAGCAAGGTTTTGTGAGTTTTACTACCAATGCTTACTTTCATTAATTTGAGACTCACATTCGCCCATTATGTTAACGACTTTGTCAACTGATCAACTTCATCCGCTGAAGATTTGATGTGATGTTTTGTTTGAGTATTTACACACTCAAGGGGGAGTGTTGTAGTTAGGAATGTGATTATGTAAATCCTATCATATCTAAGATATCCTTATTGGATTCTACTATATCTCTTAGGCTAGATATTATCCTATTAGAGTTGTAATCCTATTGGGGTAAGGAATTTACCTACCCTACTACTATAAATAAAGCCATAATGGGATGGCATAACATACACCTCACAAATACACATCTCTATCATCTCTCTTGTTGCCGTAGCACCCCCTCTCTCTGTCCTTTATATTGTTCAGTAAATTAGGCCTACAACAGTACAATATTTATTGATAGGGAGTTACTTCTTTAAAACATTTTTTTTAACAAAAATGTTATTCTTACCATTTATTTGTATCAGCTATCTAATAGTAATGAGACCCATATGTGTTGGCAACCTTACCTTTATTAGAGAGATGGTACAATTGATTGTACAAATAGATGGTAAGTGTGACATTACTCTTTTTAAAAACAAAAAGTACTGCATCATTAATTGTATCGTTCTTGCAACTAGTCAGAAAAATGTGATAGTTTTTTTGTATTTGAAGGGACCCTAAGCCATGTTACATGTAGATGTCAAATCTCAGGACCTTAAAGCTGAGAGCAATTTCCATGCATAAATCCGCGTTATGTAAGTCGTCCAGCTTAGAAACGTGTTCTCACATTAATTAAGTAGAAACGTGTTCTCAAATCTCAGTAAGTAATATTTCACATCTAATAATTAGATAAACACATGTGAATAAATAGCTATTAGCTAGCTTAATTTGTAATTAATAATAACCTACTAGTTAAAATTTAGGCAGAAACTATTCAGTCACCTAATAGAATTGGCATGTTTGGAAGTGGCGGCGATCGATTAATTCTCAAAGCAGTACGTGTGACATTGTGGATTGCAGGAGACCAGCTTTTGCTTGCAGCCTCCCTGAAACACCTGGACAAGGCGGTCAACATTTGAACATCATTGTCGTCCGCTGTATCCTTGTCTTTTTCAAGGGTACTCTTGGTACTTACCGAAGGACCAGTGAGGGGAGCTCTCGATGTTTATACCAGAAATTGTTGGAGATGATACCAAGAGTGATGCATAGGAGGCATGGAATTTCAACTTTTGGTTCAGTCATGTACTTGATGCTTCTCTTTTGTTTCTTTCATTAACTTATTTGAATAATTAAATTGTGTTCTCTTTGTATTTTTTTTCTTTCGAAAAGATAAAATTTGTCAATAAAACTCAAAGTCGAATAATTACGTTATCATCCGCATCAAGGATGTGAAAGAGCCAGTTTATATGTCTCAAAGTAATAATGTAACGTGTCCAAAATATGAACACGTGTTGTGGACAAATTGTAATTTTTATTGTTATTTGTTTTATAAATAATGAACATTACGGTCTAATCTCAGAGGCCTAATTATTGCTGCCAACTTTCCTTTTTTTAAAGGATTCGAGAGGGTGAAAGGGTGCACGAGCTGCATTCCTTTACGCTTCCGCCCCATTTCCTTACTTAGAAGGGGCTCAGAATCAGATGGATCGGTGGCCTCATTCACGTCGACAGCTTCCTCAGTGTGGCTACTATGCTCGATGACCTCCATGTCCTCGTCTTCCTCTCCAAGATAGAAAACTTTCCCTTCTTCCAACTCACCATCCACTCTAAGCTCCAATACATGCATGAGTGATTAGGCAACATAGTTTGCGTTCTCGACCTCAATTATCTCCGGCAAGTCGACATCAAAAGTAGGAAAATTCGCATAGGGGGCTGTCGCTTGGATTTTGTCTTTTCCCCGAGCCAACTTCCCTTTAGTCGGTAGAGATATCAGGTCAAGGGGACGGTGATCTTCATAACCTGGTGGACGTTCAGGGGAACTGTCGACCTTCTCATCCTCGGGGACATTATCTACGTCCCGCCTTGACCCTACCAACTTATCTGGGGTCGGGGTCTTGTCAAACGATTTACCAACTACGTCGCCTCAGAGACGCTCAACCTCGGCAACCAACTCTTGCGTATAAAAAACAGTGATTTCATATCATAACTCCACTGAAAACCAATATCCGTTCATAAACAGTACAAGTGCCTAAATTGAAACTACAATGTACAAATTTATGTACTCATTGTTGAACGGAACAACGATGGCAACGCTCCCACGCGTGTGTGGTATCCCTTCTTTGCTTTCCCTTTTGGTTCGGACGAAAAAAGTTGTATTGGATCGATTTAAGTTGGTGTCCCAATAGCAAATCCGAGGAAACACCTGAGGATTCTCCATCCCCACCCTCGCATAGTTTTTAGACTTCAAGTACGACAAAGTTTCAAACAAACAAATCTACAAAATTTAAAGCGATAATGTAAATAAGTTGTAGCGAAAACGAATGCAAATGTACATTCAACTTTTAACAACAAAATAAAAGAGAAATTAGCTGAAAGCATACAGAAACCCCCTCAAGTTATAGGAGTCTCGGATCACACCCCCAGTTACTCTAAAATATCCATACAAATCTCAATCAAATAAACTGACCTAAATGTATTTGATTTCTATGGTAAAATATCCATACAAATATCAATCGAATAAACACACGTAAATTTTTATTTGGTTTGTATGGTAGAATATCTGCGAAGGATGGTAATTGTATTGTTTCTCTATTTTTTCTTAATTACTACGCTGAGGTTTTCTAACAATCTAACTTGCTACCCAAATTTTGTGGACACTAAAGGTTGAAAGGGAAATGCTAGCAAGACTCGCTCAAAGAGGAAGTCTAAAGAGACTCCGCCCATGTGTATTCCCATCGTGATAGCAAGTGGAATACACATGGGTGGAGAGTCTGTTTAAACTTGCTCTTTGGGTGAGTCTTGCTAGCATTTCCCAAGGTTGAAATTGAATCTTCAGTAGTTTTTTTTTTTTTTTTTTTCAAAACAAAGAAAATAATTTCAAAACGTACTTTATATGTCCCAAAGAAACACGTTAAATTGGGTAGCAATTTACAGTGAGCCATCATCAATCCCATTTTCCTCCATTTTTCAATCACGCCCCTTCTAATTTCTGAAAGCTTGAAATTTCTGCCGCGAGCGATGGATCCTGGTGATCCTTGTACGGAAGGAGGCAGCTATGTTTCAGGTACACAAATCTCATCAGAATCCATGGTTCATAATATTGATGATCTCTCTGAGCTTTTATTGGTGGAAATCCTGTGTCGACTTCCTTGCAGTAAATTCATTTTTCAATGCAAGTGTATGTCCAAGCGTTGGGGTGAAGTCATTTCTACTCGTCATTTTATTTGCTTCTGCAACGTGATTTGCAAAATCCCATGTTCAGCATTCTAGTTGTGGGAACTGGAACCTTCTTTCCAAGCATTACGGAGGAGGATCTGACTCCAAATCTGCGGCTACCACTTATTCTTGAAGCAGAGACATTATTTGTGCTAGGGGCATGTAATGATTTGCTTTTGTGCTGCCCAACAAAGGATGATCAGCGTGAGTTGTACATCTGTAATCCATATACCAAGTAATGGGTTGTTGTTCTTCCTCCCCCAGAAGTCCAAAACAAATGCCCTCCCATCGGATTCATTTGTGAACCCTACTACAACTACTCCTCCTCCAAGAAAGACGACTTGGACGAGACAATGTTAATGATCATCATTGCAAACCACAACACAAACTTAGTTGTACTAGTACCTCTACCACTTCTTATACTAATACTATCATCCAGCTGAATGCTGAGTACAGGTGGAGGGTTGTGCGAATACTTCGAGATGGCCATGTCGACATGTTCTTTTGAGAGACTGGTTATTGGAGAGAGTCGGTTAATGTAGTATGCTCAAGGGGTTATCCTGAGATTCGTAGCGATGGCGTTGCTCACAATGGGAAGTTGTATTGGCACGGCTCTGATGAGTATACAACCTTTGATGATTTTACAGCGTTTACTTTTGAGCTGGATCAATTCGGTACTACTACTGCTGATGGTGATATTATTGTTGATAAATGTCGTATAACTCTGGGGCCAGTTGAATGGACGGATTTTTGACTAACTACAACTTTGTTTCATTTGTCTCTTGGTTCAAGCCAAGGGTGTCTGCAGGCGTGCCCACGAGAGTTTACTGATAATTTCAGTGTCTGGGAGTTGGAAGAAGAGGTTGCCGGAAGAGGAGATGATTTGAAGTGGTGTTTGGTAGTTGATGAAGTTTCATTGTATCAAATAGACTCATATTCCAAACACCCTTTACTCCTAAACTATGGAGGCCAAAAGTTCAGCAAAATTGTGTTAGGCTTCCACCCAAATTATAAGGATATCATCTGTTTAGATGACTGTAGTCAAGTTCTGATGTGCAACCTTAGCACAAGAACATTAGAGTTAGTTGCAGGGATACCGAGTTTCAGCCTATATTTGGATCAATAGCTTATCCACCCATTTGTGCTTCCATGGTGGCCAACACCACTTCCCAGACTTAACTAGTGCAACAAATGTATTTCACCGCAATGCAACTAATGATTTTTTCTATAAAAAGTTTGGTGCAATTCCATTTTACAGTTCTATGAATGTCTGCACATGTAGTATAATCGCTCATGTCTCTTGTAGATCACCCAAGTTAAAAGAGACTTTTTCGTGCCTATTGTCGTCTAGTGGCCGTATGAACCCCACAAAACGTGTTTTCTTTAAGGGTTTAAGCTTACCTTTCGGAATAAGTTGGCGATGCATCCATCCATATTCCTATATAAGCAAATTGCTGTATTTCATAACTGGTGTGCTGTTGAACTTTGTCCTGAATGAGTTGGTTATTTTATCAATTGTTTCCTAGAAAGTAAAATTTGATTCCTATCATTGGATTATGGCTTAGGTTGGGTCTTTTACAATTTGCTCCAACGTCTTAGTTATAACTTGGCTTGGTTAAAGTTAGTCGGGTTTGGCCGTGGCCAGTGCTACGTATTTTATGTGATTGGAATGTCCTTGCCAAGATTAGTACTGTGATTACATTTTGGTTAAATAGGGAAAGCGTTTTAGTAGGTAAATGATAATCTACTTCATCGTAAATGTCTTCTCATGTTCCCATGCTTGTTAGTAAGGGCTGCAAGTAATTCGATCTGGCTTGGCAGTACCCAGTCTTAATGTACTAATGCAATTATTGAAATAAACTTTCACGGACTATTTGTGTCACGTGACAATATTGAATAACAATACATTCTTTTATTTTTTATTTTTTATTTTTTATTTTTTATTTTTACAAACAATAGTGTTACATTAATATAAGTCACTTACTTACTAAAATTACCCTTAAAGCCCCCACCCCAAGCATAATGATGTTGTTCACACAACCGTCTCGAAGATTTCGCAGGCCTATGCGAAGTTTATAACAGAACCCTTTCTTAAGATAGTTCTCCAAAAACAATGTATTGATGCTAGAAAGTAATAACTTAAATCAAAACAAACTTTAGAACTCACTGATTGTGACACACCCCAACCCCAATAACACAAGTTACGAGGCCGTAATGTGCCAACATACACTAAATTGACCTTATGACCCCATCAAGAGATGACGTCACTTACCAACTTAATGGCGAAGCAATAGTAAGTTATTTATTATGTGCAAGCATTTGAACAAAAAACGTTCATAATAATAAATTCAAAGCTTCTACAAGTTCACTTATCAACCTACTCACTTGGGAACACAAATTATCTCGAGATTAAATCCCTTATGATCACATAACATTAGAGCAGCTAGAAGTTTCATATGCCAGTAAACACATAAAAGTGCAGTGCTATGCATAATCAATAGTGCGATCATGCAATTATTACAATAAAGATAAAACCGTGATAAATGAATCATCACCCTAAATCCAAAGGATGAAAGCCTCACTGCCAATCTCACTCATCACCACAGGTGTTCTCCTTATTCTCCTTACATCCTGAAGGGGTTGACAAAACAAAATGTGAGTAGACAAGTTTTATCACATTTAAAATCATTCAACATAATAACCCCTGTTTTGAAAACATATACAGTGAAAACTACATACATAGTAGTAAGACTACAATGGATCGTACACCGAGTAAGGTAGAGATTGAAGAAACAACGGAGATGAGTAAGGATAATTAAATGGTTTAATTATTTATGGATAGGATTAATTAATATGTTAATTAATGAAACGAATAAGTTCGTTATAGACATTGGGTTAGTTTTGGGCCTCAAGGCCCAATGAGATTTGAATGTCAAGTCCAATAACTCAAGTTGTATGACAACTTGAAAACACAAAGGGCTTCAAAGCCCAAATAACCTACAATGTTGCAAGTTTGCCACTCCATTGTTTGGTGGTATAAAGGCAACTTTATAGGCACTTCATCCTTAGGGTTTTCTAAGGGAAGAAAAGAGAACACAAAAGCTCTATCTTCTCTAATGAAGGCCGACAACCCTAGGGAGAGATTACTAGCATCTATCTCTTCCTAGGTCACTCATCTCTTCATCAATGCTCTTCTTAGTGTGGAGACTTAGAGGTTCTCTATTTTGGGAACTTGGAGAATCCATTCATCCATCCTCCTCCAAGAAATCCATGGAGCTAAGAAGGAATGAAGGCCCTCTCTCTTGGGTGATTAGCATTTGCTTATTCAAAGAGGAATCAAGAAAGGTATAAGATTTCTCAACTCACTTTGTTTTGAGTTGAGTCTTGGTTCACCATAACTACTAGGCTTTGAATTTCATGGGTTAAGTTTTGTTTTTGAGTGCATACAAGCATGATTCCGCCTTTTAATTGTTAATAGCATGCATGGATGTTGCTCAAATGAACTAGTTTTTCACAAATATTTCCTTCACTGAATTGAATTTTTCTTTACTAAGTTATCTAATACCATAGAATTGGATTTAACTAGGTAACTTTACAAATCTTTGTGGGTACGACACTCATATTTGCTTGCTATACTATCATGTCGATTCGTGCAATTGCGAGAAATAAATTTGTGCACTTGCGAGAAATAAATTTGTGATCAAGTTTCTGGCGCTGCTGCTGCAAATTTGTTTTAAAGTCCTATCTAATTATTTCTAGTTATGTGTCCCCATAATTTGTTTATTTTATTTTCCTAAATTTATTTGTTTTTGTGGTAGTGAATGCAAGGTGGTTGATCACAAGATGGAGAACTAGTGCTGATTGATGATAATATTGATCGAATAAAAAGAGCTACAAAAAAGTGTCAGGAAGGAGAAGAGTTGGATTGTGAATTTGATTTTACTCAAAACGAAACTTCCACATCAGAATAAGAAGAGAGAGAAGAGGATGTAGAGGATGTGCATAAGAAGATGGTAGACAAAAATCCACGTCCTATGAAAGAATTTGCCCCCCCCCCCCCCCCCCCCACCCATTTGTTGAAACATCACCATCATTCATTTTACTATATGCTACTGCTTGTAACTATGAGCTGAAAAATACTCATTATAATATGCATCCTTCTTTTTATGGTGTTGCTAGTGAAGATCATTTTGTCATTCATTCATGATTTTATGCTACAATTCAAATTTTTCCTTTGCATGAATTAAGTGAAGATTAATTGCGGATGAGGTGTTTCCCATATACTATGAAGGACAAGGCTAAGCAATGACTATGTCTTAGACACCCAGATCACTAGCAACACAGGAAGCAATTTACAATAAGTTTGTTGGAAACTTTTATTAGCATCAGAAAACTATTGAACTCAGGAGTAAGATCTCCACTTCTGCCCAGATTGAGGATGACCCACTCCATGAAGCTTAGGAACGCTTTAAAATGCTTATAATCCAATGTCTTCACTATTATTATCCTTTAGAATTAGAATAAGTTTTTCTATGATGGATTAACTCAAGTCTATCAGGCTACTATTGATAATGTTGTAGGTGGTGCCATGGGTGAAAAAACTGCACAATAAACTTATGAGCTATATGAGATGTTTGGTGCAGATTCTCAGAATAAAAAGTGTTAGTGGTAAGTGTTCAGGCATTTATGAAATCATTCCTAATAATGACCTTCCTAATAATGTAGTCATGAATATGGGTCTGCTTTTTATGATCTAATCGAAGCAGGCTTCATTGGAATGGTGCAATACCCTAAGTGGATCTCCAACATCATCATTGTCCTTAAAAAATCTGGACAAATACTTGTTTGCATAGACTTCCGAGACCTCAACGATGCTTTCCCGAAGGATGACTTTCCCTTACCATTCATCGAAATCATGATGGACGCAACCATTGGCCATGAGGCATTATCATTCATGGATGGCTTTTCCAGATACAATCAAATCCGCATGGCTCCCGAAGACGAGGAACTAACAGCCTTTTGCACTCCAAAAGGTATCTACTGCTATAGGGGAATGCCCTTTGGCTTGAAGAATGTTGGAGCTATATATCAATGCGCAATGCAGAAGATCTTTAACGACATGCTACACAAAAACGTAGAATGTTACGTGGACGACGTAGTTGTCAAGACAAAAAAGAGATCTGATCACTTGAAGGATTTACGAATGGTGTTCAACAAACTACGACACTACAACCTCAAAATGAACCCTTGGTGTCACTTCTGGGAAGTTCCTTGGCTTCATTGTCAAGCACTGGAAGTTGACTAGTGAAATATCAAGGCCATTCAAAGCATGCCCGAGCCAAGAAAATTACACGACCTGAAAAGTCTACAATAAACGCTTCATCTCCAACCTTGCTGGACGCTGTCAACCTTTCAGTTGAATCATGAAGAAAGACGCTCAATTCATATAGGATGACGCCTGCCGTAATGTCTTCGAGAGCATAAAAAGTTACCCGGCAAACCCACTTATCTTAGGAGCGCCCATGCCTAGAAAGCCTCTCATCCTATACATTGCCACCCAAGAGGGTTCCACTAGAGCACTTTTGGCACAAGAAAATGAAGACTAAAAGGAAAAAGCACTCTACTACATAAATAGAACTCTCACTGGTGCCGAGCTTAACTACTCACCGATCGAGAAGATGTGCCTTGCCCTAGTCCTTGTCGACCATCCAATCCCAGCCGATTGGAAAATCTCAGACGACTTGCCTAACGAGGAAGTGTTCTATATCGACATCTTCTCAACACAGATAATGTTCTTCGACGGATCCACATAAATGGACGAAGCGGGGGCATGAGTAGTATTCATGTCGCCACAAAGACAAGTACTACCCTATTCCTTCCAACTAAGCGAGCTATGCTCCAACAATGTCGATGAGTACCAAGCACTAATCATTGGACTCCAAATGGCGATCGACATGGAAGTCATAATGCTAGAAGTGTATGGTGACTCCAAGCTCATAATCAATCAACTCTTGACTGAATATGAAGTGAGGAAAGGTGATCTCGTCCTATACTTTCGACTAGCAACTCAACTGCTACAAAAGTTCAAGGTTGTGACGCTAGAACATGTGCCAAGAAAAGAAAATCAAATGGATGATCCTGCTCAACACTGAAATGCTACTGGATGATACAAACATCATCTCGGTACTTCCAGTCAACACTAAAGAGTGGAGACAACCACTGATCGACTACTTGGAACATAGAAAGCTTCCAGACGATCCTAGACACCACTCTGAAATACGTTGACGAGCACCTCACTTCCTGTACTACAAAGAAACACTATGCCGACGCTCTTTTGAAGGAGTACTTCTAAGATGCCTAGGTGAGGAAGAAGTTAATCAAGCCATGGAAGAAGCAGACTTAGGCGTATGTGGAGCGCATCAGTTTGGACCAAAGTTACACTTCCAGCTCAAAAGAATGAGCTATTATTGGTCAAGAATGGTGAAGGATTGCATGAAGTACGCCAAAAGGTGCCAAGCCTGCCAATTCCACGCCAACTTTGTACATCAATTGCCTGAGCCATTATACCCTATGGTTGCTTCATGGCCATTTGATGCATGGGGATTGAAAGTCGTGGGACCAATCACACCAAAATCATCTGCCGGAGAAGCATAAATCCCAGCCGTAATGGACTACTTCTCCAAGTGGGCTGAAGTCGTACGCCTAAGGGAAGTCAAGAAGAAAACTGTCGTTTGTTTCATCAAAGAGCATATCATCCACCGATATGGTGTGCCTCACTACATCATCACTAACAACGGAAAACAGTTCTCTAACTGACTCATGGACTAGCTCTGCGAGAAATACAAGTTCAAGAAACATAAGTCTTCCATGAATCATGCTCTAGTTAACGGTCTATCGGAAGCATGCAACAAACGCTATGCAACCTCCTGAAGAAGGTAATTAGCCGGACAAAGAGAAACTAGCACGAAAGAATAAGCGAAGCACTTTGGGCATATAGGACGACACATAGAACTCCTACCCAAGCTACGCTTTATTCTCTCATATATGGTGTGGAAGATGTTCTGCCACTCGAAAGTCAAATCCCCTCACTAAGGATGGCTATACAAGAAGGCTTGACTGAAGAGGAAAATGCAAAACTACGACTTCAAGAGTTGGAAACACTCAACAAAAGGAGGCTCGAAGCTCAACAACACTTGGAATGCTACCAAGCACGACTATCTAATGCATTCAAGAAGAAGGTCCGCCCAAGGTCTTTCCAAACTAGAGATCTTGTCTTGGCATTACGAACGCCTATCATTACAACTCACAAGACAAAAAGCAAGTTCACATCAAAGTGGGATGGACCTTACATAATACAAGAGGTTTACACCAACGACACCTACTTAATCATGGCACAAGACGACTTAAAGATCGATCTCATCAATGGCAGATTCTTGAAGCGTTATTACCCCTAAACCAAACACTCAATGCTCATCGCCTGCATGAGCCTAAATTGCACACGGCCTAATGCTCCTTGTTCGTATGAGCTTAAAAGGTGACACCCAATGCTCTTCGCCTGCATGAGCCTAAACTAAACACAGCACAATGCTTCTTATTCGCACGAGCTTAAAAGGCGACACTCAACACCCCTTATTCGCACGAGTTTAAAAGGTGACACAATGTTCCTCGCCTGCATGAGCCTAAACTACACACGATATAATGCTCCTTGTTCGAACGAGCTTAAAAGATGACACTCAACACTCCTTATTCGCACGAGTTTAAAGGGCGACACAATACTCATCGCCTGCATGAGCCTAAACTGCACATGACACAATGCTCCTTGTTCAAACGAGCTTAAAAGGCAATACTCAACACTCCTTATTTGCATGAGTTTAAAAGGTGACACAATACTCCTCATCTGTATGAGCCTAAACTGCACACGACAACAATGCCCATTGTTTGCACGAGCATAAAAAGCGACACTCAACACTTCTTGTTTGCATAAGTTTAAAAGGCGACACCCAATGCTTCTCACCTGCGTGAGCCTAAACTATACATGACACAACGCTCCTTGTTCGCACGAGGTAAAAGGCGACACTAAATGAATGCACACGGCACAACGCTCCTTGTTCACACGAGCTTAAAAGGCAACACTCAACGCTTTTTGTTCGCATAAGCTTAAACGGCGACACACAATGCTCCTCACCTACATTAGCCTAAACTGCACACGACATAAAGCTCCTTGCTTGCAGAAGCCTAAACTACATATGGCACAACTCTCCGTGTTCGCACGAGCATAAAGGGCGACACCTAACGCTCCTGGCCCGCAAGAGCATAAACTGTGTATGGCAAAATCAAAATCAAAATCATCACCAAAACCGTCAAAAAACAATCCATCATTCCTTTGAACTACGTCATGACTTGATCCCTCCTCAATCGAGGGTACGTAGGCAACTTGAAACTTCAAAACTTCAAGTACAATCACATTATCAACAAAAACACAAACACTTTGAAGAATAAAGAGAAAATTCAAAATGTGAATACTTTATTTCTTTAAAGAAAGAATTTGGCTACAAAGCCTTATTACAAAATGAGCAAAAACAAAGAAGGCTTAAAGTACAAAAAATGGAAGACACTACTTGAAAGCTATGTCCCTAAAACTATGGTGATGGTCTTCAAGCAAGCCTTCCAAAGTCTTCAAAGCCTCTACATCGATGGGAGACAAGGTGGGCACTTCCATGACCGTGCATTTCTCTTGCTCTAAGCATGAAACCTTTTCTTGATGCTGAGAAAGTGTAGCTTCCTGCTCCTAGAGAACACCTTGAAGTCGTAATGCTTTAATTTCCAACTGCTCTCACTCTCGCGCCAACGCTTAGAGACACACCTGAACGAAAGCTAAAGAAGTCCCTGTGACTTGATAACCTTCCGAAGCAACTTGCTAGGAAGACCGAGCTTAGGCAATTGACAAGTCTATTGCCACAAGTTGTTGAGCTCTAACCTCTGGACTCAACTTCTTTGAGGAAATAGCATACAAGGAAGAATACTCAGTTGAGGCGGCCACAAGTTCAGCAATCTTGACTCTCAAGAGCGAGGAATCAACGTTAAGGTTGTCAATTGCAGAAATAAGCTTCGACAAGTCTTCCTTGAGCAATGCAAGGTCCTCCAATGGGCACTTTGAAATCCTCTTCTCAATGTGGCTTTTCATATCCATGGCCGCTCGAAGGTTGATGCGATGGATAACCTACTCAGTGCCACTAAGGTTCGGCCCTCAAAGAGAGATCTCAAAGCTAGCAGGCAAAAGTGTTGGACTCATAATGGGCTCTTGCATACCTTCACCTACACATGGCAAACTTGAGCAGCTTGACAGATTTGGAACAAGCTCTGCATCGGGTGGATCCTCAATCTCCTCGTCTGTAGGAAAGTTGCCTCCAAATAACATATCCGTAAAGGAATGAATGCCCGCGTTCGTCAAATCAAAAGAACAAGAAGGCCCAGCCTAAAGAAGACAAAGAAAGATGTTATAAACAAGACCTACACCAATAAAAGCAGAACAAATCACAAGAAAGAAGGAAATACATACATCTTTCTTAAGTGACACACGACCCTCAACTGATGAGGTCTAAACACTTTCTTCTTCTTATGATGAAAATTGACATTGCTGTCATCCTAAGCACCTTCAAGCGGTCGTTTGTTCAAAACTTGTTGACATTGCCGCAAAACAAGTTCATCTTCGTGCGAATCAACTATGTCACCCACTTCTTCAGAGGTATTCGAATGTTGAGAAGACAAGAACGGGCATTTAGGAGCTAAAATCGCAGGTCCATCTTGTAAAGGAGCTACACTCACATAATTAAAAGGTGCCATCTACATAGGAACCGCAGAACAATCCTCTCTCAACGCATCATTGCGTGGATAAGAAGAATTGGTGTCACTTACCATCCCCAAGTCTTCATGATGTATGTTTGACCACCAACCTACGTCGGTACGGGTCACTGGATTACTCTTGAACTCATCATTGGCTGGCAGGGTGACAAAAGCACTTGTACATGCAAGGGTGCAAGACTCCCAATGCATATACACGGCTTGCAAGGATTCCGACTATGCGTTTTTGTTCAGCTTGCCTGGCACATGTTGGACAAAACCAAATTGACTGCTGAAGGTCTCATCTCGGCAATAAAACATACCCCGAGCGAAGACTTGTGAGATAAGACAAGTTTGAGAAACAAAGGTGTGAATCATCTATGAGGCCTTGCCGTGTCGAGCCAACTTTGGCCAGATGGTCCATCCTCAAACCGTCGTAGCTTCTAAAAAACTCTCGTGCTTGCAAATCATCAAGGCTTTGTGCAAAAAGCACGCCAGAGCACTTTGTCATCAAAGGCCCCAGTTTGACTGAAGTTGCTGAAAAAGGCCTTAACTTGTCTAAAGTCGATGAAGAAAAATGAGTGCCAAAGAATTCACCCAACCAACCGTACACATAGTGGTAGGGAAGTACTACAACATGATCTTTGGTACTTGCGAAGTTCGAAATGATGCTCAAGCCGTCATAAACATTGGCTATGATCGGAATAGCGATGCCGAAAGATTCACCTGTAGCCATCTTGCTAGCCACTTTGAAAACTCTGGGACAGATGAAGTTGACGTCGTCTTTGGGGAAAACAAACTTACAAAGCCAACAAGCTAAAGAAGTGGCTAGGTAAGATTCTTGTACATGCTCTGAGACTACGCCAAGTTAGTCAAATGTTTTCAATTCGTCAGGGGTACGACACCCGGCTGAACCAATGGCACATGATGGATCTAAGTCTCCCTTTGACTTAGTTGTCTTATTGCGGCCACTTTTCTTCAAAAGTCTCTTGTACTTCTTGGAAGCCTAATACCAAAATCGGATCCATGAAGATATCTTCACTCCTGACTGACCCTGAGGCACTTGGGAAAGTTTGTGATACGCCCAAAACAAATATTGGCAACTTGCAGGCAATCCTCACCTATTGCGACGAGAAAATTCCTCCACTCTAGGAACAGCATCGTCATAAAACTTACCCTAGATCGGTAAACCTCCTATTTTGTGGAGATCCCAACGTGAAATCGACATCTCCCCTTGGGACGTGTGAAGTGTGTTGGTCCCTGAAAACCAATGCTTAAAGAATGCACGAAAGATGAAAGAATGGTGATCATAACTAAATAAAGATACGTGCATAGTGTGATAAAGGCCCACGTTGGTAAGCACATCTTTGGATTGGCTCAAGATATCTTCAAGCCACTCCCAACAAAACTCAGTAAAGACGGCCTCTCCAGTAGTAGACAAGATGCCATTTCAAGTCATAGCTTCGTTACGGATGCGATCACCAAGAAGCTCAAACAAAGTCGGTGAATTGTCGCGAACATGGTGCGAAGGATTCCAGATAAGAATCCTTGATGTACATGCCTACTTTTTTGTATTTGGTCGACCAAAATCTGTCACCTCACAAGATACTTCAGAAGACCATGACTTGATATGCATCAAGTTGTCTTTTGCAGGAAGAACAAGCGCATTAGGGTCAATCAACGGTGCACAAAGTTTCAACATCATTCCCTTATCTTTCGAATCACAAAAGCATAAGGTGGGACGACAAGGAAAAAATAAAAGACCATGGCTGCAATGAAAAAGAAAAAAGAAAAGACAACATAAACATAAGTTGGGACGGCAAGAAAAGAAGAAGAAGAAGATTGCTTCACTAAAGCAAAAGATATGTGAGACAAACCTCGTGAGCATTGGAAGATGACGATGACAAAGTCACAACGACGAAAAGTAATCAGCCACAAAGCTTGAGCAGCACAACAAAAAGGGTAGCTACAAGATGGTCTTTCAAAGCACGCTATAGTAGGAAAGAAAACCAAAATGCTACACAATCGTACTACGCAACCCTGCAGCGATAAAGCAAGCAGTTTCTTGCACTGCACGACAACATCCCCACCGAGGGAAACTGTGACCAAAAGACACTACACAATGAAACCCACTGCATTCTTTTGCACAGCACCACGCGGTAAAAATTGATTCACTGCAACAAGCTCCAAACACCAAAACCCACGATAGCAGCAGAGTCAATATGCACGGCAAGGTTTGTTGTGTCGAAAACACACACCCAATTGCCCTATAAATAAGGGTCAATTGCTTCCTAATGCTATAAGGGAAATACATATCAAATAGCAAAAGGAAAATCAAAAGAAGGAAGTACATTCCAACCAAAACAAGGAAGCAAAAAGGGCAATGAGATTTTGGCAAACGAGGGAAAAATGTTGTTTTTTGCAACAAAAATCAGCAAAGAAAAGAAAAGGAAAAAAAAATAAAAATAAGGAAAGGGCTTCAAAATTTCCAAAACATCAAAGGAAAATACCTTTTCTTGCCAAAATACAAAAGGAAATCCCTCCAAAGCAAGGACAAGCCTTCAAGTTTCCCAAACCAAGAGGGAAAATAACCCATTTGGCCGGAAAAAAGAAAAAAAAAAGAAGAAGAAAAGAGGAAAGGAAAAAAATGCAAATCCTACTTACCTAAGGACAAGCATTAAATCTTTCCAACACCTTGAAGGAAATCACCAAAGCTTTCTAACATTTTCAAGGAAATTACCCTCATTACCAAAATTGAAAGAGGTTCCTACCTTTGTTTCATTTACTGCAATTTTATCTTTATTGTAATAATTGCATGATCGCACTATTGATTATGCATATCACTGTACTTTTATGTGTTTACTGTTGTGTGAAACTTCTAGTTGCTTTGATGATTTGTGATAATAAGGGATTTAATCTTGAGATATTGTGTCCCCAAGTGAGGAGATTGATAAGTGAACTTGTAGCAACTTTGGATTTATTATTATGAACGTTTTTTATTCAAATTCTTGAACATAATAAATATCTTGCTATTGCTTCGCCATTAGTTAGTCTGTGACGTCGTCTCTCGATGGGGTCATATGGTCAATTTAGTGTCGATCAGCACATTACGGTCTCGTAACTTGTGTTATTGGGGTCGGGGTGTGTCACAATCAGTGAGTCCTAAAGTTTGTTTTGATTTAAGTTATTACTTTCTAGCATCAACACATTGTTTTGGAGAACTATCTTAAGAAGGGCTCTTTTATAAACTTCGCATAGGCCCCAGAAATCTTAGAGACGACTGTGTGAACAACATCGTTATGCTTGGAGTGGGGGCTTTGAGGGTAAATTTAGTAAGTACATGACTTATATTAATGTAATTTTTAATTTACAAAGTAAGTGCAGAGTGATTTCAGTATGTGAAGTCAGATTGATCCCCACCGATCTCCTACCCCTTAACAACTAACAATTTAACCCACTAACACTATTGTTTGTTAAAAAAAAAAAAAAAAAAAAAAAAAGGGAAGAAGGAAAAAAGAATGTATTGTTATTCAATATTGTCACGGGACACAAATAGCCAATGAAAGTTTATTTCAATAATCGCATTAGTACATTATGACTGGGTACTGCCAAGCCAGATCGAATTACTTGCAGCCCTTACTGACAAGCCTGTAATAACATATATTTTCAAGCATGGGAACATGAGAAGGCATTTACGATGAAGTAGATTATCATTTACCTACTAAAACGCTTTCCCCATTTAACCAAAATGCAATCACAGTACTAATCTTGGCGAGGACATTCCAATCACATAAAATATGTAGCACTGGTCACGGCCAAACCCAACTAACTTTAACCAAGCCAAGTTATAACTAAGACGTCGGAGGAAATTGTAAAAGACCCAACCTAAGCCATAATCCGTTGATAGGAATCAAATTTTACTTTCTAGGAAACAATAGATAAAATAACAACTCATTCAGGACAAAGTTCAACAGCACACCAGTTATGAAATACAACAATTTGCTTATATAGGAATATGGATGGATGCATCGCCAACTTATTCCGAAAGGTAAGCTTAAACCCTTAAAGAAAACACGTTTTGTGGCGTTCATACTGTCACCAGACGACAATAGGCACGAAAATGTCTGTTTTCACTTGGGTGATCTACAAGAGACATGAGCGATTATACTATGTGCAGACATTCATAGAACTGTAAACTGGAATTGCACCAAACTTTTTATAGAAAAAATCATTAGTTGCATTGCGTGAAATACATTTGTTGCACTAGTTAAGTTTGGGAACTGGTGTTGGCCACCATGGAAGCACAAATGGGTGGATACGCTGTTGATCCAAATATATGCTGAAACTCGGAATCCCTGGAACTAACTCTAACGTTCTTGCGCTAAGGTTGCACATCAGAACTTGACTATAGTCATCTAAATAGATGATATCCTTATAATTTGGGTGGAAGCCTAGCACAATTTTGCTGAACTTTTGGCCTCCATGGTTTAGGAGTAAAGGGTGTTTGGAATAGGAGTCTATTTGATACAATGAAACTTCATCAACTACCAAACACCACTTCAAATCATCTCCTCTTCCGGCAACCTCTTCTTCCAACTCCCAGACACTGAAATTATCAGTAAACTCTCGTGGGCACGCCTGCAGACACCCTTGGCTTGAACCAAGAGACATATGAGACGAAGTTGTAGTTAGTCGAAAATCCGTAGATTCAACTGGCCCCAGAGTCATACGACATTTATCAACAATAATATCACCATCAGCAATAGTAGTACCGAATGGATCCAGCTCAAAAGTAAAGGCTGTAAAATCATCCGTGGTTGCAAACTCATCAGAGCCGTGCCAATACAACTTCCCATTGTGAGCAACGCCACCACTACAAATCTCAGTATAACACCTTGGGAATACTACATTAACTGACTCTCCAATAACAAGTCTCTGAAAAGAACATGTCGACATGGCCATCTTGAAGTATTCGCACAACCCTCCACCTGTACTCAACATTCAGCTGGATGGTAGTATTAGTATACGAAGTGGTAGAGGTACTAGTACAACTAAGTTTGTGTTGTGATTTGCAATGATGATCATTAACACTGTCGTCTAAGTCGTCTTTCTTGGAGGAGCAGTTGTAGTAGGGTTCACAAATGAATCCGATGGGAGGGCCTTTGCATTGGACTTCTGGGGGAGGAGGAACAGCAACCCACTGCTTGGTATATGGATTACAGATGTATAACTCACGCTGATCATCCTTTGTTGGGCGGCACAAAAGCAAATCATTACATGCCCCAGGCACAAATAATGTCTCTGCTTCCAGAATAAGTGGTAGCCGCAGATTCGGAGTCAGATCCTCCTCCGTAATGCTTGGAAAAAAGGTTCCAGTTCCCACAACTAGAGTGCTAAACATGGGATTTTTGCAAATCACGTTGCAGACTTAGAAAATGGCAAATAAAATGACGAGTAGAAATGACTTCACCCCAACGCTAGGACACACATTTGCATTGAAAAATGAATTTACTGCAAGGAAGTCGACACAGGATTTCCACCAATAAATGCTCAGAGAGATCATCAATTTTATGAACCATGGAATCTGAGATTTTTGTACCTGAAACATAGTTGGTTCCTTCTGTACAAGGATCACCAGGATCCATGGCTTGCGGCAGAAATTTCAAGCTTGCAGAAATTAGAAAGGGCGTGATTGAAAAAGGGAGGAAAATGGGATTGATGATGGCTCACTGTAAATTGCTACCCAATTTAACGTGTTTCTTTGGGACATATAAAGTACGTTTTGAAATTATTTTCTTTGTTTTGAAATAAAAAACAAAACTACTGAAGATTCAATTTCAACCTTGGGAAATGCTAGCACGACTCATTCAAAGAGCAAGTTTACACAGACTCTCCATCCACATGTATTCCACTTGCTATCAAGACGGGAATACACATGGGTGGAGTCTTTTTAGACTTGCTCTTTGAGCGAGTCTTTCTAGCATTTCCCTTTCAACCTTTAGTGTCCACAAAATTTGGGTAGCAAAGTTAGAATGTTAGAAAACCTCAGCGTAGTAATTAAGAGCAAATAGAGAAACAATACAATTACCATCTTTCGCACATATTCTACCATACAAACCAAACAAAAATTTACGTGTGTTTATTCGATTGAGATTTGTATGGATATTTTACCATAGAAATCAAATACATTTAGGTCAGTTTATTTGTATGGATATTTTCCATTTCATCTTGCCATTCGATAATTTTTTTTTCCTTTCCGCAATATCATTAGCAAGATTGTCATCGAGTCTCTGGCAGTTAGACAAGTAAACATTTGTGCGCCTCCAAGTTCCAAAAAATGTTTGACAATTTTGAAAATCTTGCCAAGGATACGCAATCGCTGACATCTACACGTCCTACCTTCGGTGGAAGTTTTGGAATTTTCTCAAGCCTGTTGCATCCATGCAAGTTTAGAATCCTCTGTTGGAGGAAGATGGATATGAGAGAATATGGAAGAGTTTTAAACAGAAAACTGAAGCTTTATTGGTAACTGACTTTATTGATTACAACACTAGGCCATCTTAATGGCTATTTATACTAACATTCAAACCTTTTCATAACGGACCTAATTCTTGGATTAGCTCCAAGAGTTGGAGACACAACCCTAAACATCTAAAGAGATACAACTCTTCCTAAACACAGCTCTTCTCAAGTGACACAACTCTACTTAACAATTGATACAACTAATAGGGAGAAAGTACATTACGTTTAACATCCTCAAGCTGACAAATTTGATAATGCATTCGGGAAGACTAACAAAATTGCTTCCCGATACATCAAGTTTGAATAAGGTAGACACACAATCAAGAGTAGCAAGGAAATTCATTTCTGATAAACTGCCTCCCTGGACGTTTTTTTTTTTTTTTTTTTTGGGTCAGAAAACTCCCTGGACGTTTAATTGCTCAAGATTGGGAAGCGCTAAAGATATGTAACTGTCATGTGAAATCCTTGTGCTAGTTGGAAGCACCAAAGGAAGTGGTTGTACACTACATCTACATGAAACTTCAGATTTCACCTTATTCGGTAATGTAACAAGTTTCGGGCATCCATATAAATGAAGACCATTTAAATGAAGATTGTTGTGTAATTGATAGGGGTGAATTTTTTTGCCAAATTACCATACCAACCGAGTTACCAACCGTACCATACTAAAGTTGTGCCAAACAATTTGTACCATTGGTAATGGTACGGTATTTGTACCGTACCACACATTTTCGGTAAGATAATGGTATTCAAAACCATTACCAATGGTATACCGTACTGTACCACTACTATTAATATTATATTATTTATTTATTCATTTATATATATAATTAGGTATTATTATCATTATATATGCACTTTATATTTTTTTTCCTAGTCATTTATCCAAAATCATCCTCTCACCCTCTAACCTCTACTTTCACAATAAAAAAAAACCTAAGCCTTCTTGCCTTTGTGACTTCATCTTTTCACTCACCTTGCCATCGACTTCATCTTTTCACTCACCTTGCCATCTACTTCATCTCCGTGGCTCCCGTTCCGGTGACTCTCTCTCTCCGCAGTCCATCTCACATTCTCCTTCATCAAATTGGGTTGTCTTTCTACTTGGCTTCATCTATCAAGTTAATTTTTGTACAATTTTAAAGAATGTAGAAATAGAATTTAGGAATCTTTGTACTATTTTTTTAGAGATGCTGGGTTCTTTCAGCAATTCTTCGATCTATTTACTTTTTTTTTTCTTCTTAAATGAATCTCTATGAAATTCTCATAATTAAATAAAAAAGTTTTAGAAACTCAAATAGAGTGGCCAAAACAAGTTTGGGCCTTGAATTAGGTTGACAAAACAAACCAAGTTATGGCCCAAAAGAGTGGCCCAAAATAAAGTGGTAATTACCATTACTATACTATGCCAACCGAAATATTTGGCATGCCGAAATTCGGTATACCGAAAGTTTGGCACAGTAATGGTATTAGATTTTGCCATACCAAAAATTTGGTATGGTAATTGGTACGATAATCGTACCAATACCACCCCTAGTGATTGATTGATGAAATAATGCAAATATCTTGTAACAATAGTGAAGAAGTGGAGTTGGGTTCTAACATTGGTATCAGCTAGTTGTTTGATTCCCCTCAATCCTTCATCGTTGTATGACGAGTCAAGCTACCAGGAAAGCTATGGAACCCTACGTTTCTAATTTTGAAACCATGATCGCTGACCTCAAAACAGAGTTCAAAACCAGTGAAGATATGATCTTGTTGCAGTTGCAATCGGTCCCAGCAAGAGGAAGTGGAGGTTCATTTGGTGAATCTTCGAAAGCAACGCCTGCAAATCCCAATCTTGCAAATGGGACGAACCCTAATTTTGGCTCCAATAATTGTCAAGGTATTGGTCCAAATTACAATCCACTAGCTCGTACACCATTCTTGAAGATGGAGTTTCCCAGATTCATGGAAGGAGACAATCCCTTGAGTTGGATATATCGAGCAGAGCATTATTCGAGTTCTGTTCGTGTTTGAATATCCCTTTGTGTGCTTGCCCCACTTTTCTTATGTTAGTGATGGGCAATCTCATGTTGGACGGAGGCGGCTCTTTTAAGTTAGGCAGAACGGGTCCGCCAACTCTAAGTTACTCAGCGGAACGAGTCTGAAATCAAAACTATTGGAAGAACAACTGCTCGCTCGATCAGCTGAGCTAGAGTGTTTGAAGATTTTGTTTTTCTTGTTTGGTTGTTTAAGATTGAACTGATTTTGATTATTTAGTGAAGGTTATGTTTGTAACTCTTTTTACTTATTATTTAATAACATTTGCAAACTTACAATCTATTATGACCCGTTCATTAAAATATTGTATTTTATTTTTGAAACATGTGAAATGACCATTTTTCCCTTGAGTGGATGTCTTAAACAATTTTCCAGCCTTGTCTCGAAACTTATATTCTTATACTTTCTTAAGTTTCAAAACTATTTTCTCGAACATTAGTTCAACGTAGAAAATGAAATTCGAATCGAGACTATGAGGGCACAATTGTAATTTGTGCAATTATGAGGGTAATTGGGTAATTTAAATTATTTTAAATGGGGTTATACCCACATCCGATCCTTCTCTAAACTTTTTTTCTATCTCGAACTCACTCTCTCTTTCTTGCACCGAGAGCAGAAAGCTCTCACTTTCTCACTTACCTACACAAATCCGTCTCAAATTTTACATATTCGAAGTATGTGGGATGCAAGGATCACAATGGTTGTCTTGCATGTTAGATTGATGCAGTGCAGACCTTGGCACCATTAAAGCTGAGAGCTTGAAGCTCTCAAACTTGAACCTAGGTGAGGTCTCTATTTATCCTTTAAATTTCTGGGTTTAATCATGTTATTTTACACACCGTTGTGTTGGTTTTATGTTGAAACTCGAGGGTTTCAACCTCTGCAATTTTTTGTACCTTCGAACCCAGCCCTGACGACGAATTCCAGTGAAATGCCATTAAGTTTGAAGTTGGTAGGTGTCTTAGTACATCTATTCTCTCCATGTTGTTCTTGAGATAATTGGGATGAGGTTTTGAACTCCATATTTGAATCCTAATTCTTGCATGAACCTTAATCTCTTTTACCAGTTTCTGACGAGTGTGCATGGACGAACTCCGGTGAGTTCGTGACTGGTGGTGCACAAACCCCTTTGGAATCAAACCAAGGTAATTAATTAACTAGGTGCTTGTGAGTTTCTAGCTACTAATCTCTTGGAACTGACATGCATGCCTTTTGTTTATCGAACCTAGAATCAGACGAGCTTCTCTGAGCTTCACTTGTTGAATCTGAGGTGGATTAAACCTCTCTTCGTCCTAGAAAAGGTCTAGGTAAGTTCATCATCATTTTTATAACTAAATTACACAAATTTTGGCGTTGAAATCATTGAAATCATGCTCGAATTGGTCCTATATCATGAATTTTCTGTAGTTTCCGGCGAGACTCCGACGATCATAGGCGGTTATCGTTAACCTTAACGGCAGGAATTGAGATTCCGTTAGACTTAATGGAACCTACTAACGGAGCAGGTATATTCTGCTAACTCACTTAAAACTTCACCGCACCAGCGCGTTGCTCTGGCAATGGCGAGTGTGACGTCTACTTGCTGAATCGCCGCGGTGAGTATGACGACGTGTTTGCTGGCAATGCACTACTACAAAACCATTTATTAGTGTTGATGTGATAACTGACACGAAATGTATATTACTGTCGGTTTTTAAAAAAAATCCAACAAAAAATGGATGCAGTGGCAGATATAATAAATGACAGAATTGCCAGCGTCAGGAAATGAATTTTCTGACAGGAAATGAATTTTCTAATAGAAAATACTCTAAAACTGACAGAAATTGTGTCGGATATAACTGACAGGATATATATTTATAATAAATAAATAAGAGAATTTCTGTCGGATAAAACCGACAGAAAATACTAAAACCGCCAGAACTTCTGTCGGTTATAATCTAGAGAGAATTTATTAATAAGAATAAATAAAAGCATTCTTGTTGAATAAAACCGACATAAAATATATTAATAATAATAAAAGAAATATGCATCACTTTCAGTATTTTCCATATCCCCTGAACTTTCTGCATTTTCCATATCCCTTGCATTCACCATCCTCAACCTCGCCAGAGCTCGATCTCGAAAACCTCAGGGCCCTTAGGGTGTGTTTGTTTAGCCTCATTAAGTGAGATTGGACTGGATTGGACTACTTCCTATTGTAGTCCCATGTTTGGTCCGTGCTGGGACTAAGTTAAATGAGATTAAGGGGGATTCGCGTGGACTATCGGCCTCGCTAGAAGTTCTTGGCGAGACCCTCCCCCAACCATGGGACTCGCTAAGACCATCTCTGCTTCGATCTTTCCGCTTGGTCACTTCCGCTTCGCCCCTCCCATCTACTTCTTCCCTACTCTCATTTACTTCTTCTTCCCCACAGCTTGCATATAAACAAAGAGAGAGAAAGAGAAGAAGAAGAGCCGTAGAAAGAGGGCAAAGGGGAAAAGGTTTTGTTATGGGCTACTGGGTGAGAAGAAGATGGAGGTCTGATTCTCCAATTTTCCTTTTTTTTTAATTTTTTTTATTTATGGGAAATTTATTAATATGTTTGGATTCTGAGAAATCGTTCAACCCCTTTCGCTAAAGTTCTAATCCTTTGTTTGTTTACACCCATTTGGAATTGTAGAATCTAGGGCAAGCAACGACAGCGGTCATCGATGGACCTAAAGTCGAACTGGGTGACCTCGAAGATAACTTCGTGGGTATGTTTAATTTTTGTTTTGGTGAAATGGGTACGTTTTGAATAGTTGTTTTTGTGTTTGATTACTGTTTTTTCAGTGTTTTATGCATTTTGGTTGTCAGATTTTTGGTAGTTGATGAATCCAATGTTGGGAAATCAAAAGTGAACTGTGTTCGCCAATTTCTCCAAGAATTGCTTAAATTTAACTTTGTATCTCGATTTTTCGATTGTGTTCTACCACAAAGGTTGTCAATTTTGTGTGTAATTTTTTGTCAATTTTGTGTGTAATTTTAGTTTTCTTGAGTCAGTAGTGGCTAAGTGACAATATTGAATAACAATACATTTTTTTATTTTTTATTTTATTTTTTATTTTTTTACAAACAATAGTGTTAATGGGTTAAATTGTTAGTTGTTAAGGAGGAGGAGATCGGTGGGGATCAATCTGGCTTCACATGCTGAAATCACTCTGCACTTACTTTGTAAATTAAAAATTACATTAATATAAGTCATGTACTTACTAAAATTACCCTCAAAGCCCTTACTCCAAGCATAACGATGTTGTTCACACAGCCGTCTCTAAGATTTCGGGGGCCTATGCGAAGTTTATAAAAGAACCCTTCTTAAGATAGTCCTCCAAAAACAATGTATTGATGCTAGAAAGTAATAACTTAAATCAAAACAAACTTTAGGACTCACTGATTGTGACACACCCCGACCCCAATAACATAAGTTACGAGGCCATAATATGCTGACCAACACTAAATTGACCATACGACCCCATCGAGAGATGACTTCACAGACTAACTTAATGGCGAAGCAATAGTAAGATATTTATTATGTGCAAGAATTTGAACAAAAAACGTTCATAATAATAAATCCAAAGTTGCTACAAGTTCACTTATCAATCTCCTCACTTGGGGACACAAATTATCTCAAGATTAAATCCCTTATTTTCACATAACATCAAAGCAACTAGAAGTTTCACACAACAGTAAACACATAAAAGTGCAGTGCTATGCATAATCAATAGTGCGATCATGCAATTATTACAATAAAGATAAAACTACAGTAAATGAAACATCACCCCAAATCCAATGGATGAAAGCCTCACTGCCAATCCCATTCGTCACCACCGGTGTTCTCTTTATTCTCGTTACATCCTGAAGGGGTTGACAAAACAAAATGTGAGTGGACTAGTTTTATCACATTTAAAATCATTCAACATAATAACCC
Organism: Heteromeles arbutifolia; assembly: GCA_024362995.1. NCBI lineage: Eukaryota > Viridiplantae > Streptophyta > Magnoliopsida > Rosales > Rosaceae > Heteromeles > Heteromeles arbutifolia. Next base: position 41,185,518 of record JANCRC010000004.1, read on the forward strand.
CAATTTTGAAAACATATACAGTGAAAACTACATACATAGTAGTAATACTAGAATAATAGTAGTCAAGATCAACTCAATTTTGCTCGTCATGTCAAAGAAAGTAAATCAATCACAAATAAGGTAATGTATAGCAAACATGTGAAGTGGCGTCTACCTAATCGTTATCTAGCGTCTACTAGCACATTCTAGCCTCTACTAGAAAAGAAGGTACCTGCAATAAGTCCTACGGCTGTAGCTAGCTATACGATATTTATGAAAACCATGTGGTGAAAATAAATCACCAATGATCTTAAGATATCATCTAATACAATTTAAGTATAAATCTTACCTAAGAGTAACATAGGTAATATGCATCCGCATAAAAAAGCATATATAGATATGTATAATCGAAACAACATTTATTTTTTCGAATGGGTCCACTCACAGGTAAGTAGAGCGTCTCTCGCCAATAAGCTACTTGCCTAAACTCTTTCGATCCTCTAATAAGCATGTGATAATCATATAAAGCTAAGTTAAGCTTTAATCAACAATCTACGGAAAATCGTCCAAAACTACTATTTAGGAAATAAATTTGACAAACGGAGGGTGCCACGTGATTTAGAACACCGAAAAACCTAGGGTTAGGACACGGGTCCTACATGCGTTGCCGCGTGGTGTCACGCGCCGTCATGCACTGGGAAGCAAGTGCTGTTGTGGGCCACCATCACTACTACAATATTAGCTTTAGGTGGCGGATGATGGTGGCGGATATTAGAAAAATAATGTCGGATAAATTATATCCGACACATCATTTAATTAGCGGCGGATATTAGAAAAATCCTGTCGGTTATATCCGACATAAATTCCTGGCGGATATTAAGTGGCGGATATCAAAAAAATATTGTCGGTTATATCCGACAGTATTTTTGAATCTTTTTTTAAAATATTTTTGACACATTATGGCGATTTTTAAGTTAATGGTGGCAATTATAACCGACAGAAATTGGCTATTTTATTATTTTACTTTCTGGAGGTTATTATTTTAGTATTCTGGTGATTATAACCGAAAGAAAAGAAAATTTTATTATTTTAAAATATTATGTTGATTAAAAATAAATAACCATATATTTTAAATTTTTTTTTCACTCATGACCCTAAAGTCTAATGAACCCAATTCCCACGAGCCATAAATTTTCTGAGAGAATAATAACAACATACTACAATCTAAAGCTCTATCATTTTTGTAATAAGGATTATGCTCCCTCACAAGCAAGCAACAAGATCCAAAGAAATTCAAACAATTTTTTTCAATGCGTCACAAAGCACATTGTCTGGCACATAAACACACATGAACATCTAGTGTACTCTATCATGTCTGTATTATTATTTTAAAATGTTATATTGATTCAAAATAAATAAATAAACACATGTTTTAAATTTTTTTTTTTTTTTGCAATTTTTTACACATGCTATCTCGGAGTATATACAAACATATTTGATGGTTGGAACGTTGAAACTAGTTTCGTAGAATGCATATCCTATCAAATTGATAGATTTAACAAACACTTAAGAGTTAATGTTATACTTCCATTAAGTATAAAATAAGATTTATCAACTAGTGTAAATATTTTAAATTGAAGATCGAATTCATTCATTGCATTCTTATAGGATCGAGGAGTGTAGCTGTAAAAAATCATCGAAATCGAAGCTAAAATAACCGTTAAATTGTGATTTTTCATTTATAACCATCGAAAACTTTTGTTCCGTTACCTAATCTCTGAATGTTTGTTTTCTGCAATTTTTTACATATACAATCATGGAGTGTCTACAAACAAGTTTGACAGTTGGATCGTTGAAAAATGTTTCGTAGAATGCGTATCGCATCAAAACAGTAGATTAAACCAACACTTAGAGTTAATGTTATACTTCCCCATCAAGTATAAAATAAGATTTTGTGGTATCCACTAGTGTAAATATTTTAAATTGAAGATCAAATTTGTTCAATGCATTCTTATAGGGTCGAGGAGTGTAGCTGTAAAAAAATCATCAAAATCGGAGCTAAAATAACCGTTAAATTGTGATTTTTCGTTTATAACCGTCGAAAACTTTTGTTTTGTTACCTAATCTCTGAATGTTTGTTTTTTGTGATTTTTTACGTATGTGATCTTGGAGTGTGTACAAACAAGTTTGACGGTTAGATCTTTGAAAAAAGTTTCGTAGAATGTGTATCGCATCAAAACGGTAGATTAAATAAACACTTAAGAGTTAATGATATACTTCCATTAAGTATAAAATAAGATTTTGTGGTATCCACTAGTGTAAATATTTTAAATTGAAGATCAAATTATTCATTGCATTCTTATAGGGTCGAGGAGTGTACCTGTAAAAAATCATTAAAATCGGAGCTAAAATAACCGTTAAAGTTGTGATTTTTTGTTTATAACCGTCGAAAACTTTTGTTCCATTACGTAATCTCTTAATGTTTCTTTTTTATGATTTTTTACGTATCCAATCTCGAAGTGTGTACAAATAAGTTTGACGGTTGGATCGTTGAAAAATGTTTCGTAGAATGCATATCGAGTCAAAATGGTAGATTAAACAAACACTTAGAGTTAATGTTATACTTCTCCATCAAGTATAAAATAAGATTTTGTGGTATCCACTAGTGTAAATATTTTAAATTGAAGATCGAATTCGTTCAATGCATTCTTATAGGGTCGAGGAGTGTAGCTGTAAAAAATCATCAAAATTGGAGCTAAAGTAACCGTTAAATTGTGATTTTTCGTTTATAACCGTCGAAAACTTTTGTTTTGTTACCTAATCTCTTAATCTTTGTTTTTTGTGATTTTTTACGTATGCGATCTTGGAGTGTGTACAAACAAGTTTGACGGTTGGATAGTTGAAAAATGTTTCGTAGAATGCGTATCGCGTCAAAACGGTAGATTAAACAAACACTTAGAGTTAATGTTATACTTCCATTAAGTATAAAATTAAATTTTGTGGTATCCACTAGTGTAAATATTTTAAATTGAAGATCAAATTTATTCATTACATTCTTATAGGGTCAAGGAGCGTAGTTGTAAAAAAATCATTAAAATCGAAGCTAAAATAACCATTAAACCGTGTCCCAGCCGAATTCTATTGATCTCCCTAGCCCCGCAGACAACATCACACCACCACCTACCCGTGGTCGCGGTTTACGCCCCAAGCAACCTTTTGTCTTATTGAAGGATTATGACTGCTCATAGGTCACCACGTCAACTTCCCAATCCACTTCTTCTTCGCGGTCAGGTACTAGATATCCACTATCCAATTACCTCTCATCTTCTCATTTATCACAATCTCACCAAATTTTTGTGAACAACATAACCCGTTGTGTAGAACCTACTTCCTTTGCACAGGCCAATCTTGATTCTCATTGGCGGGAAGCAATGAATTCTGAACTTGCTGCACTCGAACAAAACAACACATGGACACTCACTCATCTGCCCCTGGAAAACATGCCATTGGTAGTAAATGGGTTTACAAGATCAAGCATCGTTCTGATAGTTCCATCGAGCGCTATAAAGCGCGATTGGTTGCCAAAGGTTACACGCAGATTGAGGGTTTGGACTATTCTGAAACGTTTGCACATGTGGCTAAACTTACTACCGTTCGGTGCTTATTAGTCGTGGCTGCTTGACGCAAATGGCCTATCCACCAGCTTGATGTACAAAATGCATTCCTCCATGGTGATTTGGAGGAAGAGGTTTACATGTCACCACCTCCCGGTCTTAGTAGAAAGGGGGAGAACTTGGTTTGTCGACTCCATAAATCACTTTATGGCTTGAAGCAGGCTTTTCGCCAATGGTTCTCTACGTTTTCTCAGGCCATTCAACTTGTGGGTTTCAAACAGTCGAGAGCAGATTACTCATTGTTTACATGCATAACTGGGCATTCTATTACAGTTGTGCTTATATATGTTGATGACATGATCATTACAGGGAATGATCATGAGGCTATACAACGATTGAAGCATTTTCTTCATCGTTTGTTCCGCATTAAGGACCTTGGACCTCTCAAGTATTTCCTTGAAATCGAGGTGGCTCGCTCACAACAAGGTATTTCTATCTCACAAAGGAAATATATTTTAGACATACTGGATGATGTTGGATTGTTAGAGGCATGTCCGGTTGATTTTCCCATGGAGCAAGATTTGAAATTAAGGCCAACGGATGGTGAATTGTTGAAGGATCCAACAAGATATAGAAGGATCGTGGGACGACTTATTTATCTCACCATAACAAGGCCAGATATCACATTTTCTATTCAAACTCTTAGTCAGTTCATGAACCAACCTCGCAAGCCTCATCTTGTAGCTGCTATACGAGTCTTGAAATACCTTAAAGGGACTCCAAGACAAGGGTTGTTTTTTTTCATCAGAAGTTGCATTGCAATTGAGAGGTTACTGTGATGCTTCATGGGCATCATGTCTGACAACTAGAAGATCTGTGACAGGTTATTGTGTTTTTTTGGGAAAATCACTCATCTCCTGGAAGACTAAAAAGCAACATACAGTTTCACGTTCGTCTGCAGAGGCGGAGTATAGATCAATGGCTATAATCACTTGTGAACTTACATGGCTTCGTTATCTGTTACAAGACTTATAAGTGCCTCATGCAGCTCCCGCTCATGTTTACTGTGACAATAAGGTTGCTCTACATATTGCAGCCAATCCAGTATTTCACGAGTGAACCAAACACATTGAATTGGATTGTCATGTGGTTCGAGAAAAGCTACAATCAGGAATGATAACAACAAGGTTTACACCTTCAAGGCACCATTTGGCCGACATATTTACAAAAGCATTGGGGAATGCAACGTTTCATTCTCTTCTTAGCAAGTTGAGTATTCACAACATACATGCTCCAACTTGAGGGGGAGTGTTGAAATTCTTGTATTAATTGTAAATATTCGTTGATTGATGTTGTGATTATTTTCCTAGTATAGGACGTTGATTGTAGGACTTGATTATGGGATCTTGTTTGCTGTTGTAATTTGTCAAACTTGCCTTGTAAAGGCTGTTGCTAGTTTGTATATTAGGGTTGTACTATCTTCAGATTTGATAATCAATATTGGAGTATAATCTCTTTGCACATACATACATACGTTCTGCCATTTTTCTATTTCTTTGGTACATATAAAGTACGTTTTGAAATTATTTTCTTTGTTTTGAAATAAAAAACAAAACTACTGAAGATTCAATTTCAACCTTGGGAAATGCTAGCAAGACTCATTCAAAGAGCAAGTTTAAACAGACTCTCCATCCACGTGTATTCCACTTGCTATCAAGACGGGAATACACATGGGCGGAGTCTTTTTAGACTTGCTCTTTGAGCGAGTCTTTCTAGCATTTCCCTTTCAACCTTTAGTGTCCACAAAATTTGGGTAGCAAAGTTAGAATGTTAGAAAACCTCAGCGTAGTAATTAAGAGCAAATAGAGAAACAATACAGTTACCATCTTTCGCAGATATTCTACCATACAAACCAAATAAAAATTTACGTGTGTTTATTCGATTGAGATTTGTATGGATATTTTACCATAGAAATCAACTACATTTAGGTCAGTTTATTTGTATGGATATTTTCCCTTTCATCTTGCCATTCGATAATTTTTTTTTCCTTTCCGCAACATCATTAGCAAGATTGTCACCGAGTCTCTGGCAGTTAGACAAGTAAACATTTGTGCGCCTCCAAGTTCCAAAATGTTTGACAATTTTGAAAATCTTGCCAAGGATACGCAATCACTGACATGTAAACGTCCTACCTTCGGTGGAAGTTTTGGAATTTTCTCAAGCCTGTTGCATCCATGCAAGTTTAGAATCCTCTGTTGGAGGAAGATGGATATGAGAGAATATGAAAACTGAAGCTTTATTGATAACTGACTTTATTGATTACAACACTAGGCCATCTTAATGGCTATTTATACTAACATTCAAACCTTTTCATAACGGATATAATTCTTGGATTAGCTCCAAGAGTTGCAGACACAACCCTAAACATCTAAAGAGATGCAACTCTTCCTAAACACTTTCTCAAGTGACACAACTCTACTTAACAATTGATACAACTAACAGGGAGAAAGTGCATTACGTTTAACATCCTCAAGCTGACAAATTTGATAATGCATTCGGGAAGACTAACAAAATTGCTTCCCGATACATCAAGTTTGAATAAGGTAGACACACAATCAAGAGTAGCAAGGAAATTCATTTCTGATAAACTGCCTCCCTGGACGTTTAATTGCTCAAGATTGGGAAGCGCTAAAGATATGTAACTGTCATGTGAAATCCTTGTGCTAGTTGGAAGCACCGAAGGAAGTGGTTGTACACTACATGAAACTTCAGACTTCACCTTATTAGGTAATGTAACAAGTTTCGGGCATCCATATAAATGAAGACCCTTTAAATGAAGATTGTTGTGTAATTGATAGGGGTGAAATTTTTTTGCCAAATTACCATACCAACCGAGTTACCTACCGTACCATACTAAAGTTGTGCCAAACAATTTGTACCATTGGTAATGGTACGGTATTTGTACCGTACCACACATTTTCGGTACACTAATGGTATTCAAAACCATTACCAATAGTATACCGTACTGTACCACTACTATTAATATTATATGATTTATTTATTCATTTATATATATAATTAGGTATTATTATCATTATATATGCACTTTATATTTTTTTTCCTAGTCATTTATCCAAAATCATCCTCTCACCCTCTAACCTCTACTTTCCCAATAAAAAAAACCTAAGCCTTCTTGCCTTTGTGACTTCATCTTTTCACTCACCTTGCCATCGACTTCATCTCCGTGGCTCTCATTCCGGCGACTCTCTCTCTCCGCAGTCCATCTCACATTCTCCTTCATCAAATTGGGTTGTCTTTCTACTTGGCTTCATCTATCAAGTTAATTTTTGTACAATTTTAAAGAATGTAGAGATAGAATTTAGGAATCTTTGTACTATTTTTTTAGGGATGCTGGGTTCTTTCAGCAATTCTTCCATCTATTTACTTTTTTTTTTTCTTAAATGAATCTCTGTGAAATTCTCATAGTTAAATAAAAAAAATTTTAGAAACTCAAATAGAGTGGCCAAAACAAGTTTGGGCCTTGAATTAGGTTGACTAAACAAACCAAGTTATGGCCCAAAAGAGTGGCCCAAAATAAGTGGTAATTACCATTACCATACTATGCCACCCGAATTATTTGGCATGCCGAAATTTGGTATACCGAAAGTTTGGCACGGTAATGGTATTAGATTTTGCTATACCAAAAATTTGGTATGGTAATTGGTACGATAATCGTACCAATACCACCCCTAGTGATTGATTGATGAAATAATACAAATATCTTGTAACAATAGTGAAGAAGTGGAGTTGGGTTTTAACATTGGTATCAGCTAGTCGTTTGATTCCCCTCAATCCTTCATTGTTGTATGACGAGTCAAGCTACCAGGAAAGCTATGGAACCCTACGTTTCTAATCTTGAAACCATGATCGCTGACCTCAAAACAGAGTTCAAAACCAGTGAAGATATGATCTTGTTGCAGTTGCAATCGGTCCCAGCAAGAGGAAGTGGAGGTTCATTAGGTGAATCTTTGAAAGCAACGCCTACAAATCCCAATCTTGCAAATGGGACGAAACCTAATTTTGGCCCCAATAATCGTCAAGGTTTTGGTCCAAATTGCAATCCACCAGCTCATACACCATTCTTGAAGATGGAGTTTCCCAGATTCATGGAAGGAGACAATTCCTTGAGTTGGATATATCGAGCAGAGCATTATTCGAGTTCTGTTCGTGTTTGAATATCCCTTCGTGTGCTTTGAAGGAAAATTTTTGTCCTAGCTATGGACATGTGAGAACATTTGAACACATAAGCAAACTAATAACACTTTAAAGTAGGCATGCATTAAAAAACAATTCTAAAACCCATGACTTTCAAAGCCTAGTGAATGGTGAACCGTAAGACGCTTTAACAACATTAAAGAGAAGGAAGGATTTTGAGATTCATTACCCTTGAAGCTCATCCTTGTTTACACAAAGGATTCACCCAAGTGGAGGGCCTTCAAGTTACCTCCTAGCTCCTTAGATCTTCCTTGTGTTTTTCTTCCTTTTGATACTCCTTTGCTCCTTGAGGATGTGAGGAAAGGATCTCCAAGAACACCGAAAGTTTGGTGTATCTAAGACTCCACACCAAGGATGATGTGTGAAGATGAAATGGATGACTTAGAGGAAGAAAGATTGCTAGCTATCCCTCGCCTAATTGGCTGGCCTCCATAGAGAAAAAGAGAGAAAAAGTTTCTCTTCTTTGCCTCAAGAAAACCCTAGCGAGAGAATGGCTATAAAGTTGCCTTTATACCACCTCACATGTGAGTAGCAAACTTGCAATTAACCCAAGTTTGCTACCACTCACCCTAGGCCGGTTTTGACTTTGTTTTTGGGTTAATTTCCATTTAGTTTTAGTTGTCACACAACCTAAACTTAATGGGCCTTGTGGATCAAAAACCCTTTTGGGCTCCGAAACCCAAAACCAACTTAAAAGTCTAATACGAACCTATTAATTAACTAATTAATTAATCTTGACCATTCTCAATTAAACTATTTAATTGCTTATCCATCTCATTTATATTTCTTCACTTTCATCCTTACTCGGTGTACGATCCATTAGGTTCCAATTAGCGTGGTCGTGGGCGATTGTTACTCTTAACGATCGATTGTGAATGAAACTACATTTCAATTCTCCCTTTGATGAAGATTAGTGTTTGCTAATCCACAGGGCTTCCACAAACCATGAGTGACACCTAGCAATATGTCATGGATACCTAAGCTAAGTAGAAGTGGTTGGAGAACCTATCCAGTTACAACTACAACGCAATACGGTCATTCTCTAATACAATACTCTTGATCACATTGTTTAAGTGATAGTTTGTTTCATTTCTACTATCCAATGTGATACTTCTCTATATGATTCAATTGAATATGATTTGGAACATACTTCCTAAATCATATTTGTATGCTTTGGCCAAAGACTTCTGAATCATATCTCAGAGTATTCTCCTTCCACCATGGAAGGTTAGAGATCCCTTGTTGTGCATTCATATGCCTACATGACTAGATAGCATGACGCCAACAATATCGTGGACACTCTCAATGGAATGCCTTTGACATGATCAAAGATCAAGGACCTAACCATTAGACATCTATGATGCCTCAGGTTAAAGGACTACTTTGCATATTGCAACTTACGAGTTCTTACATGACATGTATGTTTGAACTCTCTTTTGACCATGGTTCAGTGTACTCAATTACCTTTTGAGCACCTATGTGTTTGTCTCAGCATAGTAATTAAGAGCAAATAGAGAAACAATACAATTACCATCTTTCACAGATATTCTACCATACAAACCAAATACAAATTTATGTGTGTTTATTTGATTGAGATTTGTATGGATATTTTACCATAGAAATCAAATACATTTAGGTTAGTTTATTTGATTGAGATTTGTATGGATATTTTAGAGTAACTGGGGGTGCGATTTGGGACTCCTATAACTTGAAGGGGTTTCTGTATGCTTTCAGCTAATTTCTCTTTTATTTTGTTGTTAAAAGTTGAATGTACATTTGCATTCGTTTTCGCTACAACTTATTTACATTATCGCTTTAAATTTTGTTGATTTGGTTGCTTGAAACTTTGCTGTACTTGAAGTCTAAAATCTATGCTAGGGTGCGGACGGAGAATCCTTAGGTGTTGCCCTAAATTTGCTGTTAGGACACCAACTTAAATCCATCCCATACAAGATGAAGAACGGTTTTTTTTTCTCAACAATTGGTACATGTTTGTTGCAATTTTAATAAACTTACTGAATTTTTATTACCAATTGGTTACACTTACGTATGTAACACTAATTTTGTCAGATGCAGGTTCTTGTCCAACTGATTACTCCTACCGAGGAAGAAAAGAAGGCGCCTTATTGGAATGTCATGTTTGATGAGTTCAGCCTTGTAGGGATGCAACATCGGAGGATGAAAATAAAGGTGTTGCAGATAGTGATCACGACTCTAAGACCACTTTTTTTCGTCCGAACCAAAAGGGAAGGCAAATAAGGGATACCACACACGCATGGGAGCATTGCCATCGTTGTTCCATTCAGCAATGAGTACATAAATTTGTAAATTGTAGTTTCAATTTAGATACTTGTACTGTTTGAGAACTTTTTTTATCATACTATAATGAGTGAAAGTGGAGGGATTTTTCGATATTAAGATAAAATGGTAGGTTGAATTTTATGAACGGATATTAGTTTCGGTGGAGTTATGATAAGAAATCATTACTTTTTATACATAGGAGTATGAGTTTGTTTCTAAGCAGTAGTTTGAAGAATTTTTCGTGATGATAGATGTCCGGTTGAGGATAATTGTAGAGGAATTAGAGGCGGAACGGCATGCTCGCATAGAGATGGCTGCCGAGGTTGAGCGTCTTCGAGGTGATGTAGTTGGTAAATCGTTTGACAAGACCCCGACCCCTGATAAGTCAGTAAGGTCAGGGCGGGATGCAGATAATGTCCTTGAGGATGAGAAGGTCGACAGTTCCCCCACAAGGTTATGAAGATCTCACCGCACTGTCCCCTCGATTTGATATCTCTACTGGCGAAGGAAAGTTGGCTTGGGGAAAAGACATATTCGAAGCGACAGCCACCTGTGTGAATTTTCCTACTTTTGATGTTGGCTTGCCAGAGATAATTGAGTCCGAGAATGCAAACGATGTCACCTAATCACTTATGCGTGTATTGGAGTTTAAAGTGGATGGTGAGTTGGAAGAAGGGAGAGTTTTCTATCTTGGAGAGGAAAATGAGGACATAGAGATCAGCGAGCATAATAGCTACACTGAGGAAGCCGTCGACGTGAACATGGCCGCCGGTCCATCTGATTCTGAGCCCCTTCCCGGTAAGAAAATGGGGCGGAAGCATAAAGGAATGCAGCTGGTGCACCCTTTCACCTTCTCGAATCCTACAAAAGAAGGAAAGTTGGCAATAATTGGGCCCGCGAGGATTTTTTTGTTGCCGCGGGTCCCATACGGATCATCCTAAAGTTGGATGTGGAGGCTTTCGTCAATGTTTAGATGCATTTGGCAGGTTCACCGAGGTAAGTGCACTTTCGTTCGTCATTCAAACAATTGAGTATGAACTCGATGTCCATATATCCCTAACAACCTGTGGTTTTTTTGTTTTTGTACCAGCGATAGACTGGACTTATACAAATTGGTTGCTATGGGTCGGGATTTTTTTACCATACTCCTCCAGTCCTAGGGTACTCTGAATAGCAATGTAAATAGTTGTTCTTCTTTTGTAACTAGTTTTTGTTTACCATATTATAAACAAGTACAAGAGTTCAATTTAGCACATCAACGTCAACCTTTACTTTTTGAGGAAGTGATCGATGGAGCGTCATAGAGATTTCGAGGAGCAGTAGAAAACTGCTGACTTTTATTTATGGGTAAGTGTTATGTTATAATTGTTACTCTCCATTCCATCTACTTATGTTCCTAATACGCTTTTGCACCCCATTTACAAATAATGAGACATGTCATTGGTTTTTGTTTTATGTGGGAAAATATGAAATTGTGTTGCAACGCATTGATGCTGGAAAAATGAAACAAGGATATACGTAATTTGAGACCATTGCTGCAGGAATTGGTAAGGGCAACTGAAAGGGAAAGGCAAAAGAAGCTCTGGTTTTTACACCTTCGAAGCACTTGATGAAGGCTGTCTCAGTCGATGTAAGTGCAACGCCACACATGCATACATTGAATGATGTTGACCAAGTATTCATCCCATGTCACTTGAATGGCAACCATTGGATGTTGGTTGATGTCCATCTTGTATGTCACACGATCACGATCTATGATTCACATTTATCAAGGTCGGGGTGGGAAAAAAATGAAGAAACAACTTGCTCATATGTGTTTCGTAATACCCCAACTTCTAAAGGCAATGGGATTCCAGGCTGCGCGAAGTGATTTGAAACTAATCTCGAAAGCGATGGATAAAGCATATAACATTCAGACGAGGACCAACTGCTGCCAACAAAACAACAGGTATGTTCTTTTCGTACTTATCTTTAACGTAACTGTAAATGTCTTAAATACCTAGTGTGTTGTAACCTGTAGTTGTTCTCTTTTGGTAGGGCAGACTGCGGAGTTTTCTTACTCAAATTTGCCAACTACCTATCATCAGGCTTGGACATTGACCACCTTAGAACATGGCTTTTTTTAGACTCAAGGTTGCCATCAAGTTTATCAGAGGTTGTGCATTTGTGTCAAGGATTATGTGGACACCATTTATTTCAGTAGTTTTCTTGTTATAACCAAACAATTGGGTTACCATTCAAATTGTAATTTGAGTACTTAGTATGTAATTGTAATTTTAGTATACTTTCCCATTGCATTATTTCAATATTCATTATGTATTCTTAATTTTATTACTTAGCTATTAAGGGCCTTTTGTTGCCATTGGTTGTACTTAGCGTGTTAGTGTAATTTTTAGTACATTTTGCAATTACATGGTTTCAGTATTGAGTATCTAATCTTTACTTTATTACTTAGCAATCAAGGGCCTTGTGCTATTGGTACTTATAAGGCTTCATGGTATAACAATTTGTGTTCATGTCTTGTTGATGGCATGTGCATAACATGTACATGCGATGTGCATGACTTGACCATGAAATGTCCAGTACCAGTTATTGTATTCTGTGTAAAAAAGCAACATTGGAAACGATAGCGGAGTTCCATTATTGTATGTAGATAACATTGAACTAATTAAACATTAAGGTCTTTCTTATGACAAACAACATGCGGAATGTCAAAATATAAAAATTTTGAAGGACCCACAAAAGAGCTCAAATTATCCCTAGCAAGTAGCCCTAACGGCAAGTGCCTTGTAGTAGTCAACGGTCGCCCACTCCCCGTTCACATCCACTTTCATTGCATAGCGGTGAAATATCTCAAACCCCTCACCGAGTCCCGACCGAAAGCCTTATTTGTATTGCTTGCCCAACGAGTGATTGTGCACTTCAGACATGAACTTCTTGATCTCTTTTGCTGTTAACATCTCCATGAGTCGATGAGCCCTTTTCAATTTTCTCTTTAATGATGCGATGTTCTTCACATGATCTTCCTCATGCTTAGTAATCCTCTTACAATTGTTTCAAGCTCATATGGCTCAAACGAACCTATGTCTTCTGTTCAGGAGGAGGTGGGAGGTGAGCATCAGTGGGAATGGGAAGAAGAAGATTTCCGGGGAGAGGTGCGAGGGTAGCAAGGGTGGGAACTGGAATATGAAGGTTTCATTGCTTGACTGCGTATGGATTTCTTCTTTAAAGGGATGAGAGAATAGGGTATTTTGTGTTTTCTTTATACACACAAAATCAAAGAACAACGTAAGTAAAAAATGAGGTGTGTTTCATACGTTTCCTAAAAATTCAAAATTGGCCCCCAAATTGTGGCGATCGTTTGAATTTCTCGCCTGGGAGAAATTTGAAAATTTACGAGTTGTAATTTTCTTATGCATAAGCCATGCACAAGTTATGCACATCATGCACATGCTATGAGCATCCCATGCACAGTACATACAAGTTTTTCATGCATGTACCATGCACGCAATATGCACATAGCATCCACGTCACATGTTATGCACATAGTATACACATGATATGTACAGATTGTCCAACTATAATTTCTTAAGTTCTTTTTTTTGTCAAAAGTTTCTTAAGTTATTTTAAGGACAACTGAAAGCATGGTACACTAAATGCGCAAAAAGAAAAGTGGAAGTAGTCATTATTCCCATCTTATTACAACGAGTGGGCAATGAATATTACATCAAAGTGATCAAAAGTATTATCTTGATGCGCCAATGTCCCAATTTAACAAGAAAGACAGTGGTGCTGCCAGTTGAGAAGATCTCTGTAAGTTTCAGCTTTGGAAGACTACACAAAAAAGGGACCTTTACGGTTTACAAAAAAGGGTGGCCAATGCCATGCCTAAAATAAATGCCCACGAAAGAGGCTGCACTTGTCTTTCACGTCGACGTCAAGCCAATCCTTGTTGGCCTTGGCACCACTATGAAGATTGGCGTACGCTCGGAACAACTCAACACCTCTCTCGTAGGCCTTATTTTTTTTCAACTCCAGCTCCTCGGAGACCTTGAACCGCCTAACACTGTCTTCATACGAACAATGTTTCAGTTTGTGTTTTAGGAGTCTAACCTTGAAGTGGTTCTTTCGAGTTTGGAGTCTGTGGTCATCCTCGATAGACTTCAATAGCTTAATTCTTATCCTACATACCTCTTTTTCCTTTTCAATTTCGGCGATCTGAATCTTGAAAAATGCAACCTGTTCCCTAGCCATGATGTTTTCCACATTGAAATCAAAGTTGCTAGTGACTTCGTTATTATGTATGCTTTCCCGGTCAATGTGGTATAATCTGACTTTATTGAACTATTGCAGGCGTGGAGACTGAACATGTGATGAAGTTTGCAATGTGTTAGTGGTTGTGTGCATGTGTGGAGTGAAGGAAAATTTTTGTCCTTGCTAGAAACATGTGAGAACATTTGAACACATATGCAAACTATTAACACTTTAAAGTAGGCATGCATTAAAAAACAATTCTAAACCCATGACTTTCAAAGCCTAGTGAATGGTGAACCAAGAGACTCTTTAACAACATTAAAGAGAAGAAAGTTTTTGAGATTCATTACCCTCGAAGCTCATCCTTGTTTACATAAGGGATTCACCTAAGTGGAGGGCCTTCAAGTCACCTCCTAGCTCCTTGAGTCTTCCTTGTGATTTTTCATCCTTTTGAATCTCCTTTGCTCCTTAAGGATGTGAGGAAAGGAACTCCAAAAAGTAGTGTGAAGAGAAAATGGATGACTTAGTGAGATTTTTTATGCTAGTAAAAGTCTCCCTAAGTGGCCGGCCTAGAGAAAAAGAGAGAATTTTTTTCTCTTCTTTGCCTCAAGAAAACCCTAGTGAGAGAATGGCTATAAAGTTGCCTTTATACCACCTCACACGTGAGTGGCAAACTTGCAATTAACCCAAGTTTGCATCCACTCACCCTATGGCCCGTTTTGGCTTGGTTATTAGGCTAATTGCCTATTTTGTTTTAGTTGTCATACAACTTAAATATAATGGGCCTTGTGGACCAAAACCCTTTAGGGCCCCAAGACCCGAAACTAACTTGAAAGCCCCATACGAACCTTTCGTATAATTAATTAACTAATTAATTAATCTTGACCATTCTCAATTAAACCATTTAATTGCTTATCCATCTCATTTATATTTCTTCACTTTCATCCTTACTCGGTGTACAATCCATTAGGTTCCAATTAGCAAGGCAGTGGGCGATTGTTACTCTTAACGATCGATTGTGAATTGAAACTACATTTCAATTCTCCATTTGATGAAGATTAGTGTTTGCTAATCTTCAGGACTTCCACAAACCATGAGTGACACCTAGCAGTATGTCATGGCTACCCAAGCTAAGTAGAAGTGGTTGGAGAACCTATCCATTTACAATTACAATGCAATACGGTCATTCTCTAATACAATACTCTTAATCACATTGTTTGAGTGATAGTTTGTTTCATGTCTACTATCTAATGTGATACTTCTCTATATGATTCAATTGAATATGATTTGGAACATACTTCATAAGTCATATTCGTATGCTTTGGCCAAAGACTCCCGAATCATATCTCAAAGTATTCTCTTTCCATCATGGAAGGTTAGAGATCCCTTGTTGTGCATTCATATGCCTACATGACTAGATAGCTTGACCCCAACAATGTCGTGGACACTCTCGATGGAATGCCTTTGACATAATCAAAGCTTAAGGACCTAACCATTAGACATCTATGATGCCTTAGGTCAAAGGACTACTTTGCATATTGCAACTTATGAGTTCTTACATGACTTGTATGTTCGAACTCTCTTTTGATCGTGGTTCATTGTACTCAATTACCTTTTGAGCACCTATGTGTTTGTCTCAGTGTCCAACACTAAATGACTTGAGACTAGTCATACTCACGCTTGAGTTAACATAACACATACTTACCTTAGCGGATTGTCAATGCCCAATTGGCAATCCTATGGCTAGGAACGTTTTAGGAATGAACCTAAGAGAATGGTCTTGTTAATCTAACTTAGATCACTTCTCTCTCACGTTAAATACATTCATTGGATTCCCTTATTGCTTAAACACATAATACAATAATAAATAGTTATTAACAATAAGCTTTTCCCTTCATTAAACATATAAAAGTTTAACATAATAAGTATTCCAAAAGCTATTACATCAAATGAGTGGCTTTGTGGGCATACTTCGAACAATCTCCCACTTGCACTTAAAGCCACATTCCCATGTATCTAATACCCATCTTTTCCATATGGCGGTCAAGTTGGATTTGAGATACTGGCTTTGTTAGTGGATTTGCTGTATTATCAGCTGAGGCAACCTTGAGGATGTTGACTTTCCCTTCGGCGACATATCATCTAATGATATTGAAGTGTCTATCAAAATGCTTGTTCTTTTGATGATGGTTGACTTTCCCTTCGCTCCACTATTATCACAGTACAAAGTTACTGGTGATGTAATGGTTGGAACCACTCCAAGTTCAGTGATGAACTTCTTCATCCAGAACGCTTCTTTGTCGGCTTCAGCTACAACAACATATTTTTCCTCTGTCTTGGAATCAGCAATTACATCTTGTTTCTTGCTTGTCCAGTTGACAGCTCCACCATTCAGAATGAACACATATTCGGAGTTAGAACTTCTATCATTGACGTCAGATTGGAAATCTACATCTGTATAAGCTTCCACTCGCAACTCTGTTGCTCATCCATAAATGAGGAACATGTCCTTAGTTCTTCTTAAGTACTGAAGGATCGTCTTGATAGCTGCCCAGTGTTCTGATCCTGGGTTAGATTGATATCGACTAGTAATGCTCACAACATATGTGATATCAGGCCTAGTGCATATCATGGCATAGATGAAACTTCCTATGGCGGAAGCATAAGGAATCCTACTTATCTGCCGTATCTCTTTAGGAGTTTTTGGTCCCATGGATTTAGAAAGGTGAATTCCATGTCTCACAAGAAGAACACATTTCTTAGATTGTTCCATCTGGAACCTATTTAGCACCTTATCTATGTACATAGATTGGGATTATCCAATTAATTTTCTAGATCTATCACGATAGAGCTTTATCCTTAATACATAAGATGCATCTCCCAAATCTTTCATATGGAAGGTTTTGGACCACCATACTTTTACAGAAGAAAGTACTGCAGTGTCATTCCGGAATAGTAATATGTCATCTACATATAACACTAGGAATACAACTGCATCCCCAACGACCTTTTGATAAACACAATTGTTGTCTTCGTTTTGAGTAAAACTAAACGATTTGATTTCAGTATCAAAACGAATGTTCCAGCTCCTGCAGGCTTGCTTAAGTCCATAAATGGACCTCTGAAGCTTGCATTCCTTAGTCTTTTCAGAATTGGACACGAAACCTTCAGGTTGAGTCATATAGAGCTATTCCTCTAGCTAGCCATTCAAAAATGCCGTCTTCACATCCATTTTCCGTATCTCGTAATCATGGTACACAGCTATAGCAAGCAAAATCCGAATGGACTTAATCATGGCTACAGGAGATAAGGTTTCTTCATAGTCAATCCCTTCTCGTTGCCTGTAACCATTGGCTACTATTCTAGCCTTATAAGTCTCCACGTTCCCGTCATAGCCTATCTTCCTCTTGAAGACCTATTTGTTTCCAACATGTATTATACCTTCTAGAGGGTCTACTAGAGTCCATACCTGATTTTTATACATGGAATCCATCTTAGACTTCATGGCCTCTTGCCATCTTATTGAATGAATGTCGGACATTGCTTCAGTGTAGTCTCTAGGATCATTTTTTGTGTCATTGTCACCTAGAAGGTGCAATTCTCCAAAGTTGTCATCCATGCCATACCTCTCAGGTGGCTTGCTAATCATTTCAAATCTACATGGAGCATGGGGTTCAGGAACAGGGTTGTCAACTTGTCGAATGCTTGTTTGTGGTTCATTATTAATTTCCATCGTTTTACTTGTAGTTCATTTGAGAACAAGTTCTTCCTCTAGAAACTTAGCAGTTCTGGTGACAAAGACTTTCTGGTCGTCAGGATGGTATAACTCATATCCCATAGTTTCTCTAGGATATCCCACAAAATAACACCTAACTGATCTCGTTTCTAGCTTAGTAGCTTCAAGCTTCTTGACATATGCTTCACAACCCCAAATCTTAATATGATTAAGACTTGGCTTTCTCCCATGCCATATCTCAGAGGGCGTCTATGAAACTGAATTGGAAGGTACTCTATTAAATAAGTAAGCTGTTGTATATAAAGCGTATCCCCAGAATGTTACTGGTAGATCAGCAAAACTCATCATAGAACGAACCATGTTCATCAAAATTCGATTTCTCCTTTCAGAAACTCCATTAAGTTGTGGAGTTCCTTGTGAAGTCCATTATGATATTATTCCACACTCTTTGAGATAATCTAGGAACTCGTTACTTAGATACTCTCCCCCTCGATTTGATCTTAGGATGTTTATCTGCTTCCCAGTTTGCTTCTTAACTTCATTCTTGAATTCTTTGAACTTTTCAAAGGATTCTTACTTGTACTTCATAAGATACACATAGCAAAATCGAGAGTGATTGTCGGTGAATGTTATATAGTAGGAGAAGCCTTCTCTCGACGTAGTAGACATAGGTCCACATACGTCAGTGTGGATTAACCCTAGAATTTCAGTGGCACGCTCTCCCTTCCCTGTGAATGGAGATTTGGTCATCTTCCCTTTCAAGCAATATTCACAAGTACCCATTTGGTCATTACCTAATGGGCGGAAATATCCGTCTTTCGACATCTTGTGAATCTTATCAAGGTTCACATGTCCAAGTTTAAGATGCCACATCTTTTCTTGGTTAACTTCTTCTCTAGCCCTTTTGGGTTTTGAGGTATTCCCGCTTTTAATACAGTGCATCCCACTACTTGTCTCTAGGTGAAAAAGTCCCTATACCATATTACCATGAGAGATAATACAATCGTTCAAGTATAAAGTGCAACTCATTTTGTCAAACAATGTTGAGTGCCCATCTCGTAAAAGCATAGAGATGGAAATCAAATTCTTTATACATGAAGGAAAATATAAACAATTTTTAAGCTTCAAGATTTCCCAGAGGGTAGTTTAAGCATGTAGGTGCCTACTGCTTTTGCAGAGATCTTAGTGTCGTTCCCAACTCGCACAATCATCTCCCCATTGCGTAGTGTTCTGCTCCCTGTTAGTCTCTACAACCAATTGCATATATGTTGACTAGCGCTTGAATCAAATATCTAGGAATTGGAGCTCACTGTTGTTTGAAGATGATAAGGTGTAACAACCTTATGCGTGATTCCATACTTTGCCAAGTGAGCTTCAAATTGGTTGTTACAAAAGTGGGTTCCTCGTCACTAATAATAGCACGAGGGGTCCCAAATCAGGTGAATATATTAGCT
This sequence comes from Heteromeles arbutifolia, assembly GCA_024362995.1. Lineage (NCBI taxonomy): Eukaryota > Viridiplantae > Streptophyta > Magnoliopsida > Rosales > Rosaceae > Heteromeles > Heteromeles arbutifolia. Next base: position 41,205,131 of record JANCRC010000004.1, read on the forward strand.
TTCAAAAATCAGAGAACAACTCGGGCATCATTAGTAGGAACAACTACAGCTTCCACCCATTTCGACACATAATCAACTGCTACCAATATATACTTGTTCAAGAAAGAAGAAGGAAATGGCCCCATAAAATCAATTCCCCGCACATCAATGAGTTCAACTTCCAGAATATTATTAAGGAAGAAGTTAGATGATGCTTTATGGGCATATCACACTGCTTTCAAAATCCAATTGGCATGTCTCCATATCAGTTTGTTTTCGGTAAACCATGTCATTTACCGGTTGAGCTGGAACACAAGGCTTTCTAGGCAATCAAGACATTGAAATTTGACATGGAAGTGGCTGGGGAGAAAAGATTGTTACAACTCAATGAGATGGACGAATTCCAGAATGATGCATATGAAAATGGCAAGATCTAAAAAGAAAGAACTAAGAAGTGGCATGATCATAACATTTTGTGGAAGGAGTTCCATGTTGGACATAAGGTATTGCTCTACAATTCAAGACTAAAGTTATTTCCTGGAAAGCTTCAATCTTGGTGGTATGGTCTTTTTATGGTAGTGCAAGTTTATCCATATGGCACGGTGGAAATTCAGAATTTGGAGTCGGGAAGCATATTCAAGGTTAATGGTCAAAGATTGAAGTCATATGTGGAAACAAATTTTGATTCCACGAAGACGGTCACCTCACTTCAAGATCCAGCATAAACATCATATAGTCTGACTGAAGACTATAAATTTAGCGCTCCATGGGAGGCAACCTAAGCTTTCTATCTTTCCTTTTTAGTTTGAAGAATTTTCAATTTTCTTATTCTGTTTTTCTCTTGTTTTCTGGTGAAGGATAAATTTGTGAAAAACAAGTTCATTTGAGCAACATCTATGCATGCAATTAACAATTAAAGCCGGAATCATGTTTGTATGCACTCAAAAACAAAACTTTAACCATGAAATTCAAGGCCTAGTAGTTGTGGTGAACCAAGACTCAACTCAAATCTTAAAGAAAAGAGTTGAGAAATTTTTATACCTTTGAAGCACCTCTTTGCTTAGCAAGGGATATTCACCAATGTGAAGGGCCTTCTTTCCTTAGTCTCCTTGCTCCTTGGCTCCATGGATGTGGATGGAGGAACTTTGCTTCTTAGCTCCATGACTTCTTGGATATAGATGAATGAATGGATTCTCCAAGTTCCCAAGAAAGGGAACCTCTAAGTTTCCACACCAAGGAGAGCATTGAGGAAGAGATGCGTGACCTAGGAAGAAATGGATGCTAGTGCATTCTTCCTAGGGTGGCCGGCCTCTTAAGAGAAGAGAGAGCTTTTGTGTTTTTTTCTTTTTTCTCTCTAGAAAACCCTTATGAGAGAATGGGTTATAATTTCCTTTCTATAGCCACTTACATTGAGTGGCATAATTGAAATTAAAACCAACTCTCCCTCACACTCTTTATGGCCGGCCATGAGGGTTCATTGGGCTTTCATGCCCTTTGTGTTTTCAAGTTGTCATACAACTTGAGTTATTGGACTTGACATTCGAAGTCTATTGGGCCTTGAGGCCCAAAACTAACTCGAGGTCTAAAACGAACTTATTCGTTTGAATAATTAACATATTAATTAATCCTAGCCATAAATAATTAAACCATTTAATTATCCTTACTCATCTCCGTTGTTTCTTCAATCTTTACCTTACACGATGTACGATCCATTAGGTTCCTTTTAGCGAGGCAGTGGGCGATTAGAACTCTTCAAATCGATTGTGAATTGAAACTTACTTTTCAATTCTCCCTTTAGTGATTATACACCTTTAGGGTTTCCACAAACCATGAGTGACACCTAGCAGTACGTCATGGCTGCCCAAGCTAATCAGAAATGGTGGAGAACCTATTCAGTTTAGGATTACAATGCAATACGGTCTTTCTCTAATACAATACTTTTGACCACATTGTTTGGTTTGATAGTTTAGTCATGTCTGCTATCCAATGTAATTTTCTTACTTATATGATTACCTTGAATGTGATTTGGAACGACTTCCTAAATCTCATTCATACTCTGGCCAGAGATTCTTAGTCATATCATAGAGTATTCTCCCTTAAACGGTTTGAAGGTTAGAGATCCCTTGTTGTGCATTCACTTGAAGGTTAGAGTATTCTCCCTCAATCATATCATAAAGTATTCTCCCTTAAATGGATTAATGGATGGAAAATGTAACGGAGGTACTATATTGAAATAAAATAGTAGTTGAGGTATGAAAGTGAAATGTTTTGAAGATGTTGTATGCGATTGTAATAGACCCCAAACTTGAGGGGTTACTGTGTAATTTACCCTTATTTGAGTGAAACACATTACCCAGAAATATGAGTGAATGAGTGTATGCCCGGTGAGGATGTCACTTGTTTGCATATGATGATTTTAAGAAGCTTAGAATTGCATTGGCATGGTTGTCGCACACACTACACTTCAAGGATGATACGATTGAAAGGTTTTTGCTAAGAATTGGAATGTGGTTGATTCACTTGCTTTGTACTTACTACGGACTTAATTATGATGTATCTTGCAAAAGATTCGATGAGTGTCACCTAGGGGAAGCTAACGTTTTTCATGTTATTACTTGTTCTTATGTTTTTCTTCTTTTGCTTGAGGACAAGCAAAATGTAAGTTTGGGGGTATTGATGAACCAATATTTATACTATCCCTTTTATATTTCCTTTCTTGTCTAGTTTAGTTGGAAGTTTTAAGTATTTGTGATACTTTTGCCATATTGTGTTTCTAGGAGCAACAAGATCGAGTTTGTTGGTTACACACAGTTGGCAGATGAAGAATGGCAGATGAGGTTGGTTCATTTGAAGACTGTTAGGATGTGTGCTTGTAGTTAGGACTCTTGGTTAGGATTGGGGTTGCCTTCATGGCTTTGAAAAAACAAAAGAAATGGTTGTTCTTGGTTTTGAAGGGAACACACAAACAGAGAGCAAGAAGCGGAGAAGAGCAGGAAGCAGAGAAAACGGAGGTGAAGCATAGCAGCAGAGCAAAGGAGTTTTATAGGGATTTCTAAACTTAATTTTCATTTTTCTTATTATGAATTCAATGAGAATTTCAACTATGTATCAGAACTAATTTTCCTTAGCTAGGGCTACGATGTATCCGTGACTATGAATGCTTAAATTTTGAATTGAATTATTTTCAAGTTTTCAATTTTCATTGAGTATCGTTTGCTGTGCTTATATGCTTGGTTTTAGTCTTGGTGATTAGCTGCCATCTTGACTCTTACTTAGTAAATTTGATGCAAGTTGTGCAGATGCTATGTTTTCAACTTGAGTGATAGCTTCTTGCAATTAGATACCACAAATTACCTAGTAGTAGATGCCATACTCTAGGATTTGTGTAGTCTTTATATAAATTCCTACTAATCGTAATGAGTTTTATTATGTTAAACTAGTCCAGATGCCATGGATGGTTGCACAGTGGAATATACATAATAGTCTAGATGCCATAGATATTACATGAATTAGGGAAATTTGACTGTCAATGAGATTGAGTACTTGTTAATAATTCGTTGCAAGAACTAAGTATGATTGGTTATGGGTGAGTCGGACGCTATAGTATTTTACTCAATTGAATATAAACTGCTTTCTTTGTTGTCACATCCAGTTTTATTGATCATACTTTCTTGTTTTTGTTATTTGTTTTTACTTTACTTTCAATTTTCAAACCAATCTTCATTCATCAATCTTTGTTAAATTAAAATAACGTTCTAATTGGAATTTAGTTAGTTGATAAGAATTAAATCATTTTCTGAGAGACGATATTAAGTGCTTGCTTTCTATATTATTGAATTTTTCGTACACTTGCGAGCATAAAATTTGGAACTATGTTGGACTGATTTCGGTTTGTTTAAATTTCGCAACAATGTGCATCAATGGAAGAAAATGCAAAAGAACCAAAGAGAATATGGAAAGGAAAAATTGAGAGAATTGATCTTTTGATATTTCTTAGACAATCAGATTACATACTGAGAACAATACAAGCTATATATATAGCTGAGTAGTGGTAGCTTAGTGTGCAAGCTAGCATTGTAACTACCTACCTAACTTGACGGCTGATGTGGCATTCCTTAACTGTTAGAAATGATGATTTGGCAGTACTAACACAGTCAACAATTTTTGCTCTAGTGATCTCATTGTTTGCATATATTGATCAAAAAACAAATAAAAATTTCTCATCGTTTGCAATTTTAGTAGCTTAAGTCAGTAGAGATAAAATGAAAAACAATTAACCTTAATTTACTTTGCTCAAGAAGTATTAAGCAACAATAGCAGTAGTTTCTAAACTTTCATTTTATTTTAGTGTAATATTATTACAGAAAATTTGGCGATTACAATATAATTATTTCAAAACCAAACGGTACTAGCCAAAAGTATTGATGATATCCCATATAATTATTGAACTTAAAAATAAATGTTCTGTCCACATAAATATTGTGACTAAACGTGAGTAACAAGAGTACAATTAATCTCGTTTGCGCCAGTAGGGTCGTAGCAGAATGCAACTTCCCATATCCAGTCATAATCATTGTCTTTGAAGCACCTAAACAGAGGCTTCAAGCGGTTTCCAGCTTGTGCGTCATTAATTTCATTTTCTATAGCACTCACAATATTATTTAGAGTATACTACCTTCGCTGGGAAGTGATTTGGTGTTTGGATAACATGTCTATAACCTTGTTCGCTTTCCACAAATCAATAGCCTTCCTTAAATATTGATTATGGCTAGTAAATTTGGCACATGTACCATGTTTATTGTACTTGGCCGCCCAAAACCCCCAACGTGTGTTAGGGCTTCCTCGCAGCACGTTAGGCCATGCAGTTTGACATGTAAGTGAAAATGTCTCCGTAGTTTTGCAAAGAAAGCTGCCACCTAAATGCAAAGATCTAGGTAGTTTCACTATCGCTTGTGTCATTGGTAATACAAGGTTTGGACATGCTATGCTAGATTTAGGTGCTTCCATTAATGTCATGCCATATTCCATTTATGCATCTATGAATCTAGGAGAGCTTAAAAATGATGGTGTCATTATTCAATTGGTTGATTGATCTAATGCATATCGAAAGGAGTTTTGGAAGATGTTTTTGTGCAGGTAGACCATTTGATTTTTCCAGTAGATTTTTATGTGCTTGAGATGGAGGATTCAGCCCACTCTACACCACTACCAATCTAACTTGGAAGACCTTTCATGAAAACAGCCCAAACCAAGACTGATGTGTCTAAGGGAGTGTTAACCATGGAGGTTGATGGCGATGTGATTAATTTTAATGTTTCTGAATTTGTTAAGTATCCTAATGATGTTTGTTCTTGTTTTGCCATTAATGTGATTGAAAATATAGGGCAGGAACGTTCAACACCTATCAAGAAGGATGTATTTAAAATCACCATTGAAAAGGGAATTGGAGTGGATCACACGGGACAAGCCACTGCCCTCAAAGCGCCCAATGCCGAGAGCACCACCTCTGAAATTGTTGACAGTGCTGCTACTTTTGAGTCTTCGTTGTAGTACATCGGTGAGCCACCTATTCAATTCGAATTCCCATTTCAACTAATAGGTTGTTACCTTCCTTGGTTCAGGTGCCCAATCGAATCCAAGATGGTGGGAGAGTTTACATTGATTTTAGGAAGCTCAACGCCACAATTAGGAAGGATCACTATCCCCTTCCGTTCATAGATCCAATGCTTGGAAGTTTTAAGGAGCATTTCATGGAGGATGTACCCGTCCATGCTACAGGCCATAGTGAAGATTAAATAGAGGTATCGTCCGGCTGTAATGTTTGGTTTAAGTCTTGGGGAGGGGTGTAAACAGAATGATTTTCGTGAATAAATGTCTAAAGGTGTGAGTAAAAGTCTAAATGTGTGTTCAAAAGTCGGGGTAAACAGAATGCTTTTCGTGAATAAATGTCTAAAGGTGTGAGTAAAAGTCTAAAGGTGTGAACAAAAGTCTAAAGGTGTGTGTGAAAGCAAAGACTTTTGAACACCTATGTTTTATGCTGTCTTCTAAAATCTCTATAAAAGAGATGTCTATGTAAGTTTGTAATCAATCTCATTCAAGTAATAAGAAAAGAAAGTGTTTTTGTTATCTAAAGAAACTTGCTGCTAATAGTTTGAAAAACATTCAGAGGAAGCAGCAAGCTTTTAGAAAAATAGTCTGAAAGCTTTTCTTACTATTAGCAGCAAGTTTCTTCTGATTAGCTAAACATTTTCTTTTCTTATTACTGGAATGGGATCAATTAATGTTGTTATTCACTGTTTTAGAGTGTTTTATTGTGTGTCATAAAAACAAAGTTTGAAAAAAAAAACGAAAAAGTTTGAGAAAATACCAAAAAAGAGTTGTTTGTTTGTCTGTGTCTTAGGGTACCTTCCAACACAATGATGAGAATTTGGTTTTTAATTGCATGACTGTTAAAGATAGTTACAAACATGGGTGGAAGTCAGACATGCTCTTTGGTTAATACTTAGTTGTAGTTGTCATTTACGAATTCACATGTAATCACAAAGAAAAAAAAATCAGTTTTTGTAACATGCTTGAAGGAAGAAACTCAAACTAATGCTACAACCTTATGAGACATGAGCCTATTCTTTGTTTAGAGAGTTATTAATTTGTGATATTCTTGTTTTCTAAAGTCATTACATGATCTTATTATTTATTTGCTTGGTTGCTACTTAGAATGCTTTTTCATCATTTTAGTTCCAAACACTATAACTCATGCCAGTTTCATTCAAAGCATAAAATTGATTGCATAACAAATAACAAGATGAAGGTGTTTAGTTACCACCAGAGCCAAAAAGTCTTATCCCTTACATACATATTCTAGGTTTAACCCCTTTGAGCCTTATTTAGCCTATTTTCCTTGTTAGCTTGCATTACCCCTATGTAGCCTATTATAGGAATATCCATACCCTTGTTCTTAAAGAATAGTGAAGCATGACTTATTGGGAATTCCTTTTGATATACGATTTGTAGAAAAACAAGTGAGGGGGAAGGATTTGTCTTTTGAATCAGGTGAAGTAGTGTTTATGTTTTACATCCACACAAAAAAAAAAAAAAAAAAAAAGGAAGAAAAAAAAAAAGGTTGAAAAGAAGTGAGAATGAGTTCACAAGTGTTGGTTGTTGAAGAAGGATCCAAAAGTGTGAATCTGACCCTAAAGTTGTACGAATCTACCCATTGTGTTTATAGTTGGGTGCTGCAACCAAAAGTTGAATTCGAAGTGTTGATTTCATTACTTAGCTTACTATCACTTTAAAAACCCTTGTTTATCCTTAACCTTTCTTTGTTAGCCAATACCTTAGCCCTGTTACAACCTTTAGATTTTTATCTTGATTGTTATGTGTTTCAATATGTGGAGTTTAAAATTGGTACGAGCATATGGAATCCTTGGTTCTCGCTTGTAAGTAGTGGTATTCCATTCATGAGATCATACACATGTTTGTATTAATAATTCCAGAAAGTGCCTTCTTTGTTATAACATATGTGAGTGCTAGTCTACATGTTTACATCAATCCTCTCACATATACTTAGTATAGGGAGTGTGTAGAAAATTTGTGTGAAAATAGAGAGTATATACGGTAAGGAATTGAGTGAATTCTCTAAGGCATGTTATTACTTTCAAATGTTGTTTTAATTGATTAAATGCGAGCAAGTGAGTGGTTACTGCGGTTAAGTATAAGCTCAAGAGTAAGGATAGCTAAAATCTATGAAAGTAGTGATTTTTAGCATGTCATGTTTCATTGGAAATCGTTGAGGCAATTGTTGGAAGGTTTAGGTTTTGTTTTGTTTTCTTTGTTTTGCTAAGGGACTAGAAAAAGCTAAGTGTGGGGGAATTTGATAGAAGCGTATAAATGCGACTTTGTTACCTTATTTCTTTGCATTTACTTAGTTAATTTCCATTTATTGTAGTAATATAAGTTATTTTCGTATTATTGTAGGTCATGTGGGTAAAGATGACAATAAATAGTCAAATGGAGCAATTTGGAGCAGTTTTGGACTTGGATTGGATAGCATGCATAGATAGTATATGGGTTGGACGTTTTGGTGTTTAAAAGGATGAAGGGGCTTGAAGAAATCATCTTATTTTGAATACTTTAAGAGCCTAGAATGGATAGTTGGAAGCTGAACTCGCCTAAGACCAGACCAGAGCCCACTAGTGGCCCCAAGATCCGCCAGAAAAGACCCTCGCAGAACAACCAACTTACGAGCTTTGCCCCGAAGTGCTTAGAACATATTAGAAAATGGGCCATATATGGTTGGAAATCTCTGGAAGTTTTCTTTCTCATGGTCTTTACAGCTAGTGATTCGGAGGTTTCTACAAGAAATCACGACAGAATTAAGAGGAGTTGTTCAGCTACAAAAAGTCCCATTGAATACTTATTCGTGATATACTTTCCCTTCAATTAAGGGACTTTGCTTTTCTTGTTATTGTAAATAGATAAGGAGTGTTTTAAGGAGTGCTTTAAGGTGTGTTTTAATGAGTGTTTTAAGGAATGTTTCAAGGAGTGATGTTTCTTCACTCTCCTCTCTCCTATTTTCTCTCCTATATAAGTCATAGGAGAAGAAGGGGAAAATACACAACATCAAAATAGGAGAGGAGGATGAGTCTTCAACCTTGAGCCGTTTCTAGGTTCTATCATTCCTAACTTTTTATGTTTATTTTAGATTGTTTTTCAATTATGATGGACATGTGTAACTAAGTTTCTTTCTAGCTAGAGGTGAATTCGAAGCCATGATTATATGTTTTATATAAATTGATTACATCCAGTTGTTGTTTCATAAAACATGAATGTGATTTACTTATCTACTTTATAGAGAACTTGTTCTTGTATTTTTGTTAAGGATGAATACTTAGTTTGCATGCAGGGATTTGATGCTAGAATATAAGGGAATTTCACCTAATCGTTATGAACTTATATTTGTAAGTAGTAAAAGTCACTAGTCTTGATTATGTTAAGTAAATCCTTGGCAGGAATTCCATGCTTTTCTAGTTACGAATGCTTTGTCAATACTTATGATTTTCACAGAACTTAATGATCTTTGAGATGTATCTCTATCATGCTTTTCATAGTTAGGGAACTTGAGAAGAATAATTTGGTTGCGTCGTTGAGTCCAATTCAATGAACTTAGGAAAATTTGAGAGTTAATAAGTGCTATTCACGGTTACTTTGGGGCATTTTCATTCATGATTTGTACGAACAATAACTGGAAATCGATTTGTATGCATATGTTCATGTGTGGAGAAGGATCCTCTAGCTGTCCTTTCATCCATATGTCATTCACAAGTTAAATTACTTGTTGCCATTTACTTTTGTTTTAATCAAATTCGTCCAAAATCCCCCCAGTCACTGTTTTGTTATTAGTTTAACTTAGTTTTCAGTTTTATAAGTTTAATTTTGTGTTGATTAGCATCCCTTCTAATCCCTGAAATAGAACAATCCCTACTTACTAGTACTACAATTGCATAATTTATAGGGTTTAATTTGTGTGTGAGTTTATACTTACATCAAATTTTGTGGTATAAATGTCTAAAAGTGTGAGTAAAAGTCTAAAGGTGTGAACAAAAGTCCAAAGGTGTGTGTGAAAGCAAAGACTTTTGAACACACATTTAGACTTTTACTCACACCTTTAGACATTTATTCACGAAAAGCATGAAAAGCATTCTGTTTAACACCCCCCTCCCAAACACTTAAACCAAACATTGTCCTCAATGTTTCAAAAATAAACTTAAACAAGAAAGCAATGAAAGACCACTAGCAAACAAGACTACCATGGCAAAGTAAAAACAATAAAGAGAAGGGTAAAAGAGAGCAAATCTGGTTGTAGGAGCCAAAAATTCCATTATCTTTTTATTTGAACACATGGGTTGCCTCCCAAGAAGAGCTTGCTTTAACGTCTTCCACCCGGATGATACATCCATTTAAGCTTCCCTATGGGCTGCAACATGGAGGGGTACATCCTCCATGAAATGCTCCTTAAAACTTCCATGCATTGGATCTATGAACGGAAGAGGATAGTGATCCTTCCTGATTGTGGCGTTGAGCCTCCTAAAATCAATTTAAACTCTCCCACCATCTTGGATTCGATTGGACACCTGAACCATGGAAGGTAAAAACCTATTAATTGAAATGGATATTCAAATTGGAATAGGTGGCTCACTGATGTACTGCGACGAAGACTCACAAGTAGCATCATTGTCAACAATTTCAGAGGTAGTGCTTTCAGCCTTTGGTGCTTTTAGGGCAGTGGCTTGTCCCGTGTGATCCACTCCAACTCCCTTTTCAATGGTGGTTTTAAATATATCATTCTTGATAGGTGCTAAACGTTCTTGCCTTATATTTTTAATCACATTAATGGCAAAACAAGAACAAACATCATTAGGATACTTAACAGATTCACAAACATTAAAATTAATCACTTCGCCATCAAACTCCATAGTTAACACTCATTTGGACACATCAATCTTGGTTTGAGCTGTTTTCATGAAAGGTCTTCCAAGTAAGATTGGCAATGGTGTAGAGTGGGCTGAATCTTCCATCTCAAGCACATAAAAATCTACTCGAAAAATCAAATGGTCTACCTGCACCAAAACATCTTCCAAAACTCCTTTCGGATATGCATTAGATCGATCAGCCAATTAAATAATGACGCCATCATTTTTATGCTCTCCTAGATTCATAGATGTATAAACGGAATATGACAAGACATTAATGGGAGAACCTAAATCTAGCATAGCATGTCCAAACCTGTATTACTAGTGACACAAGGGATAATGAAACTACCTGGATTTTTGCATTTAGGTGGTAGCTTTCTTTGCAAAATTGCAGAGACATTTTCACTTACATGTACCACTTTATTCTCTAAAATCTGTTTCCTTGTTGTACAAAGCTTCTTAAAAAACTTAGCATACTTCAGAACTTGCTTTATTGCATTAAGAAGTGGGATATTAGCTTGTACCTTCCTGAAGGTTTCTGAGATATCTTTGTCACTCTCTTCTTTTTTGGATTGCATAAACCTGCCGGGAAAGGGTACATTTGGTGGAATATGGTTAGAAATAATTGAATTTTGAACAACCTTACCTGAATTGGGTGGCTTTAGGGGCTTTAGAAGGCTGCTGAAATGTTTGTTCCTTCTTTGTCATGGCCTTGTCTTCCTCATTTTCTTTGGATAGTAGTTGTTCGTGCTTTTTTTGGCTTTATTTGAACGTTTTTGGTTAAGTTCCAACCTCCTTACCACTTCTCAAAGTGATAGCTTTAGCAGTTTTAAAACCTCCATTTGGATTGACAATGGTTGAACTAGGGAGTTGGCCTTGTTCTCTAAATTGTCCCATGAATTCTACTATCTATCCAATTTGATTCTTCACGTCTCTGATCTCTTTAGCTTGGTTTTGTAAACCCTGAGTTTAAAAAGTTAGTGTTTGAAGAATTTTATCATAATCCATTGACGAACCTGAATTTGGTTGGGAAGGTTGTGAGGGAGGCTGTGGTGGTGCAAATGGCATTTGATAGAACCCTGGAGGTGGCTGTCTATATCCGCCTTGTTGCTGAGTTTATTGAGGTTCCCTCCACTTCATATTTGGATGATCTTTCCAGCTCGGATTGTAGGTGTTGGAAAATGGGTCACTCCTTGGTTGATTTTGGCCTTGGTAACTCAAGGGATTGGCACTTTCCCATTCCTCATTCTCTAATAATTGAGGACATTGATCAATAGGATGTCCTTGCATATAGCACACACAACATGCAGCTACACTTTGCACTTTGAACCCTTCGACAACCTGTGATATAAGAGTAGAGATATTAGCCATTTGAGATTGAAAATCTGAAATAGCACTTACCTTATTGACTTGAATTGGGCGTGCATGTTCTCTTTCTCGAACTTCTTCATATTGTTGTGCATTCAAGGCACGATTCGCTATTAAAATCTTCAAAGCAATTGGGGTTTTATCAACTAAAGCACCTCCAACTGAAGCATCAAGCATTTGTCTCTTAAGTGGAAGTAGTTCTTCATAGAAATATTGAATTAAAAGCTCATCCTTCATTTGATGTTGTGGACAAGATGCAACCAAAGTCTTGTAACGCTCATAATACATTGGAAAGGATTCCCCTAGGCCTTGTTGAATTCCACTGATTTTCTTTCTTAAAAGAATGACGCTTGAAGTTGGGAAGAATTTCTCCAAGAATGCTTTCTTCATGTTTTCCCAAGAAGTGACGATTCCAGGTGCTAATTCAAAGAGCCAATCTTTAGCCCTTTCCAAAAGAGAGAATGGAAAGGCTTTCATCTTTAAATTCTTCCCATCCACATTAATTGGTGTCATGCTCGAACACACTACTTAAAATTCCTTAAGATGCTTGTTCGGATCTTCCATGGACAGCCCACGGTATTTGGGAATGTGATGCAGCAAGCTAGACTTCAATTCAAACTCATCAATTTTGCCTTGATCTACCGTGGGGTATTGAATGCAAAAAGGAACAACATTGTCCAATCCCGAGGCTAAAAGTTCCTTGATTGTTTGATTGTCAACAACCATGTCTTGTTCCTCTTCCGATTCCGTTTCACTTTCAACTTCAAATTCGGATTCGGAACTAGAACTAGGTGGATTGAATTCTGGCTGCTTCTTTTTCCTTCTCAAAGTTCGTTCAAAATTTTCGTCAAATTTTAATATATTCTCACGAATAGGTTGAGAAGTTTAGTGATAAACGAGTACCTAAAACAAAAGAAAACAAAAGAAAATTAGAAACAAAAGAAACGACACAAATAGCAACAAAGAGGAAGATTAGCAATTTTGCTAATCCCCGGCAACGACACCAAAATTTGATGTAAGTATAAACTCACACACAAATTAAACCTTATAAATTATCCAATTTAGTACGAGTAAGTAGGGATCGTTCTATTCCGGGGATTAGAAGGGATGCTAATCAACACAAATTAAACTTATAAAACTGAAAACTAAGTTAAACTAATAACAAAACAATGATTGGGGAATTTTGGACGAATTTGATTAAAACAAAAGTAAATGGTAGCAAGTAAATTAACTTGTGAATGAAATATGGATGAAAGGATAGCTACAGGATCCTTCTCCACACATGAATCATATGCATACAAAACGATTTCCAATTATTGTTCGTAAAAATCATGAATGACAATGCCCTAAATTAATCGTGAATAGCACTAATTAACTCTCAGATTTTTCTAAGTTAATTGAATTGGACTCAACAATGCAACCAAATTATTCTTCTCAAGTTCCCTAACTATGAAAAGCATGATAGAGATACATCTCAAAGATCATTAAGTTCTGTGAAAATGATAAGCATTGACAAAGCATTTGTAACTAAGAAAAACATGACACTCCTACCAAGGATTTACTTAACATAATCAGGACTAGTGACTTTTTCTACTTACAAATATAAGTTCATACCGATTAGGTGAATTCCCTTATATTCTACCATCAAATCCCTGCATGGAAACTAAGTATGCATCCTTAACAAGCATACAAGAATAAGTTCTCTATAAAGCAGATAAGTAATTAAATCGCATTCATGTTTCCTGAAACAATAACTAGATGTAATCAATTTATGTAAAACATATGATCATGGCTTTGAATTCACCTCTAGCTAGAACGAAACTTAGTTACACATGTTCATCATAACTGAAAAACAATCTAAAATAAACATAAAAAGTTAGGAAGGATAGAACCTATAAACGGCTCAAGGTTGAAGACTCCTCCTCCTCTCCTTTCTTTGATGTTGTCTCTTCTATTTTGATGTTGTGTATTTTTCCCTTCTTCTTCTATGACTTATATAGGGGAGAAAAGAGGAGAGAGGAGAGTGAAGAAACATCACTCCTTGAAACACTCCTTAAAACACTCCATATCTATTTACAATAACAAGAAAAGCAAAGTCCCTTAATTGAAGGGAAAGTACTTCATGAATAAGTATTCAATGAGACTTTTTGTAACCGAACAACTCCTCTTTTCTATCATAATTTCTTGTAGAAACCTCCGAATCACAAGTTGTAAAGACCATGAGAAAGAAGACTTCCACGGCTTTCCAACCATACATGGCCCATTTTCTAATTCATTCGGAGCACTTCGGGGCAAAGCTAGCAAGTTGGCTGTTCTACGAAGGCCTTTTTTGGCGGATTTTGGGCCACTTGTGGGCTATGGTCTGGTCTTGGGCGAGTTGGGCTTCCAACTATCCATTTTAGGCTCTTAAAGTATTCAAAATAAGATGATTTCTTCAAGCCCTTTCATCCTTTTAAACACCAAAACGTCCAGCCCATATGCTATCTATACATGCTATTTAATCGAAGTCCAAAACTGCTCCAAATTGCTCCATTTGACTATTTATTGTCATCTTTACTCACTTGACCTAAATAATACGAAAATAACTTATATTACTACAATAAATGAAAATTATCTAAGTAAATGCAAAGAAATAAGATAATAAAGTCGCATATATATGCTCCTATCAGTTTGCATGTCATTTAGCAATTGGTTAACCTCCGGTCAACTAATTATTATAATTAAAAAGTTACTTAGATTTTGGTCATAGCTATAACATTAAAAAGAATCAATGAAGTTGTAAGCGTGTTTGGGAAATGAAGCATGAATTAATATACAAATTATTATAACTAGAAAAGTTACAAGATTCATGTTAAACTTTGCAGCTTGCATATGTGCATTGCATGTTACTTGTGCTGAGAGATTTCCCGGCCATATTTAGTGTAAGGTGAAAACAGTTTGATTAGGACGTGAGATGCAATTGGACTTCTAGCATGTAATCGAGAGCCATTGCAATACAAGCTGTAGGTTGTCAGTCTTGGGTGATAATTGGAGTAGCAAACAAATAAAGTGCCCATATTGCCCTCACTCCATCTCTTGAACATTTCATCAAACAGTTCAGCTGCATTCAAAATGCCTTTCTCTAATTTTCCCACAAGGTACTTACAAAACCACCCGCTTGAATCATTAAAAAAAACATCACATGGAAGCCAATAAAATAAAACCCTCCCCAGAACAATCATTCAAGGAAATAAATATCTCAGGTCCAGTTTTCGTAGTGTCAAGGAAAGAGAGCTTACGAAGGCACATAAGTTGCAAATTGGCTTCTAAGTGTGTGAGTAAGAAACCCATACTCGGTAAACCATTGTCTAAGTCGTTGCAACCATTCGGATAGGGTAGTGCATCGTTGGAGTTGGTGGAATTTGGGACCAACGATGGCCCATGAGAAGGCAGAATAGTATAGGCAAAAGTTGATGAAGGAGAGCCCAACATTGACACAGGGACATTTGGTGGTGGAGCTGTAGTGAGATTGATAGAACAGAAATGTGGTTGTGTAACCATGGATGAATGCAGAGATATTATGAGCGGCTCCAAAGTAGATTTGGAAGTCATAGATGGCGATGGTGAAGAGGGCAACGGTAGCCGATTTGGCAATAGATTAAAATGCCTCGAAGGTTGAAGCAAGTTCTTGGGAGTGTAGATGCGAGGCAATAATAGACTGAGAATGACTGCAATCGCAAGTGGCTCCATAAGCAGAGTGGGGATTATTAACGATGAGAATGAAAGCAGCGGTCGGGCTAGGAATTGAAGACACCGATTCAACTACACGGGAAAGGTTCAATCTAAGTGCTGAATCCAAACCCTCCAGTGGAGACTTTATCCCTTCTTCACCTTCCGTAGTCGAAGTTTGCATCATGTCTTGGAAAACACACACAGAGGACACGGAGTCCGTACCACTCGTAACCTGCTTGCCCAGTCCTTCACGGTGAAGAACAGGCACGAGCACTACTATTGTGAACTCCAAAATGGCGGGTGTGGACTTTGTTGTCCCCAGGAAGTCCAAATCTGGAATGTTCATGGTCGAAGTTGTAGGGACCCTCGCCATTCGAAGCAGTCGAAATTCCTCCATAAGGGCTTCTTGTAATGCAGCTTGGTGGTTATTGAGTGTTGTCATTGTCTTCCGGAATTCAGCCATGCGGATCTGAAATTCCTCGTCTGTGAGCTTCGATTTTGACGTTGTCCACCACGGTAGTGGAATTTGCCGACGGCCTTGGGGAAGTAGGAACTAACGAAAAAATCAAGGAATTCCAGTATTGTCATCGGCAAAGGCTCCTAGACGAAGGTTTCCTCTTCATCCGCACGAGGGAAACCACAACAAGATTTTTCTTTGCTCGCCCTGATTTAAGTGACGGCTGCTTAGAAGTGTGGCGAACATCTTTGACAATGTTGAAGCCATTGCCGGTGGCAAGAGATGCAATGAGGCTGTCAAAATTAGGAACCCACGAATGTTGTTCAAATATTGTGGCATAGGAATTAGGGATTGAGATGCAGTCAGAATACGTAACGAAATGTGGTGCTAGGTGTGGGAGGAAAATGGGACTGGTAAATGAAGAAGCTACGGGAAGCTCAGGCATATACAAGGCTGGGTAATATAGCGATCGATAGGTACAATCGGGGAAGGAAAAGTAGGCTTATACCCCATATGGAATCTGGTAATGATCTGGAGGATGAGGTTGTGGAGGTGGAGACGAATTTGGATGTTCATAATGAGAAACATTTGTTTCTAGATTCCAATAGAACGCCAGTCCACCAGAATCATCCATCACACATCTCCACGATGCTGGAAGTGTGGGATCGGCTGAGGCAAACCACAGATCCATGGTAGATCTTTGGCTCTGGTACCAATTGATAGGATCAGACATGATAAAAGGGAAATTTCAAGAAAGCAAATGCAGAAAATGGAAAGAAAAAAATCAAAGTAAATTCATATCTTCATTCCTAGTCTCTTTACATCATAAAAGGAGTTTAAATACACCCAAAGATAGCTAGGGTTTGATGTTGGAAATGTACCCTAAAACCAATCATATGATACTTTACGGACATTTCACATGTTAAACTAATCTAGTTTAATATAAAGGGCAAAAATTATTGTTTTAAGCCGTCTCTTATAAATGTTATATGCTTAAACAATAAGTCCAAGGAATATGTAATTGGGAGAATGTGATCTAAAGAAGTTAGATTCAAGAGACCATTCTCTTTCGTATACATACCCTAAACGTTCCTGATCATAGGATTGCCAATTGGGCATTGACAACCCATTAAGATCATTACGTGCTATGTCTTCTCTTAGGGAGAGTGACTAGTCTCGACTCATTGGTGTGGCTGACACCAAGACAAGCATGTAGGTGCTTAATAGAGAATGCTAAACGTGATCAACGAGGAGTTCTCATATTCATGTCACATGAGAACTCATGGTTGGGATAATGCAAAGTAGTCATTTGACCCGAGGCATCATAGTTATCTTGTGGTTAGGTCCTTGATCTTTGACTATGTCAAAGTCACTTTGTCAGATGGTGTCCACAACATAGTTGAGGTTAAGCCACTTAGCCATGGAGGCAAGTGAATGCTTAACAAGGGATCTCTAACCTTCAAACCGTTTTAGGGAGAAGACTCTATGATATGATTAAGAATTTCTGGCCAGAGTATGAATGGGATTTAGGAAGTCGTTCCAAATCACATTCAAGGTAATCATATAAGTAAGAGAATCACATTGGATAGTAGACATGAATAAACTATCAAACCAAACAATGTGGTCAAGAGTATTGTATTAGAGAAAGACCGTATTGCATTGTAATCCCAAACTGAATAGGTTCTCCAACCTCTTCTGATTAGCTTGGGTAGCCATGACATACTGCTAGGTGTCACTCATGGTTTGTGGAAGCCCTAAATGTGTATAATCGCTAAAGGGAGAATTGAAAGTAAGTTTCAATTCACAATTGATTTGAAGAGTTCTAATAACCCACTGCCTCGTTAAAAGGAACCTAATGGATCGCACACTGTGTAAGGTAATGATTGAAGGATATAACAAAGTTGAGTAAGGACAATTGAATAGTTTAATTGTATATGGCAAAGATTAATTAAAAGTTAATTAATCTAGAACGAAAGGTTCGTTTTAGGCGTTAAGTTAGTTTTGGGTTTCGGGACACAAAAGGGTTTTGGTCCACAAGGCACACAAGGTTTAAGTTGTGTGACAACTAAAGCAAAATGGGCAATTAACCCACTAACAATAGGGAGGCCGGCCATGCTTAGAAAGGGAGTGGGTTTTGGACTTATTACAAGTTTGCCACTCCAATGAAGGTAGGTATAAATGTGACTTTATAGCCTTTTCTTATTAGGGTTTTCTTAAAGGAATATGAGAGAACATTTGCTCTCTCTTTCTCTCTAGAGAGGCTGGCCACCATGGGGGAATTTACTAGCATCTAATTCTTCCATGGTCATTCATCTTCTTCCTCAACCACCCTTGGTGTCGGAACTTAGAGGTTTCCAACTTTGGGGACTTTTGGAGAAACCAATTCTTCCATCCATATCCATGAAGACATGGAGCCAAGAAGCAAAGTTCCTCCATCCACATCCATGGAACCAAGGACCAAGGTGACAAAGGAAAGAAGGCCCTCACAAGGGTGATTAACATTTGCTAAGCAAAGAGGTGCTTCAAAGGTATAAAGAAATCTCAACTCTTTCTCTTAGATCTTGAGTTGAGTCTTGGTTCACCATAACTACTAGCTTTGAATTTCATGGGTAATGTTTTGTTTTTGAGTGCATACAAGCATGATTCTGCCTTTAATTGTTAATTGCATGCATAGATGTTGCTCCAATGAACTAGTTTTCACAAATATTTCCTTCAAGTGGTATCAGAGCCTAGGTCTAGTAGTTGGTGAATCCTTTTGGGTTTTGTAGTTCATAGTCTTTGATTTGAATGTTGTAATTGTTACAAACTTTATTCTTGCTTCTTTGAATGTAAATTTTGTTAGAAAATTTGTCATCTCAAATGTTGTCGATTTAGTTCATATGAGCATGAATTTTGGAGCTAAAAATTTGGTGCCATGTTCATGGGGAAATTCGGCCAAATCCAAAGGGTGGATTTTTGGGTTCATGTTTGTCTTGTTAAAAGTGTTTTAAAGTGACATTAGGAACCCCTAAGTACCCTAGTATGCTAATATGATATTTCCCTTAAGTTTGAGAGGTTTTGGGGTGTCTTTAGGTGAAAAATGTTCATGGAGCTCATATGGGTTTTCAAGCATATTCTTCATTGTTCTTGATGTGTTCTTCATGTTCATAACCAAGAACATAAAGTTTTGGGTGTTTGATTCAAAGTTGTTTTGAATTTGTTTAAAAATTTGTTTGTAATAGTTGATGTGAGATACTATTCACATCACTATTCATGTCAAAATTTTTTCCATGTTTCATGAACATCACCTATCACCTTTTGTTTTAAAACTTGCAAAAGTGTCTCACCCCCACTCCTCTATACCAAAACCGGCCACCCTATTAAAGTAGGGTATTTTTTAGGCTTTTATGTAATTACATAAAGTTTTGATACTTTTGTGTATTTATACTTTGACCCGAAAGTTTACGTTTTTACGTAAAGGCCCAAAATCACTAAAGGACAAATTGTTTTGCTCCTTTAATGAAGTTTTTGTATTTGTTGAAATTTTTGGGTTCTAGTGGTAATTACATGAAGTAGTGAACTTTTGTGTTTTTACAAAGTGACCTCAAAAGTTTGTGTTTTGCCATATAGCCGAAAACGTTGAGGTCATTGCATTTTGGCCCAAATTATTTGAGAACAAAATAGTTTTGTATCTTTAAATGAGAATTGGATTTTCATTTCATTTAGCTCCATCTAAATCAATTCTATAGATACAAAAACGAAATGACAATGTTGCATTTAAGTTTAATTAGTTAAAGTGTTAATTAATTAAAGAAATGGTGATCATGAACCTAAACCTACGATAATTGAGCTATTTGAAAGGCCGTTTCTCAAATTTGTTTGAACCATGGGAATGTGTTGATTAGATTTTGGTTGTAATTTGATATGATCAAATGTTGTAAAAGAGCATAAGCTCTTCTTTACTTTAAAGTTGTTTGATTTGTTCAAGTTTTGTAAATGAGCATAAGCTCTTCTTTACTTTGAAGTACTCATTTCTTGTTTTATTTGATATGCTTGAAATTGGAGTAGTAGGGTCCAACGCCCAATAAGAAAACACGCCTTAATGTGATTAAACGCGTAACTAAAATCAATTACCATCCCTAGACCGAGATCCAACACTAGGCTCGTGTTGGATCGAATCAAAGGTTCATAGTCATCCTAAGGCCCTAAGGCAACTATATAGTCCATCAATGAATGCAAAGCTTATGTTAGTAGTACCATATACTCTTGCTTTAAAAATCGTTTTACAGGCTTAGTGGGAGTATCGTATACTACTAAATCAATCACATGGACCAAAGTTGTAATAGGACCAAATTGTTTTAATGAGATTAAAATGCATGATAATATGTGATGAGATCTAAAAACCCTTAACCAAACCATAGTTAGGTCCTTGATCTTTGACTATGTCAAAGTCAATCCGTCAGAGGGTGTCCAGGACATAGTTGGGGAGAATACTCTATGATCTTATTAAGAATCTCTGGCCAGAGTATGAATGAGATTTAGGAAGTCGTTCCAAATCACATTCAAGGTAATCATATAAGTAAGAGAATCACATTGGATAGCAGACATGAATAAACTATCAAACCAAACAATGTGGTCAAGAGTACTGTCTTAGAGAAAGACCGTATTGCATTGTAATCCCAAACTGAATAGGTTCTCCAAACTCTTCTGATTAGCTTGGGTAGCCATGACATACTGCTAGGTGTCACTCATGGTTTGTGGAAGCCCTAAAGGTGTATAATTTCTAAAGGGAGAATTGAAAGTAAGTTTCAATTCACAATTGATTTGAAGAGTTCTAATCGCCCACTGCCTCGTTAAAAGGAACCCAATGGATCGCACATCGTGTAAGGTAATGATCGAAGGATATAACGAAGATGAGTAAGGACAATTAAATAGTTTAATTGTATATGGCAAAGATTAATTAAAAGTTAATTAATCTAGAATGAAAGGTTCGTTTTAGACGTTAAGTTAGTTTTCGATTTCGGGACACAAAAGGGTTTTGGTCCACAAGGCACATAAGGTTTAAGTTGTGTGACAACTAAAACAAAATGGGCAATTAACCCACTAACAATAGGGAGGCCGGCCATGCTTAGAGAGGGAGTGGGTTTTGGACTTATTACAAGTTTGCCACTCCAATGAAGGTATGTATAAATGTGACTTTCTAGCCTTTTCTTCGTTAGGGTTTTCTTTGAGGAAAGATGAGAGAACATTGACTCTCTCTTTCTCTCTAGAAAGGGCGGCCACCATGGGGGAATTTACTAGCATCTAATTCTTCCATGGTCATTCATCTTCTTCCTCAACCATCCTTGGTGTCGGAACTTAGAGGTCTCTAACTTTGGGGACTTTTGGAGAAACCAATTCTTCTATCCATATCCATGAAGACATGGAGCCAAGCAGCAAAGTTCCTCCATCCACATCCATGGAGCCAATGAGCAAGGTGACAACGGAAAGAAGGCCCTCACATGGGTGATTAACCTTTGCTAAGCAAAAAAGTGTTTCAAAGGTATAAAGAAATCTCAACTCTTTCTCTTAGATCTTGGGTTGAGTCTTGGTTCCCCATAACTACTAAGCTTTGAATTTCATGGTAAAGTTTTGTTTTTGGGTGCATACAGGCATGATTCCGCCTTTAATTGTTAATTGCATGCATAGATGTTGCTCAAATGAACTTGTTTTTACAAATATTTCCTTCATTTGAGATATAAATGGGCCTAATGATATCACGTATGTAATGGGCCTAATAGATAATAACAACAATAGCTGGTCCAATTGATCTAACAGAAGCCCAATAGCTTAGAGTTGCATCACCCCAGCTGTTCATCTTCTTCTCACTTTGTTTCCATTTTAATTTTTCATGTTTTTAATTATATAGAAACAAATCGAGATGGACGAATCAATCTCGCGTTTCAGATGTTTTATCTCTCGTCTTCGTTCCCGGGTTTGCAGAAATAGGAAGTCGATCAGAAATCATGGAAGGTGCCCAAGCTCTGGTGGCGAAACTGTTTCATAATCACCTACCTCTAAACCTAATAACTGTTGTGCCGTTAAACAAATACATGAGGGAAATCGCAGGGATAGATGAAAAGAAAATGAAAAATTATGGGCTGGGGTTTTGACAATTAATGCGACTAGGTTCTTTCTTAGAAGCAAAAGATTAAAGTAAATGTGAAGATGACAATACACAATTAGAGTGAAAGTGAAGATGACAAAGGAATAAGCGACACGAATGCTTTCAAAGTGCCAAAATGGAAGGCTGCTTGGGGTTGGGGATGGCGAAGCTGCTAGGTTCGTTCTTCTTGGCTGGTTTTTTAATGAATTTTAAAATACTTTTTAAACTTTCTTTTGTAAAATCCACGTGGACTATTTGTGATAAAACCCCTAAAAACTAACATCACATTTTTATGACTAGTTGCAAGAACGTTACAACTAATGATATACAATTTTTTATTTTTTTTAAAAGAAAGAGTAATGTTACACTTATCATCTATTTGTACAATCAATTGTACCATCTCTCTAATAAAGGTAAGGCCACCAATGCATATGGGTTTCATTCCTATTAGAGAGATGATACAAACGATGGTACAAATAGATGGTAAGAATAACATTTTTGTTAAAAAAAAAGTGTTTTAAAGAATGAATTCCCTATTAATAAATATTGCATTGTTGTAGGCCTAATTTACTGAACAATATACAGAACAAAGAGAGGGGGTGCTGCGGCAACAAGAGAGAAGAGAGAGATGTGTAATTGTGAGGTGTGTATTATGCCACCCCATTATGGCTTTATTTATAGTAGTGGATAAGGTAAATTTCTTACCCAATAGGATTACAACTCTAATAGGATAATATCTAGCCTAAGAGATATAGTAGAATCCAATGAGGATATCTTAGATATGATAGGATTCGCACAATCGCATTCCTAAACTAATTAGTCCCCCTTGAGTGTGTAAATACTCAAACAAAACATCACATCAGATCTTCAGCAAATAAAGTAGATTAATTGACGAAGTCATCGACATAAGGCTAAGGAGAAAAGTGAGAAGTATGCATAATGTCAAAAAACAAACGTCATACGAGACGGAAGTAGTAAACCTCAAAAGAGTATGATCATCCCATGATTGGTGCCTCATCAAAACCTAGTTGGGTAGCAAAAACCCAGTGGGAAAAATGCTTCTAATCATAGGGAAAAGAATACGATCAGATTAAGTGAGTATGCTTCTAGATACTCCCACTGATTCTGACATAAATTCCAAATAAAAGAACTACAAGCTATTTAGGTCATAAAGTTTCCGCATATTGATTCCTTGGACGAGCTTTAGAAAAGTAAACTTGGGCTTCGTGAAAAGATCGGTCAAGCTATCTTGGCAACAGATTTGTTCAACTTCAATGTTCTAATGTTGTTGTTGCTAGTGAGAATAATAAAACTTCGGTGCTATGCTTGGTGTTGTCTCCCTTGATGTATCTGTTCTTCAATTGATAGATACATGCAGCATTGTCTTCAAAGATCATCGTAGGAACGTCAATGACGGTAGAAGATCGCTAGTACTTTGAATATGTCCATGACACACTCAGGTAAAAGCATTCATGCGACACTTCATGCAAGGTGAAAATCTCAGCATGGTTCAAAGAAGTCGTAACTAATGATTGCTCGGTGTCTCCAACGGTAAATCTTTAGGATTCGTGGTTGTAGAACCCAAACCTATCGTACCCTTGAGGTAGCAGAAAATGTTTCTAATACCATTCCAATGTCTGCATGTGAGCGCATTGCTGTATCTTGCCAAAAGATTTACAACAAAGGAGATGCGGGGTCTAGTGTATTAAGCCAAGTACAATAAAGAACTAATTGTACTTAAGTTTGGAACTTCAGGCTCCAAAATCTCTTCCTCATCCTCCTTAGGATGGAAATGATCTCATTTAGCATCTAAAGTACGAACGACCGTAGGAGTACTCGAAGGCTTTGCTTTATCCTCATTAAAATGTTGTAGCACCTTCTGGATGTAGTTCAATTGATGTACTAGGATTCCATCCGAACAGTGCTCGATATCCAGGCCGAGGCAATATTAAGTTTTCCCAAAATCTTTCATCTCGAATTCCAATTTCAAGTGAGCGGCAGTTTTCTTAAGCTCTTCGGGATAGTTTGTTGTTCACATAATCCTGACTTATCAAATATTCACCCAGACAGTTATACCACATCTGTCCAGATTGTTTCAATCCGTAGAGTGATCTCCTCAATCGAATAGAGATGGTGTTCTATGGGTTAGAACT
The DNA here is from genome assembly GCA_024362995.1 of Heteromeles arbutifolia. Taxonomy (NCBI): domain Eukaryota; kingdom Viridiplantae; phylum Streptophyta; class Magnoliopsida; order Rosales; family Rosaceae; genus Heteromeles; species Heteromeles arbutifolia. Next base: position 41,229,392 of record JANCRC010000004.1, read on the forward strand.
ATTTGATCTAGTCAATGTAAGTGCTTTTGGAACTTTCATGTAGATTATCGTATCAAGATTCTCATAGAGACACGCGGTTACCACATCCATAAGCTGCATATTCAGTTTTTTGAAAACTACCCAACAGATACGGTAATGGATCGTTATGATGTCGATTACAGGATAATACGTCTCCTCGTAATCAATCCCAGGACATTGAGAGAAGTCTTCCGCTACGAGGCATGCTTTGTATCGCACTATTTCATTCTTCTCATTACGCTTCCTCAAGAAAATCCACTTATAGTCCACAAGCTTCACATGTAGAGGTATAGGAGCTACTGAGACATAATGGGACCAGTCACGACAATTCGCGGTATTCTATAAGAACATTAGCTTTCTTATCTCCCTCTAACGACAAGAAGACTCAAAGTGACAATCTGCAAAATGTGAGGTAAAGAGATCTTATGTCAAGGGTGCTAAGTAATGAATAATTGATGGTGAATCATAACCAACATAGATTCATATTCTTCTATGAATACCCCATTTAGTACGTAGTGGCGGTGCTATTGGCACATAGACTGCGCTCCCAAACACACGTAAATGTGAGACGTTAGACTCGTATCCAGTAACCAACTATAATGGTGAATGAGGTTGGGTAATGGTGGGCCTTAGGATGACCAATATGGCTACATGCAATATTGCATAGCCCCGGGCAGATACCGGCAATTTGGTTCTCATAACCAAAGCCCGAGCTATCAATTGAAGACGCTTTATGAAAGCTTCTGCCAAGCCGTTTTGCTTATGAACATGGGGTACTGAATGTTCAACTTCAATCCCAACATACATGTAATAATTATCAAAAGACTGTGACGTAAAATTATTTGAAAAATTAACCCATAAACCTAAAAAATAAGGAAGAGGGATGGTTCGGCCACTTCTAGTGGATTTTGCCTCTAGGGGTAAAAACCTCCCAAACATGTCCAGAAAAATAAACTTATTCTTCAATAGGAGTGGATGCCTCTTGAAAATCTAAAATGTTCATGGTTGTGGTAGTATCTCTGGGATTTTTCACATGTGCAAAGTTAGACTCACGGCGGAAATGATACTCGGCAATGGCCTCAGGATTAGCTTGACATACGCGTGAGCAACATTTCATTGATCCACATTGGTAACACATGTCCAATTCAGTGGAATCTGATTGAATGATAGCTCCCTATGCATGGTTTGTGCATATAATGTGTATGTATTATGCATGTCATGGTATTTTTGAATTAAAGTGTTCTTTTTTTTTTTTTTTTTTTTAGAAAAAGGTACAAGCAACTCCTTGTGCACGGGTTGTACATATATATTGCATGCATTCTGCATGTCATGGTATTTTAGGATTAGAGTGTTTATTTTGAAATGGTAGAAGCAGTTCCTTGTGCATGGGTTGTGCATATATTGTGCATGCATTTAGTTGTGCATTTGTTGTGCATATAAGAAAGATATTCAGTTGTCATGTTTATAACCATTCTGAATGGGATGGGGTCTATGTGAAAAGGACATTTATACAAATCCACCATGATATAGGTGAAAACCCATTGGTCAAATTCAGTGCCTAAGTAAAACCTTAATTAAAACTTTTTTTTCGTAACATATTATTATTAAACATTTATGAGTTGACATGAGAAGAAAGGACATCTTACACATTCACATGCAATGTACACTTCAAGTAGGTTAGGACAAGACATAAAGGTGAGGCCATATACAACACATGTACAACTCATTTACCTTGTCTTATCAATAAGGTTATGAAGCGAACCAATCCATTTACAAACCATGGAAGGCAAAATTTGCTAACCAATTTTCACTTTTTAGCTTGGGATTTACACTAGTACAAGGATGGTGCCTTTTCCAATAAAAGAAACCTTAAAATAATGGGGTAAGTATCCTTTTGGCGCCAATTCTTGAAGAGAATCCCAAAGCCAATGTGACATTGTTCTTTATCACACTCAAGGTTTTTTTTTTGGCGTCACGTATCCATCATTTGTCTACAGAACCATAACAAATGCTCGAAAGTCCTCTTAATCGACCACCCTAAAGGTATCTCTGCTATTATAATCCACTTCACACATCTCATATCAAGTCTTTTGTGATTGAAAGTGTGAGTGACAATTGCACCTCCCATCCTCGCTTGTGTCAATGTTGGTTGGTTCGGATCCACCCTCTCAAAGAAACTAGAACCCGGGCATTTCTTCAAATGCTTAAGAATTCCCGCCATCCCATGAATTCTGGGGTGTGCAGGTACTAAGAGTTTACAATGCATGCATTCAGCCATGTACGATTACACCCCATTATTATCGGTGATAGTTACCCTCTTAGCATCGTTCCACGTCGGACTTGGGCCCTTTCTCCTATTGCCCTTTTTCTGAGGAGGACCCTCCCATTCTCTCACTACTTCTACTTCCTCTTCCCCCTTTTCTCCCTATTCTTCTACTTGTTCTAATGCAATATCCTCCTCCACATCTGGATCATCATCCCAACAATCTTCATAATGATCATCATGCAGATAATCTTGAGGTGAGGGAGTGCCTAGTTGAAGGGTACCACTAGGTTGGATTTGTTTTCGTTTTCCTAATACCGAGACCATATGTGTACTAGATTGGCTACTAGACCCGTCCATCCTAACAAATATAATAACAATGCACATTAATATATCACAACCACAATTCAACATATATCCAAATTCCAATACAATAAATCACATATCCAATTCAAATGCAATAACATATTCAATATGTGCAAAGTAAGCACAACATTAAATTTAAATCTATTCATGCTAAATGGCATTTCTTAAGAGGAAACAATTAAAAAGAGTTCATATCTATTCATAAAGAGAATTCATATTTATTTATATCTAACTAATGTCCATACGACATAAACAACACAAACATGTGAATGCAAAATGAAACACATGCTATATCCATACAAGAAGCACAAATTTCTCAACAATGAAGATAGAGTACTAACCTTAAAAAGCCTCAATTCAAATTGAGGACCGATCTCCTTAAGCTCAGTTCAAGGCCAACTTCACCTTATACAAAGACCTCCTAGTGTCAATGAAGATAGAGTATTAATGTTGAGTTTTCAATGGTTCATAGTCTCTTAACTAACATAATTTTACATTTTTTTTTAGCCGGGACACATTTAAAAAACAATTTAAATATGAGCCTGCGGACTTTATCTGCAGTGCATAATCTGGGCTTATTGCATTCAAATAGTTTAGGAGTTAACAATATCTTCCAAGTGCTAAAGTTAACAGTGCCTTGACCTTATAAAAATACAAACAGATTCTAGGTCCTATAAAAAATTGGGAAAAAAACAGTAGCAACATCTTCCAAATGCTAAAGTTAGCAATTAAGGTCTTTTATTTTATTAATCATCCCACCACCATGAGGTTAAACAGTGAAGATAAACACTAAAGTTAACCCTAGGAATCTTGTTAAAAAGTGGACACGAAGGCACTTAAACGACAATAACCTTTAACTTGGAACTCTCAAGTTAACTCCAGTGATAAACACTAAAGTTGCAGTAGAATACAAGGAGACGTCCTGTTTACGTGAACCTAAGATCTCTAAACAGCAATGGCTGCTAATATACAGTGGAGCTTCCGTGGCAAATCTATTGATACAGTGGAGCTTCCGTGGCATATCTAATAATTGGTGAATCCAATTTCATGTTAACTACATTGAAATGTTTGGGAATCGAAGAGAAAAATCAAGAAGAACGATGAACAGAAGGATGAACACAGAAATCTTAGAGAGAGAGTTTAGAGAGAAAAATATGATTTGTATTTGACTGAAAGAATGAAGATTACACGCTTTGTTTTTATACTAGTAAGCCTAACAACTCTAACCAAATACTAACAAACTTGTTAACTATATTTCTATCTGTATTTCTAACTGTATTGCTGACTTGTACCCTTAATACTCCCCCTCAATCTCAACTGGGGAAACCTAGTTTGAGATTGGAAGAACATCTGCAATGAATACTATGAAACCCAGAAAAACAGAACAGACTTGACCCAACTGCAATCTTGCAATCCCTCTTCATCCACCTCAGATTCATTTCATGTCATAATATCTTCATGTATATCACCTTGTTCCACATCAAAACCATTCCCACCTGAGTTATAGATCAAGTGACCTTACTGTTGTAAACACCTTCCAACTTGATTATGCTGCACATAAAGACTAGTGACTGGAAGTTGCTAAGATAATCGCAGAGTTGAGATCTTTAAGTATTTGTGGAAGCTTGAATTCCTTGACTGGTGCAATCTTGCCTTCTTCAACCACTTTTTCAAATGTTTACGTGATAGCAATTTCCAAAGTTTCATATGAAGTGGGAACAACAGCACCAACATTCCTCAGGGCTTGATTCTTTGCTTGTGCATGACCAAATTGTCCTTCGGATTTGAAAAGCCTTTCACAAGTCCCACTAATCCAAGTCAAGCACTGGTTTGGTAACATTGCCCTGTTTCAAAGCTTCAACTAGAGAATACTCGTCTCGGCCACCAAGTTCCCCAAGTACAACAATAAGTTTGACCTAGGGGATACAATCTTCCCAAAGACAGATTGTCTTCCAATATTGTATAGTAACCTGTGAAAGTGATTGTCCACACCAAATATTAGACCTGGCATTCGTGTCATGTTTTTCGTGTTCGTGTCGTTTTCGTGTCATACCCGATATCTTAACGGGTCGTGTCGTGTAACACCCGTTAAAATAAACGGGTAAAATGACCCGACCCGATAATATTAACAGGTAATATGACCCGACCCGTTACCCGTTAAGGAAAATATATTTTAAACCAATAAATAATCAAATGAAAAACATAATACTAAATAAGTATATACATACCATATTGTTACATCCAAAACATAAAAACGCAATTTTCTTTTAAGTATATTTTCACATACCTAAAGTCTTTAATAGTTTTTTAATTAATGTAGAAGTGTAAAAAAAATATAGAAAAAATATATAAACGCTCATAATGACAAGCTTTACAACTTTCATGAAGAGCTTAACTTCGAAATTCGCCACTATAATCATATAAATCATAAATCAAAATTTAACCGTTGATTGTTGTTTACATTTACGCTTCATTGTTCTCATCAAAATTTGTTTTTTAAGATTTTCTTTTTTGAAAACATGATCTATTAGATGATGCAGGAAGATGAACGGTTTGGATCGTTGATATTATATTCAGAGTTTTACGGTTAGTGAAAATATTGCTTGATGTTTATAAAGTTTATACAAACTATATGACATCGAATCATATTTCAGTTAACCGTAAATATCGAAACGTGAATCAAAGATCTGAACCGTTCATCTTCTTACATCCGCCAGATGATCATGTTTTCAAAAAAGAAAATTTTAAAAATGAAATTCAGTAAGAAGAATAAAACATAAATGACAATCGACGGTTAAATATAACTTTAAGGTTTATGGATTATAGTGTTGGATTTCGAAGCTGACCCCTTCATGAAAGTTGTAAAGCTTTTCACTATGAGTGATTGTATATTTTTTTTACATTTTTTACATTTTTTACACTTCAACAATAACTATTATTAATTTTATTAATTTTGCTTTCAAATAAAAAACATTATTCATGAGGGTTTGGAGGATTTTAAAAATCTAAACGATAATGTAAGTGTAACCATTATCTACTCATGAAGGAATAATGATGAATCACGAGTGTTTATATATTCTTTAACATTTTTCATACTTGTATGTATGTCTTCTTAGTTCTTGCCTGTGCAAATACTATACTAGTTTATTTTAATTTTGGACAACAACATGTTAAGTAAAATTTATCCTAGTAATGATAATAAGGAACTCTCATAATAAAAATAAATAATGACAAAAACTTTTTTTTTTAAACTTATATAGAATAATAATACAAAACTATATATTTAATGTAGAATATATTGTATATATTAATATGGCTCTTGTATTTTATAATAAATATTTTAGTAATTAAATTTTAAAATTATCAAAATAGTTTTTTTCTTAACGGGTCGAAACGGGTTACCCACGTGTTACCCGCGTGTATACCCGTTAAGAACCCGTTATTAACGGGTCTTTAACGGGTCACCCGATAATGACCCGATAAGTTATCGTGTTGACCTAAAACCCGTTATTTTCGTGTCGTTTTCGTGTCGTGTCACCGTGTCGTGTCAGAAACTGCCGGGTCTACCAAATATGATACCTTTTTTTCTCCAAATATATTCACTGCCTCACTACAATGTATAGAACAAGATCTTAGAAAAGAACTATGATGCACACATCCAAAAGTCTAATATTCCTCTGCCTCTGACAGGAGCTTCACAAAGAACAGCCTTCTTATAAAGTTGTAACACATCCTCATGCCAGTTATAACAATTTCTTACAGGATTACCTTTTATGGGATTTACCATCAACAACTTCATTTAACATTGGCTTCGGCCTTTAAAACAGAAAATTAACAAATTATAGTGTGGCATCAGCCTTAATTATAGTACCACGGGATCGTCCTTTGTGGATTTTAACAAAAACAACTACTCTTAACAATGGCATCAGCCTTCACAATTTCAACAACTGAAAATTAACATCTATGTAGGATTACCCTTCGTGGAATTTACCTACTCACATCACGGAATTACCCTTCGTGGGATTTACCGTTAACAACTTCTTATATCCTTCATGGGATTTACCTATTCATATCACGGAATTACCCTTCGTGGGATTTACCGTTAACAATTTCTTCTAACTTCTTCGTATAACCGAACTTACCGTAGATACATGCTAACAATTCTGTTGGTTAGACTCGACATTATAGGCTGTGATAAGAAAACATACTGCACAAACTCCTCAATAAGCACTTGAACAATCTTCTTAGACATTACACTTCTCATTTTGGCACAAACCATAATTTGAACAACCATAAAATTGTACATGCCAGAATGCAAGAATTCACACCCATTTCTCCAAATATATCAAGAGTTGCAGAAAAATCAAACCCAATAAACTTGAAGAATATCAGTGAAGCAGAGAGACAAGAAATAGGCACCATACAAATTGCACAATTATTGGTTTTGAAAAATCCAGCAAATCAAATGCAAACACTAATCTTGAAGCAATGACCAATCTTGAACCCCCAATGTTGCGGAAGAGCGCAGAAAAGACTCACAAGAAAGATGGCTTCAAGCACTTAATACTCAACATATCAACTGAATGACATCATGGCCCACAACAACAAATTAATTGATTTACATAGTACTGAAAGAATCATAGTAAGAAATTAAGAAGAAGTGGCTGAAAAACTTAACCTTCACATGAAAATTCTGAGCTGGACATTTCGTCAAACACTTGGACTACACAAAAGTCTAAATTTTCTTCCACACCAGAGAGCAGAGCACAGATCAAATTCACAGACAATATCAAAGGCACTGAAGAGAACGCACCATAAATTGATGACCAGATTCACGTTCTCAAGAAGATGGCTGGGTCGAAACAGCCCTTGCCGGTCGCTCACGACAAGGAATCGAGTTCCACTTCCAAGAAGTCGCATTTGGAAAATGGGGATTTGATGAAGAATTGCGGGCAGGTATTATCCAAGCTGATGTAGTTGTGTTGGGCCTTCACGATTACTACGACACCATCAAGAAACCGATGGATCTCGACACCGTCAAAACCTATCTCACCAAGGGTCTCTATTTAACCCCTTCTAATTTTGCAGCTGATGTGAGATTGACTTTCGAGAATGCCATGCGGTACAAGAATGAGATCCCAACAAATGAAATACAAAAAGATCACAAAAAATTGCTTGACATTCCATCTTCTTTTGAGATGAAGAACTTGATGAAAATCTGAAAAATTCCCGAATTCAAGTACGGAAAAATTCAAGAACTGAAAATCAACCTAGAAGTTACAGGATGATCACAGAAGTGAACTTGACGGAATTTCTGAAGAAAATCTGAATAGAAACTAAAACTAGAAAACGAAGAAATCTAATGAAAACCAGAACCCCACTAGAATCATGGCGTGAGCCTGGTGACTCTAATATCATGTTAACTACATTGAAATGTTTGAGAATTGAAGAGAAAAATAAAAAAGAACGATGAATAGAAGCATGAACACAGAAATCTTAGAGAGAGACTTTAGAGAGAAAAATATGGTTTGTATTTGACTGAAAGAATGAAAATTACACACTTTGTTTTTATACTACTAAGTCTAACAACTCTAACCAAATACTAACAAACTTGCTAACTATATTTCTAACTGTATTGCTGACTTGTACTCTTAATATTTCAAACTATACATCGTTTATCTCACCCAAAAGAAATAAAATACGCTAATTATTAACCTATGCAGATCATCTTGAAACTTTGGGGTCAACCAAATTCCAGTAAAGTATCATACTGTTATTACCTTTCCATCTTTTTATTCTTTTTTCGAGAAAGAGTTCCTATCCACATCTAGCAGCATTCTTTTCATTCAAAATCCACAAAGGATAGAGTCTAAAGATTTCATCTATGGGAATACCATATGTTTTAGCAGTAACTAGATGGTAAACATAAATATATAGAAATTAAATTAGGGCTGGTATCATGAACATCCAATTCAAAATATGAACAAATTTCACAAACCCTAATCTAGAATTCGAGCCCTAAATTAAATTTCAAACCCTAAATTAATTCCAAAATTTACCTGATTTGGGGGAGAATCGGTGCACAGTGCACTGGATGAAGAAGACTATCAGACTTTGAGTGTTTGATAGAGAGAATCGCGTGAGAGAGAATTGAGAGAGAGAGAGCAGTGGTCGTGGCTCTGTGTGGTGAAGGAAGGCTCCACAGTGAGGGATGAGAAGTCGAGAGAGAGATAGAGAGATCGGTGAGGTCAGTCGAGAGAGAGGTGAGTCACTTGTGTGATGTGGGTGTGGCCGGATTCGAAGATGGCGAGGAGGTGAGTCACTTGAGAGATCGAGAGAAATCGACGACGAGGGTGAGGTGAGGTCGAGAGAGAGATAGAGTGACTGAGTGAGGGTTTTATTTGGATTCAACCGTTGAGATTAAATTTCAACCAAATATGTTGGCTGTTACAATTCTAAATATATATTTAAAATTAAATAATATAAATACATTTTTTATTTCGATTCGGTTCGAGATTACTGAACGAATGAAAATGTGAGACCGATTTCCATACCAAAATTTTAGGATCGGTTCGGGATTGGGTACCGAAATTTTCGGGATTTTCGGTTTGGGATTTTTTTAGTTCGGTTTCGGGATTTTTTTCGGTTCGGTTTGGAATTTTTGGTAATTTTTTCCGCCCCTATTATCTACATTAAAGAAAACAGGTGGGGTTAGCTTCCAATATGCTAGTAATAATATGATTCAAATTCACTTTGAGTTTTTTATGTTTGAGTTCAATCTCAAAAGCAACTAAATTAACCTTCCATCTTTACTTACAAAACTCCACACACATCTTGTCATCAGTTACAAAGGGATTTGAATAGATTATAATTATATTGCTTCGACCATTATAACTATATGATAGTAATATTTATACACTCATTTTTACCTTCTATACACTTTTATTAATTTTGGTTATTGATCTTTTTCAATTCATTTGATCCAACAATAAAAAATTAAAAAGAATGTGTGAGAAGTAAAAATGGTGTGTGAATAGCACAACACTAATTATATTAGCTATTAAAGCCATATTGTGCATTAGATACATATGGGCCACCATATTGACCGCCGAAGCATTTGTAGTTAACCGGCCAACATGGGTATTGTGACCCCTATTGGTTGTCCATATAGAGCGTCTCACCGATTGTGTCAAAAATGTTTTTCTTTTTTGGCTGGATCAGACGACCTATAAGGATTTTCGGTCCTCCTTTAGATTAGACGTGCGCGTGCGTCACCAAGATCCTAAGATCAGATCGAGGGGGAGAGTATCTATGCAACGAGTTCCTAGATTATCTCAAAGAGTGTGGAATAATATCACAGTGGACTCCACCGGGAACTCCACAACTTAATGGAGTTTCTGAAAGGAGAAATCGAACCTTGATGAACATGGTTCGTTCTATGATGAGTTCCGCAGATCTACTAGTAGCATTCTGGGGATATGCTCTATATACAGCAGCTTACTTGCTTAATAGAGTACCTTCCAAGTCAGTTTCACATACGCCCTATGAGATATGGCATGGAAGAAAGCCAAGTCTTAATCATATTAAGATTTGGGGTTGTGAAGCATATGTCAAGAAGCTTGAAGCGAGATCAGTTACGTGCTGTTTTGTGGGATATCCTAGAGAAACTATGGGATATGAGTTCTACCATCCTGACGACCAGAAAGTCTTTGTCGCCAGAACTGCTAAGTTTTTAGAGGACGAATTTGTTCTCAAAGGAACTACAAGTAAAATGATGCAGATTAATGAGATTAATGATGAACCACAAACAAGCACTCGACAAGTTGACAACCCTGTTCCCGAACCCTTAGCTCCACATAGATCAGAACGGGTCAGCCGGCCACCTCAGAGGTATGGCTTGGATAATGACTTTGGGGAATTGCACCTTCTAGGTGACAATGACACAAAGGAGGATCCTAGAGACTACACTGAAGCAATGTCTGACATTGATTCAAAGAGATGGCAAGAGGCCATGAAATCCGAGATGGATTCCATGTATCAAAATCAGGTCTGGACTCTTGTAGACCCTCCAGAAGGTATAGTACCTGTTGGAAACAAATGGGTATTCAAGAGGAAGATAGGCGTTGATAGAAACATGGAGACTTATAAGGCTAGACTAGTAGCCAAAGGTTACAGGCAACGAGAAGGGATTGACTATGAAGAAACTTTCTCTCTTGTAGCCATGATTAAGTCCATTCGGATTTTGCTTGCTATAGCTGCGTACCATGATTATGAGATATGGCAAATGGACGTGAATACGGCCTTTCTGAACGGCTACCTAAAGGAAGAGCTCTATATGACTCAACCCAAAGGTTTCATGTCCAAGTCTGAAAAGACTAAGGTATGCAAGCTTCAAAGGTCCATTTATGGACTTAAGCAAGCCTCCAGGAGCTGGAATATTCGTTTTGACACAGAAATCAAATCGTTTGGTTTTACTCAAAACGAAGACGATAATTGTGTTTATCAAAAGGTCGTTGGGGATGCAGTTGTATTCCTAGTGTTATATGTAGATGACATATTACTATTCGGGAATGACACTGCAGTACTTTCTTCTGTAAAAGTATGGTTGTCCAAAACCTTCCATATGAAAGATTTGGGAGATGCATCTTATGTATTGGGGATAAAGCTCTATCGTGATAGATCCAGGAAATTAATTGGATTATCCCAATCTATGTACATAGATAAGGTGCTAAGTAGGTTCCAAATGGAACAATCGAAGAAATGTCTTCTTCCTGTGAGACATGGAATTCACCTTTCTAAATCCATGGGATCGAAAACTCCCGAAGAAATACGGCAAATGAGTAGGATTCCTTATGCTTTCGCCATAGGAAGTCTCATGTATGCCATGATATGCACAAGGCCTGATATCGCATATGCTGTGAGCATTACTAGTCGATATCAATCTAACCCAGGATCAGAACACTGGGCAGCTGTCAAGACGGTCCTGGAGTACTTAAGAAGAACTAAGGACATGTTCCTCGTTTATGGAGGAGCAACAGAGTTGCCAGTGGAAGCCTATACAGACGCAGATTTCCAATCTGACATCGATGATAGAAGTTCCAACTCCGGATATGTGTTCATTCTGAATGGTGGGGCTGTTAGCTGGAAAAGCAAGAAACAAGAAGTAATTGCTGATTCCACGACAGAGGCTGAATATGTCGCTGCAGCTGAAGCCGGCAAAGAAGCGTTCTGGATGAAGAAGTTCATTACTGAACTTGGAGTGGTTCCAACCATTACATCACCAGTAACTTTGTACTGTGATAATAGTGGGGCGATAGCTCAAGCCAAAGAACCCAGGGCTCATCAAAAGAACAAGCATTTTGACAGGCGCTTTAATATCATTAGAAGATATGCTGCCGAGGGGAAAGTCAACATCCTCAAGGTTGCCTCAGCTATTAACGTAGCAGATCCACTGACGAAGCCAATGTCTCAAATCCAACTTGACCGCCATATGGAAAGGATGGGTATTAGATACATGGGAAGGTGGCTTTGAGTACAAGTGGGAGATTGTTGAAAGTATGCCCACAAAGCCACTCATTTGATGTAATAGCTTTTGGAATACTTATCGTATTAAACTATTATATGTTTAATAAAGGGCAAAGCTTATTGTTAATCATTATTTATTGTATCATGTGTTTAAGCAATAAGGGAATCCAAGGAATGTATTTGATCTAAGAGAGAAGTGATTTAAGTAAGTTAGATTAACGAGACCTTTCTCTTATGTTCATTCCTAAAACGTTCCTAGCCATAGGATTGCCAATTGGGCATTGACAATCCGCTAAGGTTAGTATGTGTTTATGTTAACTCAAGTGTGAGTATGACTAGTCTCAAGTCATTTAGTGTTGGACACTGAGACAAACACATAGGTGCTCGAAAGAGTAATCGAGTACACTGAACAACGATGAAAAGAGAGTTCGAGCATACATGTCATGTAAGAACTCATAAGTTGCAATATGCAAAGTAGTCCTTTGACCTGAGGCATCATTGATGTCTAATGGTTAGGTCATTGATCTTTGATTATGTCAAAGGCATTCCATTGAAAGTGTCCACGGCATTGTTGGGGTCAAGCTATCTAGTCATGTAGGCATGCGAATGCACAACAAGGGATCTCTAGCCTTCCATGGTGGAAGGAGAATACTCTGAGATATGATTCGAGAGTCTTTGGCCAAAGCATACGAATATGACTTAGGAAGTTTGTTCCAAGTCATATTCAATTGAATCATATAGAGAAGTATCACATTGGATAGAAGACATGAAACAAACTATCACTCAAACAATGTGATTGAGAGTATTGTATTAGAGAAGGATCGTATTGCATTGTAATTGTAACTGGATAGGTTCTCCAACCACTTCTAATTAGCTTGGGTAGCCATGACATACTGCTAGGTGTCACTCATGGTTTGTGGAAGCCCTGAGGATTAGCAAACACTAATCTTCATCAAAGGGAGAAATGAAATGTAGTTTCAATTCACAATCGATCGTTAAGAGTAACAATCGCCCACTGCCTCGCTAATTGGAACCTAATGGATCGTACACCGAGTAAGGATGAAAGTGAAGAAATATAAATGAGATGGATAAGCAATTAAATAGTTTAATTGAGAATGGTCAAGATTAATTAATTAGTTAATTAATTTTGCGAAAGGTTCGTATTGGGCTTTTAAGTTGGTTTTGGGTTTCGGGGCCCAAAAGGGTTTTTGGTCCACAAGGCCCATTGAGTTTAGGTTACGTGACAACTAAAACTAAATGGAAATTAACCCAAAAACAAAGTCAAAAACCGGCCTAGAGTGAAGGGGTATCAAACTTGGGTTAATTGCAAGTTTGCCACTCACATGTGAGGTAGTATAAAAGCATCTTTATAGCTTTTACCTCATTAGGGTTTTCTAGAGGCAAAGAAGAGAAACATTTTCTCTCTTTTTCTCCAAAGAGGCCGGCCACTTAGAGAGCTTTTCACTAGCATCAAAATCTCTCTAAGTCATCCATCTTCTCTTCACACTACATCCTTGGTGTGGAGACTTAGAGGTACCAAACCTTTGGTACTTTTTGGAGATCCTTTCCTCACATCATCAAGGAGCAAAAGAGCATCTAAAGGAGAAGAATCACAAGGAAGATCCAAGGAGCTAGGAGGTGACTTGAAGGCCCTCCACTTGGGTGAATCCCTTGTGCAAACAAGGATGAGCTTCAAGGGTAATGAATCTCAAAATCCTTCTTCTCTTTAATGTTGTTAAAGAGTTTTGTGGTTCACCATTCACTAGGCTTTGAAAGTCATGGGTTTTAGAATTGTTTTTGAATGCATGCCTACTTTAAAGTGTTATTAGTTTGCATATGTGTTCAAATGTTCTCACATGTTCTTAGCTAGGACAAAATTTTTCCTTCAGCCCAGTGGGACACAAATCTTATATGCCAAGAAGACGAAGGAAATAACAAACCTTCAGGTAAGGAGCAAAACAGAAACCACCCCACTACACACCAAAACCTAGCATGGTAAATCTCCCCGAAGACTTGCAAGGACCTATCTTGATGGAAAGCCCAACTCTTGCTGAGAAATCAGAGGGGAAAGTCATAAATGAAGACCTACAAGCTACCATGATGGCTGTTTTGAGAAGCATGGAGAGAAACTCTCGGGAGACAAGGGAAGACATAAGTAGACTCTATTCCTTAACAGGAAATTTGCAGAGAAGGCTAGATCTGGAATACCCTACCCCAGAAAATGATCATGCTAGAGAGATAACAAGCGAAGCTAGCCCTGTGGAAGAGCTAGTTATTCCTCTGTTTCCTGTACTTGAGGAAAAGAGGGATAAGGGGAAGAACAAGGAAGAATCCGGAGTGAGTCATCCGGTGTTGGAAGAAATTCTGGAAGCAGAGTTGCTCGATCCTCTATTTCCACTAAACAATATGGGGCAGATTGGGCAAGAGAGAACAAAATACGGGATACCCCAGTTGATCGGGAAATCCAGTGGAAAATGGGAACCTGCTAAGGCAGACAAGCCACCTCCTTATATGCCACCGCCAATGACTTATAAAGGATGAAAGCCCAAGTGGAGGAAGCCCGAGGCAAGAAAGGAGATTAACTTGGGCGATGATCGTAGCCTAAAATGGGAACTATGTCCTCGTACTTCGCCTAATAATACAACCAATCAACAACTCAAAAAAGAGTTAGTTGAATTAAGAAGGATGGTAGTAAGGAATGCCCAACCACAAGCTCACCCACTGTTTAGAATCCATTTCCTCTTAACTTTAAGATGCCCGCGTTCCCAACGTTCAGCGGAAAAGACAACAATATGTCCTCTAGGGATCATATCTTCAAGTTCTCTAACCATTGTGTGGCGTTTGAAGACAACCCCAACTATAAGATGAGGTTATTTGGGAATTCACTGGTGGGCTTAGCATCTCAATGGTACTCTCTGCTACCTCCAAATTCCATATCCAACTGGGGGCAAATGGAGATGGCTTTCCACGAGCAGTTTTACATGATGGAGCCAGAAATGACCATTAACGATCTAGTCAAAGTAAAACAATATGAGCATGAATCTATTGAAGACTTCATTATGAGGTTTAGAAGGATGAGGATGAGATGCCAGTTTCCTATAAACCATGTCCAACTCATAGCTATTGCTCAGAAAACCTTAAGACTACCATTGAGAAAGAAATTTTATGACGTGCAGTTTAATGAATTGCAAGAGTTGGTAATCGCTGCCACCAAGTATGAGAAGTTGTTGCTTGAAGAACAATAATTGAAGCACTCCTCTAAAACACCACCCTTCTACAAAAATAAAGCTGCCATTCACCAAATGGAATTTAAGGAAGGGCCAGAAGAAAATAATGGTCATGGGAGAGAAGCAATAGACATGTGTGCAGCAGAGATGACCACTCCCTTTAAACCCTTGATGGTAAAGGGATTGGTCCAACCGGTCAAAGATCAAAAAGTGGTGATGAATGATGGAGGATTTGTCCTCATGAAACCCCCAAAGTACCAGAGTTATTCCTTTGACTTAACCAAAGCTGCAGAAATATATAAGGAGCTGGTGTGGGCAAGAGTGATTGTGCCCGACAGCACTAAAAATTTGCCTAAACCCGAGGAGTTAAGAGGGAAAAAGTATTGTAAGCTGTACTACACTTTTAACCACTCCATTGCCAATTGTGTCTAGTTTAGAGACTGGATACAAGATCTCATAGTTAAAGGGAAGTTGTTATTAGAGAAACCTCAGGCCAACATGATAATTGACACGGATCCCTTCCCAGAAGCCCCAATCAACATGATCAACTTAACATGGGCCAGGAAGGAGAAAGGAAGAACCACTTGGGAGGTAAAGGTAGAATAGCTTACAGAGGGAGCTCTCTAACTGCCCAACAAGTCCAAAGCAGCCATAATAAAAAGGTTAATGTTTATACAGTCAATACCATTGAAGGTACGAGACAGAAGTATCCTCAGCAGAAACCATAATCAATTAGAAGTTGATCAAATAATAGAAAGAAGGAAAGAGACTTCTACTATTAAAAGTTCAGAAAGTGGGATTCAAATTGATGAAGATTTCATTTCATATGGGGATTACAGAAATCTTAGTCTAACAACTTTACATCTTCGTCTAGAGCAACTATTCTAGATAAATAAGTTTGCATGACAGCAAAAATTTGGCCTGGCTCTCCTAAGTACATATTGTTATTCACAAGTTGATTCTCAGAATCCTCAACCTCTTGAGAAGCTTTCTTCATCTCCTCTACTTTCTTGGAAAGTTTGTTGGTGAGGGTCATTTTTTTGGCTTTAAGTAATGACATTTGCTCCTCCAAGTTTTGAATCTCAGAATCAACCACCGTAATCCTTTCTTTCATTGCTGATCATTCTTCAACCAATTACCGAAGTACGTCTGTAGTCTTCACATGCTTTTCTTGAAAACACTTCACTCTATTGGACGCTCGCTCCGCCTTATGATGTTGATCCCTTAATGCCCACAAATTCTCGAAGAAACTTAGAAAAGACTTGTACTAAGCCGGGGGCAACAACTGAGCTTGGTGAAGCTCAAAAAGGGCATTCTCTGCATCATAAAGGACCTTGAGGCTGAAAGAAGCTGTGAAGTCCTTTTTTATCCAATCCTTGAAAATTTTACTAGCATGCTGAAAAGAAGGAAGCTCAGAAGATGTTGGAGGAGATTGCAGTTTACTTTTGATTTAACCGAACTTCTTCACTAGATCGGGCAAGGATGTTGTTGATGAAGCCGGGGGCACGTCTCTAACATTTTCAGTTGTAACAACAGGGGCAACTTCAGAAGAAAGAGTGGGAAGGTTCTCAAGAGCAGGAGCAGAAATGAGAGTAGTTACTACAGTAGTCTTGGCTCACTGTTCATGCCCCGGGATAAAGGCGCCTGTGACCTCGAAAGTTGAAGAATGACGTAGAAGATCTCTGTTACGCACCAAGCACGGAGGAGATTTGCCTAAAACCTCTCCGGGACCCTATTGCAACCAAGACAAATATGATAAGAGGGAAGTGTTTGAGCCAGAAATAGGCAAAGTACAAAAAGTCAATATACCTAAGTTAAACCCAGAGCTTTGGAAATGGGTGGAGAGGGAGTAATTTCTTATGATTGTTGGGTGAGATTATCTTTACTTACTGTAGAAAGAGAGATGGTGCCCGAACCTTCAACATAAACCTGCAAAAAGTAGAGGAATAAGTGAAAATCAGTGAATAACTTGTAAACAAAGGAAAATCAGGAAGTTTAAGTAAAGGTATACCTGTGGAAGGACTTGAGGTTGAGAAATAGGCACTTTAGGAACTTCGGGTGCATTAGTAAGGGATGCCTGAGAAACCTGTGGATTGGTTACCTCAGACACCACGGGAATCTCAAGGACTATTGGCTCTCCAAAAGTAAAAGTTGGTGAGTGTTGAAATTCCTGTACCAAGGCAGGCTAGAAGTAATAAAAGATAGTAAGTACAAAAAAAGAATTCTGAGTATAAAAATATTAGGAGCATGTACGTACTGAGTCATTGTCGTCTTCCACATAGTGCATCATCTGTCCAGTTGAGCGATCCAAGGGGATGGATTTTGCTCAAAAAAAATGAGCTTACCTTAATCGAGCTAAAGGAGATGAAGCTTCGGGCGGAGAGATTTTCTTTACTCGAATCTCCTGATACAGATAATCAGGTGAAGAGTTATCAAAAAGGAAGAAATGAGGGAATTCTGAAAAATGGGCAGGTTATACCTCTAACTCTTTAAAGGCTGCATCTTGATGATCTTTGGCACTTCACTGCCTTTCCACACTCGATGGCTCGTCCTTTGAAACCCAATGAGGCTTTTTTGGTGCCGGAGGTCCTGATTACAAGAAAAACCAAACTATTGGCTCTCAAGCGTGAAATATAAATGGGAGATTGAGGCAAAAATATACTTACTGGGGGCTTTCTGTTTTTGCCTACCCACGGCAATAGTAGAGGTCTTTGAAGCAGAGGCAGCTTTTAAAGACTTGGAGGTCTGAGCTCTTGTATTTATCCTGGATGGGGTTGCCCGCTTGGGTTTAGGCTGTTTTTCAGGCTCGAAATCAGAAGTTTCTACCACAACTACCCGTGTTCGCTTAGGTGCTCGAGTGTTTACTTCGGGCTCTCGCTCAGCCTCCGAGTCTCCAAATAGCTCAAAGATATCCCCACCTCCTTCAATTTCTCGCCTTTTAGCCTCAGTTGCAGCTTCATGAAGAATCAATGCATCATCGGATTCTTCTTCTGACCCAACGTCTGTCGTTTCAGTAGTCCTTTGGGCTGCTGGAAAAGAAAAGAATAAAGAGTTAAAGAGTCATTAATTCATAAGTTTCTTATAAAGAATGGATTGGGAAAACAGGAAGTACCTATCAGAAGAAGCTGGTTCTTTTGAGAAACCATTTTTTTCCAGTTTTCAAGCTCGCCCGAGCTAGGAAAAGATATGAGAGAAAGTTGGTTGAAAAGACGGTCATGAGCTTCCCTCAGATCTCCTCCATACTTCTTGATCCACTTAGCCTCCCACCAAGTAGAGAAAGCCGAAGTGCATTTAAACTTAAGGGCCATAGGCTTTCGGGCAACCTTGCTCATAACCTCAAGTCTACGTAGGGCAACTCGAAAAGTAACTTCTTGAGGAGAGGGGAGGCGGTATGAAGTACCACAATGAATAGAGTCAAAAAATGGGATTGGAATGGCTTGCCTAAAGCCTAGTTGTCTACTACAAAAGTTGGGATGATAAACCTTCAGCCCGGGTTCATAACGATCACTGCGAACTCCGTAGGCTAAGTTCTGTGATTGAATGTAGCTGATAAATTTCTCTCTGCTGGTCAGTATCTTCTCTCAAGGTATCTTGGAAAGCTTGATCAAGAAATCATGAATATCTCCTAAAAACAGATGATCCCCACTCCAAGTCTGCCCGAGTCCTGCAGACTCTGAAAAAAGTAAAAGCAGGCAAACGTTGAATGGTCTGTGGGATAAGCTTCAGCTAAAATTCGGGCAGGGGCTACACCCGTTGGGAACTCTAAGATAGTCACCCGAAACTATGGAAATTACCATTGCAACCATAATTGGATCATCCAGATTGGTCCATTAAGGTTGGTTTCAAACGGTTCTCCCCGAGTCATCTCAAAAAGGAGATGATAGAAATGAGAAAGAAAGAAAAGGCATGTGGCCACATAGTCAAAATTATGAAGTGCTTCTACCAAAGGGATCCATTCGACCTTCACTCCCTTGGATTTGTTAGGAAAGGCATGCTTGTTGAGCCAGTACAGAAGGAAGTACATATGCTCTTAATCCAAGTTAGCATTAGAAGAACTTGCACCAAAGTGGTTCTTCACAAAGGGGATGAAACCCTTGAAAGATGTCTCATAACTCTTGAAAGTTGCAGAGTTATATTCCAACTGGAGAGAGGAAGCTGAAGTGCCCGAACTCTTAGCAATCGGGTAAGAAGGGGGAGCCTAGTCATGAGTTACATCCACAATTCTGCCCAATGGTCTTAGCCCGAAGACTTGTGCCATATCCAGGATAGTCAGAGACATGGGGCCCATCCTGAAGTCAAAAGTGTTGGTACCCGAGTTCCATAAAAGGATAGCAGAGGTCAATAATTCAGGCTTTGCGACCACGGTGGTCTTTTGAGAGCATTATCAGCTCATAGATACCATTATTCATCCATTTCTTTTTTAAGGTAGGCTCGAGCTTGTTTATCCACTTAACCCAGGCTTCATCGTTCATTAAAGGGAAGCCACGGTAGTGATTTGACCACTTAGATGAAGAAATGCTCGATTCAGCCTGGAACAGGTTCAGAGTGAACCAATTGGCCTTTGGCATGTTGGCTTCTACTGCAATTGGGACCTAAGAAACCCATGTAGGTCTTACTGAGTGTACCCCTCATTCCTAAAAAAAAAAGTTCAGAATGTAGACCTGCCCGAGGGTAATGAAGGGCATTGAGCAAACGGCTCAGGGTGGCTATGCCCTCACCAGATTCATAGGAAGACCGGTTTGAAGTGGCTTTTGAGGCCATTGATTAGACTTGGAGGGAAATGAAAAGATTTTAAAAGATAGAAAGAAGGAGCCAAAAACAAGAAAGGTTTCTTAGAGCCCTAGAAATTCTGGGGATTTAAGGGTTTAAAACCGTTTAAAGGAAATTAGATAATGAGCGGTTGATTAAGGACAAAGATCGGGGGTTAGTGGAAATGACTCAGTTAGCACCGGTTGCATTAAATGGCGTGCGTATCGAGTGCAGGCATGCGGTAATTGTTCAATCATTATTAGCGCCTCGGTTTGCAGGCTTAACAACGATTGAAGAGGGCACTATTTGGGTTAATATTTAAACTTTGGGCTTTCAGGAAGAAAAGCCCAAAAAGAGCTTAAGAATGAGATTTTGCCCAAGGTCCATCACCTAAGCCCAGATTATCCATTTCAAGATCTATGGGCACTCCCCCATTAAATGCAAAGGCTAGTGGACTACAAGAAGTGGACAATTGATGGAAATCGACCTACTCTTAGCCCAAAAGCACTTTTTGAATGGCAGAGCATATATATTACTGATGAGTCACTACTTTTCAGTTGCTTTCGGGTAAGAACAAAGTTGCAAGCAGTCGATTTAATTTGCCCATAAAAGGAGGAAGAGGGACACTTAACCAATCAAACAAACAAATATACAACTTGTCTATCAGTTAAGTAAACACTCAGAAAGCTGCACTTCGTCCAAATTCTGCACCTCTTTTAGCCTTAGATTTCCCATAGAAAGACATCTTTTATTTATACGACAGCTCTACAACTTTCTCCAAACACTGTAGTATTGATTCTTTTGTGTAAACTTGTTTACCATCCATCATTCCTTAAATTCCCAAATCCTTGTAGTTGCAAAGAAAAGAAACTGCAAGAGGTTCAACCTTGCCCAACAAGGTTAAATCTTGCCCGACTCTCTTTGTCTTATCTTTCAGTTAATAGATCTGGTGTTATAATGTATTCCTCAGTATATATTCAAGTCATTTCTAGTCTTTTGATGATCCAAAGTTCCACTAACTCTCAGATCTAGTTTACTTTGTGGTTTTACTATCTTAAAAGTGAATTAAATTAATGACTTGATCAAATTTGGACATCCACCCTTTTACCATACAAGATAAATAAAAGTCCTTGATCTCAAGGCATAGAAAAGAACTTAATGTGGACTTAACCCATCCACGACAATCTTTTGATAATAAGAAGTCAAAATAACTTGGGGCGCAAGTAGTCGGCTTAAATATACTTATTCTACATTTGCCATGCAAAGATGGCAGTGGCATGCCTCTGCACTTAAGTTAGTTTTGATTGCGAGCCTCACAGCCTATACCTAAGGCCCGACGAACAAGCGAGAGCCTGACAGCCAACCAAAGTGCCAACTCCAAGGGGAGTTGTGTGCTCGAGCTAGGAGCTATTCCTGCCCAAACAGAAATGTCAGTGTGCACATAGGTAAGATTGAAAAAGAAGATTGTGTCTTTACTGCTATATAATTTGATTTTATCTTGTGCAGCTGATTGATGAACATAAAAATATGTCAGAGAAAGTGAAAGGAAATGTATCAGGTGATTCTGTTATGTTGTCTCTCCATGTTTTGTTTTATGGAAGTGACCATGTTCAACAGTTTGAATTAGCAGTGGCATTGCTTGTGCACTTGAAATCATTTTCTTTGTGACTTGTTCTGACTCATGATCCTGACATTTTACTTGTGTTATGTGGATGTAGATGATTACGTTGGGAGGTGATGCACAACTTGACGCAGTGGACTCCCTGGATCCTTTCTCCAAGGTGTTGTTGGTTACAACTGGAAACAAAACCACTGGTTCTGGTATTGAATTAGTTTCAGCCTCCGCCGCTGCTTATATATATGTGTAGTGCATCATGTATGTTGTTGAATCTTGTGTTCGTTCGGCCTCATGAATAAAGAGATACACAAATAGTTAGTTGTAATATTGTTACAAGTTTGTTACAACTGTCTATGTAACTAATACTAGTTTAGTGGGTTAACTAGGTGTAATTAGTTACTAAGCTATTTTCCAAAGTTGTATATAAACCTGATTGTAATATCTTATTCATTAAGGAATGAAATACCAAAGTTATTTCAGATATGGTATCAGAGCCTATCTGCTTACGCACCGATCTTAGCTTCTTCTGCAATCTTTGATTTCTCTGATCAAATTTGCTTCTTTATCTACAAATCTTGATCGATAATGGCATCTTCTATTTCTTCCCCTGCAAATCCAGAAGTTTTCACTCTGAATCCCACCCATCCCTCATCACATTCTGCTCCGATAAACCCTAATTCTTCGAATTTCTCTTCGATCTCTTCAATTTCCATCCAAAACATCAGTTGTATGGTTCCTACAAAGCTTAAGAGGGACAATTATCTGGCCTGGAAAGTTTTTTTCGCTCCAATTTTTAGATGATATAAATTTACAAGCATCATCGATGGATCGGAGAAATGTCCACCACCATTTGTTCTTGATCAATCTGGTGTGAGTACTGGAGTACCTAATCCTGACTTCGAGATATGGTTTGAAAATGATCAAAATATCCTCATCTAGTTGAATTCAACTCTCTCTGAATACCTTATTCTATTCACCGTCGGTGTTACTTCATCTCGAGAATTATGGTAGAATCTTGAACAACGATTTGGCGGAGTCTCGGCTGTTCACATTCATTAGCTCAGATCGCGCCTTCATGCGATTCAGAAAGGTAATAAACCTATCTTTGATTATCTGCAGCGTATCAAAGGCATCTCATATTCTTTTATGGTTGCCAGAGTCCCAATCTCGGAACAAGATCTCATTACTGTCACTCTAAATGACCTCTCTGATGATTACGAATCCTTCATTGATTCTATCATGCTTCGAATTTCTTCCTTAGATGAACTTCATGGTTTACTCTTGAACAAAGAACTTTTCATGCATTGGAATAAGAAAGCTCATTCATCTTCTATCATAGAACCGTTTCAAGCCTTTGCTGCTCAAGCTCTGCCTCTACAGCAAGGTCTCTTACCTATGAATTCTCTCTCACAGGCATATGCTGTTCAACATTCCAACTACAACAATCGCAGTAATTTTAATCGTGGCCGAGGTAATTTTCAGAAAAACAATTGAGGTAGAGGCAATTATCGTGGCAATTACAACAATTTTGGCAATGGCACTGGTAATTTTCGTAATCATTATGGCAACTACAATCGAAATTCTGGTGGTTATAATCGTAATACTGGTAATCGGTCTCTTTGTCAAATCTACAACTCCTTTGATCATGAGGCAATTGACTGCTATGCTCGAATGAACCATGTTTTTGCTGGAAAGATTCCACCTGCTAAGCTTGCTGCTATGTGTGCCAATACTGCGTCTTCTTCTTAGCCTACATGGCTTCTAGACTCTTGCGCCACTGCTCATGTCACCAATGATATCTCAGCAATCTCTTCTCCCATCTCTTACTCTGGTGAAGACAAGGTTTATGCTGGTGATAGACAAGGTATGCTAATCCACCACATCGGTTCATCTGTTCTTAAAACACCACATGATGTCTTTCGCTTAAATAATGTACTCTATGTACCGATGATGCAATTCAATTTGCTATATGCGTATCAATTTTTAAGAGACAATTATTGTTCTTTAACTCTTGATTCTGATGGTTCTATAATCAAGGATCATTCCACTGTGAATATGCTTTTTCGGGGCCCAGTTAATAATGGTTACTATCCTTTGCAAGGTCAGCCACTCAAAGCTTCATACTCTGCGCTTGTTAGCTCTCAAGCTTCATTACAACAATGGCAAAAAAGACTTGGTCACCCTTCAACAGCTATTCTCAAAAGGATTCTACATACTAACAAACTTGTTCCTAATAGTTCTGCTTCTGTTAAGTTTTTTTTGTGTAAACTGTGCAATTGGTAAAAATCACAAATTACCCTTTTCATATAGTACTACAACTGTTTCTAATAGCTTGGATTTAGTTCATTGTGATGTCTGGGGTCTCTATCCAGTTTCATCTGTCAGTGGTTATAAGTACTATGTACTATTTGTGGATGAGTTTAGCAAATACAGTTGGATGTTTCCATTAAAAGAAAAGTCTGAAGTCTTCTCTATCTTTGTAATTTTCAAAACATATGTTGAAAACTTACTTGACAATAAAATCAAGACTTTCAGAACAGATTTAGGGGGTGAGTTCACCAGTTCTGCATTCATTTTTTTCTTACTTCAGCATGGTATTTCTCACCAGTTTAGCTGCCCACACACACCTGAGCAAAATGGGTGTGTTGAACGCAAGCACAGACATCTCACTGAGACTGCAAGGACACTTCTTGTTGCTTTTAAGGTTCCACACAGATTTTGGGTAGAAGCATTTTCTACTGCAATGTATCTTATCAATAGGCTGCCTATTTCTGGATCTTACAAGTCTCCATGGGAAATTATTTTTAATAAGTCTCCTGATTATTCAAAGTTGAAAGTGTTTGGCTGCTGTTGCTATCTTTGGCTCAAACCTTATGTGCAATCTAAGTTGGATGGTAAAAGTAAACCATGTGTATTTTTGGGCTATAGTCTTCAACATATATAAAGGCTATAGGTGCTTAGATGTGCTCTCTAACGGGGTTTATATTTCAAGGCATGTTCTCTTTAATGAAGATCATCTTCCATTTCATGACCCCTCTTTACTCCATAATAGTTTTTCACAGTGGTCTTCTTCTGCAACACCAACTAGATCAACTGAGTTCTCATTACCATTTCCTCAATCACACATACCTGCAACACAGCCACTTTCAGAGTCACAATTACGTCAGAGACAAAGTTCATGCTCTTCTCGATACATTTCTTCTTCAACACCACCAGTCTCTCATCAATCCCAACATCCACAGCAACCTCAAGAGCCTACTTCATCTCATGATCACCAGGTCTAAAGCTTGAATTTTCAAGCCTAAAGTTTTAGCAGCTACAAAACATCATATTGATTTAAGTTCATTTGTGCCTACAACCTATTTGCAAGCCTCCAAACATGATCACTGGAATAAAGCAATGCTTGAAGAGTTTCAAGCTCTTCAATCCACAAGCAATTGGACTCTTGTACCCTCCTCTCCCTATCAAAATTTGGTAGGCTATAAGTGGGTATTTCGGATCAAAAGGAAACTAGATGGCTCCATTGATAGATACAAAGCATGCCTTGTTGCTAAAAGCTTCCATCAACAAGAATGAATTGATTTGAACGAGACCTTCAGTCCGGTTGCCAAACTTGTTACTATTCGAATCCTTCTCACTCTTGCAGTGCAATATGATTGGTTCTTAAACCAACTTGACATCAGCAATGCCTTTCTTCATGGCAATCTCCAAGAAGAAGTTTTTATGCAATAACCTCCAGCCTTCATTGATTCCTCCAAGCCTTTATATGTTTGCAAACTCAACAAATCTCTCTACAGATTGAAGCAAACCCCTAGGCCATGGTATGACAAGCTCTTTCAAACTCTGGTCTCCCTTGGTTTTACAAATTCACAATCTGATTGCTCTCTATTTATGAAGCTTCAACCATTCCCTGTGATAGTACTTGTATATGTGGATGATATTTTGGTAATTGGTCCCAATACATCTCTGTGTCAACACTTTATTAAGCAGCTTAGTTCCTTATTTCTAGTTAAGGATTTAGAGGTTCACAGATCAAATGAAGGTATTTTTCTGTCTCAAAGCAAATATGCTTTAGATCTTTTAGTCAAGACACACATGGAAGGATGTAAACCTTGTGTTACTTCTTTGGGAACTCAGAAGCTTGATCATGTTGGTGTTCCTTTGGCTGATCCCACAGAATACAGATCCATAGTAGGGGCACTACAGTATCTCACTTGGACAAGACCTGATCTTTCTTTTGCAGTGAATTAGGTCTGCCAATTTCTTCACTGCCCAAGGGATTTAAACTTTCAAGCTGTCAAAAGGATATTACGATTCTTAAAGGGTACAATTGATCAAGGTATGTGGTTCAAGAAGAGTCCCTTGCATCTTACAGCTTTCTCTGATGCAGATTGGGCAGACTGTGTGTTTGATCGAAGGTCTACCAGTGGCTATTGCATCTATTTGGGCAGAAATTTGATTAGTTGGAGTGCCAAAAAGCAACATACGGTTGCTCGATCTTCCACCGAGGCTGAATATAGATCTCTTGCACACACTGGGGCTGAACTCACATGGGTGTGTAAAATCAGAGATTTGGCTTTCCAACTCACTACTATTCCCACCTTTTGGTGTGACAATGTTTCTGCTATCTCTCTAGCCTCCAATCCAGTCTTTCACGCTCGCACAAAGCACGTGGAAATTGATTACCACTACATTCGTGAACTTGTTCTTGCCAAACTGCTCCAACTGCAATACATCAATGCTCAATAACAAGTTGCTGATATTCATACCAAGTCTCTTTCCAAAGCTCGGTTTCAATATCTCTAGTCCAATCTTTCACTCAACCCTCCTCCGTTTAGCTTGAGGGGTGTAAAGAGATACACAAATAGTTAGTTGTAATATTGTTACAAGTTTGTTACAATTGTTCATGTAACTAATACTAGTTTAGTGAGTTAACTAGGTGTAATTAGTTACTAAGCCATTTTCCAAAGTTGTATATAAACATGATTGTAATATCTTATTCATTAAGAAATGAAATACCAGAGTTATTTCACATAAGGAGCAATATGTTTGAGCTGGCAAATCGACTGGTTGAGATATACAAAACAGGTCATTACCATCAATCCAGGGAGTTTAGTGGTATGCGAAAAGGCTGCTTGATGCAAACCAAATCTCCAAATTGTTTTCTCAAATTGCGCTTGGTATTTACTATTTACTCAAGTGGTAATTTACTCATGATTTGCTTGTATGATATATTATATCCATATTGGATCCAACGGTCAAACCTCCTCGCAAGGAACAGTCTTCGTGCTTGTCACATGCCATTCTTTTACAGAAAGATAGATACAAGTGAACGCCTGTGCTACCTCTAACACGGGGTAAGGTTCGAGTGGTTGATCGAAGAAGGATTCTGCTTCCGCTAGTATTTTGAGGCTGATTGGTCAACAAATACAGATGAGCTAACTCCAGTTCATGGGTTGCTGCGTTCCCTTCATAATCGTACATGTTGTCATTCATTCAATAAGCTTTTGGCAAATATCTTCCTTTTTGTTGGTTAACAACAATTGGTGCCACTTGAACTATCAAAAGGAACATCCCCATGGTAAACATCAAACTGGTATAAGAATTTCATCTTCGCCCAATTAATTAGTCAGTAATATCATATAATTAGACACTAACCGAATCTATAAACCTTTTGAAACCCTCTAATCTTAGCTTAAACATATATCATGCTGAAAATAATCACTTAAGCATTTTAAGCCCCAAAAAAAATGTTCTACAACAGTTCAAGTAAGCTTTTGGCAACCCTGCAAAATACACTACACCTCACCACAAGTACATCTTACTAGGGAGTAGGAACTAGGAAGACAATTTTTCAAGTCCAAGTTCCTTAAGCCTTGATAAACATGAGATTAGAGAATTGGACTTCATTTATGCCACTCATCCAGAAGTTGTCAAATTATTGCTTTTCACTTTTGATCTCGTGTGTTGTAATGAAGTTACAGGCATGCCTCTATTTATAGGAGTTTGATCCGACAACTTCTTACATACAAGAAGAAAACATTTCACCTCCTTATGACATTTTCATCTAATGCATTTAATGACTTTCACCAAAGTCCACTTTGGTTAGCTTTCTTACACAAACACATGTGTGACATTCACACCACACATTTCACAAGTGTCTCCTTCTTTTCATTAGATAGCCCATATATAGGCTTAGGATTTTCCATATTTACAACAATGAGGACTAAAGTATTAACATATTACATAGAACCCAGAATGTCGACAGCCACTTTATAAATAACATTTACAACAATTGGTTATAATTTATAGAAATTAAAAAAAATTTGCAATGTGGTGGGTCATTCAGATACAGTCGAAATTAGAGAAAAAATTCTCAAAAATTTGAAAGTACGAAATTTACAATGGGTCCCTGCAAAATTTATGTAGTGAATTGATAAATTACATTGATATTTATTAATTTTCCTATATCTCACAATATAGGATAAGTTTTCATTTCACACTTCCCGTATTGATTCTTGATTTTTCGAATATTTCAATAAAAAATATCGACAATTCATGAATATTGTAAACACTGCATATATGTGACAATGACATGCCCTTGCAATTATTTTTATTGAAAAAATATTTTATTTATAAAATTATCTTTATAGGATAGAACAAATTTCGAATGTGAATTTAGGAATTAAGGCTGCATTTTAAAAATATATACTGCCTGAAAACAGTATCAAATGTATAAGGATCGCAATACAATTTGAATCCTTCTCCTGACCAGTAGGCGGGAACAGCAGGGGCTTATGCAATAACAACAATATATATGGTTTATCAATGACAACCATTTTAACTAAGTCTTTTTGTATTAACAAATTAATTCAAAATTCACAACAAATTAATTAAGAACCAGAAAAATGTCCAATATTTTAATGTCTAGCTAAAGGGAATGTCCAAATGTTTGGTAAATTAGCTCTAATCCATCAAGAATCCAATCCGTTGATATATGATAATGGAACCCACACGCCAATATTATTTTGCGTAGCCCCAAAAATCCATCTCTCCACGCAACGAGAGGTGCTGGTGGTTAATTTGGTTGACGGAAGAGGGTGCATTTGCATCCTCATACCTGGCTGTTCCTTTGGACGACGAGTCTTGATCATTTCCAAGATCATGAGAAGTAACCAGGCGATCGAGCATAGCCCATTCACTCATCCCCTGGTGATCATGATTATTATCTCTTCCGCCAGCTGTTCTAGCTCCTCCTCCAACTATATTTGGTTGATGATCTGGTTCGCACGTGCCAACCTCTAACCCTGGTTCACACGCTTGGTAGCCGAGACCCTCACTACCACTTTTACAGTCTCTAGGGTTTGTCATGAGCTGCTTGACCATGCCGTGGGCAGGTGAGTCGTTGGAGGGGAGCTGGGAAGAGTAGTCGTCATAGGAGGAAAGGGGCTTGTGGGCGAGGGTCGGGACAAGGGCTTGGGATTGGAAAACAGAGTATTGAGGCGGGGGCTGCAGGTGGGCGTAGTGAAGGCTTGAGTTATTGTTTAGTTCGAACCCTTGGGTTGCTGCATGGTGTTGTTGGCGTCGTAAGTACTGGTTGTCTCTGTGGCTATGCATGAAGGAGCGAGCTTGCAATTGGCTGTTGCTTGATGCATTGTTGAGCTGCTGATGCTCTGAAGAGTTCATGCTAGAGCTTCCTCCTTCATTTGCAACCTTGAATAAATTCTTCTTCTTGAAAACTCTACAGATCACCCACCCATCTTCCTGCATATATGCAATATATATTTATGGATACAAATTAAAATCTTCGACTAATAGGTATATTACGTAAGAAAAACCTTAAACCCTAGCTAGTAAATTTTCTGATTATTTATGTTATAGTTATAACATAAAGTGACGAGATAACATATATATAGAGTGATGAAAATGAAATGGAGATGGAGACAAGTAGTGCATACACTAGATAGGTTTCCTTGAGGATCATCGCCATCTTCAAGGCGGTACTCATGCATAATCCAGTCAGTCTTTTGGCCATGGGGAGCTCTGCCTCTGTAGAAAACAAGGGTTTTTCTCATGCCAATCTTCTTGAAGGTGTTTCTGATGCATTTGTCCCGCCCTGTTGCCTTCCAAAACCCAGCGTTTGTGGCCCTATTTGTCCTCGACCCTGTTGGGTACTTTCTGTCTTTGTGGCTGAAAAAGTACCACTCGTTTTGTGGAGTCGACCCAATCCTACATCTCTCTGTGCATACACGCGTGCATCAAACAAAAATTAATTACAGATGTAGATGGTGTTTAGGGTTGCATTTGTATATAAATAACTGTGTCATTAATTTAAAATGGCCTCAGAGATATGACCCCCGTTGTTCTGATCTAGGTTAATTTATAGCAAATTAGCAATATGTATTTCAGTATTTTGTAAAAGAGAATGTGCGTATCCTGGTCCACTGATTTACCTGACTAATCATATATATAAACTGTTCAATCCAACCAAGGTGTTCTTTATATCGGAAAAGGATCCTCACCGGAATTTTTTTCCTGGGATCCTGGGATCATGTGATCGTGATCATTCATTATATATCATGCGGCCAGTTTTCGTTAGGTACTATTTATATTTAATTTTAAATTTTAAATTTTGAAATGATTTCTGGCCTCACGATGTACGATAAACGATCACGATCACGGGATCCCCAAGAAAAGAATCTGGCGAAGGTCCTTTTCCCTTTTTATCTAATTAACTGTCAAGTCCGGTGCGTATTACTTGTCAAGACTCAACAAATATTTTATATCATGAGAAATGATAAGGAGAGTCTTTTAAAGTGACATTTTTTATGGACTATCCGCCATCTCATATTTTTTTTTTACAATTTTCATGCTAATATTATTAAAAATTGTGCCAAAAGCATTAGATGGTGGAGAGTCGTGGAGAGTCATGGAGAGTCTCACTTTTGAGAGTCTCCTTAGCATTTTTCTTATGAGTTTGGACAAAAAACATGAGATGGCGGAGAGACCATGGAGAGTCCTACTTTTAAGAGAGACTTCTTATCATTTTTCTTCTCTTATATCATTTACAATTTCATGTGTGCAACTTTTATTTTTCATGGAATTGCAAAAATTGAGAAACTTCAAATTTTTCATGAGAAATGCTAAGATACTCTCTCAAAAGTAGGTCATGAACTCTCTGTCACCTCACAATTTAAGGTCAATTCTTTTACCAACATTATAAAATATTGTACCCAGAATGTGAGGTGAAAGAGAGTCTATGGAGAATCCCACTATTGAGAGAGTAATTCCCTTAGCATTTCTCCTCATTCATATGTTATTATATTATATTCTAGAATTAATTATGTAAAAAAAGAACGAATTCATATGACATATACAAATGATCAATTATATGTTAATATACGCAAATGATCAATAATACATGTTGAATTCTTGGGGTGTGTGTGTCTGAGCAACTTTTGTTTATATTTTCATTTTTAATGGTATTGCAAAAATTGAGAAACTTGTACGAATCTCTTAAACGTTGAATTTATTCTATTCTTGAATTGTGTAAAAAAAAGAAAAATAAAACGACTTCGTATACAAATGATGATCAATTTAAACTCTTAGTGTGTAAATATAATTCGACTGAGCTAGAACTATATAAAGTACATGCATGACGATATTGTGAAAACAAATCTCAATAAAACCAGTCACTGTCGTGCAAAGACAATAATCTTGGAGAGAAAACCAATCATTTCTATCCTGTTGGCAGCTTATTATTAATTAGAAAAGATTGCAGTGCTTGAACAAATTAACTAGATCATAATTAAGCTCAAAGTAGAATATTTATAATTGCAAAACAGATCAACAAGTTTTCATACCTTGCAACTCCCAAGGTTCCATCTTATTCAAGTCCACCTCTCTAATGACCTCCATGTCAAACTTCTGAAAGGACACTTTCTTCTTCAAATAGTAGTGAAGTAGCTCTTCGTCCGTAGGGTGGAATCGGAACCCCGGAGGCACACCACCAGTCGAAGAATTTGCCATCGATAATCACTTACCGATATCAAATATGTATGACTTGATTGCAATGTATCTAAAAATCGATATCCACATCAGTAGTATTGCACTAGCAATTTAGTTAGCTAGCGCTTTACTCACTATGTGTTTTGAGTTTGAGCAATGAATGAAATTTTACCTGGGGATGGTGTCATGAGGCTTAAATATCATGCCGAGTGTCAACCGGGGGGATGATGATTTATGGGAAAAGGTTGACGGCCGGTGACTACGCCTACGGGGATGGTTAAAGCTATCGTAAAAAGCAAGTCTATGGAATTGGAATGAGTCGACTAGGATGGCTTTTTTGGTATAATTTACCCTTGGGCACGATCTTCGTCACCTGCGTATCTTGGAGAGTGGCTACACTCTCATCCAATCTACTCATCAATAACAGCTAGCCATGCTTCTTATGAGATTTTACTTTATATTAATTTTTGTTCGATATATACTTAAAAACAAACAGGATTACCTTCCTCTTGTGCCTTTTTAAAGCTAATAACAATGTCTTGTGTATGTGTTATGGCATTATTTGGGATCACGGTATGTAGAGATCTAATACCAATTGAGTTTTTGAGGAACATTATTTTTAGAAATTTATTAGTTAATTTAGAGTCTGATAACTGTTTCGATTTTTTTATTCTTAGTTCACTTTTTGTGCAAGTAATTCAGAAAATTGGGGAGAGAAGAACAACAAACCCTAACTCCAGAAATCTAGGACTAGTATTCCAAAATTTTTTGTACTAAGCACATATGCATGCTCATAAGAGGTTAATAATGTCATAATTTGGTTTAAGGTGAAGATTGTTAGGCACTGTGGATCTAATAGTTGGCTGAATACAAGGTAAGGGTTCCAAAATTTAAATGACATGTTTACTTACAAGGAATGAATTTGTAAGAAACAAGTATATCATTCTCGTTCATGTTGTGTTAGGCTTGACAATTTCTTATACGACCCATTAATCGGACACAAAAATAACGGGTTTCGAGTCGACGTGTTAACGAGTTGGGTCGTTATCGGGTAACCCATTAATGTATTGGGTTGTTGTCGGGCCATCCGATAAGATATTGTTTGCCAAACCTATAAATTAGGCATGTCAATTTATTGACGCGTTAATCCGACTCGAAATGACAAAACTCGTTAACGAATCAGCTCGTTATTGGGTCATCTGTTAAGAACCCATTATTTTAATAGGTTTGACACGACACGGCCTGTTAAGATAACAAGTATAACACGAAAACAACACGACTCGTTTACCAAGCTTATGTTGTATTATGTGTTTACTAACAACTAAAAAATAAAAAATTGTGTCATACATGAATTTGGGTATGAAGAGTTATGAGATAACCAAGAGGCGTGGTACTGTTTATCCCGTGCTCAATTCTCATCCACCTTCCTTCTCATACGATTCATGGCTTCTTCCATTTTTAAGTAAGTAAACATACAAAATGTTAAATTAATAAATATAGACCTAAGCCAATGACCCCCACCAAAATCTTAATTTTGATCCTTAATGATCATATACAATCCACGCGCTTCATAATGACTTCGGACTACCTCTTGTTATCTAGTTTTCTAGTTAGTTAATGGGAACTATTTAAAGCAATAAACGATCCCAAGAAAATACGAAGCAATATAATTATGGATTCTTGATTGTTTCTAAAGCAATGCTTGGAAAACCAGCTACTAAGCCTTCTTGGGATTTTCGCCTTTGATTGGATGGCCGCAATTTTATATGCATTATTAGCATTCATATTAGGTTTAATAATTTTAGGTTTGATCTTAATTCAAAAATTTCAAACAGTTGGAGACGCAGTCGCCATAGCTTGAGCTCGATCGCACATGTAGGGGATGACCTTCAAGGGCTTCAGATAAAGTCGCTTGATTGAACTGCACTCTTCCTTTCTGTTTTATTGTGATTTATTTATTATCCATTCTGTGCGGGTCTACTCTCTACTTATCATTATAATTTTAAGCTGTTTAACCAGAGGATCTCTTCAGGCTCTCTATTTATTTGAAGTGAATTGTTTTCTTTGACGTACAATGTTATAAAGCCATGAGACCAACCACAAGTGTAGGCTTAGGCTTAGTTCGTTAATTAGTATGCCACATGCATGACACGAGTAATTAGCTCAATGCATGGCTGATCCGTTTCCAGGATGGATGGATGGATATTTCATGCAAATTTATCTTTGATCATTACGTTCTCCTTGTTCTTGATGCCAAGGCTATTTTCTATCTCACATGACGAATGTGGTAGAAAAGTTCAGCCTTTTTCGGATTTGATGAAATTGTATCTACAACCCAAATTAAACACCTTCTGTTAACAACCAAATTTGAGCGCCTAGAGGAGAGGGGGGTTTGGCCAATGAACCTCCGATGCTTAAGAGAGTGTTTAGAGCTTAATTGCATAGCAAAATCTTACCAAGAATTTGGTGTAGGATGAGATATTTATAAAGCATAGGGCTGGCCGCATGTGTAGAATTTTCTGTCATATGTCGGCGTCTAATTGGCCAAGCCGTGCTATATGTTGGATGTAGTTAGGGGTGGTTCGAGATGGGATCCTAAACGGAAAATGGTCACCCAAATCTCGAACCAATACTTTTCGGAACATAATTCCAAAAACCAAAACCAAAATCTTTTAATCAAAAAACGCAATTGCAATGAATCCTTGATTTATTGCGATTGCGTTTCTTTGATTAAAAGAATCTATCTTCAAAGTTCAAACAGGAAAGCTTAAAGGTAGGAATTAGTTATTAATTCTACCATTAATTTCCTTATGTTATCTTCTTTGCCATGGGCACTTGAGCTTGGAGTAGTTCTAGTTAGTAGTTCAGGGCTTCCCATTGTTTGAACTGTCGTTGGAATAAGTGTGGGCCTTGCCAGTTAATGAGGGCATCTTTGTCAATAGTGAATAAAAGTCCATGTGTCAGGCCCATGATTTTTTGGATTATTTTTTGCTCCATAAATGCCCCCATATTTGATGCACTGCACGTAGAAAGTCTATGTGCAGGAGATATAGAAGTCCCAAGCTGAATTGGCATGCCAAAAATTGATTCATTGACTGGATTGAATTTTGAGACTTACTTGTAGTATAAGTCTTCTAAGAGTGAGAAAAAGAGAAAACTAGAGAGAGAATTTATCATCCTCTATCCCTTGATTTTCTTCTTTGCGTGTTCTGCCAAGTGTTGTTAGTGTGTTTTGCCCCCACTGCATGTCATGAAGACTGGAGGTAAGTGGGCTGAGTACTGCGCGTGTGGTCAAGTGGGGTGTAGCCACTAGAGAAAGAGAGAGGCACGAGGCTTCATTGGTAGGTTGGCCTACTTATTAGGCTCTCTAGACTTGGAGTGGGAATCTGACTCCTTAACTGTTGTAGATAAAGCAGCTAAGGATGAAACTGTTAAAACTGGAACCGCTGAATATGGGCACTGTCATATGTTGTAGATAGAGCAGCTAAGTGTGAGCTATCAAGCTTGTCATATGTTGTTGCCTCCTGCCCATGTGTTGGCACTGTCATGCCAGTTGTTGGCTTCGTCATGCCAGTTGTTGGCTTCATTGCTCAAAACTCATCTAACATGAGAACTTTTTTGTGCAATTGAGGCGAGGTTAAAAGGGTAGTGTACATTGAGCTTATTAGATCTTGTTATCCACAAGGCCGAAGCTTGTGTTATGATGAAAGCCCACAAACGCTGCTCGAAAAAATTTGTACTGCACTTGTAATGTTGAGTAGTGATCCCTTGTGCTACTTAACTCGTAGCACAGCATGACAAGGCTCTGCGAAGTCACTAAAATCGCTAACTAGACAAAGAAAACGCATGTATTGTATGGAATTTGTGGACAACACTTTAGGGAATGTGCTGCATTTTAGGTCACCTATCCTTGAGATACGTAGCCCGTAGTGTAACATGATAGAGTTCTATAAAGACATGAAACTCACTAACTAGTCACAACAAACGTGTACATAAATTTGTGGACATTTGTTCGGGGAACGTACTGCACTTTAGGTTACTGATCCCTTGATCGGCATAGTCCGTAAAGCAACATGAGAGAGCTCAATTGAGACACAAAATTTGCGAACTAGTCACGGCAATTGCGTGCAGTTGTATAAAAAAATTCATGGGCAGCTATCCAGGGAATGCGCTGCACTTATGGTTCTTCTGGTAATAAAGTCGGGTTTACACATTCGGCCAGGGGTAAGAATTCTTCAGTTAACTAAGTCTTGTATGGGGATCCCAGGAAGAGACTATGGTGGCTAATTTTGGGTAACATCATCGAAGGTTGTTGTGCTCCTAATTAAACTAGTGTAACGAACCCGCCCACGTTTGGACATCCGGACAATTTACCCTTTCTAGAACGAGAGCATACCTAGATAGGTGTTGGAAAATTAGTTTACAATCTCTCATTGTAAAGCATACTAAGATAGGTGTCGGGGAATTAGTTACTTTCCCTCTCACATTGGAGAGGGTACCCAAATGGGTGTCAGAAAATTGGTTTACCCTCTCGCACTTAAAAGCTTGGAATTGGTAGTTGTGCATGCAACCAAAGCTTTCTAAATAACTCTTCGAATCTTCATTGAAATATGCAAATTGTAGTGAACTTTGTGGAAGCAAGACTGTAGGACAACTAGAATAATTCTGAGGAGTTGTTCAGTGATCTGCTCGGGACTTTGAATTTATTTAGGTAAGCTAGATTGGAGTTTTGGTGGTGAAAACGAGAATTGCCCCAAAGGTCACCTAGCGCTCACTGCCTCCGGCGTGCCAACTGTAATGAGCTGATATTTCATTTTGAGTGGAAATTGAAAGAGGGCAGAGCTCACCACTACTTCACATACTGCAAACTAGAAATATAAATCCTCATCTGCTTCTTGTTTGGATATTATGGGAGGTAGAGTCAGTTGATGTCGAAGCACCTCATCCACAATCCCAATACGCTAGAATTTGCGTAGTTGCTCGTTGAGGAGATTTTTTCTGGCTTCTAGATTTTCCTTTGTTGAGGTAGTGGTGTCTTAGGCTTCCCCCTGTGACGGTCTGCAAGTGTGTGATGTTGTTCCCTGCAGTCTGCTCGTACGTGTTGCGGCTATGGGACACTTGATTCATCTATAGTTGATGCACGTGCTGCTGGAGGTTGAGCTTCTAGTGAACTCGCTTGGCGATAAAAGTCAGTTGAACTTGTTCTAAAGTTCACTTGAGGTTCTTCCTATTCCTTGTGTTGTCTACCTCGATGTGAAATTAAAGAAGTTTTCTATGAGCTAAGTCGCAAGTGGACACTATGCATAGCTCAGGTTTTGAGTGTCCTTCAGAGTGTGGTCCCAACCTTGAGTCCACTTTCTCCTGCAGACCAAGTCAAAAGTGAACACTTCTTTGCATGCCAAGGTGGGATATAACATTTCCACAAGGGCCCATATAGGAGTTCACGCTGCCTCAACACTCGATTCAAGGCTGGTCGAGTGGCCACTTGTCGAGACGCCTTAGGAGGAGGCTTCATCTTGTCCTGTTTCGGGACACCTAGTCAAGAGCGTGATGTGTGGTGATGTGTTATAAGAGTTAGCTCACTAGAGTGGTTTACTGCACAATACACTTGTCAAGTTTACAACCTGCTAGTCATATTCGTCTCGCCATTCAGAATGAAAGATCTAGGTTGATAAGAATCTCTGTGGGTGGTGAAAGTGTAATCGACACCGTCGAATCTGCTAGAAAATGAGTCAAATTTTCTAAAAAAAGAGCTGGATTCATTGAAAAACGAGCCGGTTCATTGATTGGAGCAACTTGTACAACTTGAATCAAGGTCAATTCAAGGAGGCAATCTGAGTTTGGTTTGACCGGCCCTGGAGCCAGTTTACAAGAGCGGTTTGGGCACAAGTTTGGGTCGACCTATGAGGGCCTGCTGGAAATAAGCTTACGTGCGCTAGGCTGGCTCTATCTGGGACTGCTGCATTAGAGGCACTCCGGCCTACATTGCCTGGGCCTAGGCTGACTGCTAAGAAAGAAACCTAACACTCAAGCTTGATTCTACAAGACTGGAGCCATGGTTGCTGCTGGTGTGGTGTCAGGCACTGTTGCGACAGGGATCACGGTAAGGCCTGATGTAGTTGTTGATGGAGGTGGCAACCGTCCCACCTCTATTTTTGCCACGTGGAGCATCAGAGAGGGGTCAAGGGCCTTCCATTGTCTCTGTTCTCTGTTCCAAATCCAAGCACGTAAGGAGTGCCATTAGTTGTGGTTTCGAAATTTCTAACCATGTTTTTCTTTCTCTAGAGCATGCAAATCAAAGAATTTAAAAAGTTTTAGAGATTGGGTGCGTTAAAAAATTCAAAGAGGGGAAAATTCAAAGAAGAATTCCAAAAGCTTTTTAAGAATTTTCAATCAAGCTCTCAAAGAAAGCACAAATTTGTGGTAGCAAAATTGCACCCATCGAATTTGACAAAATTGTACCTACAAAACAAATTAAACATCTTCGGTTAATGACGAATGCCACGTGCCTAGAGGGATAGTTATACCTTTAAGGCCTTCTCCAACCCTAGGCTAAACTCAAATTTCCACTTCTATTCCCCCGCAAAACTCAACCCAACCCAAGGCTAAAATGTGGCCTAAAACCTAAAACTCAAATGGAAGCCAAATTTAGCCCAGGATTAGTAGGGCTGGCCCACCATATATGTATATTTTATATAGTTTTATATTTATAAATTCATTGAATCCAACGGTTAAGATCTAATTTGATGAAATTCAACGGTAAAAAAAAATTTAACGGTCCAAATTTAAATTTAATGGCTAAAGTAATTAAACAAAAACCTTTCATTTGTTTCATATTTTTTCATAGTGTTTAACGAGTTTCATGGTGTCGATTAGTGATTTTTCAGTATTTGTCAGAATCTAAATATTTTTAGGTTAAAACGTTCATAAAATTAAATTAGGATAGTCTACATATTTTTTTTTATTTGAAAAAAGTTACTTTAAGAAAATAATTGGTCTAAATTCATTATTTAATAATCTAGGGCTAAAATTTTAGGCTAGAAGGGTTGGAGCATAAAAGCTGTTTCTGGGTTAAAACTGAAATTTTCTAGGCCAAAAATTTTAGGTTTTAGGCCAAAGGTTGAAGATGGTCTAATAGAGCCAAAGTTGGAGGAACTTTTCATAGATAGGCCAATGCAGGATTGATCTTGTGACGACCCGTCCTGAATTATTGTATATATTATATCCCCGAGTATGTGAAGCGACGATAATGCCCTCGAGGTTTAGTGATGTGGATGTACGTATATAGTTTTAAATTATTTTTCTCGCTGACGTAATTAAATTGTACGCGTCGTCATGAGCGTGTTGACGCGAGTCAGGGTCGAATCGGATTACTAACAAAAGTATTACGTCGATTTAAGGGTAAGATTGGGTGGATTATTATTTTTTTTTTTTTTTGTCTAAAATCATTTCAGATCCTACTTTATTGGAGCCCAATCAGATTTTGAGTTGAGTAAATTTCCTTTGGGCAACATGATTCTCTCATTCTCCATTTTTCTTCTTTTTCCTCATGGTAGCCCAATTAGGGCCTGAGATTTCTTTTTCTTTGGCCAACCCATGACCAAGTACACACACATACACATGTCCAAACCCTTTTCTCTCCTCTCTTCTCAAAATTTCTTTCCCGTCCGTACAACTGCGACCTCCAACTCATAAACATCATCTAAACACCACAGATCGAACCTTTAAGGACCTCCATCGTGTTCCTTGCAAGCTCACAATCCTATTTATACCATTTGTTCAAAGTAAGGACCCCGAGAACCTCGGAACTCAGAACTCCAACGAGGAGTCGAAATTACTCCGATGTGATTGTCGAGGTTTGACAGGGCTTTAAGGCTCGAGGTGGTTCCTAATGAACTTAATAGGGACCTTAGGTTAATTTTGAAGTGATTTGGATGTCGGGACACTTAGATTTATAGAGTTGCAGACTTAGCCAGAATATCAAAGGATTTTTCAACCATTTTCCGTCGGTTTTAGGACCCCAAAGAGGTAAGGTTTTATTCCCCTTATTGAGAGCTTCAAATCCATATAAGACTTGTGAAGTTTGGTGTTGAAACGATTGAGAAATTGCAGTTTTAAATTTTCCAGAAACCGACGACGCAGCGACGACTGATGCCGGAATCCGGCAAACCGCCGAAGAAGAAAGAAGAATATTCCGTCCACTTTGACGGAATATACTAACGGCGTTAGGTAAAGTTAACGGTATATGCTACTATTTAATAGAATATTCCCTAACACCGTTAAGGATTCTGTCCAACGTGCCAGGCATGTTCCTGCGCGTGGCCGGTGCGTTTGGCCATGCCTTGGCCGGCGTGTGACGGCCCATGAGTTATCAGAAAGTCTTTCTAAAAGTTTGCGGGTGTTCGTGGTGTTGTGTAGGTCACATTGGTATATTCAAACACCTCAATTGAGCAACGTATGAGAAGTT
This sequence comes from Heteromeles arbutifolia, assembly GCA_024362995.1. Lineage (NCBI taxonomy): Eukaryota > Viridiplantae > Streptophyta > Magnoliopsida > Rosales > Rosaceae > Heteromeles > Heteromeles arbutifolia. Next base: position 41,269,633 of record JANCRC010000004.1, read on the forward strand.
ATTACATGGTTTGGTTTATGTACTCTCGAATTAACGTTAAATTTGTTGTTTCACATATGGGTGAGACATATCCGGAGGATGAGCGTAGCCAGGCGAGACTTGGGGGTTACGAGCCTGTTACATACTAGTGAGTGGGCTTTTGGTTTCTGTATATACGTATATACACTTTACATTTTTCCCATAAACTGATTTAAATGGAATTACGTTTTTAAATGCCATGTTAACTGCATTACATTTTTGTATATGCATTAGTATAGATATGCATAATATTGCATGACGCTGCGGACACTCAAGTAAGCTTCAGGTGAGTATATGTTATTGATAGAAAGTGCAGTGTGTATGGTTATGTTTAGATGCATATTGTGCTCATTATCCTGCACCCCGATGTTAGTGCTCCGCCCGAGGCCAGGGCCTAGCCTTCACGTGATCGTTCACCTCTTGCACCACACGCTCACCTTAGATCTAAGGTAGGTGTCAGCCTGTCGTACATACCACATTAGGTGGTTCTGACTCGTAGGTGACTTGTGATACTTCTCACAGCCTTCACGTGATCGTAGCACTTGAGTGTACCTATTTACACCCAGCCTGTCGTACATACCACCTTAGGTGGTTTCGACTCATATGCAGGCATACTTGATGATCTATAGATCCAGCTGTACAGGTCACGTTAGGTGACTCCGGCTGGCATGTTGATGAGATGTACGTTCAGCAGTACAGGTCACGTTAGGTGACTTCAGCTGGCATATTATTTTACCTTGATTTTCACACCTGGCTTACATATTACAGTGTTGAAATGTTATGACATGGCATATTTGGTTTTTACTGTCTTGGTGCATTATTTTACGTATATACGTAGTATTATTTTCTGGGAAATTATACAGGTTTTACAGTGATGGGTTAGTACGTTTAGAAAGATAACTGTGTTTCAAAAGCTTTGTTTTTGCCCACTCACGTTTTCTGTTTTGCACCCCTCTAGGTTCTAGCTAGACGTTTGTATTTATGGCTCACAAAAACTCTACGGCGGTTCTAACAGCCCTCCAATAAATGTAGGAACCTTCTTTCATGTTCTGTATAATTAATATCTAGCTTGCTGGACTGCACTTAAGTTACCTACACTCTTGATATGTGTATTTTCACTTTAAACACTCTCACATTTTCATATCACTATCACTTCCGCACTGCGCATATGGCTACGTCACCTTCACGTGATGGCCAGCACGTCTCAACTTAGGTCGGGGTGTGTCAGTTTGGTATCAGAGCCCTAGGTTGGGCAGTCCTGTATTTTTGTTTAAGTCCTGATTATTTTGATCTCTTATGTCAAAACCATGTCGCCTCATATAGAGCCACGAATTTCTTCTGAGTCTAATTTTCCAGATATTGGACAACTTGGTGAAGCTATTGCTAATGTTATTCAGTCCTCACTTCATCCTCCCTAGAGAACCCCCTTGGAGACTATATATAACTTGAAGCTAAATGATTTCTTTGGTAATGAGGGGTCTGAGGGAGCTAAGTGTTGGCTTGAACATATTCAGAAAACGTTTCGGGTGATGCAGTGACAGGGAAATCTTTTAGAAGACAGATGGATTAAGACAACCACTTGGTTCTTGTAAGTAAAGGTTGCATTGTGGTGGGGACAGGAATCTTTTCAGATGTCAGTGGAAGATGCCACAAATTGGGAGATTTTTAATCATCTATTTCATAAGAGATTTATACCTCTGGAGTATTTGGATCGTAAGAGTGAAGAATTCTCATATTTAAAACAGGGGAAAATGTCAGCAACTGAGTATCATCGGAAGTTCACTGATTTGTCTTGATATTGTCCGGAGATTGCTGCAAATCCTACTGAGATGCTTCGACGTTTTAAGTGGGTTACTCGAAAAAAATGGCGTTCTATGAGCTACTATGACTCCCTGTTCCACATATCAAGAATTTTTCGAGGTTTTACTTCGGGTTGAGGACTCCGTGAATGCTCTAGATGATAGTGATGAGGAGGAAGAAAAAAGTAATGTTCAAAAAAATAATAATAAAGATAGAGGACAGTCATCACAGGGACCTCGCAAGACGCAGAGCTTTAAAAGGAGTGGTACTAGTTCTTGTTCTTCTAGTGGAGGCTCGAGTTCCACTGCGCCGCAGAGGGGTGGCCGTTCAGGAGGTTCCCATTTCAAGAGATAGTGAGATTTTAGTAGTTCTGGTGGTCCATTTTGCCGTAGATGTAATAGTCGGTATATTGGGGAGTGTAGACAAGTCAATAGAGGTAGATGTTTTGTTTGTGGTCAGACGGGACATCGGACTAATTAGTGCCCACAGAACCAGCAGAAACCCCAGCCTCCTGCTTTACCACCAGCGGTTCCCATTCAGCAGATTCAGGGACCTCGTGGATATACCCCAACGGGTTACGGTGGTGTTTACCACTATCATGGGGATGTAGCTCCGTATTCTGGAGGAGCCTATCAGTACCCAGCAGATCCGTATTATCAGAGTGGTTATCTACTATATCAAGGAGGTTATACGCCATATGCACCGTATCAGGATGATGGATCACAGTGGTATCCTGGAGGGCAGTCCCAGAATGTTGAGGTTGCTTTTAGCAGTGCAGGATCGTCGAGGTAGCCTAATCATCTTGGTCAGGGAGGTCAGCAGCAGACGCTAGGCCGTGTCCACTACATTACACTACAGGATGCGCAGAATAATCCTGATCTGATTATGGGTACGTTGAACATTCTTGGTCATTTTGCTAAAATATTAATTGATTCAGGTGCCACACACTTTGTTATTTCTCATACGTTTGATCAAACAACTTAACAATATCCCACACCTCTCAGTTATGAGTTAGAGTTTTCAATGCCTAAAAGTGAGACATGTTATGTTAGCTGGGAGTATCAGGGGTGTCCTGTTTTAGTGGAGGATGTAGTTATGCTAGCTAATCTTATTTTCTAGACATTGTTGATTTTGATGTCATTCTGGGCATGGTTTGGTTACATTATAATCGTGCTAAGTTGGATTGTTATGAGAAAGTTGTCACTTTCCATCGGTCGAGTTTGCCTATGGTCAGTTTTGTTGGCGAGCGTTGCGGATTAAGACAAGGTATTATCTCGACCGTGATAGCAAAGAAACTGTTGAGGAAAGGATGTCAGGGCTACCTAGCTCATGTGGTGCTGAATAAGGATACTTTTACTCGTGTGGAGGATGTTCGAGTAGTAAGACATTTTCCTGATGTATTTCCTTATGATCTGCCTTGAATTACCTCCAGATCGAGAAGTAGAGGTCACTATTGATTTGATTCCAGGTACAGATCCTATTTCTTTAACTCATTATCAAATGGTTCCTGCTGAATTAAGGGAATTGAAAACCCAGTTACAAGAACTTGTTGATAAGGGTTTTATTTAGCCTAGTACTTCACCGTGGGGAGCTCCAGCTTTATTTGTACGAAAGAAAGATGGGACTTTGAGGCTATGCATTGATTATCGACAGCTGAACCGGGTAACGATTAAAAACTGTTATCCATTACCTCGCATTGATGACCTTTTTTATCAACTTAGAGTTGCCTGTGTATTTTCAAAAATTGATCTAAGATCTGGGTATTATTAGCTGAAAATCAGGAGTGACGATGTTCCGAAAACAGCATTTAGGACTCGATATGGTCATTACGAGTTTCTCGTGATGCCATTTGGGTTAACTAATGCTTCAGCAGCCTTTATGGGTTTAATGAATCGGGTGTTTCGCCCTTATCTCGACAGTTTTGTTATTGTCTTCATTGATGATATTTTGGTATATTCTAAATCTAAGGCAGAGCATACTAGACATCTCACTCTGGTTCTGAAGAAGTTGAGGGAGCATCAGTTGTTTGCTAAATTTAGTAAACGTCAATTGTGGCTGGATCAAGTGTCATTCTTAGGACATGTGATTTCAGCCCAGGGTATTCTTGTGGACCCTTAGACGGTAGCTGCAGTAGAGAATTGGGAACAGCCACGGACCGTCACTGAGGTATGGAGTTTCCTCTGCTTAGCAGGTTATTATCGACGTTTTATGAAAGATTTTTCAGTTATAGCTCTGCCATTGACGAGGTTGACTAGGAAAGATGTTAAATTCGAGTGGGACGAGGACTGCGATTGAAGTTTTCAGCAGCTTAAATATTGCCTCACTCATGTACCTGTTTTAGCACTTCCAGATGATAGTGGGAACTTCGAGATTTATAGTGATGCTTCCTTGAATGGCTTGGGTTGTGTGTTAATGCAGCATGGCAGGGTGATTGCTTATGCCTCGCGACAATTAAAGCCCCACGAGATGAATTATCCAACTCATGATCTTGAGTTAGCCATTATTATCTTTGCATTAAAAATCTGGAGGTATTATCTTTACGGGGAAACTTGTCAGATCTTCACTGACCATAAAAGTCTCAAATATATTTTCACTCAGAAAGATCTTAATCTCAAGCAGTGGAGATGGGTTGAGTTGCTCAGTGATTATGACTGCACGATTGCGTATCATCCTGGTCGTGCAAATTCTATAGCTGATGCTTTAAGCAGGAAATCCCAGGGTCGACTCAACACACTTTATGCACGCAGTGTTCCACTCTTGACTGAATTGCGATCTACTGGAGTCACATTAGGGGAAGACTACCAGGGAGCTCTACTTTCTAACTTTCAAGTTAGGCCAATCTTGATAGATTGTGTGCTCGAGTCTCAAATGAATGATGCGGAATCTCAGGAATTAATTCAGGCAGTTTCGGACGGGAAGAAGAAAGATCTCAGGATTAGGGATTATGATGGTATGCTGATGCAGGGTAACTGAATGTATGTGCCTAATATTGAAGAATTAAAGAAAGATATTCTTGATGAGGCGCATGTTTTAGCTTATGCGATGCATCCTGGGAGTACGAAGATGTATCACACTATTCGACCTTTCTATTATTGGCCTGGTATGAAAAGAGAGATTGCTGAGTATGTGAGTCACTGTGTAGTTTGCCAGCAAGTCAAGGCAGAAAGGAAGAGACCTTTTGGATTAATGCAACCACATCCCGTTCCTCAGTGGAAATGGGAGGATATTACCATAGATTTTGTGTACAAGCTTCCTCGTACGTGAAATGGATATGACGGCATTTGGGTGATAATGGATCAGCTTACTAAGTCAGCTCACTTTCTACCAGTTCGAGAGAACTATTCCTTGAGCCGATTAGTTGAGATTTTCATCTCGAATATTGTTAAATACCACGGGGTTCCGGTTAGTGTTATTTCTGTTCAGGATCCTAGGTTTACTTCTAAGTTTTTGGTTGCTTTTCAGGAAGCTTTTGGTTCGAGATTGCTTTACAGCATGGCTTATCACCCACAGACAGACGGATAATCCAAGACAACCATTCAGACGCTAGACGATATGTTGAGATCCTCAGTGCTGCAGTTTGGAGACGCTTGGCACAAGCGTTTGGATTTGATTAAGTTTGCCTATAATAATAGCTATCATTCTAGCATCGGTATGTCACCTTTCGAGGCGCTTTATGGTAAATCTTGTAGTACTCCTTTATGTTGGTCTGAAGTTGGCGAGAGAGTGCTAGTGGGCCCAGAGATTGTGGATGAGACTACACAGAATGTTCAGGTGATTAAAGCTAACCTGAAAGCGGCCCAAGATCGACAAAAGAGTCATGCCAATAAATATGACACTGACAGAGTTTATAAAGTTGGAGATTGGGTATTTTTGAAGTTGTCTCCGTGGAAAGGCATGGTACGGTTCGGTAAGAAAGGTAAGTTAAGTCCTCGGTACATTGGACCGTATCAGATCACCAAACGAATTGGTGAAGTTGCCTACAGGCTTAAGCTACCTTCAGAGCTATCAAAAGTGCACAACGTTTTTCATGTCTCGATGCTTCGTCACTATGTCTCTGATCCATCACACGTGATCCCTCCTCAACCACTGGAAATTAATCTAGACTTGACTTATGACGAAGAGCCTGTGACGATTTTAGACTAGGAGGATAAGGTTCTTAGGAACAAAACGGTACGCATGGTGAAAGTTTTGTGGAGGAATCATTCAGTCGACGAGGCCACCTAGGAGACTAAGGATCTTATGCGAGATTTATATCCACGTCTATTTTATGGTTTTTGATATGTTGTTGCCGTGTAGAAATTTCGGGGATGAAATTTTCTTAAGGGGGTAGATTGTGACGACCCATCCCGAATTATTGTATATATTATATCCCCGAGTATGTGAAGTGACGATAATGCCCTCGAGGTTTAGTGATGTGGATGTACGTATATAGTTTTAAATTACTTTTTCTCGCTGGCATAATTAAATTGTACGCGTCGTCACGAGCATGTTGACATGAGTTAGGGTCGAATCGAATTACTAACAAAAGTATTACGTCGATTTAAGGGTAAGATTGGGTGGATTATATTTATTTTTTTGTCTACCAATCATTTCAGATCCTACTTTATTGGAGCCCAATCAGATTTTGAGTTGAGTAAATTCCTTTGGGCCACATGATTCTCTCATTCTCCATTTTTCTTCTTTTTCTTCACAATAGCCCAATTAGGGCCCGAGATTTCTTTTTCTTTGGCCAACCCGTGACCAAGTACACACACTTACACACGTGCAAACCCTTTTCTCTCCTCTCTTCTCGAAATTTCTTTCCCGTCCGTACAACTGTGACCTCCAACTCACAAACATCATCTAAACCCCACAGATCGAACCTTTAACGACCTCCATCGTGTTCCTTGCAAGCTCACGATCCTATTCATACCATTTGTTCGAAGTAAGGACCCCAAGAACCTCAGAACTCAGAACTATGGCGAGGAGTCAAAATTACTCCAACGTGATCGTCGAGGTTTTACAAGGCTTTAAGGCTCAAGGTGGTTCCTAATCAACTTAATAGGGACCTTAGGTTAATTTTGAAGTGATTTGGATGTCGGGACACTCGGATTTATAGAGTTGCAAACTTAGCCGGAATATCAAAGGATTTTTCGACCATTTTCCGTCAGTTTTAGGACCCCAAAGCGGTAAGGTTTTGTTCCCCTTGTTGACAGCTTCAAATACATATAAGACTTGTGAAGTTTGGTGTTGAAACGAATGAGAAATTAAAGTTTTAAATTTTCCAGAAATCGGCGACGCAATGGCAACCGGTGCTAGAATCCAGCGAACCACCGGAGAAGAAAGAAAAATATTCCGTTAACTTTGACAAAATATACTGACGGCGTCAGGTAAAGTTAACGGTATATGCTACTATTTAACATAATATTCCCTAACGCCGTTAGGGATTTTGTCTAACGTGCCAGGCACGTGCCTGCGTGTGTGGCCATGCCTTGGCCGACGCATGACAGCGCGTGAGTTATCAGAAATTTTTTCTAAAAATATGGGGGTGTTCGTGGTGTTGTGTAGGTCACGTTGGTATATTCAAACACCCCAATTGAGCAACATATGAGAAGTTATTACACGGTTTGGTTTATGTACTTTCAAATTAATCTTAAATTAGTTGTTTCACATATAGATGAGACGTATCAGGAAGACGAGTGTAGCCAGGCGAGACTTGGGGGTTACGACCATGTTACATACCAGTGAGTGGGCTTTTGGTTTCTATATATACGTATATATGCTTTACATTTTTCCAAGAAACTGATTTAAATGGAATTACGTTTTTAAATGCCATGTCAACTGCATTACATTTTTGTATATGCATTAGTATAGATATGCATAATATTGCATGACGCTGCGGATGCTCAGGTAAGCTTTAGGTGAGTATATTTTATTGATAGAAAGTGCAGTGTGTATGGTTATGTTTAGATGCATATTGTGCTCATTATCCTTCACCCCGGTGTTAGTGCTCCTCCCGAGGCCAGAGCCTAGCCTTCACGTGATCGTTCACCTCCCGCACCACACGCTCACCTTGGATCCAAGGCAGGTGTCAGCCTGTCGTACATACCACATTAGGTGGTTCCAACTCGTAGGTGACTTGCGATACTTCGCACAGCCTTCACATGATCGTAGCACTTGAGTGTACCTATTTACACCCAGCCTGTTGTACATACCACCTTAGGTGGTTCTGACTCGTGTGCAGGCATACTTGATGAGCTATGGATTCAACCGTACAGGTCATGTTAGGTGACTCCGACTGGCATATTATTTTACCTTGATTTTCACACCTGGCTTACATATTACAGTGTTGAAATGTTATGACATGGCATACTTGGTTTTTACTGTCTTGGTGCATTGTTTTTTGTATATACGTAGTATTATTTTCTAGGAAATTATACAGGTTTTACAGTGAGGGGTTAGTACGTTCAGAAAGATAACTGTGTTTCAAAAGCTTTGTTTTTGCCCACTCACTTTTTCTGTTTTGCGCCCCTCCAGGTTCTAGCTAGACATTTGTATTTGTGGCTCACGAGGACTCTACGGCGGTTCTAACAGCCCTACAATAAATGTAGGAACTTTCTTTCATGTTCTGTATAATTAATACCTAGCTTGCTGGACTGCACTTAGGTTACCTACGCTCTAAATATGCGTATTTTCACTTTAAACACTCTCACATTTTCATATCACTATCACTTCCGCACTGCACATATGGCTACGTCACCTTCACGTGATGGTCAGCATGTCTCGACTTAGGTTGGGGTGTGTCAGATCTTAATGTGGTGTTGTCACGCATTGTGATTGGTCTCCAAGTTGAAGGACAATCTCTCATTAGTTATGGGAATAGCCAATCAACGGCAGGCATCTGTCGTGGCTTCCACTTGGTTTGGCGTTGATTTGTGTGCTTCGGTATGAATGTCTTAGCAAGAACCTTTTGGTGGGTTCATGATGTTCACTTAACTGGTATTCAATAGTTTCAGGATCGTTCTTTCTACTCTAAGAAGACTCTACCTATGTTTTAAATTGAAATTTTCATTTTCCGCTCCTATCAATGTCAATTATGTCATACTTCAGATATGTCAAGTTGTCATAATAAATTAAAATGGTTCAAACCAGCACATGAATACTTAAAATGTCAATTATGTCATACTCCACTATTTTTTACTCTTTGATGTTTGAATGAAATTAACAAGAAAACAAGGCTTGTTTCTTGCTTGATCCTTATGCCGCCGACCCCCCCAAGCCCCAAAGTAAAATTAAATTTTCATGCATTATGCATATATCATATCATATCATGTCATAATAAAAGCGGGAGGGAGCAACGTTTGAAAATTAAATTGTTCAATCATGCATTACTTTTTGTTTTTGAATACTAGTACTAGTACCGGTGCGTGTAAATAGCGGACTATTTTGATTCATATTCTAGCTAAAAGCAAAACTCAAAAATAAAAGGACCCCACGATAGCCGAAAGACCAATGTATATTATAAAAATGTCCACCAAATAAAATACCACCACACAAGTAGCCTTGCTTTGCTCCTAGTAAATAGTAATTCACAGGCATGCAGGGGCGGTCAAAAATCACAGTATCAATGAGCAGTGGAAGCTCTGTGTGGCAGTCACCAGCAGCTGGGAATGAAGATGAATTCCATTACCAAACATGGAGGGCACCGCCATCAAGCCTTGCTCTTGCAAACAATCAATTCATGAGAAATATGACAGAAATTCATGACTTGAACGCGGATATTGATCATCATCATGAATTAGAGGATCGCAAGGAGTAATATTATTATCGAAATAAGATGAATAGTCTCAACATTACTAATAGTATACCAATGCCATGGAATAAGTTGTTGAAGATGAAAGAAGGAGGCCAGCAGCATCATAGTTCCAGTTACTATGTGCAGCTGCAGCAGACTAATAGTAATAGTAGTAATAGTTTTAGTCATGATAAGTGGCAAAAGACTTTGCCTCAGTCTGAAATGCTGCCAAGGAATGAGGTTTTGGGCAGTTACATTTTCGTATGCAACAACTAGACAATGCAAGAGGACCTACACCGTCAACTATTTGGTATGTAACTTCTCTCTACCTACCTAATTACTACTTCTTGTTTCTGTTGATAAACTTCTTGTTTCTGTTGATAGAAGTACAACATATATGAACACTAACTATTTGTTTATGTTTACCTTTTTATTATCATGGTTTGGAGGAGCATAGTTGGTTTTGATGTAGTCATTTGATTGGTAACAAAACAATTAGGCATGTAATTAAACAGTTTTTGCATCAAGATATACTGTAATTAATTTGTATATATAAAATTGTCGTGTTTGTTTTCTTTTCTTGAAGTGAATAAGGATTAATTCAGAATGTTACAAAATTTCAAAATAATGAACGGTTGCATATATATATCCACTTTCAGGTCTGCCTCAGAAATATAAGGACTCAGTAAGGGCAATAACCCCAGGCTTACCCCCTTTTCTGTATAACTACACAGGTCACCAGCTACATGGAGTTTTCTAGGTTTGCACATATAAATTATTACATCTATGTATCAAATATTCAGCTACATATTATCCTGAATTTGAGAAATTAGATTGACTACCTTTGTGTGATCCTCTGTAAAAAAGGCTGTAAGCTTTGGAGGATCAAACATCGACCCAACCGCATGGCAAGACAAGAAGTGCAAAGGAGAATCAAGATTTCCAGCACAGGTACAAGTGCTAATAGGTATCATTAGTAGTTCAATTGGCATAATATTTATTTAATTTTTCGATTCGGTCATTTGAAATCGAGAGCGAATTGGATTTGATTAATTTTCAGGTTAGAATTGGAGTGAAGGAAAGGTGCAAACCACTAGAAGAGGATGCATTTAGGCCAATACTCTAACACTATGATGGCCCCAAGTTTACAGCTCTCTGTGCCTGAGGTCATTTTTCATCACAATTAACTTCTTTTTCTTTACAATTCTATATATGCCAGAATACATATACATATATGTTTGCTAGTTTTATAGTGAAAGTTAGTTAATATTTTTTTTGGGTTGCTTCGCTTGCTTCTGAAACTTGTGGTTTGGAATATTGACTTTTGCAGGCACTTGCATTGTTAGACTTGTTCAAAGAAGAGAACTTCTAGTTCTAACTCCGATGCGATCCACCAATCGAATTCATATATATATATATATATATATATGTTTAAGAATGGGATGTATGTAACATGCTTTTATGTTAGAAAGATCGATCATGCAGATGCAGCAGCTAGCAGGGCTTCCATTACTGCAACTATATATCCAATATTTGTGTACACATATTTGACCAAGGTTATTAAATTTGAACTGCCGGTGCAGTGCTGTGCTTGGTATTTGGTAATGAAATGAAAGCACATGAATCTAAACTTATGGCTAGCAGACTCTAGCCCCAAGAAAAGAGGCAATCTTTTTCTAAAGTTGCTTCCTTCCTTGCAGGGATGATGATCCTCCCTCGTGCACTGTTTTCTTTTCAAACAAGTAATCAATATAGCTCAATTAATATAAATCTCAAAATCCAAAAGCCGAAGGAAGGGCAACAACAAAGAAAAAACCAAAGTAACACGAGATCGCCTAACACAAGGCAATAAAAAGACCAATTGGGCCTCTCAAGTGACGTACACTTTGTAAGACTTCGGCCAATAATCCTCTCAATTGATATAATATTTTGACTAGTGCTATACTTACCATCTCTTTGTATCATTTGTACTATATTTCTAATAGAAGTAGAGCCACCAACAAATGTAGATTCAATCTCTATTGGACAGATGATACAAATAGAACGAAAAACATTTTTGTAATATTTTATCTTTTTATTTCAATACTTCAAAGAAAATTCAATTTCATCAAGTTCACAATGGCAAGTTCAAAATTTTTTGAAGTCTTAATTTGTTGACAGGTACCACTCAGTACTATGGTCTAGTAGTGTTCCTCTACACTTGTAAGTGAAAGGTCTTAGGTTCGAATATCGTGGATGGCGAATTCAATACCAAATTTGGTTGCCCATTGTATGGCTCAACCGAACTCCCCCTCCCTTTAGTGTAAAAATATATTGTTGTACTATGAAAAAAAATTTGTTGACATGTAATGGTACAAATAACAATATATTATTGTCTTTTATATTAAACAGTACATGAAAAAAAAAAAAAGTAAAACCTTGAGTTGCAAGTCACTGTTTCGTAACAAAACAAAAGATGCGTAAGTTTTTATTCACAATTATAAGTTTAAGGAAACAAAGATATGGAGCTTTGTTGTGGCCTATATTTAACTGACATGGGAAGGGGGCTGGCGGCACAGAGAGGGAATAGAGAGAGATATATGTTAGAGGAATGTGTGTTATTCCCCCTACGTAGTGTCTTTATTTATAGTAATAAGAGGGAGATGAAATCCTTCTCTTCTAAGGAATACAAGTCCATATAGGAAAGAATAACTAGAATCAAATCTAATCTAGGATTACACAATCACACTTAAACTAGAAGTTTACAATACTCCCCCTTGAGTGTGTAAATACTCAAGTAGATTCGGCATCATGTAAAGGTTGAGGAAGTCGACTAGTCGGCACTGATTTTGGGAACACGCTATTCTCTAATAAGGTAGGAACTTGCATAAGGAAGTAAGTCTCACAAAAAACCATATCGCTATGGTAAAAACCCAAGTAGGGACAAAATCCATAATCTAAGGAAAAATGCATGAGTAATGCAAAGTCAAATGAAACGTCTATGAGACGTCATCAGGGATATGATCAACCCAAGGTGGGTGCCTCATCAAAACCTCATTAGGTAGCAAAAACCCAATGGGAAAAATGCTCCTAATTGTACGGAAAAAGAGTACGTTAAGATCAAGCAAGTATACTTCAGGATACTCCCCCTAAGTTTGACACAATTCCAAAGAGAACTAGCAATGTTACAACTCAGAAAGTTTACGCATACCAATTCCTTGAACAAGCTTCTGAAACGTCGCCCTTGGTAGTGATTTAGTGAAGAGGTCGGCTAGACTGTCTTGTGAACGGATTTGCGTGACTTCAATCTTCTGATGCTCTTGTTGTTGATGTGAGAAGAAGAACTTCAGCGCAATGTGCTTGGTGTTGTCTCCTTCGATGTAACACTTCTTGAGCTGTTCGATCCATGTTGCGTTATCTTCATAGATCACCGTCAGGACATCAACGATGGGGTAAACATTGCAGGAGCTTCGAATATGGCCCATAACTGCTCTCAACCAAAAGCATTCCTGAATTGCTTCATGTAAGGCGGGAATTTCAACATGGTTAGACGAAGTGGCAACTAAGGTCTGTTTAATTGACCTCTAAGATATTTTAGTGCCTCTAACGGTAAAGACATAACCCATTTGAGAACCCGCCTTGTGTGGATCAGATAACTATCATGCGTCAGCATAACCAACAAGACGAGAATCAACTCAAGACAAGAGGGTGTGGCATCACTCGAGGATCTGTAGGGATAGAAGAAGCCCAAATCCATAGTACCCTTAAGGTAGCGAAAAATGTCTTTAACACCAGTCCAGTGTCAGCGTGTTGGTGCATTACTATATCTTGCCAAAAGAATAACAGCAAATGAGATGGCGGGTCTAGTGCATTGAGCTAAGTACAATAAAGCGCCTATCGCACTTAGATAAGGAACTTCAGGCACCAAAATCTCTTCATCATCCGCCTTCGGATGGAATGGATCTCAGTTTACATCTAGCGATCGAACGACCATAGGAGTACTCGAAGGCTTTGCTTTATCCTCGTTAAAGCGACGCAACACCTTCTGGGTGTAGTTCGATTGATGTACTAAGATTCCATCCGAACGGTGCTCTATCTGGAGACCGAGACAATATCGAGTCTTTCCTAGATCTTTCATCTCAAATTTCAACTTCAGGTGCATAGCAGTTCTCGCGAGCTCTTCAAGAGTTCTGATGAGATTCATGTCATCGACATATACTGCAACAATCGCAAAACTAGAATGTGACTTCTTAATGAACACACAAGGGCATAGTTCGTTGTTCACATATCCCTGACCAGTCAAATACTCACTCAAACGGTTATACCATATTCTTCCGAATTGCTTCAAACCGTAGAGTGAACGCCTTAGCCGAATTGAAAGCGTGTTCCGGGGTTTGGAAATATTTGATCTAGTCAATGTAAGTCCTTCGAGAACTTTCATATAAATTTCCATATCAAGATCCCCATAGAAATGCGCAGTTCCTATTTCCATCAGCTACATACTTAGTTTTTCGGAAGCTACCAAACTGATAAGGTAGCGAAAAGTAATCATATCCATAACGGGTGAATAAGTTTTGTCATAGTCAATCACGGGGAGTTGTGAGAAGCCTTGCGCAACAAGACGAGTTTTGTAACGCCCAATTTAGTTATTCTCATTACGCTTCCGAACGAAAACCAACTTGTAGCCAACGGGCTTCATATTTTAAAGAGTATGAGCTACAGGTCTAAACATCTTATGTTTCGCAAACGAATCGAATTCGACTTGGATTACTTGTTTCCAATTTAATCAATCTGTTTTACGTCGATATTCATTAACAGAACAGGGTTCATTGTCATCGCTCAACATGATCTTAGTAGCTACTGCATATGCTAATGCATCGTCGACAATCATCTTATCTATACACCAAACATCATCCACGCTAGCATAATATACCAAAATCTCACGATTCTCGAGAGGTGGATTCGTCCCTTCAAGGACGCTTCTGTAATCTATAATTTTCTTATGAGTTGGATAGAATGAGTAAGCGACAGTCGGATTCACGGTAGGCTCTTCAGGGGCTTGTTCCATGGGTTTCCTCTTCAGGGGATGTGAATCCTTTGAACCAAGTGGTCTACCACGCTTATGTGTAGGGGCAGATGATTGGCTAGCTGCTAATGTACGTGGATCGCCAAAGTTGGCATCTCGAGCCTTCAGGAAGGAAGTCAGTCGTACATTCACAGCTGGAATATGTGATCTTGTCACTCGCACTAGATTGGTGAAAGCATCTGGCATGCTCTGAAGGTTTAATATGCGCTGCATTTTAGTTTCAGACTAAGTGGTGCAGGGATCTAAATGAGACAAAATGGGAGTCATCCATGATAATTCACGTCGTTCTTCAGGAACTTTGACATTCTTATCTCCCCCTAACGACAGAAATACTGTCTCATTGAAGTGACAATCTATGAAACGAGCAGTAAACAGATCGTCTGTCAAAGGTTCTAAGTAACAAATGATCGAAGGAGAATCGTATCCGACATAGATTCCCATCATTTGCTGAGGCCCCATTTTTATACGTAATGGTGGTGAAATAGGCACATAGACCACACAACCAAAAACACGCATATGCGATATGTTGGGTTCATATCCGGTAACCAACTTAAGGGCGCTATATGGTTGGGTTGCAACAGGCCTCAAGCGGACCAATATAGCTACGTGCATTATTGCATGGCCCCAAGCAGCGATCGAGAGCTTGGTACGTATAACCAACGATCGAGCAATCATTTGTAAGCGCTTAATGAATGCCTCTGTCGAGCCGTTTTGGGTGTGAACATGGGGTACTAGATGTTCAACTTCAACCCCAATCGACATGCAATAGTCATCAAAAGTTTTAGATGTGAATTCTCCAGCATTAGCCAATCAAATGGATTTGATTGAATAATCAGAGTGGTGAGCTCTGAGCTTGTTAATCAGAGCCACCAGAGTGGAGAAGCCATAGTTCTTTGTGGACAACAAGCACACGTGTGACCAATGTGTGGAAGCGTCAACCAATACCATAAAGTATCTAAATGGTCCGTATGGAGGTTGAATTGTTCCCCAAATGTCCCCCTGAATCCTTTGTAGAAAAATATGAGGATTCAAACGAATCTTGTCATAAGAAGGCTTAATAATAAGCTTTCCCATGAAGCAGGCTTGACATGTGATTCCTTGAATCGAACCTAAACTTCAGGTTAGTGGATGCTCGTGTGATGATTTGAGGATACGACGCATCAATGTTCATCCAGAGTGTCCAAACGATCATGCCAAAGTGTAATTTCATGCGCGGTCCCGGAGGTAGGGCCAGCCAAATAGTGGCTTTCTATAGGGCTTATGGTCGTAGTATACAGACCACTCGGGATACGCTCCATTTTCTCTATAATACGCTTCTGGCCATATTCGTAGGAAGTTATGCATAGAAATTCAACTCCATTTTCTACATAGGTTTTAGCGTGGTAATTATTATCTCTAATGTCCTTGAAACTCAACAATGTTCTTCCGAAACGCGGAGAATAAAGTGCCTCATCAATGGTTAAAATTGTACCATTTGACAACATTATACGTGCCTTACTGTATCCTTCGATCAGGTTGAATGGGCCTGAGAGGGTTGTCAGAGGTGCATTCTTAGGTATGAAGTTTGTGAAATAGATGTGTTCACGCAAAACGATGTGCGTGGTTGCATTATCTACAAGACAACTAACTTCCTCACTAGTTATACCTAGGATGAAAATTAATTTGAATCGGTCACATGCATAAAAGTTCTAAAAACAAATATCCATTCAAAGTAAATTAAGTACTCAAGCATGGTAATTAATTTAAAACTTAATATCCAAAAACAAATCACCAACAAATAATCCAAATATAAAGGAAAATTGTTCAAAATTAAACCAAAAAACAAGATAGGGTTCGGCCACTAGGTGGAATTCGGCCCCATTGTCTAAATTTCAACTAGAAAAATAGTTTATGTCTAAGATTCTAATCTTCCATAAAGGTAACAACCTCTTGAAAGTCAGAAACCTCCATCTTGGTACTCTCCGGTTCATCCACTTGCATTAAGTTTGATTCAAACTCCTTACGACGAGAATGATATTCAGCTACAACCTTCTGGGAAGCTCAGTAAACACGAAACCAATGGTCCTTTGAACCACAGCGATAACATATATCTGCATCCATGGTTTCAGGTGCTTTGCCCTTATTCTTGAAGTTTAGGGCCTTGGGAGCGAGGTTATGGCACTTCTGGGCTCGGTTTCCTCCCTTAGATGGGCCTTGGCTCTGTTAACCTTGACGGGTTGGCTTCTGGCCGCCCCTACCACGCCTATTTGGATGTTTTGGGCTTTTGTTTGTGATATAATGTGTTTCAGGCACAGCAGTCACCCTAGTATGTCAAGCTTGATGATTTTTCATCAACATCTGATTCTGCTTTTCAGCGATAAGTAAAACAGAGATCAAATCCGAGAATTTAGTGAACTTCTGAGCCCTATATTGTTGATGCAGGATAATATTAGTAGAACAGAAGGTCGAATAGGTATTCTCCAGGATATCATCTTCAATCAAGGTATTGTTACAGAATTTGAGAAGTGATCAGATTCGACAAAGTTCATAATTATATTCATTCACGAACTTAAAGTCTTGGAAGCGCAAATGTTGCCAGTCATGTGTTGCTTCAGGCAAGAAGATGTCATTTTGGTGATCAAAACGATCAGCCAAAGCGACCCAGAGTGCTCGTGGATCCTCATCAGCAAGGTACTCGGTTTGCAGTGTGTCATAAATATGTCTTCGAATGAAGATTATGGCAATGGCTTTCTCAGTTTCACCAACCGGGTTGTCTGTCTCATCTTCAATGGCGGGACCCAAGTTCTTTGCAGTGAGGTGGAACTTCACATCTTGGACCCACTTGAGGTAGTTTCTTCCAGAGACCTCTAAAGCAGTGAAGTCGAGTTTGTTCAAATTCGACATGTTTCTATCACAAAATAGATAGACAAGATGTGGTTAGTGTAATGGAGAAGAATATCAATCCATTCACATAGAAGTAGAACATTCAGGTTCTAATAGACATGTATTGGTTTAAATTTGCATGAAAAAACTTCGGGTTTTCATGGGTGATGTTTGTAAGGAAAACTTCAGGTTTTCAAACAAGGCATGTTTCTAGAAACTTCAAGTTTCAAAATAATTATGAACTTCATATTTATATGTTCCTGCAGACAAACGCAAATATATATACAGAAATATGCAACAATAAAATATGCAAATAGAACTTCAGGCCTATAATCATAATTGAATTAATCACATTAAGGCGTGTTTTCTTATTAGGTGTTGGACCCTACTACTCCAATTTCATGCATATCAAATAAAACAAGAAAATGAGTACTTCAAAGTAAAGAAGAGCTTATGCTCTTTTACAACATTTGCTCAAAACAAATTACCTTAAAGTAAAGAAGAGCTTATGCTCTTTTACAACATTTGATCATATCAAATTACAACCAAAATCTAATCTACACATTCCCATGGTTCAAACAAATTTGAGAGACAGCCTTTCACATAGCTCAATTATCGTAGGCTTAGGTTCATAATCACCCTTTCTTTAATTAATTAACGCTTTAACTAATTAAACTTGAATGCAACATTGTCATTTGGCTTTTGTATCCATAGAATTGATTTAGATGGAGCTAAGTGAAATGAAAATCCAATTCTCATTTAAAGATACAAAACTATTTTGTTCTCTACTAATTTGGGCCAAAATGCAATAACCTCAACTAGGCTATATTGCAAAACACAAACTTTTGAGGTCACTTTGTAAAAACACAAAAGTCCACTACTTCATGTAATTACAACTAGAACCCAAAAATTTCAACAAATGCAAAAACTTCATTAAAGGAGCAAAACAATTTGTCCCTTAGTGATTTTGGACCTTTAC
The DNA here is from genome assembly GCA_024362995.1 of Heteromeles arbutifolia. Taxonomy (NCBI): domain Eukaryota; kingdom Viridiplantae; phylum Streptophyta; class Magnoliopsida; order Rosales; family Rosaceae; genus Heteromeles; species Heteromeles arbutifolia. The sequence goes on from JANCRC010000004.1 coordinate 41,288,131, forward strand.
GTAAAAACGTAAACTTTCGGGTCAAAGTACAAATACACAAAAGTATCAAAACTTTATGTAATTGCATAAAAGTTCCAAAAGTACCCCCATTATGGGGGTGGCCGGTTTTGGTGAGTAGGAGAGAAGGTTGGTTTTGTTGAAAATTCAGAATCTTAAAGTGTGTTGAATAATCGAAAGGTATGGGTTGAAAAGTTGATTGGCATGATTGAAAAGTTTGATTGGTATGGGTTGAAAGATATAGGTAAGGTGTAGCATTTATCAAATAATAAAACACAAATCATCCATCACCAATCAATAACAAACCAAAACTTTATGAAAAACAACAAACACATTGAATCAAAACACCAAACCTTTTTGTTCTTGGTAAGAACATCAAGAACATTGAAGAACATCCATGAAAAACCCATAAGAGCTCCATGAATGTTTTCACTCAATAAAACTCAAATTTTCACTACTCAAAAGGGGGTTAACATCCTAGGGCACTTAGGGGTTCCAAAAGTCACTTTAAAACACTTTTAACAAGACAAACATGAACCCAAAATTTCACCCTTTGGATTTGGCCGAATTTCCCCATAAACATGGCACCAAATTTTAGCTCCAAAATTCATGCTCATATGAACTACATCTACAACATTTGAGATGGCAAATTTTCAAGCAAAGTGTACATTCAAAGAAGCAAGAATAAAGCTTGTAACAATTACAACACTCAAATCAAAGACTATGAACTACAAAACCCAAAAGGATTCACCAACTACTAGACCTAGGCTCTTGATACCACTTGAAGAAAATATTTATGAAAACAAGTTCATTTTAGCAACATCTATGCATGTAATTAACAAATAAAAGGCGGAATCATGTTTGTATGCACTCAAAAACAAAACTTTACCCATGAAATTCAAGGCCTAGTGAGTGTGGTGAACCAAGATTCAACTCAAGAACAAAGTGAGTTGAGAAATATTATACCTTTGTTGATTCCTCTTTGCATAAGTAAAGGATAATCAACCAAGAGATAGAGCCTTCATTCCTTACTTCCTAGCTCCATGGATTTTCTTGGATGAGGATGGTGGAACGGATTCTTCAAGTTCCCAAAATAGAGAACATCTAAGTCTCCACACCAAGGAGAGCATTGATGAAGAGATGAGTGACCTTGGAAGAAATGGATGCTGGTAATTTTCTCCAAGGTGGCCAGCCTCCTAGAGAGTCAAGAGAGTTTTGTGTTCTCATCTTTTCTCTTAAGAAAACCCTAAGGATGAAATGGCTATAAAGTTGCCTTTATACCACCTCACAATGAAGTGGCAAACTTGCAATTAAGCCAAGTTCACTACCCTTCACTCTTATGGCTGGCCATATTGGGTTCTTTGGGCTTTGAGGCCACAACTTAAGATATTGGACTTGACATTCAAATTCCATTAGGCCTAACGGCCCAAAACTAACCCGAGGTCTATAACAAACTTATTCGTTTGATTAATTAACATATTAATTAATCCTAGCCATAAATAATTAAACCATCTAATTATCCTTACTCATCTTCGTTGTTTCTTCAATCTCTACCTTACACGGTGTACGATCCAATAGGTTCCTTTTAGAGAGGTAGTGGGCGATTATAACTCTTCAAATCGATTGTGAATTGAAACATACTTTCAATTCTCCCTTTAGTGATTATACACCTTTAGGGCTTCCACAAACCATGAGTAACACCTAGCAGTATGTCATGGCTACCCAAACTAATCAGAAGAGGTGGAAAACCTATTCAGTTTAGGATTACAATGCAATACAGTCTTTCTCTAATACAATACTCTTAACCACATTGTTTGGTTTGATAGTTTATTCATGTCTACTATCCAATGTGATTCTTTTACTTATATGATTACCTTGAATGTGATTTGTAACGACTTCCTAAATCTCATGCATACTCTGGCCAGAGATTCTTAATCATATCATAGAGTATTCTCCCTCAAACGGTTTGAAGGTTAGAGATCCCTTGTTGTGCATTCACTTGCCTCCATGGCTAAATGGCTTAACCCCAACTATGTCATGGACACCCTCTGATGGAGTAACTTCGATAGAGTCAAAGATCAAGGACCTAACCACAAGACAACTATGATGCCTCAGGTCAAATGACTACTTTGCATTATCCCAACCATGAGTTCTCATGTGACATGAGTATGAGAACTCCTTGTTGATCATGTTTAGTGGACTGATTCTCTATTGAGCACCTACATGCTTGTCTTGGGGTCAATCACACCAATGACTCGAGACCAGTCACTCTCCCTAAGTTAAGACATAACACGTACTGATCTTAATGGACTGTCAATGCCCAATTGGCAGTCCTATGATCAGGAACGTTTAGGATATGTATACGAAAGAGAATGGTCTCTTGAATCTAACTTCTTTAGATCGCATTCTCCCAATTACATATTCTTTGGACTTATCGTTTAAGCATATAACATTTATATGAGACGGCTTAAAACAATAATCTTTGCCCTTTATATTAAACTAGATTAGTTTAACGTGTGAAATGTCCGTAAAGTATCATCATATGATCCGTTTTAGGGCACATTTCCAACACTTTTGGTGTTCAAAACGATCAGCCAAAGCGACCCAGAGTGCTCGTGGATCTTCCTCAACAAGGTACTTGGTTTGCAATGCGTCATGAATATGTCTTCAGATGAAGATCATGGCAGTGGCTTTCTCAGCTTCGCCAACCGGGTTGTCTGTCTCATCTTCAACAATTATGGATATAATGCATACACAATTTATGTAGAATCTAAAATTCAAAAAACGTAAAGTTGGGTAATGGTGAATATTCATGCTATTAGGGCTTCAAAAATATCGAGATAAAAACTGTTGTTTTGGAAGAACCTGATTGCATGATGATATTGGTGAATTGGTTTGATGCGGAAAGCTTCCATGTTAGATTCCTAAGCGCAGCGGTAGGAGCATGCTGATAACGTATTATGGCCTATATTTAATTGACAGAAGAAGGGGGGCCGGTGGCACACAGAGAGAATAGAGAGAGATATGTGTTTGTAGGGTTGTGTAGAGGAATGTGTGTTATTCTCCCTGATGAGTCCATATTATACTATATATTTTACCCTAATCTTAATTATAATTTATTAGTTATTTTGATAGAATTTTGATACTTTGTTATGTATTTTCAATGTAGGACACTCGACTTCCTTTGGAGTAAAAAGTGATCAAACAAATGAATTTTGGAGTGATTCTAATTGGAGGATGTTCGTGAGTCTTTCAAGATGATTGTATCAAAGTTTCAGATTTTTCTACCAAACCGTTTGACCGTGGTGATGAAATAAAGACTCAACGCGCAACTTTCCCAGATTGACGTTTCTGGACATTTTGGGTATTTTGGAGGTCAAGATGGTATATTTTGAGGAAGATTCCTTCTAAGGATTTGTTGGAGACGTCTCAAGCTTTAAAAAAAGATATTTTGGGACCAAATCGGAGTTGATTTGGTCAGTCAAAAGACTGATTTTCTGAGAAGTCCGAATTCCAATTAGAATAGGAAACCTTTTATTTTCTGTTTTATTATTGTATTAGGTTTCCTAGTCTTATTTTAAGACCTTAGGAGGATTTTAATTAGAGTAGTATAAATAAGGCTATTTAGCTATTAGATTAGGGGGAACGCATAAGAGAAAGAAGGGAGAACACACTACTTTGGAGCCTTGACGATTCAAGTTTATTTTCAAGGTGTTTTCTATCCATGTTTTTAATATTATTTTATTTTATGATTTTTCATAACTAGTTTCGTTTGCTAGAGCGAGGCCACGAGCCTTAGCAAGAATATGTAGTTTCTTTTCAATTTGCTTATGATATTATGCATGCAAGTTTTGAATTATTAATCACTGTGCTTTAAACTATCTAATTGTCATAGTGATTGGCCACCATTAGGATCTTTAGAAAAGTAATTTGATGCAATTTTGGTGTAGGGCTGTCCCTGGAATTGACGCTGGCTTCTTGTGGTTAATATGTGTAACTTCTTAGGATGGACGACACGTCTTAAGGGTTATATGGTTTTCCAAAAGGTTTTCACAAAACTTAATGAGTCTTGCATGTTCACATTCGATCTGGACGCCACGGACGGGTTGCATGTTAGATATACGTTCTATGTTGGAGGTTCCAAGTAGGATATATATTAAGAAAACCTAACCTTCAAAATATGCATGTGTAAGTCATAAGTAATTGGAAAAACTACATAGGATTGTTAAGGTGATGGCGGAACCCTAGTGCTCAAATTTATTTTCAAAACTATTTTCTTTTGTTTCCTTTATTTTGTCAATTTATTTAATTATTTTTAGTTAAATTCGTTTTTAATATTTTAGGTCATTAAATCAACCTCTTCCAAACTTTGTTTTCAAATAATTAATTAAGATTTGGTTAACATAAAAGTATTCATTCAATCCCTGCAGAAAACGACCTTGCTTGAGCTGCTATACTACGACAACCTTGTACTCTTGCAAGTATTTTAGGTGTTTTTAACTCTTTTACCCAAGTTATAAAATTCCGATCACTCCCTACGCAGTGCCTTTATTTATAGTAATAAGAGGGAGAAGAAGGATCTTCTCTTCCAATGAATACAAGTTCATATAGAAAAGAATAACTAGAATCAAATCAAATCTAGTACAAGACGATAAACATTTTCTTGGGAGGAAACATTTAACATTTTATCCGCAAGTAAAAGTGGGGGTGTCACGTGCCAAACCTAACATTCTTCATTGTTCTCAATTCTCTCACCTTCAACGGTTGTTGTTGGTCTGATCAACGACTAATCTATAATCCGCTGGTAAATAATTTGCTGCCACTCCTTCTTGTTCAAATTCTCGAGACACAGAGTGATTGTGGCGGTGATGGCTGTGGCGGCGGTGTTTTTGGTGGTAGTGCTCCCCTGAATCTGAATTGGTCTCAGGTCAATCAAATTGTCAAAAGAGAATGGAGGGATTGTCATCCTCTTCATCCTCTTCCGCTATTTTCTACGACTTTCTCGATCGAATGCGAAACCCTGCTTCCCTCGATCTCGTCCGATCTATCAAAAGGTACTCCCATAACTCAAACCCTAATCAATGAAATGGAATGGATATTTAATCTGTTTGGTTTGATATTTGTTTGTCAGTTTTATCGTTTCCTTCTCGTTTTACGCGGCCAACCCTGAAAGTGATGGCAAAAAGGTTCAAGAGTTCTACGCAACCATGGAAGATAATATTAGGGATCATCCTTTGTGGGCAGGTGCCACTGATCAGGAAGTCGATTGTGCAATGGAGGTACTCTCTCCCTGTTTGTTTCAATTCAAACATGGTGGACGAATTTGGTTTAGTCTATGTTGGTGTTCTTAAGAATCTCAAAATTCGCTTCACTCGAAAGTTAATTTCGTTTTTCATCGCATCCCTTGTGTTCACAATAGTTTAAACTTTCCGACTAACAATCGTATTAAAGAAAGGCACTGTAGCACGTACCACAAAATTATTTTGTTTATATGTGGGATACTCAGCTTGGGGAAAGGCTTTGTTGTTGCTGTTGTTGGGATACTCAGCTTGGGGTGTGTTTGTCTATGATGGCTACTGCAGGGTTTGGAGAAATATGTCATGACAAAGTTGTTTTCCCGGACCTTTGCTTCTTCACCCGAGGATGCAAAGATTGACCTTGAAACCTCGCACAAAATACACTTGCTGCAGACCTTCTTGAAGCCTGAGCATCTGGATATTCCAGTAGTTCTGCGCAATGAAGCCTCATGGCTGGTACGTATACCGCATTTGCACTGATTGTTGGGAGTGCAGATTACTGCAGGCACTGCATTCCTTTTTAGTGCTTATTTAGTTCCATTTAATATGCTAATGGATTGTTCTGTATATTGTTTGTCATTTTAGATTTAATGCTCATAGTTTCATGGTTATCCTATTATCTCCGTTATACGAAGCATTGTAGTAGAGGTCATTTTATTTAAAGATGTTGATTTCCAGCTGAATACTTGGTTGCTCTTAAATAAGTAAACGAACCATAAAAGACATGTCATTTGCACATTTTCACTTTCATCTTAATGATTATATTTCCTTGAATAATGAATCAGGTTTAGTTTCTTTGGCAGTTCAGGATTGAACATATACACCTTGTGGTTTGCGGTTTGAGTGATTGTGACTTCAGTAGACACATTTTCTTAGAAATAGTACTCCTTAATTGCAATTCATTTTCCAGCAGAGGTGTGTTAATTCTCTTTATTAATCACAAGCACCAAACAGCAGCCTTGTTGCCCTGCCTGACACACAACCAAACCAAAATATGAATGAATGTGCATAGCATCAGACTAAAAAATTCAAGCTAAATACCTGTATATATTTGCAGTTTAGGTTCTTTAAATCATAACATTGCCTTTTGATTTCAGCCATACTCGATATTGATATAAAAGGAATTTCTGCTTCTGCTTGTTCCTTTTGTTTTTCCTTTGGAGGGGAATGTGTAGTTTGAGAGATAATAAATAATCTGAAAATAACTTATTTGGTAGAGATAATTGCATAGAATCTTGGATATTATCCTCCTTCCCCTTGAATGGATTGGTTTTATGAAAATGAATGGTCATCCAGATAACTATATTCTTGAAGATCTTTTATAACTGCATTACTCTGCTTCTCTCTTTTCCTTTTATTATCAAATATCAATTTAGACTCGTTTATTTCTTTTTATTTGATATAACAATATTGTACTTATTCCTTGTAAGAACTAAGGACTAGCCACAAATTCTCTCTTTTCTATTCAGCTTGCAGAAAAAGAATTGCAGAAAATCAATGCGTTCAAAGCCCCTCGTGAAAAGCTTCTCTGTATTATGAATTGTTGCAAGGTCATTAACAATCTGTTGCTGAATGCATCAATGTCAGAAAATCATGTATTAGCAGGAGCTGATGACTTCCTTCCTGTCCTTATATATGTCATGATCAAGGCAAGCTTTCCTTGGTAATAAGCCATTCTGCAATCATGCCAGTTCTGATTTTTCAAATTTTAACAGTGTGAGATCACATCATACATGCCTGAAAGATTTTTGGTTTTATTACCTCATTTGTTTAGTCCTGGAGTGTGTGTTAAATGTTGATTTTTTTCCTTACTGTTGATTGTCTTCTCAGCGTCATCAGAATTTTTTAGTTGGTGATAAGGTGTCCATTTGCGTTCAATGTTACTTTGTGTTATTTAATTAAGATGTCATATTTGATGCGGGTTGTTGATCAATCATTTTAAAGTTTTATAAGAGTTTATTTCTATATGCTGCATCACTAGTTACTAACCCTTTCGGCTTTGCACTAACAGGCCAATCCTCCACAGTTGCATTCCAACCTCAGATTTATTCAGTTATATCGAAGGCAGACAAAACTTGTGTCGGAAGCGGCTTATTACTTCACCAATCTTGTCTCAGCCAAAACATTTATTGTGGAGTTAAATGCTAAATCTCTTTCTATCAATGAAATCGAATTTGAAGAGAGTATGCATGCCGCAAGATTGACCAATAAAGCTACAGAAAAGGACGCCACACAAGCTTTGGAAGAAATGACAACCTCACAAGGCCAGACAGATCCTGGTTCATCAGCGGTGTTGCATTATAAAGAGAGAAGCGGTAAGGTTCAAACTATAACTCATTTTCCTAACCGTATATTTGGATGAGGAAATTTAAAGTCTCAAGGAACTTTAGACTCAATTGTTAAAAATGCACTAGAAGAAGCTTTACCAATCAACTACAAAAACAGTACATAGCTACTACTAAAACATTGCCAGTGCACTACAAGACGCTAAACACACGACTTCCAAATGACACCCTTGAAGGAGTCATTCAAGAGTTCTCTCAAATGTATTGCATTTAGTCATTTTGAAGTCCCTCTATTTAAGTATATACCCTAACAATTTTCCCCTTAGATCCATTGACTTCAAAAGTTCCTTATCCAAACACACCATAAATGTTACCTTTTCTTCAGGCCCTAGTTTTGAGGTGTTGGCCTCATTTTGGATTGGATTGGATTGCATAATTCACTAGATTCAATTTATGTTGAAGCAAGAAATGGATATCAACTTAAAATCTTGTCCAAGAAGTTAGAAAATGTTAGTCATGTAGGAAAGTTATTTATACCAATCCTATCACCAAACAAGGCCGAACTGATATTGGATTACCAAGATAAGCTATTAAGGTTGTGAACGAATCACAAGCTGGAATATATATCCTCACTGAATTAGATACTATGTCCAACGAACACTACCCTTGTGAATTGAACCTATGCTACCTTTAGAAATACTATAGAACTTCAACCATTACGTTTTTTTCTTCTTTGACAACAAAACAATGTGTGGCTTGTTTTATTTTTCTTTTGTATGTTCAAATAATGGGAGCTTGGGACCGTGTACTTTTAGTTAGTTGTAATATTCCAATCCAAAGTTCCATAAGTAACAGATAAATGCATCCACCATTGTGAAAATATTTTTTATCGGTTTTTGTTTCTGTTAGTTACCCTTCCAAACTCTTGATAATAGAATTTTACGGCTTAATTTTCATTGTATTGTATAACTGAAATATATATACAAGTTAAATCCTTGTTCTATAAGGAAACAATAAACAATAAAGGACACACACATATATCCTTCCTAATAAAGGATTCCTAATATTTACAACATATTTACATACCCTTTAATTACTACTCATGGCAACACTCCCCCTCAAGTTGGAGCATATATATCATACATGCCCAACTTAACAAGTGAGTCACCAAAAGATCTACTACACACGACATAAGTGAGGATATCCGCAAGTTGCTCTTCCAAGTTCACAAACGGTATTGACACAATCTTCTTCTCAAGCTTTTCCTTAATAAAATGACGATCAACCTCCACATGCTTTGTTCTGTCATGTTGTACCGGGTTCTCTACAATCTCCCGTGCGGATTTATTATTATAATACAAGCTTATGGCCTCTTTTGCTTTGAAACCTAGACCCCAAAGTAAATTACGTAACCAAAGAATTTCACATACTCCATGTGCCATACCTCTGAATTCGGCCTCAGCTGAAGACCTTGACACCACATTTTGCTTCTTGCTCCTCCAAGTGACTAGATTTCCGCCAACAAACGTAAAGCACCCAGAAGTAGAGCGTCTATCAGTCACATCACCTGCCCAATCAGCATCAGTAAATCCCTCAATTCTCAGATGATCGAAATTTTTATACAAAATTCCTTTTCCCGGAACCGACTTCAGATAAGCTAAAATCCGCATAACAACTGCCATATGATCCATACTCGGTGAGTGCATAAACTGACTCACTACACTTATTGCATAGGCTATATCCGGACGAGTATGAGCTAAATAAATTAGTCTTCCTACCAGCCTCTGATATCTGCCTTTATCTACTGGTTCTTGATCCGGATAAATTCCCAAATAATGTTTCTCCACAATGGGAGTATCTACGGGTTTACACCCAAGCATACCTGTTTCCTTCAATAAATCCAGAACATATTTTCGTTGAGACAAGAAAATACCTTTGGATGAACGAGCAACTTCAACTCCAAGAAAAAACTTTTAAGTCACCTAAACTCTTCATCTCAAACTCGGCATAAAGATTCATCTCCAATTTAACAATCTCATCTGAATCATCACCTGTTATTATCAGATCATCTACATAAACAATCAAGGCTGTTACTTTACCATTTCTCCGCTTCACAAATAAAGTATGATCAGAATGACTCTGATAATACCCATTCTTTCTCATGGCCTGATTGAACCTCCCAAACCATGCACGAGGTGACTGCTTAAGCCCATAAAGTGACTTTCGCAATCGGCACACTCCCGATTTTTCTCCATTACTATACGCTAGAGGGAAATCCATATAAACTTCTTCCTCTAGATGTCCATGAAGAAACGCATTTTTTACATCAAACTGTTTCAGTGGCCAATTCAAATTTGCAGCTAATGAGATAAGGACTCGTACCGTATTCATCTTAGCCACGGGAGAGAAAGTTTCTTGATAATCAACTCTGTATGTTTAAGTATACCATTTCGCCACTAACCTTGCTTTATACCTGTCGAGTGATCCGTCAGCCTTGTATTTAACTGTAAAAACTCATCGGCACCCAACTGGCTTTTTTCCTTTCGGCAACTCAACTACTTCCCATGTATTATTTTTCTGCAATGCCCTCATCTCTTCAAAGCGTTGCTTCGGTCCATTCTCGACTCTTCAAAGGGTTTTCTACTCGAGTTGGTACTTGAATTGAATCCACATTATTCACCCAAGCTTGGCGTTCAGATGAAAGGTTTTTACAGGACACATAATTGGCTATGGGATACTTCACTTTTCCCTTCGGAGAGAACCTGTCAGGAGGTACACCACGATTTTGCCTTGGTGGCAATTTATATGTACTTATAACATCATTAGTTATATGAGCATCACTAGTGCTTACCTTAGGGATATTCGGAGAATATGTTTTGGACAGCGGCACTGTTGAGTTAGAGAGAGGAGAAGAAGCTTCGGCAACAGCTGGCTGACCATCAATGCACTCCTCTTCGGCATCACTAACACACGGACTGGCAACCTCTTCTTTGGTGAGAAGCTGTTGACCACTTGCAGCAGGTTCGGTGAAAAACTGCTCACCACTCATAACAGGCTCGGCAGGAGGAGACCGAACATCAACTGCATCACTCGGCACGACGCCGTGCACTCCCCCTGAAAACATTACCTCTTGTACATCCAACCTTTCAAAATCACCATCAAGATCACAACTAGAACTCTCCTTCTTGTGATCGAAGGGTGGTGATACAGGAGCATAAAAATATTCTGACTCAGAGAAAGTCACATCCATGGTTATATACATGTGGCGAGTTGAAAGGTGGTAACACTTGTAACCTTTCTAGTGGGATGCAAAACCCACAAAGACACACCGAAGAGCGCAAGGATCCAATTTACTACGATGAATCTTGTGAATATGAACATAAGCAATGCATCCAAACACTCGAGGAGTGAGAGTATTGGTAGAAACAACCGAAACATGTTCCGTCAACACTTGGAGTGGAGTACGAAATTCTACAACCCGGGATGGCATGCGATTTATAACATACACGGCATAGGTGATGGCGTCTGGCCAAAAACTCTTGGACACAGACCCACCAATAAGCAATGCACGAGCAGTTTCCAAAATACGACGGTTTTTTCTCCCAACTACCCCATTTTGTTGTGGGGTATACGAACACGTTGTCTCATGAAGAATTCCTTGATCACGGAAAAAAGTAGATAGCTCAGAGTTAACATATTCTCCCCCATTATCAGTACGAAGAACCTTAGTAACGGAGGAATATTGTGTAGCCACCATCTGAGAGAAAGACCGAACAATCATACTAACATCACTTTTATGTTTCAACAGATAAACCCATGTCATACGAGTGCAATCATCAACAAACGTAATAAACCATTTAATTCCCGAAGTAGTACTAATAGAGGAAGGCCCCCACACATCAGTGTACTAGCGCAAATGGAGAAGATGTTCTATTCATACTTGAAGGGAATGAAGCACGATGACTTTTGGCTAAAATACATACTTCACATTTCAATTTTGAGTCTTCAATACCACTGAACAAATCAGGTAATATATGTTTCAAATAACCAAACGATGCATGCCCTAAACGACGATGCAATAACAATACCTTCTGCAGATTACTATTACGTGACGCATGAACCAAATTAGCTCTTTCAGGAACCACGTCATCCACATAATATAGCCCATCTCTCTTAGTGTCACGCCCAATGATCTCATTTGTCTGAATATCTTGAAGCAAGCAAAATGAAGGATACATTAATACAACACAATCCAATTGTTCAGTGACTTGAGGTACAGACAATAAGTGATGGGACAATGTCAGAACCAATGAACAATTATGTAAGGGAAGAGAGGGTGTAAGAGACATTGTTTCCGCTCCAATAGCAGCAGCAGTAGTACCATTGGCAGTTGCCACACACTTTCTATGAAGATGGGTCATAGATTGAAATAAAGTCTTATCATACGTTATATGATCCGTTACACCGGAATCCAAAATCCAACATGTATTCACCATTGTAATAACACGACTGCACAAGAAGGTACGATAACAACGAAGGTTATGGTCTTGATTACAGCTGCTGCAATACACAGGTTGCACTATGTGACAGCACTGCACACCTCACGGCAAAAAAAACTAAAAACTCAATATGCTGCAATCCAAGGTAGCAGCAAAAACACAAACAATACCCACACGGCACAAAAAAACCAAAGGCCCAAACTGAATGCAGCAGCAATTATCAAAATATAGTTACTCAGTGCACAATTGCTGCAATCAGTACAGCAAAGCAACACCAAATTCCCTTTTTTTTTCGTTCTTTCTCTGCAAAGGAGCGGCAAAAAACGCTGCAATATCCCAACAATACCTACGGCAAGGACAGAAAGCAGTCTTTGCGATTTCTCTGTAGCAGCGGCACGGGATGCAGCAAAAAACAATCAGATACTAGCAGTTTTTTTCTTCTTCCTTCCTCACAACACAAGCAGCAAAGGAAAAAAGAAAAAGACAAAAAACTCCAAGATCCCAATAGTACTCACGGCAAAGGCATGCAGCACGCACAGCCTTCGCAAATTTCTTAGCAGCACAGCGGCACGGGATGGGTATTTTCCTGGTTAGGGTTACGGCAACAGGCTCTGATGCCAAATAGAATTTTACAGCTTAATTTTCATTGTATTTTATAACTGAAATATATACAAGATACAATCCTTGTTCTATAAGGAAACAATAAACAATAAAGGACACACACATCCATCCTTCCTATTAAAGGATTCCTAATATTTACAACATATTTACATACCCTTTAATTACTACTCATGGCAACATTGACTAATGGATAAACATTCTATTGAAAGCTACAGGTTCATCAAATTATCCTTATATGGACAAAGAGGCTGGAGATTTGACAGTTGGAGATGTCGAAAGACTGCTGAGTGCGTACAAGGAAGTGGTTACCAAGTATACCAGTCTGTGTACGGCTGTTAGAAACCTTTCTTTTTCAAGGGCTGAACCCCATGCTACTAATTTAGAAGCTAAAATTGTAGTGTCGACACAGGCGGAGAAAACAGGTAAGAATTCCGATCAAGGAGGATGAAGAGGCAACTTTCAAGTTCAGTTACCATTTTTCAAAATCATGACAAATTTTGTTAGGAACACAATGAATAAATAGTCCTTTTCATTTTCCATTGAGCTATTTACAGAGACAACTTTTCTCAAAAAGGGGTTCATGATGGGGCAAGTTCGCAATGAACTACTAAGGCGGCAAAAAATCTGCCCCCATCCAGAAACTAACAGATGCTAACTGTAGAGAGTCAAAATTACAAATCAACGAACACCGAATGTCATGTTGAAGTTAGATACTACGCTGGGACCATCATTTGCGGCTGCCCTTGCTCTGCAAGCTGAGTTGGAGAAAGAAACACTCTTGTTAACTCCCTTGGCTGGTTTATGGGTGTTTTGGCTTTTCTTGCGGTACGAGCTCACACATCTCATACAAACAAACTTTGCAGGAATCTCATCAGAGCTATGAATCCCGGCACACCTGGTGTGCTGCCAAACACCACATGTATCACAGGCCAACATCCTCTCCCCGTCGTCATCCTTGGCCCCATATGTGCAATCAACGGTCCAGCTTTCAAGTCCTCTCTCCTTCCGGAAACGGTTCAGCCCATGTTTTGCAAGGCATCTACCTTTCAATCGAATTGAGCCACATGATCCAAGCAGATGTTTTACTGTAAATGAATCCTTTATAGAGCCATATCCAAGCAATTCCTCTACTTCAAACCTCTCAAACATGGCATATACTACCTGAAACGCTGTAGTCGCTTCCCTTTTAAGGTCGGCAACTGTCGCATTCAGGGGCAATACAAGAAGTTCCGGAGGCAGGACAAAATCATCTTCGGATTCATCTGAAAGCTCCACATGACACCAGAGATGAATGCCAAAGGAGCCTTCCTCTGCCATTTTATAAGGCCTATAGTCCTTTACGAATTGCTTGCAATCAAGAAGCTTAGTTGCAGTTTCAATAATGCGTTCCTTCATCACTTGAGGGGTATAGCTTAGCATGGTGTCCGGGTGGAGAATGGAATCATATAAAATTTTGAGGTCACAAAGGATTTGCTTTTCTGATGGAAAATTCAAATCTGACTCAGATCCATCAACATTTTGAACACTTGATGACTCAAGCCTGTTACCATAATTTATGTCAGGTCAGGACTCAACGAATGCATAAGTTGACAAAAGCAACTGAAAACAACGGCGGTCTCCTATTACCTGTATTCTAGATCAACTTAAGTGGGACTGCATCGGGCCTTAACTACCATACCATTGGGTGCCAACTTCCCTCCCAGGTGTTTCAGGCAGTAATCAAGAAGCTCCAAAGAGGAATTCTTGTACAAGGCACCCCTGAGAGCTCGTTTTGACACCCAACTAAACCCACCAGCACCAACTGCTGCAAGCAGCAGCTTGATACTAGCTTGCTGCACATGTTCGACATCATTGGCCGTCCAGGCACATAAGGCATTGGAAGGGCGCTGCTGATCAGGTTTCTTCTTAGATGATGTACACTGGCGGGCTCTATGGATGAGACTCAACATATAGGTAAAAAGGTCCTTGATTGTGAGGTGTTGGATATCCGATAACAAATGGTAAAAGGCAATAACAGACTGGAGGCGAGTCCGGGGTTTCCTTGGTTGGAATAGAAAAGGGTCTAGAGGCAAGATAGACAGAGTATCCACTGCCTTTTGGTAGGAATGATGAGTGAGAGCATAGCTCCCAGCACCAAATTCATAACCCCAATTGCCATACCAAGAACGGCCGCTGGTGACAGCGTGCAGCATCCGGTACTCCATCACACTAACTTTCCTGTCGAATGTATTTCAAAATGCAACACAAGTAATGCAATTCAGTTTCCCCTGATTTCCAAATTCAAACATAATTTGCAAAATAATATAAAAAGGTAAAAGGAAAGAATTAAGGACCTGACGGAGAGGGCTAGACAAAGCCTATCCCAAAAGTCCAAAATATGACGGCCAGAGAGAATGGCGGAGCCACCTTGTCTGCCGTTGAGGGTAAGAAGGTGAGCCACCTTGTCTGCCGTTGAGGGTAAGAAGGTGGGCGAAGCCATTGGAGTGAATGACGGCGTGTAGGATGTGGGTGTTGTCATGAAGCTGAAGATACGCCCAGTCTTCCACATCTTCCGTCTCCGCCGTCGTGGCGGTGGCAATAATAGAGTTGCACCACTTGCTACCGCCGCTGCTCTGCATCTGATCACTCTCACCGCCATCAGCCCCTCTTCTTATTATGAAGTGGTATCGCTTCTTGCACACCGGATGCCCACTCCAACCTTCATTGTTTGTCGTTTTGCCAAACGAAACGTTAGGTTAAACACTATCCAAAGTATTCTCATAAACATAATTATTAATAAATTAATAACAGAGAGATGAGAGACAGAGTGAGAGGGTGGGTGAGTGGACTCACCAACCACTCGGCACTGGTCGCAGTAGACGGATCGTCTGGAGCGGGTGACGTCCTCCTCCACGACGTCCAAGGGAAGCAGGGCGGTCCGGTCCCCCAGATGCCCTACCCGGAGCGAGATCTGCGACGTCACCAGGGTAGGGAACAGCGAGGAGGATGTGCACCTGACATGCGCGTGACGAATGAGGAAGCGGCGAACGCTGTCGCGGAAGAGCAGGGGGTCGACACCGTCGTTTTGGAGCGGAGGGAAGGCGAAAAAGTCGGGGAGATCGGCGGTGACCCTCGTCCTGGCGCGCTTGGGAGGTCTGTCGTTGATGACCATGGTAGATCTGGCTTCGTTGTTTAGGGTTTCTTTTGTTTAATTTTGTGAGTGATTTCAAAAATCTTCTTCACAAAGTTCCACAGAGAGATTCACACATTTAAATAAAATAATTAAAAATAAAAAGTTATATTCACAAGGTAGGACCGTAGGAGACGAGCCGAATCGAATCTAGGGAACTCACAGGAGACTTTAATTTATAAAGGAAAAATCTTAAATATTGAAATTGCAGAAGGTTTCGTAAGGCAGTTCCTGATTCTTTTTCGGGTGATGATGGTAAATTGGTAAGATCATTTTGAGAGTATATCTTATAAAACACAATATTAGATTAACTTAAAAATTAAGATGCAGTTGTAATAGAATTCTTATAGAATTTTATCATATCTTATATTTAGATATTATCTTATTAAAGTTATAATTTTTTATTGTTATAAATAAAAATACAATAAGATGGATAAAATAGACCTCAAAATTTTCTCAATTCTCTCTATGCTTGTGCCACTCTCTTGCTTTTGCCTTTTCTTTCCCCACTTTCTCACTTTCTTTTTTCTATTTTTTCAGTGGGTTAATTACATTTTCATACCTCAGATTTGGGCTATATTTTAATTTCTTACAACATCTTCAAAACATTTTCACTTTTATACCTTAAGTACTATTTTATTTCAAAATAATACCTCCGTTACATTTTCCGTCCATTAATCCGTTAAGTGCTGACTTGGCTGCCACATATATGCCACGTGGCTGCCAAATGTCTGCCATGTGGCAAAAAAAATAATTTTTTAATTTTTTTTTTTTTTAAACATGAATTTTCTCAGAAGAAGAAGAAGGAGGAGGAGGAGGAGGAGGGGGAAAAAAACCCAAACCCACCCCCCACCAAAAAAACCTGCAGTCTGCAACCTAGAAGAAGAAGAAGAAGAAGAATAAGAGGAAAAGGAAGAGGAAGGAAAAAACATTAAAAAAAAATCCTAGAAATCGTCTTAGACGGGGAAGGGAGGTGGGTCGCTGCTCGGGGGGGGGACGGAGGTTGGGGGGAGTGGGACAGAGATGGGTCGTGGGAACGGAGGTGGGTCGCACCAAGGGGGACGCAGGTGGGTGGCGCGGACGGGGGGGGGGGGGGGGGGGGGGGGGGGGGGGGGGGGGGGGGGGGGGAGGGACGCAGGTGGTCGAGCGCGGGGCGTGGAGGGGTGGGGCGCAAGTGAGTCTTGCTGGGTCGGGGGTTCTGGGCCCTTTTTTTTTTTTTTTTTCCCTTCTTCCTCCTCCTCCTCCTCCTCCTCCTCCTCCTTCTCCTTCTCCTTCTTCTTGCAGGTTTAGGGATGTGGGGGGTTGCAGGGAAATGGGATGGGTTTCATTTGTTTTTTCCTTTTTTTTTCTTCTTCCTTCTTCTTCTTCTTGCAGGTTTAGGGATCCGATGGGTTTTTTTTTTTTTTTTTTTTTTTTTTTTTTGAGAAAATTCATGTTTAAAAAAAAATTTAAAAATTATTTTTTTTGCCACGTGACAGACATTTGACAGCCACGTAGCATATATGTGGCAGCCACGTCAGCACTTAACAGATCAATGGATGGAAAATGTAACGGAGGTATTATTTTGAAATAAAATAGTACTTAAGGAAAGTGAAATGTTTTGAAGATGTTGTAAGAAATTGAAATAGAGCCCAAACCTAAGGTATAAAAATATAATTAACCCTTTTTCAATTATTATGTTAATTATTTTATTTTTATATTCCCATTTGTATTTATATTTATATTTTAAGTGAAAAAAACCAAAGTTCTCCATAGTTACTTATTATTACAGTCTAGTGGTATTTCTCTTCATTTGTAAGTAAGAGATCTTAAGTTTGATTCCCGCCAAATGAGAATTTAAACACATTATTGTTAGCTTATTGTGAGGCTAAACTCATCCTTCTCCCCTTAGTGTAGATAATATCATTTGTTAAAAAAAAAAAAAAAAAAAAAAAACCCCAAAGTCCTCCATCAATCATTGTTAAATACCTCTAACATATATATAAAGTTATTTAATTTTTCAGAAGAATAAACATTATAATTTTACACACCACAAAAAAGTTAAAAATTTGAAATACTATTTCCCCACCCAATGCTTTTACTCAAATCATCTCTAATATCTATTTAAATTATTTGTTAAAACCTGAGATGCTTTCATTTATATTGGTAGCTATCATAGAAGTGAAACATTATCAATGATAATCTAATTCCAATTCTATATTGCATCCATGTATGCGTAATGGACCAACAACTTCAAGCCTTGTAATTTCATGAGATCGTTGAGTTAGCGATCGAGTAGGGATGCATTTGTGTCATGTCATTCCTCATTTCGGGAAGTGAATTGTAATATCCTGAAAATGTTAAATATATGAATATGTGGAGAAAATCGAAAATAGATCGATTTATGGTTATGAAAATTTAATCGAGAAATTTAAAATTTTGTTACTGGAAATTATTATAATTTACTTCGTGTTGTGGTCTATTTTATCTGACAATATTTAGGGTGGCCGGTGGCAAGGAGAAGAGATAAAAGAGAGATGTGTTTGTAGAATTGTAGGGGAATGTGTGTTGTTATCCCTCCTACATTGTGCCTTTATTTATAGTAGTAAAGGGAGAGAAGATATTCCTTCTTCCCCAAGTAATACAAGTTGTAATAGGAAAGGATAACTAGAATAAAATCTAATCTAGGATTTACACAATCACACTTAAACTAGGAATGTTTACAACACTCCCCCTTGAGTGTGTAAATACTCAAGGTAGATTTAGCATCATGCAGAAGTTGAGGAAGTCGACTCGTCAGCACTGATTCCAAGGAACAACGCTTATTCTCAATAAGGTAGGAACTTGCATAAGTAGTAAGTCTCACTAAAAAAACCCTAAGGCTGTGGCAAAAACCCGAGTAGGGACAAAATCCATAGTCTAAGGAAAAATGCGTGAGAAATGCAAAGTCAAAAGAAGCGTCTACAGGACGTCATCAGGGATATGACCAACCCAAGGTGGGTACCTCGTTAAAACCTAGTTAGGTAGTAAAAACCCAGTGGGAAAAATGCTCCTAATCGTAGGGAAAAAAAGTACATTAAGATCAAGTAAGTATCTACAGGATACTCCCCTGAGTTTGACATAATTCCAAAGAGAAATAGCAAAGTTACAACTCAGAAAGTTTACGCATACCAATTCCATGAACAAGCTTCTGAAACGTCGTCTTCGACAGTGATTTGGTGAAGAGGTCGGCCAGATTGTCTTGTGAACGGATTTGCATGACTTCAATCTTCTGATGCTCTTGTTGTTGATGTGAAAAGAAAAACTTTGGCGCAATATGCTTGGTGTTGTCTCCTTTGATGTAACCATTCTTGAGCTGTTCGATGCAAGCTGAGTTGTCTTCAAAAATCATCGTCGGGGCATTAACGGTGGGATAAAGATCGTAGGAGCTTCAAATATGGCCCACTACTGCTCTCAACCAAAAGCATTCCCGAGTTGCTTCATGTAAGGCGAGAATTTCAGCATGGTTAGACGAAATGGCAACTAAGGTCTGTTTAGTTTACCTCCAAGAGATTGTGGTGCCTCTAACGGTAAAAACATAACCCATTTGAGAACGCGCCTTGTGCGGATCAGATAAGTATCTTGCGTCGGCATAACCAACAAGGTGAGAATCAACTCGAGGAGCATAGAGTGCGGCATCACTCGAGGGTCTGTAGGGATAGAACAAGCCCAAATCCGTAGTACCCTTAAGGTAACGGAAGATGTCTTTTATGCCAGTCCGGTGTCTGCGCGTAGGTGCATTGCTGTATCTTGCCAAAAGATTAACAGGGAATGAGATGTCGGGTCTAGTGCATTGAGCTAAGTACAATAAAGAGCCTATCGCACTTAGATAAGGAACTTCATCTCCAAAATCTCTTCATCATCCTCCTTCGGACGGAAGGGATCTCGTTTTGCATCTAGTGTACAAACGACCATAGGAGTACTCGAAGACTTCGCTTTATCCTCATTAAAGCGGCGCAACACCTTCTGGGTGTAGTTCGATTGATGTACTAGGATTTCATCCGAACAATGCTCTATCTCGAGACCGAGACAGTATCGAGTCTTACCTGGATCTTTCATCTCAAATTCCGACTTCAGGTGCAAAGCAGTTCTCGCGAGCTCTTCAGGAGTTCCGATGAGATTCATGTCATCGACATATACTGCAACAATCGCAAATCCAGAATGTGACTTCTTAATGAACACATAAGGGCATAATTCATTGTTCACATATCCCTGACTAGTCAAATACTCACTCAGATGGTTATACCACATTCTTCTAGATTGCTTCAAACCGCAGAATGAACACCTCAACCGAATTGAGAGCATGTTCCGGGGTTTGGAAATATTTGAACCAATTGATGTAAGTCCTTTGGGAACTTTCATATAAATTTCCGTATTAAGATCCCCATAAAGATACGCGGTTACTACGTCTATCAGCTGCATATTCAGTTTTTCAGAAACTACCACACTGATAAGGTAGCGAAAAGTAATCACATCCATAACGGGTGAATAAGTTTCGTCATAGTCAATCCCGGGGTGTTGTGAGAAACCTTGTGCAACAAGACGAGCTTTGTAACGCACAATCTCGTTCTTCTCATTACGCTTCCGAACGAAAACCCACTTGTAGCCAACGGGCTTCACATGTGGAGGAGTAGGAGCTACAGGTCCAAACACCTTACGTTTCACAAGTGAATCGAGTTCGACTTGGATTGCTTGTTTCCAGTTTGACCAATCAGCTCTACGTCGACATTCAGCAATGAAACGTGGTTCAATGTCATCGTTCAACATGATCTCAGTAGCTACTGCAAATGCTAATGCATCGTCAACAATCATCTCATTTCTACACCACACATCATCTAAGCAAGCATAATAGACCGAAATCTCAAGATTCTCAGGAGGAGGATTTGTCTTTTCAAGGATGCTTCCGTAATCTAGAATTTCCTCATGAGTTGGGTAGAATGAGTAAGCGATAGTCGGATTCACGGTAGGCTCTTCAGGACCTTGTGTCGTGGTTTTCCTCTTCCGGGGGTGTGAATCCTTTGAACCAAGGGGTCTGCCACGCTTATGTGTAGGGGCAGATGATTGGCTAGCCGCTAATGTACGTGGATCACCAAGATTGGTGTCCCGGGCTTCCAGGAGGGCAGTCCGTCGTACATTTGGTACATCTATCTTTGCAGGGGTATTCGCAGCTGGAATGTGTAATCTTGTCACGCGTGCTAGATCGGTGAAAGCATCTGGCATGCTTTGAACTATGCTCTGGATATCTAATATACGCTGCACTTCAGCTTCGGACTGAGCGGTGCGGGGATCTAAATGAGACAAAGTGGGAGTCCTCCACGATAATTCGCGTCGTTCATCAGGAACGTTGACGTTCTTATCTCCCCCTAACGACGGGAAGACTGTCTCATAAAAATGACAACTCATAAAATGAGCAGTAAACAGATCGCCTGTCAAAGGTTCTAAGTAACGAATAATCGAAGAAGAATCATATCAGACATAGATTCCCATCCTTCGCTGAGGCCCTATTTTTGTACGTAAGGGCGGCGAGATCGGCACATATACCACACAACCAAAAACGCGCAGATGCGATATGTCGGGTTCGTATCCGGTAACCAACTGAAGGGCACTAAATGGTTGTGTCGCAACAGGTCTCAGGCGGACCAATTTTGCTGCGTGTAATATTGCATGGCCCCAAGCAGCGATCGGGAGCTTGGTACGTATGACCAACGATCGAGCAATCATTTGTAAGCGCTTAATGAAAGCCTCTGCCAGGCCGTTCTGGGTGTGAACATGGGGTACTGGATGTTCAACTTCAACCCCAACCGACATGCAATAGTCATCAAAAGTTTTAAATGTGAATTCTCCAGCATTATCCAATCGAATAGATTTGATCAGATAATCAAGGTGGTGAGCCCTAAGCTTGATAACCTGAGCCAACAAGCACACGTGTGACCAACGTGTGGAAGCGTCAACCAAAACCATAAAATATCTAAATGGTCCGCACAGAGGTTGAATCGGTCCACAAATGTCCCCCTGAATCCGTTGTAGAAAAATGGGAGAATTCGAACAAATCTTGTCATAAGAAGGCTTAGTAATAAGTTTTCTCATATAACATGTTTGACATGCGATTTCATGGATCGAACCTAAACTTCGAGTTAGTGGATGCCCGTGTGAAGATTTGAGGATACGACACATCGTTATTCGTCTGGGATGTCCCAAACGATCAGGCCAAAGTGTAATTTCATGCGCGGTCCCTGTAGTAAGGCCAGCCACATAGTGGCATTCTATGGGGCGTATGGTTGTAGTATACAGACCACTCGGGATACACTCCATCTTCTCTAGAATACGCTTCTGGCCATATTCGTAGGAAGTTATGCACAGAAATTCAACTCTGTTTTCTACGTGGGTTTCATCGTGGTAATTGTTATCTCTAATATCCTTAAAGCTTAGCAATGTTCTTCCAGAACGTGGAGAATAGAGTGCCTCAGCAATGGTCAAAATTGTACCATTAGATAACATTATACGTGCCTTACCGTATCATTCTATCAGGTTGGATGGGTCTGAGAGGGTTGTCAGAGGTGCATTCTTAGGTATGAAGTTAGTGAAATAGATGCGTTCACGTAAAACAGTGTATGTGGTTGCACTATCTGCCAGACAACTAACTTTCCCACTAGTCATACCTAGAATGAAGAATTAATTTGAATCGGTCATATGCATAAAGGTTTATAAAAACAATTATCAATTCAAAATAATGTCATTTATTCAAGGATAAAAACTTAATATCCAAAAACAAATCACCAACTAATAATCCAAAACATAAAGGAAAATTGTTCGAAAAATCAACCAAAAAAAACAAGGGGGGTTCGGCCACTAGGTGGAATTCGGCCCCAATTGTCTTATTTCAATTAAAAAATAAGTCTATGTCTAAGATTCTAATCTTCCATAGGGGTGGTATCCTCCTGAATCTCAGAAACATTCATCTTGGTAGTCTCTGATTCGTCCACTTGCATGAAGTTTAATTCAAACTTCTTACGACGAGAATGATATTCATCTACAACCTTCTTGGGAGCTCGGCAAACACGGGACCAATGGTTCTTTGAACCACAGCAGTAGCACATATCTGCATCCATGGTTTGAGGTGTTTTGCATTTATTCTTGAAGTTCGAGGCCTTGGGAGCGAGGTTTGGGCGCTTTTGGGCTTTGTTTCCTCCCTTGGATGGGCATTGGCTCTGTTGACCTTGGTGGGATGGCTTCTGGCCACCCTTACCATGCCTCTTTTGGCGTTTTGGGTGTTGATTAGTGCTATAATGTGCTTCAGGCACAGCAGTAGCCCCAGTAGGTTGAGCTTGATGATTCTTCATCAACAGCTGGTTCTGCTTTTCAGCGAAAAGTAAAACAGAGATCAAATCTGAGAACTTAGTCAACTTCTGAGTTCTATATTATTGTTGCAGGACAATATTAGAAGCAGAGAAGGTTGAATAAGTCTTCTCCAGGAGATCTTCTTCAGTCAAAGTTTCATTGCAAAACTTGAGAAATGATCGGATTCGACAAACTTCAGAATTATATTCATTCACAGACTTAAAGTCTTGGAAGCGCAAATGCTGCCAGTCGTGTCTTACTTCAGGCAAGAATATGTCATTTTGTTGATCAAAACAATCAGCCAAAGCGACCCATAATGCACGTGGATCCTCCTTAGCAAGATACTCAGTTTGCAGAGCGTCATGGATATGTCTTCGGATGAAGATCATAGCAGTGGCTTTTTCAGCTTCGCCAACAGGCTTGTCTGTTGCTTATTCATTAGCAGGACGCAAGTTCTTTGCAGTGAGGTGGAGTTTCACATCTTGAACCCACTTGAGGTAGTTCATTCCACAGACCTCCAAAGCGGTGAAGTCGAGTTTGTTCAAATTCGACATGTCCCTATTACAAAAGAGATGGACAAGATGTGGTTAGTGTAATGGAGAAAAATCAATCCATTCACGTATGAGTAGAACATACAGGTTATAATAGACATGTATTGATTTAATTTTGCATGAAAAACTTCAGGTTTTCATGGGTGATGTTTTTAAATGAAAACTTCAGGTTTTCAAACAAGGCATGTTTATAAGAAACTTCAGGTTTCAAAGTAATTATGAACTTCAGGTTCATATATTCCTGCAGACAAACACAAATATATATATGCAAACAAATATGCAACAAGTATATGCAAAAATTATGACTTTAGGTTTATAATTATAATTGAATTAATTTATTTGGACTTCGGGCCAAATTGAAGTGTGGGTGAAAAAATATAAAACCCATTGGGCTTAACATAATTAGGCGAATAAAATTCGAGGCCCAAAATAAGCCCTCGAGTGGCTATATAAAATCTTGCCGTGTGACCTAAGCCCAAAATTGGGCTGGGTTTAGTCTCTGGCGGGGCTGCAAGCCCACGAGCAGGAGAAAAAAAAATTGAGGGGGGTCACTGGTGAGCTGCAAGCTCACGGGGAATGGGCTGCTGTGGGCAGGCCTAAAAAATATTTCCAATATGGGCTGCTTCAAGCAGGCCCAAAGAAAAATTCTTTTTTTTTTTTCGCACGGGCCGAGGAACTGAAGCCCACTAGGGCTCGGGTAGAGTCCAAAAAAAAAGGCATCCCAGCAGTAGCTTGGTGTGTTCACCGGGGAAGACAACCGGCGTCACTGCTGGTGGTCGTGTCTGGGTTGTTGGGGCTCGGGTTAAGTCACGGTTGTCATGGACAACCACGCAGATAGAAAAATCTCAACATTTTCAACAACTATAAAACCCTTAAAAAAATTGAAATCGAATTTTTGAAAAAATCCCGACGAGATTCCGGTGAATCTCAGTTCAATTTTTAGATGTGGAACGACTTCGGGTCGTGGGTGACATCAACCAAAGGTTCAAGGCAATGGCTGCAGGCCATGTCGTGGTTGAGAACACCGTGAAGGGTGTCGTGTTTTTGTTGGTTTTGGGACTCGGAGCTTCTGGCTCCGTGGGTTGTCTGGGAAGAAGAGAGTTGCAAGCTCTCGGCTTGGCGTGAAAAAACCTCATCTGCAGGATGGTGTTCACGGGTTCGAGAGAACCCATGTCCTAATCGTGAAAAAAATATGTTTTTTTTTTCAATTCAATTATAGGCATAAATAATTCAATGAATCACATATGTAATTTGATGCATATGCAAAATAATATTTTCAATGCATGTACATATGTATGACCGAACATTCACCATTTATGTACATACGTATTTTAGATTCTACATAAATTGTGTCTGCATATGTACATACGTATTTTAGATTCTACATAAATTGGCCACAGATATAAAACTTGCTCTACTCATTAAGATCTTCATTCTGGTAAAATTTGATAATTTTTTGAAATAGTTGAATTTTCCGGCAAGTCAGGCGGCCAACCGCCGTGTGTGGCGGCGTGTGGGCTGAGACCCCACCTGCCCTTCCTAGACTAATTTGGTTACCCTGAATCCATATGTAATGTTGGATTGACGAAATCTCGTTGTATGATTATAGTTTTGATAAAGATCGCCACTTGGACATTTTATGAATTGACGATCCGACTGTTGGATCGTCACCAAACTTTAATACGTAATAGTACGTAATATTTGAGGATAATAGGAACTTACAGATCGGGAATCCAATGTACAAATCTTCCCGAATTGGATTTCTAAATTTGTAAAATCAAACGTTGACCTCTACTTGAATTTACGAATTGGCTGAGATCCAGCCGTTGGATTGTAATGAAATTTTAGTATGTTGTTCTAGAAGCATAATGTGGATGTTGAGAAGTTACGGATGATAAATCTAATAGGCGGATCTCTCGGTTTAGATTTCTAGGGTTGTGAACCCTATCCTCGATCTTGATCGACGGTTGACTTTTTAGTCAACTAAACTGAGTTTCTAGCGTGCCATTTATCTTAAAGTGTTGTCGGGATTTCATGGAGCTTAATGGGCTCATCGTGATGATGTGTGTCAAAATTTATGTATTAGTGGCACCATATTGAGTTATACATGTTTATTAAATGTGATTTCTGATGATTTGTTATTTTTATTCTTTTTGCCCTTGGTCTATGTTTAGTGATTGTGATTTGACTGTGGCTTGGAAACGTTTATGAATTGTGGGATGATTTATATGATTGATTGTGGTATGTTATGCCTTTCGGATTGAACGAAATGTGATATAGGTCGAGTTGTTTTGAAAGATGAACTACGAATGGCTTGATCCTTATTGAGGGTACGTAGGAAGTCTAACAAGAAGTTAGATGTAGCCCTAAAATAAACGAGATAAAATTTTAGTGGAGAATCGTCAAAGAAAGAAAGGTTAGTATGGTTACTAACATAAAGGGTAACTAGGACATTTTTTTGGTCTACCACTAAATGAAATTTCCAAAAATAAATTTTTTGGGTTAGGGCGTTACATGAATCCTGTGAAACCGAGTGATTCGTCGCGCATCTAGACGAGGACAGATGATTGGCTAGGCGTCAGGATACCTGGTTGTCCAATAGGGGCGGCCAATCATCCTTCAGTGCGGCACACCCTTTAGGGTTGTTAACTTGATGTCCAATAGGTATGTCTATCCTTGCAAGTATGTTTGCAGCTAGTATATGATCTTGTCACTTTAGTTAGATTAGAGGAATATATCTGGAGCAACGTTTTGAAAGCTAGAATATATTGCAATTGCTTATAATATTTGTGCGGTACTGGAATCAAGATAAGACATAGTGCACAACGTCCACGCTAAGGATAATAGAAGTATGAATCTAGGAGCAAAACGTAACTTTTAGTGTAAAGGTGAGACAAAAAAAAAAGTAAGGATAGAAAAATGTGAATTTCAAGATACTTGAGAGTAGTAAAGTGAGAACTAGTGGGTCAAGATCCTACCACATCATTAGTTAACGGAAAATTTAATGGCTAGGCTAACGGAAGTATCAAAGTGGTAGAAAAACCAAACTTTAGGCATAAAACTGAGGCGAAAAGAGTAAGTGTAGTAAAGTACGATTTTGGCAAAATTTTAGGATAGTAAAGTGAGAATTACCCTAAATTCATGCTAATTCTATAACTATTTCGTGTAATTTGTCCAATATTGTACAAACTTTAGCTTGTGCTGCTACATTTGCCAAAACTAATGACAATCTTATCATTTACAAACCCTAAATCTAAAAATTAAACACTCACAAAATGATAATGTTAGGGAGACCAAATTTTCAAACCAAATTTGTAAACTAAATTTGCAAACCAAATAATGTAACCAATAAGACACAAGCATATTAATCACCACTTAATTAATAATCTAATATTCTACAACGATATCATTTGGTTTGTAAATTTGGTTTAAAAATTGGACCACCCTAACATCACCATTTACAAAATCATGGTAAACTAGAGGTTCTTATACCCAGAATCGGATGTGGAGACCTTACTACCTTTATTGTTTTGGTTATTTTATCACAAACATATTTGGTTTTATTTGTTATTTATTATCTCTAAATAAGGTTAACATGCGATGCATAATAATTCTAAGGGTAAATTATACAAAACTACTTTAATTATAGATCAAACCACAATCTCATACCCCATGTTTTAAAAATTAAAATGTTATATCTTATCTTACAAATTGTTGCAATGTCAGACCTCCGTCAATTTGTCTGTTAATTTTTCTATTAAATGATGACGTAACTTGAGACGGGCTCACTCCCTTGCCCAACTGGATAAAAATATTAATAAATTAAATATAAAATCATTTCAATATTATATTTTTAAAAATGTGGAACCCACCCCCTACAATCCCATCAACCTTCCCTTTTGCCCCAGTTCATCTGTCCCCCTAATGCCTCTGTAAAACCCTAAGAGTAGGTCCAGCGGAAGCCCTTGCTCGGGGGACAGGGCCTTGAACAGCGCCGAAGAGCCCGGCCTACCTCCTCCAGCGTGCGCGAGCCCGAGGGACAAGGGAGGCCCGAGCAACGGGCCTGTGAGGAATTACCAGCCCGCGAGCCCGAAGTGGATCTAACGCAGGGCTAACGTCATCCTGGCGTCAGCCCAATTTTTTATTTTTTTCTGTCAGGTGCGTGCACCTCACGCGCGCGTGGGGGCGCGTCACCCGACACGATTTCAGTACCTGGGGCCCGCTGACGCAGTTTCAAAAGTTACCGTTGGGAAGCCACGTGGCTTCCCACGGTCCGTTCGATCTCAACGGTTATTTAAACTGGACCGTCCGATTTGCAACGGTAATAAAAATAAAAAAATCTTATTTAATATCAACCGTTGGATCTGAGATCAACGGTTGATATTATTCTCCTGTATAAATTTAAAAAAAAAAGAAAAAATAGTTTTAAAATTCAGAAATGTTACCGTTGTGCCACGTGGCACAATCTGGAGCGTTGAAATTCAATTTTTTTTTTAAATCCAACAGTAGAGATTAATTAGTTGAATAAAAAATTTAAAAAAATTGTAAAAAATGAATAAAAATCCGAAAAAAATTTTAAAAATTTTAAATTTTAAATTTTTTTACTTTTTTATAAATACCTTGTCATTAGCATCTACCTTACACCACAATTTCATATTTTCTCAACTACTTTCAACCACATTCCTATCTTTCTCTCAAAGTTTCAATCCAATTTTTTTCAAACAAAATGACTACTGCTGCAGGTACGAATTGGTCTGTTCTTGAAGATGTTGCGTTGTGTGCTAGTTGGGTTCAAGTTACTCATGATCCGCTTACGGGTAATGAGATGCAGTTGCGAGAAATGTGGAGTCTTATTCATACCAATTATCTTGAGAAAATGGGCGGGCAAAGAACCAAAGAATTTGGGTTGTAATTTCTTATTCATTGAAGTACTTTATTGTTGTTTCCAATTTATTGAATTTAGTACTTTATTTAAACTAAGAGTATATTTATTTAATTTGGTAATTTTTTGCTACTAAAAGAATCTTTATTCAAAACACATTTAAACACACCAAATAAAATTACATCAACATACCAAATAAAAACAAACACCAAATAAAAACAAACACTAATGAACTTATTCAGCACCCCTCAATGCCCACTGGTGTTCTATCAAGTCAATTTGGCGGGCATTGTGCATATATGGCCTTTGAAGTGCAGTATATCGTTGAATGACCCTATCATTGTAACGACCATCCCTTTGTAATGGCTCGTGTTGCATGGGTTCTTCGGTGGCGTCATGAGCACAATATATTTGTGTTCTAGAATTGTTCATCGTGTCTGGCTCATATTCATCAACGGCATCATAATCGTA
Organism: Heteromeles arbutifolia; assembly: GCA_024362995.1. NCBI lineage: Eukaryota > Viridiplantae > Streptophyta > Magnoliopsida > Rosales > Rosaceae > Heteromeles > Heteromeles arbutifolia. The sequence goes on from JANCRC010000004.1 coordinate 41,317,259, forward strand.
CTCATCTTCCATAATCATGTTGTGAAGAATGATGCACGTCTTCATGATGGATCGAAGCGACTCCACATCAAACATTCTGGCAGCACCCCTAACAATAGCCCAGCGAGCTTGGAGTATACCAAAACAACGCTCCACATCCTTCCTGCATCCTTCTTGACAGCATGCAAAGTATTTTTCCTTTGCACTATTACGAACAAAATAATTGTCCAAGAGCTCCTGACCTTGTCGTTGCCTGCTTCTATCAATGTTTACAGCACGGTTGGGCCTGCAGGTATGAGCCACAGCTTGGATGACTCGACCGGAATGTGAGGCTCCTGCCATTCTTGATTCGTCATATTTCCGTCTATGCTCGTCATCCTCTTCCATCGCATTTTGGGCCCAATCCCCGGCATTGAACATTCCTTCTGATTGGTTAAACAATTCTTCCTATTCTTGATTGATTTCCCACATCATCTTTGAAGAATAAGAAGAAGACATTGTAAGAATGAAGCGGAAACTATGAATAATGATAGAGATTTTGGTGAAGAAGGAAGCAGAAACTATGAATAATGATAGAGATCTTCAGAAAATTGGTGTGAGATTTCTGAGGATGGATGGTGGATTATATGGAGGATTCAGAAAGGATTGGGTTGTAGATAATGCCACGTGGCATGCCGTCATTCGTTAAAAATCTGGTGAAAATCTATCCTCAAAGATTGTAATCGGATTGTGACACGTGGCACGACATGATTGGTTAAAAATCTTATCGAAAATCCATCACCAATAATTGTCTTTGCGAATAATGACACGTGGCGCAACGAGAACGATTAAAAATCTTAACCGAAATTAGAAATAAAATTATTATGTATTATTTAATAAATAAAAAAATACTAATATTTTATAGCCAATTGCCAGGGCTATTCAAGTGCAGGGGTAGAGATGCAAAAGCCAATTGCCAGGGGAATGCACTGTTCATTATGGTAGTTACTGTTCACTGGGTGGATTAAATAGTGAATAGCCTTAAAGAAGGCTCCCACACTGGAGTTGCTCTAAAGACAGCCCCTGTTTCTCTTTATAGAAGCCATGTCTCTTCTATCTCGCATTCGCGTCGCCTTCACCCGCGCCCTCTTCAAATTCAAGAAAGACCCCTCCAAAATCCTCAAAATCTGCAAATCTGCCTCCTTAACCCCCGAATCCCACCTCGATCGCATCGCATCCTCCGTCGCCATTAACCGCCTCCGCGCCAACAACCATTACGACTTCATGTGCAAGTTCCTCAACGACTTTTTTTGCCTCCCGGCCTGACCTCAAAACATAGCGCTTATCCTTCCACACCATCATCCTCTACAGCTAGGCTGACATGCTCGACCATGCCATCCGCACCTTCGAGCGTTGCGATGATGAACCCTGATTTGTCCTCCTAAACCTATCGATTCAATTTTTTTAATTCTTTCATTCATTTTCTAACAAACAATCCCAAAAAAGGGAAAAAAAACCCTAAAAGATTTGACCTTTGATTCAATTGGAAAATGGGTATCAAAGGATTTGTCGACGGAGGCGTCATTTCCATTATCGACGGCTACTCCACCCACCCACTGGATCTTATCAATGTACATATGCGTCTCCAGGGCAAGAGCAACCCTTCTCGCGCCCCCCGTTAGCTTGTAACAAATTTTTCGTCAATGCATTGCTCCTCGTTGAAAAATTGGTAGGTGGGGTGGCGGTGGTGAGCCTAGTCTTCGACGTGAGGGGGTTGAATATGAGGTGATTGGCCAGTGAGGGCGGCGGTGGGAGAATGAGTTGTGGTATTATATGCAAAACAATATTACAAGCTATAAAATTCTAATTCAAGCGTTAACGACGATGTTTCATAATCTGAAAATGTTCTATTTGCAAATATACTCTTTGGACCTCATCTTGAATATTAGGAGTGTCATCCTTCATTCGAATTCTTTTTCCAGAGTCTCTCTCAAGATTATTCAAATCAATATCACACTCATTTTGTATTGTGACTTGAACTACCCAAACAAATAGGTGCTATTGGTTTTGGCTTGAAAAATCTTTCCATATTTCTTATCTCTACACTACACGTTAATAAAAAAAAAACACAAAAACATATACAAATTAATCAATAAACAAAATTTCAATAATTAAATGAGTATACAAACATAAAGCATACCAATAATCATATCATTATTAGATTATAAATCTCCATCAATATATAAATATAATTTAGTTAAGATTGGATTAAATTAGAATACCAAAAAATATTATTTGAATTTTGAACCAAATGGTGGTGGTTTGGAGATTTGAAACAAATTGATATATGATATTGGAGTAAAATTAAAATATGAGACTGGTGGGATTTTAGGATTTTGAGAATTGGGGAATTGAGGATTGGATATGTGAAATTCGAGGGTTTCAGGTTTTGGATGGGGGAAGGGATGAATAAGGTATGGGGATTCGAGAAGAGTGAAGGGGCCTTGGGGACTTAAAACAAAGGGGTACTTTGGATGCGGTCCCTAGTCTCTAACATTCTTTGACTAAAACCTTAATGATATTCAAAGTTTGATCAAAGTCCTTTGACTTTGTACACCTCATTATATTACTATTAATATTTTTATTTTTATAGTTTTGACATTAATTGTTTGATATTTTATGAGATTTATAATCCTATAAATTTAAAATCCCTCATTATAATACTATTAGAAACGGCTACAATAAAAAATTCAAACATTTTAATTGAATAAATGGATAAAAACTATGTAACAATATGAAATAATAAATGGCAAAAGAATGTATCCATAGTGTTAAAAAAATTGGTACATTTCACATATAACAAAGTGGTACATTAATAAAGAAGAATGTGTACATTATAAATAAATTAGGGTACAAATAAAAGATTAAAAAAATTATGAGTACAAATGAAATTTTTAAAAATATGGGCGCAAAAAGAAATTAATACATGGGTACAAATTAAAACTAAAAAAAAAATACTACAAATTTAAAAAAAGGTTGCAAATTAAAAGTGGGTACAAACTAAAAATATAAATATATGATACAAAGTTTAGCCATAAAACATAAATATACCATATGTAATTTTTCTATTATAGATTAATTATACAATGTCACGTGACGGTAAAGACATGGGCACAAATACAAATAAAACTTTAAAAAATATGGGCACAAAAAGAAATTAATATATGGGTACAAAACTACAAATTAAAACTGAAAAGAAAATTGGTATAAATTAAAAAAGGTTTGCAAATTAAAAATGGGTACAAACTAAAAATAAAAATATATGACAAAAAATTTAGCCATAAATATAAATATACTAATTGTAACATTTTTAACACTAAATGAATATTTTTAGGTAAAAATATTTTATTATTGAAATAATTAATGATATTATTAATACCCAATGACCTTGATAAAAAATTGAAAAGGAATAAGGTTTTAATCAATGGAATAGCAAAAGGAGGGATGAAAATCTAATTTCTCCAAATAAAAGGAAGCAAACGGTAGGGTTTGATGTTGTCTTTTTTTTTTGGAAAAGTTTTAATCAATTGGCCAAAACATGTGTTTTCGCCGAAGGCTGAAAAAGGTCAAAATTTTCTTTCTTCCACTGCACGGTACAAGGGATCCCCGGAAAATTCAAGCTACAATGAAGGGATCTTTGAGGGGTCCTAGGACCTTCTAGGTCCCTCTGTGGATCCGCCACTAGTGGGTTCCACATTTTTTAATGTAAAATATTTAAATGCTTTTATCTTTAATTTATTAATATTTTTATCCAATTGGAGGAGTGAGCCCCGCCTCAAGCCACGTTATCATTTAACAAAAAAATTGACAGACAAACTGACAGAGGTCTGACATTACAATAAATTTGTAAGATAAGGCATGACACTGTAATTTTTAAAACATGAGGTATAAGATTGTGGTTTGTCCCATAATTGAGGTAATTTTATGTAATTTACCTTAATTCTAAAGTCATGTTTCTTCCATTACAAGACAAAAGTAGTAGTGGGATTAAAATGTAAACAAATTAACAAGGAAAAAGAGGTGCACAAATCTTTCGGAAGTTAGTAACGTTAGCAAATTAAGGATTTCATGTAACCCTCCCTCTTTAGAACTCCGTCCATAAATTGATAATTCCATATCATCCACATATACTAATTAAACAATGCACCTACAGAATAATAGAAATTATAGAATAGACATGCATGCATATAGATAGCTAAGATGAGCCTATATTATTATTTAATATGAAATGAAAGTTGAAACTTAAAGTTCAACGTTCCAAACAGCACCACTTTCTTCTCCGCACAAATTATGCACGTCTTTCATCCTCTCCGCGGAGTTGCATATTCCACTACACTTCCAATCAAATGATGCCACGCATACATTCCCTGCTTGTGCCCTCCTTTCGCAATCTGCACACACACATACATACATACATTTTACCCACGTTAATTAACACATGCATCACAAGAATTCAATCAGTATCACATTAAAGCGGTAAGTGTAATAATCGCTACCCTATGCAATAGTGTTACTCCGTGATCAGCAGAGTCATACCTTGAGAGGTCCCGCAACACATGGAGTGGTCGTCGATGTGCTCGACTTCTAGCCCAATGAACCACGAACCCAATGATACATCCTCGTTTGCATACCTATGTAATATCGGCCTGCAAAGATCCAATACATATATAGTAATTAGCAGCCCAAGCCCAATCATTTGACCAAAATTAACCACACGTCAGCTTCTACTACTCACAAATTGTTGGAGATGTAGGTAGCCAGGTCCTTTGAGATGGCATAGATTTGGCCAGTCGCATGTCTGAAGTACTTGTTTCCTTCTTCTCCGAATTTCCAATACTCTGGCTCGTGATATTTCACCCCTCTGCAGCATTCGCCCACCCCAAATTTAATATTTATTGTTTATTTTTCATGAAATACGAAAATAATTAATATCTTTGAAATGAAAATATATAGAGGTTCTCACTCACTTTTGGAAGAGAACTGGGCCTGACTTCATGCAACCAATATAAATTCTGGGTTTGGAGCGGTGCCTTGCAAGTGTGGTCGCTAGCATACCAAGATTGACATGGATATCATCGTCGACCTTGACATAAAACTCAGCATCCCAAATGGAGATGGCGGTGGAGAAATACAGGCGGGTCTTGGTGGAGAGTTCATGGTAGCCCTCCACATGGTTGAGCCGAAGGAAGTCGTTGTGCTTTGCCTCTTCTGCCTCGATCGCCCTATCAAGCATGCCTCCCGGCATTGCGCTCTGCCCTATCACAAACCTTATTACAATCCCTTTCTCCTTCTCCAACTTCTTTAGCTTCTCTCCTGCCAGATGCAATGCAATATTATTAGTTGCTAATATTATTAATTCTACATGCTTTGATGTTCTTGTTGGAATTTTGGATCGTTGAACCCGCCTCTCTCTAACGATACCGATACTATCCTTAACTTAAGGACCTGCTCAATCCGTCAGGTGTGTGGTTTTACCATAAAATGCCTCGGTATTAGTTAGAGTGGGGAAATCATATTTAAACCCCTTTGGTTTTCTTCACCCCACCGATGTGGGACAGTTTAACACTCTCTCTCACGTGTAACCTCATTTAGTGGTTCACATGTGAAGATCCATATTGGTAATTGAAACTCAGAGGTCGGCTCACGTTGGACCCACTTATTTTCAATTGGAACTCAACGGTCGTCTCTTATATTAAGAGCTCAGACTTGTTTCCTTCCGGGTGATGACAAGCTCATTGGCTTGAGCGAGCCCGCAACCGTGGGCTCTGATATCATATTGGAATTTTTGGATCGTCGGACCCACTCCACTCTAACGATACCGATACTATCCCCAACTTAACCACCTGCCCAATCCGTCAGGTGTGAGGTTTTACTACAAAAAGCCTCGGTATTAATTAGAGTGAGGTAATCATATTTAAACCCTTTTGGTTTTCTTCACCCCACCGATGTGGGACAGTTTAACAGTTCTTGTGAAATTATTCATAATTTATAATTAAGAAGAACTTAACCAACGACCTCTAGGCATCCAGGTTTCTCGAACTGTTTTTCGTCGTTTTTGGCTGCTGAAAGCTGTGTTGATTCCAATGAATACGAAAGCTTTTTGTTTAGGATGAGTAGTGGGATTATTATTTGATGCTCCGTCGTCTAACTTGAGTTGTCCCTCTAATCTCTGGCTTGCTCTTGCTGCTGCTATTTCCATTTCCAGCTTTGAAATTGTTTTATCCAACGATCTGTTTAATATTAGGTACTTGATTTTTAATTAAGCTTTTAACCCAAAAAACAATACACAAGTTAAGGGAGAGCATAGTTGTTGGGTAGAGCTTTACTTACTGGATAGCTTGATGGGTTTTTGTCATCTCCGCCGTAATATCATCCTCGGATTTTCCTTCAACCAATTTCTGATTCAAAAAAGGGGAAAATAAATATGTTACAAATTGGCATGCATCTGCGTGTACTACCTAGTCAGTTCTCAAACAAACAAGGTTACGAAATTGGACTATATTTGATGAACTTGGCAACTGACCATATCTATGACTCTTAATTAGGATCGATATTGAAATTGTATGGGTAACACATGAACCGTCTCATCATATACACTTGTGTACTTTATGCATAAATACTAGAGTATTGATGAGGTGTTCATCGATGTTAACTTGACGACTTCATGAATACTATTGGTGAATAAGTTGCTTATAATTAATTAATAGTTAATTACCCGCTTGTGATCGCAATCTTTATCTTGTGCGACTGATGATGAGGCCTCTAGCTTCTTTATGCGGCTGGATATGATGGGAAACTGATGATCAGCTTCTTTATTTGGAGAATGTAGTTGAGTCGTCCATGTCATGCGGCTGGTACAAAACAGTGATCCTGCAAGAAAACTTGCAACACATAGCACCAACAGCACTCTTCCTGAAACCTGCTTTCCCCTCATGATTTTCCTCCGTGAGTAATGGCTGTTTCCAAGTTGCCACAGCTTCCCTCCACAGATTTTCACACGTCCCAATCCCGTGACCAGATTCTTCCCTGAGAGCACTAATCTGTTTTTGGTTAGGGCCCTATATATGAAGACCATATTCATAGCTAAGCAAAAGGGAAGATCATGAAGAAGAAAAATATGTATCGATCGATCTGAGAGGATTAATGTTGGTTAATGCTGATCAGTCGTCTAATGGTGTTTATAGTATTCTTGTACAGCACGCAGCAATCCTATTCGCATTATGTATCCTAAAGGACTAGCTAGGACTTGGAGCTTGATATATACATACATTGAACTACTTGATTAGATGAAATTGTTAGAGGACAAGAAAACTCATATTTTTGCAATCTTCTTTGACTTCTTTTGATGAATGTAAGTGCATATATTAATTTGTGTAAGTTTCAATCCCTCATAGCCATTAATATTATTACCTTGAAAGTTGGCATCAACGAAGTATACATGTCATGTGAGCGAAAATGGGATGTTGACGGAAATTACCCTCCTACCTTTTCTCCTTGTCAACTTTAACAAGTAAACTAATTAAATGACAACTTATTATAATTAAGGTTAAGTATTCTCAGTTTTTGAAATTTCTTCTGTTCAGTCAATGTATCCGTAGAAATATCTAAAAAATTAAAGAAAGATATGGAAAGGTGGGGTGAAGTCCATATCGGAGAAATTCTTAAATCTCAACTAAAATTGATTGATTTCGTTGATATTTCTGACATATTATTTAATGATTGACAAATTGCCATATCCATCAATATTTTCGCAAATTTGCATATCGATATTTCCACCGATACCGATATTTTAAACACTAGGTACACTGAATTAAATTTTAACCAACATTAACCTCAATCAAATTTTCATACCAATATTTACCTCATTATCAATCACTTTCTAGCTAGGTCTATATATTCAAATAAATTATACAAGCCGTACAATGATATCTTGACCACATATTTTGAGGCATGTTAATGAAAGATCCAATTGAACTTGATGGAGGAGAGTCAATGAACTAGTTGATCACTTGCCATGCTGCATTTTTTTAAGCTTGTAAATATGGACATATATAATTAAACCACTCATTCCCATGTCTAGAGAAAAATCCTACCGTTGAAGGAGCATAATATAAAATTGTAAATAAATTAATTCCAAGTGTATTTGTATAATGATCCATATATGGAGTGGAGAATCAGCTCAGACAGCTGATATTTAATGTAGCTACATCATCCGCTATATATCTAGCTACGCAGGAATTATTACAATGGAAAAATTTTATGGACCACATGAGTTCTTATTACCTTTGTTAGAAAAATCCAAGAGACCAGCTTGTGGAAAAAAGAAAAGAAAAGAAAAGAAACGAAAACCAAAGAAAAGGAGAGTAATTACCTTAATAAAACATGTAATATTGCAGGATCGCGGAGATTGTTAGCAAAAGCGCTTAATATGGAAGGAGGAGGAGGAGAGAAGTCGTCGAGGGCATTTGAATTTCTTAATCTGGTATTAACTCTCTCATCAGCTTCCTCTATAATGCATCCCTTTATTAGAAGGCTGATGCCTTTGGATGGGTATGGTTAGGGTTGGCAGTTCCATCATGTGCTTTCCATGGTTCAACAAAGTGTCTGCCCTAGCTAACTCAAGAGAGAAGTTGCTCATTGGTTTGGTTCGGTTATCCTCAAATGTGCCATTTTTATGTAACGTGTGTCTAGAGATTCTCTCTCTCTCTCTCTCTCTCTCTCTCTCTCTCTCTCTCTCTATATATATATATATATACCAAACCGACCTATAACATATAAGATCTTTATTTTGTCGATCCGTGATTCTGTTCGTGTCTACAATTTTAACAGTACATGTTAGCATATGATAGCATGCAGAAAATTGGACACTGGAGATTTCAAATTGAAACAATTCAAAGTGTACGTTGGATTGGGACACAGGACCTTATTTTGGGGGTGTACAGTGTACTTTAGATGCTTAATTAAAAGGTTCGATTGATCTATTTAATTTGGGGAATGAATGAATGAACGAATGATGTGACAACGCTCATGATCATCCGTCATGCATGCATATATACGGCAGTTAGTGGATACAACACGCCAAAATTTTGGTTCAACCATAATTTTTAATCTAATTAATTGGTCTTCTAAGCTAGTTACCATGCATCTTGCGAAACTCCAAATGACTGGTGGAGCATACAGTAAACGTGAGGCCAAAATCCTTGTGGGGAATAACCCGGGCATATGATATATATGTAGGTAATTATCAATTCGTCCCCATAAATCAAATATAGAAAATAGAAAATTTACACCTCCCTATTTGTATAATTAAGGCAAGTTTAAAGCTTATTTAATGGCGTCATGCTTTTACTAGGGTACTGGTGAAATGTCAAACATTTCCTGCAGTGTTGCCTCCAATATTACTGAAGTAAAAGACCTAAAGCCCACTTGATTAAATGCATGCCCCCATCGACATATTCATCTTTGAAAAACAAACAAGGGGGAGACCCACAGCTTATAATTAGGAGGTTTCTTGGTCACAAAGTAATTAGCCACCAACTAGTACTGCTATAGAGGGATACGAGGAAGGCTGATGATACTAATACGTATTTCTTAGTGATACATGCGCTTGATGTGCACAGAGTACATTACGCCCATTTGTACTAGATTAGATTGCGCGAAACAACTTCATATGCCATCAAGTAAGCGTAAACCCAAATATCTCTATAACTAACACCAAACACTCATAACACATCAACCATGATAATTATAAAACCAGCGCAATAAGTATTTCAATTCAAAAGATTAAACGGGTAATTAACATACTTGTGTATTTAGATGCTGAAATGAAAAATTGCGATTGTTCAGCAGACCAAAGAACCTGAACAAATATCGCCAGCCTATCATCAGTACGTTACATATAAATTTATGATTAGCATTAAGGTTAAATTATATTTTACCCACTCAGGTTTGAATGTAATTACAATCTCACACAACATCTTTAAAACATTTCAATCTCATACATTTACTTTCATTTCATTGCAATTTCTTACATTCCTTAGTCAAATCGTCAATTTAACCGTTAAGAGAGGCCGTGACAAATCGAAAGCTCACATGTTTTGATGATGTGGCAAATAAAAATAAATAAATATTAAAAACAATTAAAAAAAGGGAAAAAAAAATTCTTTTCAACAAATCAAAGAAAGTATTGCAGAAAGGCTTATTATATTAATACCCTGCAAATTA